>CM070625.1:49895081-50495081 GCA_036346255.1 Ampelocalamus luodianensis | reverse complement strand
TCCCCTTCCACCCTCCCAAGCATCCTCCAAGTCCCCATTGCTGCTGTCCAAAGGTAGAAGAAGGACCCCCATTGCGGTGGTTAAGGAGGAAGAGAAGGAGGAGGAGAAGAGGGAAGGAAGAGGGAGAAGAGAAGGGAGAAGAGAAGAAAGCGGGATCCCATCCGGAGTTCGTGATCTTCACCGCGCCAAGGTGGGGCGCGGTTCGTGGGCGACACCCTCTTCGCGTCCACCGTTCTCGCTGATTGAGGCAAGTATTCGGCTATTGTATATTTATGCTTGTATGTTTGGATTTGTTTGTGTTTGGCTCATAATAGCTATGCATGGATGTTATGGTGATGAGTTCCAATTTATCTTGGTGAATGCAAGTACTGCTTGAGTGACTAATTATGACTGCTTGATAGAGGATGCTAATACTTTGATGCGTAATAACCATGCAAGGTTGATAGTATGGTAAGTAAGATTAAGGATGAAGGATACTAGAGAAATGATTAATTGATATTCATGAGTGATTGTTCAAGTGTGCTAGTATTATGATTAAATGTGCTATTCAGGATGCTAGAATGCTATGAATATCAATGATGTGGAATCTTGGAAGTATGAATAAGTTTATTCATGTATGATGTTGTTGTTAATGCTTACATGTTAATGATAATATGTTGAGTTCCTGCATATGAAGGACGTTATCATGGTGCATACGCATGTTGAGAGCATACAGGTGCCTTGGTCACGTGGTGACCAAGCACATACTGATTGAGGTCCCGTCATGTAAATGACGGGCTTGAGGTCCCCACATTCGTGGAATGTGGGCTATGAGTAAAGAGGTCCCCATCATTAAGATGATGGGCAATGGTCCCTATACATGTGGTGTATAGGTCTTGGTCTCTGTGCCGGTTAGCGCGTGCAAGGGTACACAATGACGGTTGTATACCCGCACACGGTAAAATGCGAAAAGAGATAAAGTTGAGAAAGGTGCATTGCATTGGTTGCATTCACATGAGCATGAAGGCTATACTTTGGTGCATTGTTTATCTTGGATTGTTGATGCTATGAATGATAACTTGCTTAGCCTTGTTGGTACTTGCTGAGTCTTTGGGCTCACTCTTGCTTTGATGTGTTTTAGGTACAACTGGCAAGACCCGCATGCATGGGAGGGAGTAGATATTTGGATGCACGCACTACCACTCAATCATAAGAATTACTTATAGATGGTTTGAGTTTCATATTAACTGTAATAATGAGAATAGCAAATTTTGGTTATGTTTATGAGATTATCCTGCATGCTCGATTGAACTTGATTTTGAAGACTTTGATAAATGCCATGATTAATTGTTGGAACCTCGGTATAGCTGACTATACAAAGGAGGTTTTGCTTGAAAATTTGTAATTGGTCTTAGTTTAGTTTAGTTTAATTTAATTTTAGTAGCATTCCGTGCTCAATCATCGAGTGGGTGTTACTGATTGGTATCGAGCGGGCTTTAGGTCCGTGGTTAATAGAAAATATTAAATTGACACACGTGTACTGATGGGTGGGGTTGGGAATTACATTGCTTCCGCATTATCTATTGCTTTGTTTCATTTGTTGAGCAATTGTTGAATTGCCTCTGTGCTATCCTTTTTTGTTGTTAATCTATGAAATGAGATGTTATGATATTCTATATCTATGAATCTATTCTATGATTGCCATGAGATGATCATGAATAATCATATTGGATTATATTGTTTATGCGTGTCGATAATGGTTGTTAAGAAGTGGAGGCCGTGGTTGTGGCCTTAGACTTTGTTAGGCTATTCCACCGTTCGTGGTAGACGCATAAAGTAGTTACCCTGAATACCTTAGTTGCAAGAGTTGAGCGTGAGCTGTTTTAGAAAGTTGATTTCTTTCTTGACCTCAATCTTGGCAAATTCTTGATCTGTGATGGATGATGAATTTCTCTGGGGTTCTTGGTTTATGGTGGTTGTTGAGTGTCAATGGTCTCTTATAGTTCTCTGAAACAATTATTGTTTTCCGACTGTCGAGTCGCTTTTGCTACTTGTGATCTTTCTCAATTGGCAATTATTGATAATTCCTTGGTTGTTCCTTCTTTCTCTTTAGCAAAGAATGACTCATTTATTCATTTGATAGTTGGGTATTGAGAGTTTGAAGTTGCAAGTTTGTGAGCATGAGAAAGCTTTGGCTCTATGTGTTCCTTTTGGATTATTCAGAGTGTTGAAGTTTAAGGCATTTCTTTTCTGTTGGAAATTGTTAAAATCTTTTTGTGATGCCTCGTTATGGTTAAATCAGAGATTGTAATCAAATAACTTGATATGGTATGGGTATCAAGATGAGTCATTGGTATGGTGCATAATTAATATTAATTAGTAACCTTGGAAGTGAAATTGATTAAGTCGATGTTGTCTTTTCCTAGTTCTTGATGAACGGTATATATGAGTAGTGATTAAGAGATATCAAGAAGTATGGAACCTTGATGAACTAGTCTGGTCATTAAAACTGTTTAGGTTGCTAAACTTGTTGGGTTCTTTGGTTCCCATGGATTAATTTAATTGTGTGGAAATAAAAAAAAATCAGAGGGAATACCAGATTTATGTATTCCTTAGTATGATTAGTTACTGGAACTGTGTATAACCGGTTGACTGGATTGAATATCGGTAAATCTAGAAGTTATGAGGGGTGTTCTATGTAGTTCTTACGTATAGAATGACGCGATGAATTTGGTTGTATCATTGTTAAGACTTTTGATCGATAGAAGATTTGATTTTTGAAGTTTTAGTGTATTTTTTTTGAAATCCAAATACGAGGAGGAACATTGGATACGTGTTTGTTAATGTCCATGTGATTTGGGAATAAAAAGTAGGTAGCAACTAGATTTCATAATGAAGCGATTGATAACAACAATGGTGGTGGTATAAGCGTTGTGTGTTGAAGTTTGATGATGAACATCGTCGAGAGTTGAACCGATATGGGCTTATGCCCATCTAATTGTGAATTAAACGGTTGATAATGTGACCTTGATGAAAGGGTTATGGTAGGAGCTTTTCAATTGTATAGTAGACCCTTCTAAGTTTAATAGGTTGATGTATTGATGTTGTATGGTTTTGGTATACACTCGTTTTGAAGATGGGATGAAAGGATAGTATGGGAACTTTTGGTGAAACTCGGGCCTTTTAATGGAATAGTTGATGATAAATATTCGTGTTCAGAGTATATTATTCTGATGTTAGTAAGGTTATTTGCAAGAGATGATGACTTGAGTGTGTGGTGATGATTCTTTTAGAAGTAAAGTAATTTGATCGTCTTTCGTAAATGAGATTTTGTAAGAGTGTTTCGAGTTTTGCGGTGGGGATCATTTGGACCTCTCGAGTTATGTGGTGATTGAGTTGCTTTGAGCAAATTGATATGTTGAAAGATTTTATTGGTTCTCAAGTTGTTCCTATGATTTGGTCATAAGAGCTTATCTTGTTTAAGTGGCAAGGTGATGTAGTAATCACGTAAAATAACTATCCTTGTTAAAGGAAGGAGAGAAGTTAAGTGTTTGAGATTTAAGTCGTTTCGCATCTTGCGGTTTATTTGAGAGTACTTAAACCTTATGCGCTTGTTCCATAAGGGTTTATCAATGTTCAAAGGGTATTACGTTCTTCTCTTTTGTGGTTTGGTATTCGCTATCGGTAGGGCTTGAGCCCTTGACCGTTGAGCGTTCCCTTATGTTTTTTCGAGTTCTTGGCCTAAGTGACGCTTTCCTTGGTCTTGTGTTCATTTGCAGTGGTTCATGTTTTCCAAGTTGTTGAAAAAATTGATTCCATTCGCTCTTTCTTTTGAAGAATCAACCTATTCGTTTCACCCGAGTCTTTTGAGGTGTTGAATAATTGTAGTGGTGAAACTGTGGGTTGTAAGTCGTTCGATGAGTTGGAGGATGAAATAATTTCGTAATATAGTTCTTTGAGAGAAGTCTAACTCAATGGAAGTTTGTCTTATGAGGTTAAACTGATTGCATTATTCTGACTAGTAGAACCTATTGTGAGTGTGATCCAAGATCTTCCGGTTCACTTGGACGGAACATTAGAAGTCTTGAAAGTATAGAAATATTGATCAATTTTATAGAGTATCGCAATTTGGTAGTATGGCAAGGCTATGAGAGTTAAACTTGATGATGTGGTTTAATGAGAGTGGGATAATAAAGTAATCGAATCGTCATGTCAATTAATGGGATAATGGAAAATGTTGAGTAATGTCAAGAGTGATTTGGCTCTAAATGAGTAACCTTCTGAGAGTTATAATCCTTGTAATGGTTAACTGGTCAAGAAAATATTTTCATGATGATTTTAATGAGTAAGTATGTTGGAATTGTGGATTTTTAGGAATTTAATCTGAGGATTTCCCTATACTTTATATGAGAATTTCGTTGCAAGAATCTTGGAGGTTAAATTTGGGCTTTGCATTGTTATGCTAGAACTTTGAACGCCCATGGATAATGTGAAAAAGTAGTATAAGGGTGGATTTGAGCGATGGGATGGTCATTGATAGAAATATTTTTATAAAATACATGAGAATATGTGATGTGAATTCGAGTTGCCCATTCTTGAAGATTGAGGTAACGTGATTACGCATGAAGATCCATTTTGGGATGTATCAGAAGTTATCTATCAAAGTAATTCTGTCAGTAAAGGAAATCGGTTAGAGAATATTTTCTGAGATCATCCGAGTCCCTTTTCAAAGGTGTTGACAAGGTGTTTTGATTTGGGTTTGGCGTTGAGATCGCCAAGTTAAGAGTAACAGGTTAGTGTCTTGTGCGATGAATCGGTATTCCAAAAAGTTGTGAGAAATTTTAAATTCTAAAGGAGAAATTGAGAAAAGATTATTTCCTTGAGTACTGAAGCGCTCTCTTGATTCTTGTTTGAACTATGAGTTTTGTTGGATGTCTTTCGCATATGGGGCTTGACTTTATGTTGGCATGTGTGGTTCTTATCTGTACAGGAAGAATAAAAGAAATGATAGATTTGGATATTCGAGTGATTTCTCTTTTGGCGATCGTGGTGTTTATTTGCAAATTTTCTAACTTGAAGGTGGAAAGATTTTCGTGATAATCTTCGATTCTAAATTTGACTTCTTTTAGTACCGAGTTGGTAACGTTTGGTTGCGATGAGAGTCCTTCATTTTCAGTTTGGCTATGTCAGTAAAAGAGTGTGTTTAAAGTGAGTTCTGTCGTGTGGTTCAGTATCTTTGGGAAGTTTAACCCAAGATACATTGGCTTGTTCTCGCTAGTTAGCGTATCGCCAGGTTTGTCTTGAGTCCGTGCGCCGAGTATGTAACGTCTTGTATGTTTTGGTGTTGAGTGAGTACCTGGGAGATCCAGAGTTTGAGGTTTCGTTTGCGCCGTTGACCATCGAGTGAGGTCTTACCCTTGAGTCTTGTCCGATGAGTGTACCTGGAATGTCGAGTTGAGCGTTAGTACAGACGTCGATTTACGTCCTGGTGTTGTGGTCTCTTCTGTTGGAGAGATAGGCCACTTGAGAGTTGAAGTCTCGCGTGAGCGAGTTTAGAAAGAGTTGATCGCGTTGGTATCTGTTGTTAAGTTCTAGTCGCGGTTTTCCTTCGTGTAGATTGGCGTTTAGATTCGGGGTCGAATCCTATTAAGGGGGGTAGAATGTAATACCCCGAAAGTGTGTTAAGCCTTAATCGGGGGAGATTAATTATTCGGGAGAGAATTCAATGGTTTTCGGAAAGGACCTTTTGGTTAATTTCGCAGTTCAATAGTCGAAAAGGGGGAAATCGGTGTTTTTAGTCACTCTGGGCTTGGGCCCACCATGGGAGCCAAGGGCAGCCGGCCAAAGGGGGCACCACTTCCCCAAACCCTAACCGCAGCCCTCCTCCCCACTTCCTCACGCCTCCACCCTCTCCCCTTGGTGGCCGCCACCCCCTCTCTCACGCCTCCTCCTGGTTGCCTCCCCTTCCACCCTCCCAAGCATCCCTCCAAGTCCCCATTGCTTTCGCTGTCCAAAGGTAGAAGAAGGACCCCCCCCCCATTGCGGCTGGTTAAGGAGGAAGAGAAGGAGGAGGAGAAGAGGGAAGGAAGAGGGGAGAAGAGAAGGGAGAAGAGAAGGGAGAAGAGAAGAAAGCGGGATCCCATCCGAAGTTCGTGATCTTCAGCTGCGCCAAGGGTGGGAGCGCGGTTCCAGGGGCAGCACCCTCTTCGCGTCCACCGTTCTCGCACAGTTGAGGCAAGTATTCGGGCTATTGTATATTTATGCTTGTATGCCACTTTAGTTGACACGGGGAAACTTATCAGGTTCAGATATAACAAGGATTGACAGACTGAGAGATCTTTCTAGGCTCTAAGGTTGATGGTGCAGGGCCGTTGTTAGCTGGTAGAGCGATTTGTTTGGTCAATTCCGCCAACAACGAGATCTCAGTCTGTTAACTAGCTACACGGAGTCATCCCTCCGCAGCTAGTTTCTTAGAGGAAAAAAGGCCATTCTCAGTTGGTGAGGCAATTTGTCTGGTTACTCCACTAACGAACGAGACCTTGACTTGATAACTAGCTATACGGAGTCATCCCTCCGCAGCTAGTCGGTTAGAAGGTGATGGAGGCGGGGTTTCCGATCTTTCGATGAGATTGATAACTATCGATTTTGGTGGAGGTGACTCTCGCGATCCGACTACTACCGTACGATGACGCTTGCGCCTTAGCAATCGTTTAACCAACTCCGCGACGTTATTGACCGTGCTGGAAACGCGATCAACCTGACCACGAAGGCCTATTCCTGCATGCAATCGAAGAACACGCAAGAACAAGATAAAACGCAATCTGAAATTGCAAATATGGATTGAAATATTTATAAGTTGGGATTTAAAGTCGTCTTTGACAGTGGTCGTCCGACACAGGCAAGAAGAACAGTTTGCACAATGGCTAAACCTTAACTCAACGAAATCCAAGAAAACTAGAGGGGGTGTGGCCTCCTTATATAAGGGAGGAAGAGCCACAAATCTAAAAGAAATAGCGGGGAGGGACTAAACTTGTAGTTACTGTTCATGTGAACAGTAACCACGCCTCTAGGTGGGCCGCCGGCATATGGGCCAAGTTGAGTTCGATTACAAAGCCCAGATTGGCCCAAACAGGTGATATAACGCCTTCTTTAGATGATTGCGATCAGTCCAGAAGGAATTTGAAGGTGAGGCTAGATCTGTTTTAAAGAGGACGAAATAAGCTTTCAATCAAGTACTCGTGGACCTCCAACGGAATCCGTATGTGAAAGTTATGCCTGTTTTAAGTTGGTGTTGTCAAGCTGATGCCGGAGGCCGAACTGAATTCCAAAACAGGTCCAGCTCGAATTGCTTGCTTGTCTTAGACCAAAAGTCACATGGTGCTGCACATATATATATTTCATCATTAGGTAGCATCATATAGTTCATATAATATAAAGACACTCCTAAAAACAAGCTCACCTGATAATTTAAGTGAAGCGTACGAGCTCTTATACTTGGAACAGTAAGCATAGTAAATATGGTTATATCCATAGGGGTCATGTCCTCATCATCCTCCCTTTCTTGAAAACAAAGCCGTCCTCGGCTTTGATAAGTCAAAATAGGGTAACAAAGAAGCCAAAGTGTATGCATGGTATATGTATATGTCATCTGTTTTAACGGTTCTTCGTTGTTGCACAATTAATGTTAGAAGACAACAGCGACCATAAAAAATCATTGTATTATTAACCCAAGAGTAATCATGTATGTGAATGATTAAAACAAAAGTTCTCACACAACAATTATTGCAACTAGTTTTGCAAATGTAAGTGAAGCGTTTATGCAATTCAAATCTCTGAAGTTGTAAACTTGCAGGGGTAGCACATATGGGCAAATCTACAACTTTTAGAATCAAACAAAATTCATCCATATAATCAGATTTCAATCGAGCAATAGCAAATTCATCTAGCAATGGTGAAAAGATTTGTAAGTTCTTCCATAATTCAACATCTTCATTCAGATTGTCCACTGTAATACCCTAAAATATATTCGAAAGGATGTAACCGGGAGAGAATGAAATACTCTGAAAGCGAGAGAAGCAATTAATCGGGATAGAATAATTTAATCGGTAGAGATTAATTTAATCGGGGGAAAGATTTCTTTAGAAAAGCATCAAAGCAAGAAAAGAGAGGGGGTTTTCCGCATTTAGATGGCAACCTGGGCTTGGGCCTAGGCCCATGTAGGGCTGGCCGGCCATAGGGGGGGAGGCGCCACCCCCTTCCCCAAACCCTAGCCGCCCCCCACCTTTCCCCCTCCACCCCCTTGGCCGCCACTTCCCTTTCCCCCTTGCGCCTCCTCCCTGTCCAGCACCTCCCCCACGCCTCCTTCCCCCCTGGTTGCTCCCCCCTTGCGCCCCTCAATCTCTCCTCCAAGATCCCCTCCATTGTTGCCGGCCAACAGAAGAAGAAAGGGCACCTTTGCAGCCGGCCAAAGAAGAAGAAGGGAGGGAAGAAAGAAGGGAGAAGAGAAGGGAGAAGAGGATAAGGTGGGATCGCCATCCGGGGTTCGCAATCTGCAGCGGCTTCAAGGGTAACGACAGGTTCCTCGTGTTGTATGATAGTCATTAGAAGCATTTGCCATTAGAACGATTGCATCGGTTATATTTTGTTCTCTGTTCAATTTTGACCAGTAGCTTGCGCGGCCGATTTCATGTGCTTAGAGGCAGAATTAGGAGTTTGGATCTCCTAGAGAATTGTAGGTTATGTTCTTAGCTTTCGTTGGCCGCCAAGATCGCCCAAATCCGATTAACGGTCTGGGAGATATGATTTTTCTAGTGTTGCTGTCCTGTGGTTCTGTCAGTTTCTGGCAGTCTGTGGTAATTGGGTTATATCTGCTATTTAAAAGGAGAATCAGAGGATCTCAGAATAACTAAAAATGTGGGTAATTTCTGTACCTTTTCATAGAGTTAAAGAACATGAGATTTGGACTTTCGTAGCAAAAGTTATGGTGGTTTTAGCGTACTGTCCAGAGAACCCGACGAGAATTCTGTCGTCTGATGTTTGGTTTGATAGGGGAAATTAGGGGCAGAATCAAGAGGGCTCCTCAACTAGGTTTATTTAGGTAATCCAATTACCTTTTCAGAAAATCTAAGAGCATCTTAATTGGACTCCCGAGCAGGAAGTTATGTATTTTAGAATTTGGTTGTTTCAGTAAGCACCAAAACGATCGCTAGAAATTGGGGGTTTTGTTAACACTTGAGAGTTAGCGAGTTTTGTTGTGTTATTATTTAAGTGTTTGGTCCAGCATGTTGGTCTTAGATTGGGGTACCTTTGTGTTCAGGTGGGAGCGCGGTTCCAGGGCAGCACCCTCAAGCGCCCACCGTTCTCGCACGGTTGAGGCAAGTATTCGGGCTATTATATGTATATGCTTGTTTGAAGTGTTTGTGATGTATCGTGATAGTATAGCCATGCTTGCCTGTTATGAGATGAGTACCGTTTACCTTGATGACATGCTAGTATGGTTAAATGGATCTACTGTATGCTGTTATTGATTACATGTCAATGAGAATTTGAGGTATTCTTACTTATGAATACGTTATCATGGTGCATATGCATATTGTGGGCATACAGGTGCCTTGGTCACGTGGTGACCAAGCACATACAGTTGAGGTCCCCGTCATGAAGATGACGGGCTTGAGGTCCCCAAATTCGTGGAATGTGGGCTATGAAATAAAGATGATGTGAATGAAAGTATCGCAATGTATATATCAAATACATCCTATGGCTGCTATGATCCTAATTATTTTGTGCGAAACAACGAGAATGTCACAACAATTGATGTATACATATACCACGTATATACGTTGTTCTTTTTGTTTATTACACTTTCAGCAAATCATCATGTGCTAAGCGAAAGGAGTTTGGATGACAAATATATATACCATGCATATACGTTGTATTATTTGTCTAGCACATCTTCAGGCTATCAAAAGCCGAGGACGGCTTTTCTTGAAGAAAGGGAGGATGATGAGGATATCCCTACTACTTATGAGCTTATTCGTGAAGCAGGAGCTAAACTTCTCAAACAACAGGTGCATTTGTTTCTTAATGAATTTCCTTTGTTGCCAATGAGAATTGGTTACTACCTAAAGCAATACTTGGTGCATTCTCGGGTTTGACAAATTTAAAGACTTTGGAACCGAGAGGAGGAGAGGGAGGCCAGAACAAATTCATGGAGGAGAAACACATGCGGCCAACAAGGAGAAGAAACTCATGTGGCCAACGAGAGGAACGTGCTCTCGTGATAAAACCCTAGCACATGGGCGGTCAAGAAAGACATATGGTGACATGGCAACAAGGGTTACATTGGCATAAAAGAAGCATCAAGTGCATCGAACAAATTCGCAAGCTAAGAGAAGGAAAGCTCACAATACAAGGGAAACCGAGAGGAGATTAGTTTAAATTTCCAAATTAAAGTAGGACGTTTTTGAATCGGATTCGCTCACGCGAACGATGAATCGGACTCGAATCGTAGCGATGAACGATGTCGGACTCGGATTCTGTAGCACTGCATTATCGTTCATCCGAGTTTTGTGCTTGCGTGGGAGGCTATATAAACCCCCATGGCCGCACCATAGAGGTAGACCGGTTTATGCATAAGATTGAAACATAGCTATTGCTTGTTCTTTCGACACCAGAGTTCATGCGAGGGCTTTGAGAGAGAATTAGGCGATTTATTTGTTTTGTTCTGCAATCCAAGGTCAAGCCGTCGTTCCATTGGGAATTGGGGACTTGACGTTCGTCATTCGTGGTCTCGCGAGGAACAACTACCCGGTGTGTTTTGGGCGTATTCCGAAGAGTTGAGGGTTCGTGCATTGGCGCGAGTGTTCATTAGCGACATCGTCTACTGCCATCAACTATCCACGGTTCCTCACCGAGAAGATCGGGCCTCCCGTATCATATGGTATCGATTCTAGGTTTACTCGGTGAGAATTTCTTTACTCGTAGTTAGATTCGTTTTCTATCCTATCGTCCAATAAACCAAAATTGCAATACCAAAACCGTAGTTTAATCTGTTATTTCTTGTGCGTTTAGTTAAGTTTTCATCCATTAGAGTTTTTGTTTTTAGTGCTGATCCATGTGTTCCTTTTTGCGTTGCTTAATCGTTGTGTTCACATAATCCGTACCAAATTGCTGATTGAACTCCTCAATTAGCACCCAAAAAGAGATAGCTGACCGAAACACTTTGGGTTTCTTGAGCTTCCCTTATATCCTTTCATCCTTGAGACTAGCTTTTGTACATTGCACTAGGGCTGTTCTTTGGTTTATTTACACGTTGTTGAATTGTGAGACTTGTGCAATCAAGAGGGGAGCAAACCCTATTTCGGCCATTGCAATAAGAAAAGAGGAAAAGGCAGCCGGTTACAAGAAAAAGCCACGGCTTGAAAAGGTATTTTAAATAAAAAACAAAAAGATCAAACCCGCAAATACCAGTACCAAATTTTTTCCTTTCGGTTTCCTTAATAGCCGAAGGGCGAAGAGCTTTGTTAATGCGGTTTTGAGAAAAAAAAAAAAAAGGGGCTGGCCGAAATTGGGAAGAGTCAACCTTAGTCCACAATTTCAGATTGTGTATTTAATCTATTTGAGCAATCTTGTGCCCTAACATTGATATCTTTGCAATTGGCTAGCGTCTCTCATAGTACTTGGTGCAAAAACGAGCTAGTTTTCATCTCAATTTCAGTTTGTCTCTCACTAGCTCATTCCTTTGTTTGCATTAAGTCACATTTATCTTTGTTTGTGCGTTCATACACTTCGCTTAAACCTTTGGATCAGCACATAGGCAAAATACTCTAGCTTGGATCATTACTTAGCTTTACAATACCTTGAATATCAGATTGCATAGGATATACACATACCTGTCCGAGCTCCACCTACACCCGCTTGTGTACTCCTTGCTCTTGGTTACGCTCATACATTACCGGGTTAAGGTCGCTCATTGTCACAATCTGCCGATTTGCCGTCCTTGATTCACTTTGGAACGGTAAGCTTGTCTTGTGTTCGTGATGGTGAGTTGCGGCGTAGAGAGCAAGTTTTTTTACTAACCGGATATAATTTCTTTTGCTATTTGTGAGTTGTATCCATGTCGAGTCATCGGGAGAATCCACCGTTACGTGGGACGAGTATACACGGTTCGTGGGACGCTACAAAAGCAACTTCATGATCGTGATAATGGTGTGCGCGATGAGCTTGGGTCCGTTCGATGGATTGAACAACCTCGGAGAGGAGGTTACGCAACTACGCACGGACATCAACAACAACTTCTTGGAGCTGCACGCCATGTTCAATCAACCAAACGTGCATCGTAAGGATTTTCACGATAAGCCCAAATTTTCTATCCCTATATTTTCTCGGTCGCATGATGTACAAGAATATCTCACTTGGGAGCTAGAAATTGATACTCTATTTTGGATGCACAACTATACCAATGAGAGGAAGCTCTTACTTGCGTCTAGTGGCTTGGTGATTATGCCACACATTGGTGGGAGCGATTTATTCGTAGCGTATGGAGCGCCATGAATTGCCGATTATCACGTGGGAGCGGATGAAGCAGCATTTCGGCACGCGTTTTGTACCTCGCCACTACAAGCGTTCTCTACTTGACAAGTTGACTTGTCCACGAAAGGTTTAAATGCCGCTAGTATATCACATGTGAAGGCGACGACCGAGCATGGGACATTCCCTTCGGTACATGTTTCGTGTAGTGTTGCCCCATTGCTTCATGAAGAGTTTGTGGTTATCGGTAATTGCTCAATTGCTGACCCACAATCTTTGGGGACGGGATGTATCCAAACCCATATGAGAATGAGTGCCACATAGCCAAATTGAGTGAGAATGATAAAGAGAGTGAGTGTGTGATTCCACCATAAGTGAGGTTGAGAGCATCTCTATTGAGTGTGAGAAAGATGCACCAATGAAAAGAGAGAAGTAGATGATAGTCAAAGTGAGGTTGATATTAAAGAAAATGAGTTGAAAGTTGAACAACCAAAGACCGTCGGACGTGAAAGACGAGGAGATAACCACGGTGGGGATAGAGTGCTTGCGATCCAATGGTTTCATGATGATGATTTGATATCTACAACACCTACAACAACCGAGGAGGATGGTAAAGGTAATGATAATGGTGTTGAATTGCATACTCATCAAGAAGAGGTAATGTCTGAGTTCGATCTCTAGTGTTCCTTTGAATATTCCATGTTATGAAATTTGTACGCTCAATTTACATAATGTGGAATTGATTACCATAAGGACGTTCTTACTAAAATATCTTTTGATGATCTTTTATACTATATCATGTTCGATGTTCATAGAGAGCTATCTAGTGTGATTGAGAATCTTGCTAAAGTTTCATGTTTAAAATCACTCGTTAGTCCTTATGCCTACACATATACATTCAATTTGATTGGAGATTATGGTGTAGATGACAAGTTCTATGTTTATCGAATATGCATTACTGTGATAATCTTGCTGATTTAAACTTGCATGTTTTGCAAACCATCTATTGAGAAATATCATGGTCATTTTGGATGGATTTTAATACAAGTGCCTATTGTTTAGAACGCAATATGATGCCTACTTGTTTCTCCTATGCATGTAAACAACGTAGTCGAGTTGAAGCATGGAAGAAACTAAAATTTTTCTCTCCAATATTTGAACAACTTGATCTAGTGGGTCCCTCTTATATCTTGTCCATGTACTTACCAAAGTCGATTTGACGACTTTTTCTCATGGGAGGAGAATGATGAGAATGAAAGTATCGCAATGTATATATCAAATACATCCTATGGCTGCTATGATCCTAATTATTTTGTGCGAAACAACGAGAATGTCACAACAATTGATGTATACATATACCACGTATATACGTTGTTCTTTTTGTTTATTACACTTTCAGCAAATCATCATGTGCTAAGCGAAAGGAGTTTGGATGACAAATATATATATCATGCATATACGTTGTATTATTTGTCTAGCACATCTTCAGGCTATCAAAAGCCGAGGACGGCTTTTCTTGAAGAAAGGGAGGATGATGAGGATATCCCTACTACTTATGAGGTTATTCGTGAAGCAGGAGCTAAACTTCTCAAACAACAGGTGCATTTGTTTCTTAATGAATTTCCTTTTGTTGCCAATGAGAATTGGTTACTACCTAAAGCAATACTTGGTGCATTCTCAAGTTTGACAAATTTAAAGACTTTGGAACCGAGAGGGAGGAGAGGGAGGCCAGGAACAAATTCATGGAGGAGAAACACATGCGGCCAACAAGGGAGAAGAAACTCATGTTGCCAACGAGAGGGAACGTGCTCTCAGGATAAAACCCTAGCACATGCGGGCGGTCAAGAAAGACATATGGTGACATGGCAACAAGGGTTACATTGGCATAAAAAGAAGCATCAAGTGCATCGAACAAATTCGCGCAAGCTAAGAGAAGGAAAGCTCACAATACAAGGGAAACCGAGAGGAGATTAGTTTAAATTTTCAAATTAAAGTAGGGCGTTTTTGAATCGAATCGCTCACGTGAACGATGGTGGACTCGGATTCAGTAGCGATGAGCGCGTTGTCGGACTCGGATTCTTGTAGCACTTGCCATCGTTCATCCGAGTTTTGTGCTTGCGTGGGAGGCTATATAAACCCCCATGGCGCACCATAGAGGTAGACCAGTTTATGCATAAGATTGAAACATAGCTATTGCTTGTTCTTTCGACACGAGTTCATGCGAGGGCTTTGAGAGAGAATTAGGCGATCCATTTGTTTTGTTCGCAATCCAAGGTCAAGCCGTCGTTCCATTGGGAATTGGGACTTGGCGTTAAATCGTTCGTGGTCTCGCGACGAACAACTACCCGGTGTGTTTTGGGCGTATTCAAGAGTTGAGGGTTCGTGCATTGGCGCGAGTGTTCACTAGCGACATCGTCTACTTCGCATCAACTATCCACGGTTCCTCACTGATGGGCAAAGGTCCCTATACATGTGTTGTATAGGCTCTTGGTCCCTGTGCTAGAGGGCACAGGCAAGGGTATCTGACGGTTGTATACCCGCATTACGGTAAAATGCGAAAGAGATAAAGTTCAAAGAAGTATTGCATTGGTTGCATATCATGAGATAAATGGCTATGTTTAGTATAATGCTATTGTGGATTATCGATGCTATGTTTGAGTTCATGTTTATAGCCTTGTTGATACTTGCTTTGAGTCTTTGGGCTCACTCTTGCTTTAATGTGTTTTAGGTACCGATGGCGGGAACGACATGCATGGGAGGGAGTAGAAGTTGATGCACTCACTACCTCACACCCTTAAGGCGTTTGCCACTTAGCTTCAATTTATAAACAAATAGACTGTTCGATTATCACCCATAGATGGTTTGGTTTGAGATTGGATAATTTGTAATAATGAGATTGCCGCTTTGGTTCATTCATTGGTTATCATGCATGATTGAGTAAGTTTGATTATGAAAATTTGTTATATGCCATGATTTAATGTTGAACTCTCGATATAGCTAATTAAACAAAGGAGGCTCTGCCGAAACTTTGTAGGTTGTGCTAGAATAGTTTAGTTCCAGTAGCATTCCAGGATCATTGAGAGTTGGGGTGTTACAGTTGGTATCAGAGCGGGCTTTAGGTCCGTGGTTAATAGAAAAATATTAAATTGACACACTGTGCACAGTAGGTGGGGTTGGGAATTACATGGCTTCCGCATTATCTGTTGTTATGTTTCATTTGTTGAGCAATTGTTGAATTGCCTCTTTACTATCTTTCTTGCCTATGCTATGATATGTTATGATAATATATATCTATGAATCGATTCAATGATTACCATGAGATGATCATGTATAATCATATGTGATCATATTGTTTATGCGTGTCGATATTGGTGGTTAAGAAGAGGAGGCCGTTGTTGTGGCCTCAGACTTTGTCAGGTCATACCACCGTTCGTGGTAGCCGAATAGAGTAGTTACCCAGAATACCTTAGTTGCAGGAGTTAGCTTGAGCTGCTTTAGAAAGTTGATTTCTTCCTTGCCCTCAAACTTGGCAAATTCTTGTTTTGTGGTGGATGGTGAATTTCTCTTGGGTTCGTGGTTCATGTTAGTTGTTGTACGGTCTCTAATGGTTCTCTGAAACAAATATTGGTTTTCTGATTGTTGAGCTTTTTTTTTTTACTACTTGTGATCTTCCTCAATTGGCAATAATGATAATTCCATGGTGGTTCTCTTTTTTCTCATTGGAAAACAATGACTCATGTATTTGTTTGATAGTTTGGGTAATGAGAGTTTATGTTGCAAGTTTATTAACATGAGAAAGCTTTGGCTCTATGTGTTCCTTTTGGATTATTTCGAGTGTTGAAGTTTAAGGCATCTATTTTCTAGTGGAAATTGTTAAAATTCTTTTGTGATACCTTGTTATGGTTAAATCAGAGATTGTAATCAAATAACGTGATATGGTATGGGTATCAAGTGGAGTCATTGGTATGGTGCATAATTAAAATTAATTAGTAACCTTGGAAGTGAAATTGATTAAGTTGATGTTGTCTTTTTCTAGTTCTTGATGAACTGTATATATGAGTAGTGACTGAGAGTATGTCCATACCTATTTGGAGTCAAAAGAGATATTAAGAAGTATGGATCATTGATGAATTAGTCCGGTCATTAAAAACGTTTAGGTTGCTAAATTTGTTGGGCTCTTTGGTTCCCATGGATCAATTTAAAAGTGTGGAAAGGGAAACTAGAGGAAATGCTAGACTTACATATTCCCTAGTATGATTAGTTATTAGAATTGTGTACAACCGGTTGAATGGATAGAATATCGATGGATCTAGAATTTATGGGAGGAGTTCCATGTAGTTCTTCCAGTATAGAATGACGCGATGAATTTGGTTGTAGTGTTGATGAGACTTTTGATCGATAGAAGGTTTCGATTTTTGAAGTTTTAGTGTAATTCTTGCCGAAATCCAAATGTGAGGAGGAACAGTTGAATATGTGTTTGTTAATATCCATGTGATTTGGGAAGAAAAGTTGGTAGCAACTAGATTTCATAATGAAGCCAGTTGATAACAACAATGGTTGTAGTATAACTATTGTGTGTTGAAGTTTGATGATGAGTATCGCTAAAAGTTGAATTGATATGATATAATAGGTGGCTTATGCCCACATGATTGTGAAATAATCGGATGATAATGTGTCCTTGATGAAAAGGTTTTGGTAGGAACTTTTCAATTGTGTAGTAGACCCCTTCTAAACTTAAGAGGTCGATGTAGTGAGGTTGTATAGTTTTGGGTATACTCTCATTTTGAAGATGGGATGAAAAGGTAGTATGGAACAATTTGGTGAAACTTTGGGGGCTTTCTAATGGAATAGTTGATGATAAATATTCGTGTTCAGCGTATATTATTCTTGATGTTAGTAAGATTATCTGCAAGAGATTCTGACTTGTGTGTGCGGAGATGATTATTTTAGAAATAAAGTAATTTGATTGTTTTTCGTAATGTGAATTTAGAAAAAGTGTTTCGAGTTTTGCGTTGGTGATCATTTGGACCTCTTGAGTTATGTGGTGATTGAGTTGCTTTGAGGAAAGTGACATGTTGAAAGATTTTATTGGTTCTTAAGTGGTTCCTACGATTTGGTCTTAAGAGCTTATCTTGTTTAAGCGGGTAAAGTGATGTAGTAATCACAGAAAATTGTAGGGAAACAGGTAGGCTACACTAGCGCAAATTAAAAAAATCTACCAGTAAACCAAGATCACTGCAGATTATAGATCACGGTCATACCACTAGACGCGCAGGTGCGGAAGTTGATGCGAAGACGTCGGGGCGGTGTAGTCGTACTCGATTGATGCGATGACGTCAGGCGAGTAGTCGTACTACTTCCTCGTCCTCGTCCTCGTCGCGGCGTCCCACGTACAGCTCCTTTCTTGCGGTTCGTCCCAATGCCACAGATGCAGCGCCTCCAAAGGTATCCACACGTACGGGAGGAAGCGACGACGCCGGACTACTAGATCCGCGCGGCGACTAGGGCGTGGGAGGGTGGCGGCCGGGTTTGGGGATGTCACGAAAAACTCAACCTCAACAGCGCGCCGCCCTCCTTTATAGACGTCCTTATAATGGGCTTCTACGAATAGAGGCCCATTAGGACTCAATGCCCGATCTAATTCGGATCCAATCCGAATTAGGCTTCACTTCTAAGTGTGTGACCTATGGTTCACATATGTTTAGACATGACGCGAGTACACATACTTGGTCAATAGTTGGTAGCGGCCTCTAGCAAGACGTGCCAACTCCTAAACATACGTAAAGATCATATCGGACGAACCATCACAACGTTATGTACATGCCAATCCCTTTGCCTCACGATATTCGGTCGAGCTCTAAGTGACCACTCTTTCTCGATCCCGTGATCCGGAATCCCTTACTAGGTTAACTCTTAACCTTAAGTAGCATGACCATGCATTTTGGATCCGATCACTCGAGGCCAAGAGATATCTCTCGGTAGAGAGGGCAAATCCCATCTCGTGACCATGCCTCGCAAACATGCTTCATGACAAACCCGAAAGCTACCTTTATAACTACCCAGTTACGGAGTAGCGTTTGATAGCCCCTAAGTAGGTCGATTCACATCTCAAGTACATGCGACAATCTCAGGTCTAAGGACAAGGCGTACACATTGTGTAGAGAGAACCATAAGAATAATTACTATGTCTCATGTTGGTCGGTCCAACCCCATGTTCTAAACATGTGTCCACATTATTGGTTTGACATCTCCATGTCTATGACACGTGAAACATGGTCATCAACCGATACATGTGCTAATCAATCATTCACGTGTGTCCTCACATGAACTCCGACTAGGGACAACTTTAGAATAACCATACAAGTAAAGAGTTTCACAAACAAGTCACATACTTGTTAATCAACACAAAGGCAATATTCAAGGAACATTTATTAAATCATGGATACAATGAAATATCATCATCAATATGATTGCCTCTAGGGCATATCTCCAACATCTCCCACTTGCACTAGAGTCAATCTAGGAGATATCTAATACCCATAGCTCTTGTGTGCGCCTCATGCTTAGGTCGTGGAGAGGCTCGTCAAAGGATCTGAAATATTCAAATCCGTGTGTATTTTGCATATATTTAAATCTCTCGATTAAGGATCTCTCGAATGAGATGAAACCGCCGCATGATATGTGTTTGTTCTTTTGGTGATTCCTCGGCTCCTTGGCTTGCGCAATGGCCCCACTGTTATCACGATAAAGATCCCAGGATGCACGCACTAGGAACCACACCTAGTTCGATTATGAACTTCCTTATCCAAACACCTTCCTTTCTTTGCTTGAAGCCGCAATGTACTCGGCCTCCGTTGTAGAGTCGACAACGATCTCTGCTTGGAACTCTTCCAACTTACCGCACCACCGTTCAAAGGAACACAAAACCCGATTGCGATTTGTAATCATCTTTGTCGGTTTGGAAGCTTGCATCGGTGTAACCATTTACAACGAGCTCTTCCTCACCTCCGTAGACTAGGAACACATCCTTAGTTCTTCTCAAATACTTGAGGATGTTTTTAACTGCTGTCCAGTGACTCTCACCTGGATCAGCCTGGTATCTGCTCGTAACACTTAGAGCATAGGAAACATCTGGGTGAGTACACATCATAGCATACATGATAGATCCAATGGCCGAAGCATATGGAATCTTACTCATGCGATCTCGCTCATCAGTTGTCGAAGGACACTGAGTCTTGCCAAGATTTATGCCATGAGACATGGGCAAGAACCCTTTCTTTGCCTCCTCCATGTTGAACCGTTTCAACACTTTGTCAATGTAAGTACTCTAGCTTAATCCTATTAGCCTTTTTGATCTATCTCTATAGATCTTAATACCCAAAATATATGCCGCTTCCCCTAAGTCCTTCATTGAGAAACTATTTTTCAGTGAGGTCTTAACGGACTCGAGCATAGGAATATCATTTCCAATCAGTAATATGTCATCTACATATAAGATTAGAAATACGAGTGAGCTCCCACTTGTCTTCTTGTAAACACAAGATTCTTCTTCGTTTTTGATGAAGTCAAACCCTTTGACCACTTCATCAAAACGAATGTTCCAACTCCGAGATGCCTGCTTCAATCCATAAATGGATTTTTGAAGTTTGCATACTTTTCTAGCATTGTTTGGATCGACAAAACCCTCGGGTTGTATCATATACACATCCTCGGCTAAATTTCCATTAAGGAAAGCCGTTTTGACATCCATCTGCCATATCTCATAGTCGAAATATGCAGCAATAGCTAGAATGATCCGTATTGATTTAAGCATCGCTACAGGTGAGAAAGTCTCATCGTAGTCAACTCCTTGAACTTGCAGAAAACCTTTGCGACAAGTCGAGCTTTATGGATATGAACATTTCCATCCATATCAATCTTCCTTTTATAGATCCATTTGCACTCTATGGTTTTAACACCATCAAAGTGGTCAACCAAATTCCAAACTTGATTGTCTCCCATGGATGCTATCTCGGATCTCATGGCACTATGCCATTTCTCGAGTCTGGTCCATCATTGCTTCCGCATAGGTCGTAGGCTCATCATTGTCTAACAATAATATATCTCGCGCATTGCGAGCCTTCCGACCTTCGTGGTGGTGGTGCTTCCTTTGCCATGGGTTCCTCAACTTGTTACGCCACATGGGCATCATTCGTCGAGTCTTCCCGATTGGTTCATCTTGAACTTCTTCAAGCTGCACCGTTCTTCCACTTGTCTCCTGTTGAGAAACTCTTTCTCTAGGAAAACACCACTTGAGCGACAAACACTTTGCCCTCTAGTCGGTTGTAGAAGTAATATCCAAAGGTTTCCTTGATTGTAACACCTGACATGACAAGGGCACGGAATGCTACTAAACTAACACTATAACCATTTTAACATTGATACAATTCTCTAAAATCCGCAGAACCTCCTTTGTTTAGTTACTAAACCGGAGATCCCAACTTTTAAATGTAACATAGTTAAATAATCCAACATCCAGCATAATCAAGAGACCACCAAAACTATGCTAATCAACACTATATCATCCATAGCATGCTAAACAACTACAAGCATAAATAAAAGGACATCCATTATCCTCTAATCAACTCTATTACAAGTTATTCCAAGCAGAGGGAGTAATCATAAAGAATTCTTTAAGAAAGTTTCTCATCTACTAAATTATCATTCTATCAATTCAAATGTGTGTAGTTCGTGCCATTGTGCAACCACTCTAAGTCTTACTCCCTCCCATGTATGTCGTTCTTGTAAAGTGGTACCTAAAAACACAACAACAGCAAGAGTGAGTCCAAAGACTCAGCAAGTGCAATAAATGGCAATAATAACATAAACAATTGTAATCATCAACATCCATCTACAATCTCTATTATAAACATGTCATATGCTCATGCTATGCAAGAAGCTCAAGTGCACTTTCTCTTTCTCTTTATCTTTTGCATTTTACCGGTAATGCAAAGTATGCAAATCATTGCATACCCATGCACTGCTTTCAAGCGCGAGGACTAATTGCCCAATACTCCGCAAGTAAAGGGGACCTTAAGCCCACACTCCACAAGTGTGGGGACCATAAGCCCATCGTTTTCTTGATGGGGACCTCTTTTCAATGCCCACATTCCACGAATGTGGGGACCTCAATCCCGTCATCCACATGACGGGGACCTCGAATATGCATAGTCATATGATAGCATGATGCACATGAATAAAACTTTAAACCATCATAAATTTGTATTCACAACGTCATACATGAATAAACTTATTCATACTTCTAGCATTCATCATCGTTGACATTCATAGCATTCTAGCATCCATGAATAGCACATATATTCATAATACTAGCAAACATAAATAATCACTCATGAATAACAATTAATCATAGACTTCATAACTTTCAAACACCCATGAATAACACGTAACTCATATCACTAGAAACCATGAACATTACCAATTATACCACCATAATAATCATGACAACACAAATTCTATAAGTATTTATCAAAGAATGCCATTCAATAATTCCAATTATAACCATCATTATACTTGCCTTAACCGCGAGAGAACGAGGGATGTGCAGAAGGTACTGCCCCCGGGATCAATCCATCACCTGAATATATTTATAAGGCGCACTAAGACAATCATACTGGACCAAAAGCATAAATAATAGCATAACCGAACTCGCTATACTCTCAAGCGTATTTCCCAATTCCAACTCCTATAGATCGATATGTCCCCTCTGTGGACAGCCAACTTCTAAAATTCGTATCTTTTAGCACAGGAGTCCAAATGAGGTGTTCTTAGACTTCATTGAAAGGTTATCAATTTCCCTAACTAAACCTAGTTGGTGGAAATCTCAAATTCTGTTTGTAAATGACTCTAATAGATCAATGAACAATATCTGTCCAGATCTGTCTAACACGTCTGGACAGCGGCACGGTAACGGACATAACTTTTGATTGGCTAAACCAAAATTAGTGTTCTTTAACAATATGAAAAGCTAAGAACAAAACCTACCAAAGTCTAGTTGGGTAAAATTTCAGATTTTGCCTCTAACAAAATTTGGCCCACGGCTCAAATCTGTTGGCAGAATTACAGACAGAAATATTGGCTGAAATAAAATATCCATAACTTTTTTTCTACAACTCCAAATTGGACGTTCTTTATCAATCTCGAAAGCTTATAAAATTCTATACAATAACCTAGTTGGCATGATATTCATATTTTGCCTTTAACAAAAAGTGGCACACGGGTCAAAACTAATGATAGAAACTTACATACAATCTGGACAGCCACATTGAAATGTACATAACTTTTGTACCGTAACTCGGAATTAAGTGATCTTTACACCCACTGAAAGCTAAGAACGAACCCCACATAACTCTAGGAGATGGGATCATCTGATTCGGCTTCTAAGATCACGAAAACAGCCGCGCAAACTACTGGACAGAACGCGATCTATTAAACCGACGAAAATCGATCTACCAAACAACATCAACCGCAACTACCACGCATCAACCAATGAAGAACACGTGACGTTACCCTTGTAGAATCGCAGAAAGTTGAAGAAATCTCCCCGTGAAGACAATCTCCTCTCCTTTCTTCACTTGATCGGCAGCAGAGAGCACCGACGGCGAGGAAGGGAGGCACCAACGGAGGGGGGTTGCTTGGGGAGGGGAGGGTGATGCACTGTAGCACCGTGGCTACTGTAGCACGACGGCGGCTACTGTAGCACGGGTTGGTACTGTAGCAGTTTTAGGGTTTTCCCCCCTTTTGGGCTTTGGTGCTGTGGGCCAAAAGCCCATAGCCCAGGTTTTGAAGAAATTTCAGAAAAAACCCTTTAACTATTTTTGTTTTCTCTCTAACACGTTTCGGAGTAATACACCCCCGCTCTAAACTTCTATTAAATCCATTTCCTAATTGGTTCTTCTCCCTAAATTATTTCTTCTCACTTAAATAAATTTGGGGTATTACATTCTACCCCCCTTAAACGGAATTCGACCCCGAATTCTAAACACACTTACGCCAATGTAATCACAGCTAAAACCTTATGATATTTTCACGTACCTACTGTAAATAATATCTGATATTGCTGGCACATGCGAGACTCTAATTCCCAAGAGGCCTCACACTCGGACTGTTGAGACCACAACAAAATGACGTACAACGACGTCTGTCATAACACTCAACCCGGAAATTCCAGGTACACTCATTAGAAGAGAATCGAAGGTAAGATCCTACTCGATGGTCCACGACGTTAACAAATATTCAAACTCTGGATCTCCTAGGTACTCACTCGGCACCAGAACATATCAAAAGTTGCGTTCACCGCGTAGGGACCCGAAACGGTCTTAGTGATATGCCAACTAGCGAAAACAACCCAATGAACCTTGGGCTAACCTCCTCATTGGTACCGAACCACACAACATGCACATAATACGCGGAACTTTTATTCCACCTCTCAATCGAACTCTTCACGGTAACAAGGATTACCTCCTTTAACCAAGAGCACACAACAACACTCTCTATAAACAACCTCTTTTACCGACAAAACCTATCTGAAAATGAAGGATTCACATCGCAACCACAAAATGGAAACTTGACACCAAAGGGTCAAATTCAAAAGCAAAGATTCATCATGAAATCCCTTCCGCTTTCCAAGTAGGTAGTTTACAAATGAACACCACACAAGCCGAAAGAGAAACCACTTAAATACCCAAATCAAACACTTCCTTTATTCTTCCCGAACTGATAAGAACCGCACATCAATCATAAAGTCAAACTTTAATTTCGAAAGACATCCGTCATCAACACATAGTTCAAACATGAATCAAGAGAGCGTTTCACTACTCGAGGAAACATTTTTTTTTCTCAATTTCCCTTTTAGAAATAAAAGTTCTCTTGAATTATGGAATTTCATTTTATCCATATCACACTAACTTATTTCTCTTAAATTGACAACCTCAACGCCATGCTCAAACTGGATACATCATCTACAACTTTGTAGAGAGGCTCTCTTGACTCCGCAACATACTCTAGCCAACTCTTGTACCGACGGAATTACCATGACAGATGACTCCCAATACATCTCAAAATAAATCTCACACACAATCACATCACCTCCATCATTTAAGAATAAACAACTCGGAATCCTCAGCACACACATTCATATACTTCATCAAAGGTTCTTTCAATGATCATCCCACTCTTCAGAATCCACCCTTATTCTGCTACCTCTACACACAATCATTGGGCGACCAACATTCTAGCATAAAAAATGCAAAACCCAATTTTTTAACCTCCAAGACCCTACAACAAACTTCTCATATAGAAGATAGGGAAAACCTCATATTAAATCCCTAAAATTATCACAATCCAATCATACCCGCGCAATAACATCAATATGGAAACATTTTCTCGACCCAATTATCTTTACAAAGAGTCTAACTTCTAGCAGGTTACTCACTAACGCCAAATCATACCTGACGATAATCCATCAAGCTCTGCTATCTCCATAATCGCTTTACGATTAGATTACTTCGCTAATCTTACTCTCATTACAACACACCATCATATTTCATCGCACAACCGCAAGGTACACAATCATGACGCCTAATACATTGATCAAGATTTCCATACTTTGGATAATTCTATATTCCATTGAAATGAACAAAAGAACTTGGACCACGCCTCGCTATATATTCTACTAGTTGTAACAATGCAATCAGTTTAACCTTCAAAGACAATCTTCTAATGAGATAAACTTCTCTCAAAGAAGTATATTACGAAATTATTTCATCCTCCAATGCTCATCGAATAACTTCTAACCCAAAGTTTCACAACTACAATTATTAAACACATCAAAAGACTCCGGTGAAACGAATAGGTCGACTCTTTCTCAAAAGAAAGAGTGAAAGGAATCAATTTTCATCAACTAGGAAAACATGTGCCACCCGTAGTGATCACTGGACCAAGGAAATAGTCACTTAAGCAAAGTACTCGGAAAACATAAGGGAAAGTCAACAGTCGAGGGCTCAAGCCCTACTAAAAGTGAATTCCAAACAACAAATGAGAAGAAGGTAATGCCCTTTGAAAATTGATAAACTCTTATGGAACAACTGCATAAGGTTTAAGCACACTCAAATAAACTGCGAGTTGCAAATCGACTTAAATCTCAAATACTTATACTTCACTCCTTCCTTTAACAAGAAAAGTTATTTTCTATGATTACTACATCACTTTGCCAACCTAAACAGGATAAGTTCTTAAAACCCAAATTACAGGAACCACTTAAGAACCAATAAAATCTTTCATCATAACACTTTGCTCGAAACAACCTCAATCACCACATAACGCAAGAGGTCCACTGATCACAAACGCAAAACTCGAAACACGTTCACTGAATCAAAATCACGAAAGACGATCAAATTACTTTATTTTCTGAAAGAATCATCACCACACACACAAGTCACAATCTCTAGCAGATAATCTTACTAACATCAAGAATGATACACTCCGAACACGAATTTTTTTATCATCGACTATTCCATTAGAAAGCCCCAAAGTTTCACTATATTGTTCCATACTACATTTTCATCTCATCTTCAAAACGAGAGTATACCAAAACCATATAACCTCACTACATCAACCTCTTAAGTTTAGAAGGGGTCTACTACACAATTGAAAAGGTCCTACCAACACCCTTTCATCAAAGGAATGCTTTCATCGATAGTTCTACCATGATGTAAACATTGTTCATCCATTAAATCCCATCAATTTATCTCTTAGTGATGCTCATCACAGACATTAATAGACATTATTTGCACCTAGCAATTACTTATAATCACTAAGTATCCACAAAAGGTTACTCCAAGATTAGTACCCACTAAGACAAAAATCTAACTCCTTTTGAACTTAACAATCCCAAAGGTTAGATGAAACCATTGAGACACGTTAATCCAATTTACCAAAGAAGTTTACGGATGTATCACTCTTAGTCATTGGTGAATTTCATCAACGTTCTACACCTCTTATTAACTCTATTGATTACAACTAGGTATAACCATACTCTTAATCACAGCTCCTCAAGAACTACTACAAGACACTTTCAAATTAATCACTTTCCTTTCAAGGATCTTTGTTAGGATCGATCATGCACACACTGCCGATCTAACATATTGACCCATATCATATCCATTAATTTCTTTGGTTATAACCTCTCACTTAACCAAGACAACACAACACTAAAAGGTTTAACATCTTCTTTCATAAAAGAAATCCATTAATCTTCAACACTCAAAATACCCAAGAGAGATACATTGAGTCAAAGCCCTCACGTACTAAAGGACTTGCAAAAGAAAGCTTTTATTAACCAAAACATCACATGAATAAGTGGGTCAAGTTTTTTTCCCAATAAGAAAGACAAACTCAACACGAAGGTCAAACTTAACCAAGTTTACTACCGCAAGAATAACCCATCGGTTGGGAAAGCAACGATTTCTTTACGGGACAAATTAAGCCAATAGAAGAATAAATTCAAAGCAACCCCTCAACCGGGATGAACTAAAAGCCCAAGGAAAAAACTCATCAATCACCACAAGATAAGAGTTGACCAAATCAAATTTCAAGGGAGAGAACAACTCTTCTAAAAATACTCGCTATCAACGCTTTGTACTACGATCTCCGGTGTGGACACTTCGCTATTCCTATACCACGAACGGTGGTGTAACCTGGTATAGCCCAGGATCACAACCACTACCTCCACCTCTCAACATGGGTTATCCCCACACATAATAATCACAATCAACTAATGAGCAATAAAACTCAATTCATATCAGCAATCAACACTATGATAAAGCGGAAACATAAATGCAATGCTATGCCCATTCCCACCCTACTGTGCTTAGTGTGTCAAAATTAATATTTCATGAACCACGGACCTCTGACCCTCTCGATACCAACTGTAACACCCCAGCCTGACAAGGGCCTGGAATGCTACTAAACTAACACTATAACCATTTTAACATTGATACAATTCTCTAAAATCCGACAGAACCTCCTTTGTTTAGTTACTAAACCGGAGATCCCAACTTTTAAATGTAACATAGTTAAATAATCCAACATCCAGCATAATCAAGAGACCACCAAAACTATGCTAATCAACACTATATCATCCATAGCATGCTAAACAACTACAAGCATAAATAAAAGGACATCCATTATCCTCTAATCAACTCTATTACAAGTTATTCCAAGCAGAGGGAGTAATCATAAAGAATTCTTTAAGAAAGTTTCTCATCTACTAAATTATCATTCTATCAATTCAAATGTGTGTAGTTCGTGCCATTGTGCAACCACTCTAAGTCTTACTCCCTCCCATGTATGTCGTTCTTGTAAAGTGGTACCTAAAACACAACAACAAAGAAGAGTGAGTCCAAAGACTCAAAGAAGTGCAATAAATGGCAATAATAACATAAACAATTGTAATCATCAACATCCATCTACAATCTCTATTATAAACATGTCATATGCTCATGCTATGCAAGAAGCTCAAGTGCACTTTCTCTTTCTCTTTATCTTTTGCATTTTACCGGTAATGCAAAGTATGCAACCGTCGCTGCATACCCATGCCTGTGCTCGCAAGCGCAGGGACTAATTGCCCAATACTCCGCAAGTAAAGGGGACCTTAAGCCCACACTCCACAAGTGTGGGGACCATAAGCCCATCGTTTTCTTGATGGGGACCTCTTTTCAATGCCCACATTCCACGAATGTGGGGACCTCAATCCCGTCATCCACATGACGGGGACCTCGAATATGCATAGTCATATGATAGCATGATGCACATGAATAAAACTTTAAACCATCATAAATTTGTATTCACAACGTCATACATGAATAAACTTATTCATACTTCTAGCATTCATCATCGTTGACATTCATAGCATTCTAGCATCCATGAATAGCACATATATTCATAATACTAGCAAACATAAATAATCACTCATGAATAACAATTAATCATAGACTTCATAACTTTCAAACACCCATGAATAACACGTAACTCATATCACTAGAAACCATGAACATTACCAATCATACCACCATAATAATCATGACAACACAAATTCTATAAGTATTTATCAAAGAATGCCATTCAATAATTCCAATTATAACCATCATTATACTTGCCTTAACCGCGAGAGAACGAGGGATGTGCAGAAGGTACTGCCCCCGGGATCAATCCATCACCTGAATATATTTATAAGGCGCACTAAGACAATCATACTGGACCAAAAGCAGAAATAATAGCATAACCGAACTCGCTATACTCTCAGCGTATTTCCCAATTCCAACTCCTATAGATCGATATGTCCCCTCTGTGGACAGCCAACTTCTAAAATTCGTATCTTTTAGCACAGGAGTCCAAATGAGGTGTTGTTAGACTTCATTGAAAGGTTATCAATTTCCCTAACTAAACCTAGTTGGTGGAAATCTCAAATTCTGTTTGTAAATGACTCTAATAGATCAATGAACAATATCTGTCCAGATCTGTCTAACACGTCTGGACAGCGGCACGGTAACGGACATAACTTTTGATTGGCTAAACCAAAATTAGTGTTCTTTAACAATATGAAAAGCTAAGAACAAAACCTACCAAAGTCTAGTTGGGTAAAATTTCAGATTTTGCCTCTAACAAAATTTGGCCCACGGCTCAAATCTGTTGGCAGAATTAACAGACAGAAATATTGGCTGAAATAAAATATCCATAACTTTTTTTCTACAACTCCAAATTGGACGTTCTTTATCAATCTCGAAAGCTTATAAAATTCTATACAATAACCTAGTTGGCATGATATTCATATTTTGCCTTTAACAAAAAGTGGCACACGGGTCAAAACTAATGATAGAAACTTACATACAATCTGGACAGCCACATTGAAATGTACATAACTTTTGTACCGTAACTCGGAATTAAGTGATCTTTACGCCCACTGAAAGCTAAGAACGAACCCCACATAACTCTAGGAGATGGGATCATCTGATTCGGCTTCTAAGATCACGAAAACAGCCGCGCAAACTACTGGACAGAACGCGATCTATTAAACCGACGAAAATCGATCTACCAAACAACATCAACCGCAACTACCACGCATCAACCAATGAAGAACACGTGACGTTACCCTTGTAGAATCGCAGAAAGTTGAAGAAATCTCCCGTGAAGACAATCTCCTCTCCTTTCTTCACTTGATCGGCAGAGAGCACCGACGGCGAGGAAGGGAGGCACCAACGGAGGGGGGTTGCTTGGGGAGGGGAGGGTGATGCACTGTAGCACCGTGGCTACTGTAGCACGACGGCGGCTACTGTAGCACGGGTTGGTACTGTAGCAGTTTTAGGGTTTTCCCCCCTTTTGGGCTTTGGTCTTGTGGGCCAAAGCCCATAGCCCAGTTTTGAAGAAATTTCAGAAAAACCCTTTAACTATTTTTGTTTTCTCTCTAACACGTTTCGGAGTAATACACCCCCGCTCTAAACTTCTGTTAAATCCATTTCCTAATTGGTTCTTCTCCCTAAATTATTTCTTCTCACTTAAATAAATTTGGGGTATTACACGGATATCCCACGAAAATGCATTTATCCGACTTGGGTGTGAGCTTGTCCGACTGTAGTCGCTTGACAAACGCCTCACATCCCCAAATCTTTAGAAAAGACAAGCGTGACTCTTCCAGTCCATATCTCATATGGTGTCTTAACTACGGATTTAGACGGTACCTATTAAGTGTGAAAGCTGCCGTTTCTAGAGCGTAACCCCAAAGGATAATGGTAAATCTGATGGCTCATCATCGATCGAACCATGTCCAACAAGGTCCGACACGCCTCGGATACCCGTTTCTTTGAGGCGTTCGGGCGGTGTTAGTTGTGGAACAATTCCGCAACTCTTGGATGATTGCTAAATTCATGACTCAAATACTCGCCACCACGATCGATTGCGAGCCTTAATTTTCTTGGCACGTTGATTTTCAACTTCATTCTGGAACTCTTTGAACTTTTCAAAAGTTTCAGACTTATGTTTTATTAAGTAGACATAGCCATATCTACTAAAATCATCAGTGAAAGTTATGAAGTAATGAAATCCACCTCTAGCAGTCGTGCTCATTGGTCCACATACATCAGTATGTATGATTTCCAACAAGTCTGACGCCCTCTCAAAAGAACCTTTGAAAGGTGATTTGGTCATCTTACCAAGCAAACAAGCTTCACGTGTCTCGTATGATTCAAAATCAAACGAAGTTAGAAGACCATCAGCATGGAGCTTCTTCATGCGCTTTTCACTTATGTGACCCAAACGACAATGCCAAACATAGGTGGGATTCAAATCATTAGGTCGAAGTCTTTTAGCATTTATGTTAAAGATAGGCGCATCATCAAGATTTAAAATAAATAACCCATTCACAATGGGCTAAAAGCCATAAACATTCCATTTTAGAGATCAAACAACCATTGTCTTTACTTGCAAATGAATAACCATTTCTCATCAAACATGAGGGGGATAAAATGTTTCGACTCATACTAGGAACATAATAACAATTATTCAATTCCATAATAAATCTTGAAGGAAGCTGAAGTTGCATGGTGCGGACGGTCAACGCAGCAACCCTTGCTTTATTCCCGACGCGAAAATCAACTTCACCTCTTGCGACTCCTCTACTTCTTATTAGCCTGCATCGAGTTGCAAATGTGAGCAAGCGATCCGTATCAAATACCCAAGAGTTAATAGGAGAATCTGCGAGAAAAATGTCTAAAATATTTATGACAATTGTACCATGGGTGGAAGTCTTACTTCCGGCCTTCTTCTTGCATTCATCGGAATCCATGTACTTCTTGCGTTTCTCTTCTAGTGGCGGTTTCTTTACAATAGAAGCATCTTGTCTCGACTCGAGTCCAGATTAGGCTTAGGCGTTGGCCGAGATCATATCTTTAACCTTACCCTTATTCTTTGGCCATGGCTTACCCTTTTTCTTGAAGCTAGACTTGTTCTGCAGACCATCACATGGCTAGGCCACGCACACTTCTTAATGTCACTCTCTGCTGTTTTGAGCATCCCACAAAGCTCATTAAGGCCCTTATCCGCCCCATGCATATGGTAGTTCGAAATGAAATGCACATAGCTAGGTGGAAGAGACGCTAAAATGAAATCGATTGCCAACTCTTGGCCAATTGGAAAACCAAGTTTATCCAAAGTCCATTGTAACCAACCATTTTGATCACATGTGGGCCTACGGTGCACCTTACATTAACTTGCATTCCGAAAAGCCTTAGAGACATTGAACCGTTCGGTCTGGCACGTGTGCGGAACATGTCCTTAAGCGCTATGATCATATCATACGCTTCGATCCTCAAAGCGCTTTTGAAGGTCAGTTCCATGCATGCAAGCATAAGACACTAATCTCAAGAGAGTCATCACATGCTTTCTTGTAGGCATTTTTAACAAGAGCAGACGCATTATTTGCGAGTTCTTCGGGATTGGGGTGTCGAACGTTTTCCTTTTATACGCCACGAGAACAATTCTCGTGTTACGGACCAATCCGAATAGTTCGTTCCATTTAATTTCTCTTTCTCGAGAATCGATCGCAAAGCAAAAGGGTGTGCGTGGTTGCTAGATGCCATTGATCTACAATAGGAAATGCAAAATACTAAGACAAATAAAACCATGATAGAGTAAATCTGTATTAAACAAATTTAATAGAATGTACTCCCACTAAAATCAACATCCCTCTGTTGATTCTTAGCGATTCAAGATCCGCAATTAACGAGTCTACTAGTGAGCTTTTGCATCACCGCTAGAACACAAGGTAATTCGGTAAGCAACACCTTGCTAATCATATCTCTATATGACTCTTGTTGTTGGGTGACATCTCTATGCCCCGGCGCCCAACCTTTATGCCCCAAGGCCCATAACCTTTATGATAACCTTGTTAAGTTCACCAATCCTTATGCATGTAAGTATCCGATCTGAGAACCCATCTAGTCAAGGAAAGTTGATGGTGCCCTAATTTTATAGACCCACCATCAATTTACAAGACATGGGATGGTGCAAAGTTTAATTGGGAGGGCATATGTTTAACTTAACATTTTGTGAGGATCGCTATACTTCTACCATTGAAACATGCATAGGAGTAAAACAATAGGAATAGCATTCACAGTTGTGACTCAAGATGGCCCATTTTCTCATGGTGATCTCCATCGCCATAGAATCATCCACCATGATGATCTCCATCTCCATGGTTCATTTGTGCCATCCTCCAAGTGATGTGTCCTCCGAGTACTACTATAAGCTATTACTCATAATGACTAGTAATAAAATACATGGATACTAGGAATCATCACAAGTCGGCACGCAGCCGTTAATACAATACTTTGACAACACAATGGCTCCAGTAGTGTTGCAGAACCCATGACTCATGAGTCATGAAAATATTACAAACATGCATCACATACACATTAGGCCATCACGGTCACATACATCCTGCAAAAACAAGTTATGCATAGAATCGCAATCTACCGGATAAGGGGTGAGGGTTTCCCCATGGGTTCGAAGGCGGCGCCCCTCATCAGGACTTTTGATGACGCGATGAATTTGGTTGTAGTGTTGATGAGACTTTTGATCGATAGAAGGTTTGATTTTTGAAGTTTTAGTGTAATTCTTGCCAAATCCAAATGTGAGGAGGAACAGATTGAATATGTGTTTGTTAATATCCATGTGATTTGGGAAGAAAAGTAGGTAGCAACTAGATTTCATAATGAAGCCAGTTGATAACAACAATGGTTGTAGTATAACTATTGTGTGTTGAAGTTTGATGATGAGTATCGCTAAAAGTTGAATTGATATGATATAATAGGTGGCTTATGCCCACATGATTGTGAAATAATCGGATGATAATGTGTCCTTGATGAAAAGGTTTTGGTAGGAACTTTTCAATTGTGTAGTAGACCCCTTCTAAACTTAAGAGGTCGATGTAGTGAGGTTGTATAGTTTTGGGTATACTCTCATTTTGAAGATGGGATGAAAAGGTAGTATGGAACAATTTAGTGAAACTTTGGGGGCTTTCTAATGGAATAGTTGATGATAAATATTCGTGTTCAGCGTATATTATTCTTGATGTTAGTAAGATTATCTGCAAGAGATTCTGACTTGTGTGTGCGGAGATGATTATTTTAGAAATAAAGTAATTTGATTGTTTTTCGTAATGTGAATTTAGAAAAAGTGTTTCGAGTTTTGCGTTGGTGATCATTTGGACCTCTTGAGTTATGTGGTGATTGAGTTGCTTTGAGGAAAGTGACATGTTGAAAGATTTTATTGGTTCTTAAGTGGCTCCTACGATTTGGTCTTAAGAGCTTATCTTGTTTAAGCGGGTAAAGTGATGTAGTAATCACAGAAAATTGTAGGGAAACAGGTAGGCTACACTAGCGCAAATTAAAAAAATCTACCCGTAAACCAAGATCACTGCAGTTATAGATCACGGTCTTACCACTAGACGCGCAGGTGCGGAAGTTGATGCAAGACGCGTCGGGCGGTGTAGTCGTACTCGATTGATGCGATGCGTCGGGCGAGTAGTCGTACTACTTCCTCGTCCTCGTCGCGGCCCCACGTCTGACTCCTTTCTTGCGGTTCGTCCCAACGCCACGGATGCGGCGTCTCAAAGGTATCCACACGTGCGGGAGGAAGCCACGCACGCGGACTACTAGATCGCGCGGCGACTAGGGCGTGGGAGGGTGGCGGCGGGGTTTGGGGATGTCACGAAAAACTCAACCGTCAACCAAGACGCCCCTGCCCTCCTTTTATAGGCGTCCTTATAATGGGCTTCTACGAATAGAGGCCCATTAGGACTCAATGCCCGATCTAATTCGGATCCAATCCGAATTAGGCTTCACTTATAAGTGTGTGACCTATGGTTCACATATGTTTAGACATGACGCGAGTACACATACTTGGTCAATAGTTGGTAGCGCCTCTAGCAAGGCGTGCCAACTCCTAAACATACGTAAAGATCATATCGGACGAACCATCACAACGTTATGTACATGCCAATCCCTTTGCCTCACGATATTCGGTCGAGCTCCAAGTGACCACTCTTTCTCGATCCCGTGATCCGGAATCCCTTACTAGGTTAACTCTTAACCTTAAGTAGCATGGCCATGCATTTCGGATCCGATCACTCGAGGCCCGAGAGATATCTCTCGGTAGAGAGGAGCAAATCCCATCTCGATCGACCATGCCTCGCAAAGCATGCTTCATGACAAACCCGAAAGCTACCTTTATAACTACCCGATTCTGGAGTAGCGTTTGATAGCCCCTAAGTAGGTCGATTCACATCTCAAGTACATGTGACAATCTCGTGTCTAAGGACAAGGCGTACACATTGTGTAGAGAGAACCATAAGAATAATTACTATGTCTCATGTTGGGTCGGTCCAACCCCATGTTCTAAACATGTGTCCACATTATTGGTTTGACATCTCCATGTCTATGACCTGTGAAACATGGTCATCAACCGATACATGTGCTAATCAATCATTCACGTGTGTCCTCACATGAACTCCGACTAGGGACAACTTTAGAATAACCATACAAGTAAAGAGTTTCACAAACAAGTCACATACTTGTTAATCAACACAAAGGCAATATTCAAGGAACATTTATTAAATCATGGATACAATGAAATATCATCATCAATATGATTGCCTCTAGGGCATATCTCCAACAAAAATAACTTTCATGGTAAAAGGAAGGAGTGAAGTAAAAGAATTTGAGATTTAAGTCGCGTTTCGCAACTTCCAGTTTATTTGAGTGTAGTTAAACCTTATGCATTTGTTCCATAAGAATTTATCAATTTTCAAAGGGCAACACTTTCTTCGCATTTGTGGTTTGGCATTCGCTTATAGCAGGACTTGAACTCTCAGCTGTTGACTTCCTCTATGTTTTCCGAGTTCTTTGCCTAAGTGATTATTTCCCTTGGTCCTGTATTTACTTCAAGCAGTAAATGTCTTCATTTGCTTTTTCTTTTGAGGAAGGATCCACCAATTCATTTCACATTGGTTTTCAAAGTGTTTATTCAATGTGGTTGTGAGACCTTGGATTGTAAGTTAATCGGGGAGCGTTGAAGGATGAACTAATTTCGTGTGTAATTCTTGGAGAGAATTTTATCTATACAGAATGTTTTGCCTTTGAGGCTAAACTGATTGCATGGTTGCAACCATTAGAACCTATGAAGATTTGTGATCCAACATCCATTGTTCAATTCGGGTGGAACATTAGAATTTTTGAAGGAATGGGGAATCTTACTCGATTTATTAGAGTGTCACGATTGGGTACCTTGCACGGTTGTTGCAGATGAATTATGATGGTGTTGTAATGAGAGTAGTATTAGCAAAGTAATCTGACCGTTAAAGCGATTAATGAGATAGTTGAGATCGTTGGATTATTGCCAGGAAAGACTTGGACTTAGTAAGTAACTCTTTAAGAGTTAGAATCTTTATAAAGATAATTGTGACAAGAAGATGTTCTCATGTTAATATTAATGCGCGAGTATGTATGGATTGTGAAAATTTTAGGGATTTTAATCAGAGGTTTTCCCTATCTTCTTTATGAGAAGTTCACTGTAGGCGTCTTGGAGTTTATTTTGGGCTTTGCATTTTTATGCTAGGACTTGGGTCGCCCAATGATTATGTGTAGAGGAAGTAGATTAAGGGTGGATTTCGAACAGTAGGATGATTATTGATAGAGCCCTTTTTGATGAGGTATATGAATGTGAGAGCTAGGAATTTCAAGTTGTTTATTTCTAAAAGTTTGAGGTGACGTGATTATGTATGTGTTCTATTATGAGGTGCTATGGAAGTCATCTGTCAAATTAATCATGTCGATCGAGGAGTTGTTGAGAGAAAGTTTTTGGTGGCGTCGATAAAGCCTTTATACGAAGTTGTGGATGATGTATTTCGACTTGAGCGTAATGTTGTGAATGTCAATTTAAAAGAGTAGAGTTAGTGTGTTTTGCGATGAACTGAAACTCCAAGTTGATGGAGATTTATTCCTAAAAGAGATACTGAGAATTTGATACTACCTCAAAGAAGTGAATCGTTTCCTCGATTCTCATTTGAGTTTTGTGTTGTTGACCAATGTTTTTTTTTGTAAGTTGGGTTTGACTCGATCTTGGTATGTATGGTTCTTATCGATTCAGGAAGATAAAAGTAGTTTTTGATTTGGGCATTTAAGATGATTCCTCCTTTGTTTTTCGTGATGTTTATTCGCAAATTGCCACATGGAAAGTGGAAATGTTTTCGTGATAAATCTTCGATTTTGGATTTGACCCTTTTGGTGGGAAGTTGGTTTTACGTGGTTACGATGAGAATCCTTTCCTTTAAGTTGACTCTGTTTATAGTAGAGTTTGTTCAAAGCGAGTCTTGTTGTGTGTTTCTGGTTAAAGGAGGTGATCCTTGCTTCAGTGAAGAGTTCATTTGAAAGGTGGAACGATGGTTTCGTGTTCTGTGTGTATGTCGTGTGGTTCGGTATCTTTGGTAAGTTTAACCCAAGATACTCTGGCTTGTTCTCGCTAGTTGGCATATCGCCAGGACTGTCTCGAGTCCATGCGCGGAGTACGTAACGTCATGTATGTTCTGGTGTTTAGTGAGTACCTGGGAAGGTCAGAGAGAGTGTTGAGGTTTACACATGGGTATACGTTTGGGTGTTATGTTCACGTCGGGTACATCTTGTTGGTTTTGGTTTTCAGTTGTGGTTGTTGTTGTTTTCGAGTAGATGACAGGTAGAATTCGGGGTCGAATTCTGTTTAAGAGGGGTAGAATGTAATACCCTAAAATATATTCGAAAGGATGTAACCGGGAGAGAATGAAATACTCTGAAAGCGAGAGAAGCAATTAATCGGGATAGAATAATTTAATCGGTAGAGATTAATTTAATCGGGGGAAAGATTTCTTTAGAAAAACATCAAAGCAAGAAAAGAGAGGGGGTTTTCCGCATTTAGATGGCAACCTGGGCTTGGGCCTAGGCCCATGTAGGGCTGGCCGGCCATAGGGGGGAGGCGCCACCCCCTCCCCCAAACCCTAGCCGCCCCCCCACCTTTCCTCCCCTTCCACCCCTTGGCCGCCACTTCCTTTCCCCTTGCGCCTCCTCCTGTCCAGCACCTCCCCACGCCTCCTTCCCCTGGTTGCTCCCCTTGCCCCTCAATCTCTCCTCCAAGATCCCTCCATTGTTGCCGGCCAACAGAAGAAGAAAGGGCACCTTTGCAGCCGGCCAAAGAAGAAGAAGGGAGGGAAGAAAGAAGGGAGAAGAGAAGGGAGAAGAGGAAAAGGTGGGATCGCCATCCGGGGTTCACAACATACAGCGGCTTCAAGGGTAACGACAGGTTCCTCGTGTTGTATGATAGTCATTAGAAGCATTTGCCATTAGAACGATTGCATCGGTTATATTTTGTTCTCTATTCAATTTTGACCAGTAGCTTGCGCGGCCGATTTCATGTGGTTAGAGGCAGAATTAGGAGTTTGGATCTCCTAGAGAATTTTAGGTTATGTTCTTAGCTTTCGTTGGCCGCCAATATCGCCCAAATCCGATTAACGGTCTGGGAGATATGATTTTTCTAGTGTTGCTGTCCTGTGGTTCTGTCAGTTTCTGGCAGTCTGTGGTAATTGGGTTATATCTGCTATTTAAAAGGAGAATCAGAGGATCTCAGAATAACGAAACATGTGGGTAATTTCTGTACCTTTTCATAGAGTTAAAGACCATGAGATTTGGACTTTCGTAGCAAAAGTTATGGTGGTTTTAGCGTACTGTCCAGAGAACCCGACGAGAATTCTGTCGTCTGATGTTTGGTTTGATAGGGGAAATTAGGGGCAGAATCAAGAGGGCTCCTCAACTAGGTTTATTTAGGTAATCCAATTACCTTTTCAGAAAGTCTAAGAGAATCTTAATTGGACTCCCGAGCAGGAAGTTATGTATTTTAGAATTTGGCTGTTTCAGTAAGCACCAAAACGATCGCTAGAAATTGGGGGTTTTGTTAACACTTGAGAGTTAGCGAGTTTTGTTGTGTTATTATTTAAGTGTTTGGTCCAGCATGTTGGTCTTAGATTGGGGTACCTTTGTGTTCAGGTGGGAGCGCGGTTCCAGGGGCAGCACCCTCTTCGCGTCCACCGTTCTCGCACGGTTGAGGCAAGTATTCGGGCTATTATATGTGTATGCTTGTTTGAAGTGTTTGTGATGTATCGTGATAGTATAGCCATGCTTGCCTGTTATGAGATGAGTACCGTTTACCTTGATGACATGCTAGTATGGTTAAATGGATCTACTGTATGCTGTTATTGATTACATGTCAATGAGAATTTGAGGTATTCTTACTTATGAATACGTTATCATGGTGCATATGCATATTGTGGGCATACAGGTGCCTTGGTCACGTGGTGACCAAGCACATCTGATTGAGTCCCGTCATGAAGATGACGGGCTTGAGGTCCCACATTCGTGGAATGTGGGCTATGAAATAAAGAGGTCCCCATCATTAAGTGATGGGCAAAGGTCCCTATACATGTGTTGTATAGGCTCTTGGTCCTCGTGCGGAGGGCACGAGCAAGGGTATCTGACGGTTGTATACCCAGCGTTACCGGTAAAATGCGAAAAGAGATAAAGTTCAAAGAAGTATTGCATTGGTTGCATATCATGAGATAAATGGCTATGTTTAGTATAATGCTATTGTGGATTATCGATGCTATGTTTGAGTTCATGTTTATAGCCTTGTTGATACTTGCTTGAGTCTTTGGGCTCACTCTTGCTTTAATGTGTTTTAGGTACGATGGCGAGAACGACATGCATGGGAGGAGTAGAAGTTGATGCACTCACTACCTCACACCCTTAAGGCGTTTGCCACTTAGCTTCAATTTATAAACAAATAGACATTCGATTATCACCCATAGATGGTTTGGTTTGAGATTCAGATAATTTGTAATAATGAGATTGCCAGTTTTGGTTCATTCATTGGTTATCATGCATGATTGAGTAAGTTTGATTATGAAAATTTGTTATATGCCATGATTTAATGTTGAACTCTCGATATAGCTAATTAAACAAAGGAGGCTCTGCCGAAAATTTGTAGGTTGTGCTAGAATAGTTTAGTTCCAGTAGCATTCCAGGCTCATTGAGAGTTGGGGTGTTACATCCACACTAGATGGTGTAATAAAAGGTGAACACAGAGGCATAGGATGAGCACTAAATTTTATTTTACTCTCATATTGAACAAGATTCAGCATACAAGAATTATTGTTCAAAACAGCAAGCTTTAATTTATCCATGTAATCACAAGTTATGCATATTCGATAAACAATAAATTGATTGTCTACACCATAATATCCAATCAAATTAAACTTATACCCAGGGGTGTAGGCACTAGACAAGCATTTTGAACATACAATTTCAGAAACTTTCTCCATAGCATGTGACAATTTCATAGGTGAATCTAACATAATGTAACACAAAGAATCAACAGGAGAAATTCTAGTCAAAACTTCTTTATGTCTAACCAATTTCACATGATCATTATATGCGATTAACCCATCACATAAATCACTCAAAACAGTAGGCAATTCAATTATTTCATCACATGGTACAATCAAATCAATGCAGTCTGTATTCTCTACTTGAAATATGTGCATATCAGAATTGTTTTCCACTAATTTTTGCTCTAAAATAGCATGAACAGTGGACAAATGTAGTTCTTCAAAATCAAACTCACCTTGAGTGATGATAGCACCATGATCTTTACCTTTTTGGCTCTCCTCAGATGATGTAGGCGCTTCCATCTCCTCATCTTCCTTCTCAACCAATGGAGTAGGTGGTGCAATCAACTCATTCTCCTCTTCGGCATGGTTCCCAACTTCCTGCAAGTCGTTAGTCACAGAAAAAGACACAAACATAGGCTTGTTCTGATGTTTCCTATCATCATGTATTCTTAATTTCTCCTCAATCTGACTTTCAACCTTACAGGCAAGTATAAACAAATGAGAGAGAGAATTATATTCTTTATAAACAAGAAGGTCTTGAATTCCCTGATTAAGTCCACTTAAGAATCTATTTTCTGTAGCTTCAGCATGTTCCTCTAAACCACAATGCAACAAACGAGTTTTCAATTCATGATAGTATTCCCTTACAGTTCTACTACCTTGATTTACACATTGCAATCTAGCTAGTAAATAATCAGCATGATATTTAGGAACGAATTCATCTCTCAAAAGCTTCTTTAATGCATTCCAAGTTTGAGGCACTCTTCCATGTCTATTTAAATACTTCCACCAAAGTATTGCATCCTCAACAAAAACACTAGTGACAGCTCTAATCTTTTGACTATCAGACCAATCATAAAATTCAAATTGTTTTTCTAATGCTATTTCCCAGTCAACATAGGCATCAGGATCAAAGTTACCAGCAAAGGATGGAAATGCATACTTAAATTTACCTCGTTCAGGCACAGGAGAGGAGTTAATGGTGTTGTTGATCTCCCGAAACTCTCTACTATGTGATCTTGAACCTGTCATGGTTAGTAGAAAACAAGCATATGTCTCTAGCAACTACTAGGATGTGGTGGTTCAAAAGTCACTCACACTCAAGCCTTTTATCGAGTTCTTACCAATTCTTACCAAGCAAACAGGGGTGATCGACATCCAACGGTGTCAACGTATCTTCGAAGATTGGATGGAGCGATTGCTAGGAGAAGCTCAGCCTGTACGGTGTAGAAGAGGTGTAGCTGGGAAGGCTCAAGTATGGTAGCAAGGATTAGCAACAATCAATTCAGAAAATGCAAGTTGAATAAATGTTCAAAGTACTAGTCAATATTGCTGATCCTAGCCTAATCAAAGCTAGCTAAGCAAAGCCTATCAAGAGAAGTGTATGCACGCACACGCAAAGATTAATGTGACTTGATGCAAGCAAAGAAAATTCTCACACCAAATGCTAGGAGAGACACTAGCCAACTACTCAAACCTCTATGTAGGGGCACAAGATTGTTCACACGATGTAGAGCACAAAGATGCAATAACGTGCAATGTAAACATCCCTCTAGATTGAGCAGAAACAATAACTAGTCTCAAGAGATGAAAACTCAAAATTTTATATGGCTTATATATACTCTTTTGAAAGGTTTCGATGAGATCTACAACTTTGCAGTTGAGGCGAACTCCAAATTCCGAAAGGAAGATCGAAGGAAACGGCAAAAACAGAAACCGAAAACTTGCAACGCGAATTCGGGGCCAAAGATGGCTGATTTTGGGGCACCTGGAGGGCAACTTTTGGCTTAGGTAGAAAAGATGCGCCTCGTCATTAGCTTCGAAACGAGCACAAGAACGTCAAAAACGGACACAGTATGCAAAAGTTATACCCGTTTTACTGAAGGTGTCTCGGAAACGGAATCCTACTCGGACTCAAAACCGTCTCGTGTTCAATCTTGAAATGACTATATCTTTTGATTCCGTGGGCCAAACTTGCTGAATTTTTTTTTGGAAGCTTGTGGCTATATGTAGAAGGTCACCACTAATTTTTATGCACTTTTATTTTCGTTTTCTTTTTCTTCTTTTTTTTTCTACCGTGGCTTTTCTTTTTGCGGTTGCCTCTTTCTCCTTCTACTATTTGGCCGACCCTATGATTTGCCGCAAGTCGCAAATAACATCAATTCTCCCAAAAGATCACAGCAATTCTCTCTCTTTTTTTTTGGATTAACAACCATACGAATTTTCTATTTTGGTGCGGATTAGAGGAGTTCTAACCCACGAATTTTCTTTTTTTTTAGATGCAAAAACTAATAACCCTAAAAGAACGATCAAGCGACGCAAAGGAAACACGAGATGCAACTAGACAAAGACTAACTAGACAATAACTAGAACTAGAAATCAGCAACTAGACATGACGATGCAACCAATGATTCAACAAGCAAAATACCGAAAAGAAAATTGCAATGGCTCAAAGGGGTTCGGTACAGATGATAGATGCAATAATTTTTTGGGCAATTTTTTGGACTCTAGGTATGAAAAACGAATCTACTACTAGAAAACTGGAAAATCTCACCGATCAACTGAAGCTCTGATACCACCTGATGGAGGCGGGGTTCCCGATCTTTCGATGAGATTGATAACTATTGATTTTGGTGGAGGTGACTCTCGCGATCCGACTACAACCGTACGACGACGCTTGCGCCTTAACAATCGTTGAACCAACTCCGCAGCGTTATTGACCATGCTGGAAACGCGATCAACCTTACCACGAAGGCCTATTCCTGCATGCAATCGAAGAACACGCAAGAACAAGATAAAACGCAATCTGAAATTGCAAATATGGATTGAAATATTTATAAGTTGGGATTTCGAAAGCTGTCTTGATAGGTGGTCGTCCGACACAACTGAAGAACAGAAGTTTGCACAATGGCTAAACCTTAACTCAACGAAATCGAAGAAAACTAGAGGGGGTGTGGCCTCCTTATATAAGGGAGGAAGAGCCACAAATCTAAAAGAAATAGCGGGGAGGGACTAAACTTGCCATTACTGTTCACGTGAACAGTAACCACGCCTCTAGGTGGGCCACCGGCATATGGGCCAAGTTGAGTTCGATTACAAAGCCCAGATTGGCCTAAACAGGTGATATCACGCCTTCTTTAGATGATTGCGATCAGTCCAGAAGGAATTTGAAGGTGAGGCTAGATCCGTTTTAAAGAGGATGAAATAAGCTTTCAATCAAGTACTCGTGGACCTCCAACGGACTCCGTATGTGAAAGTTGTGCCTGTTTTAAGTTGGTATTGTCAAGCTGATTTCGGAGGCCGAACTGGATTCCAAAACAGGTTCAGCTCGAATTGGTTGCTTGTCTTAGACCAAAAGTGACATGGTGCTGCACATATATATATTTCATCATTAGATAGCATCATATAGTTCATATAATATAAAGACACTCCTAAAAACAAGCTCACCTGATAATTTAAGTGAAGCGTACGAGCTCTTATACTTGGAACAGTAAGCATAGTAAATATGGTTATATCCATAGGGGTCATGTCCTCATCAGAAGGACTATGGCCTCTAAGGCCGCAGAACTTGAGGCAATAATAGGTATGTGATGCCCTTGGACGTATAGGGAAGGAGAAGCGCCATTCAAATTAAAGAGCACCAATTAGTCCTGGCATAAAAGACTCCTTTTTTAGTTAATTGAGGAAGGGATAAGGCTACTGGCCCCACAACAGAGTCTTACACAACATACATAACTGAATGGGTGCTATCCTATTACATTTTTCCAAAGGACAGCTATTAGCTGGATACAATTTTCATGGTAGTTCCCACACACCTAGATGTGGTCATCCCTGTTGAAGTTCATAGGGAATTCGTCCAGAAGATGAGCTCCAGGTGATCCGGTGTCTAGGGGAGACAAAGGGTTGAAGAGACGCCTCGGGTATCCTAATAAAGAGACATGACCTCCCGGAGGATCGGGCCTCCGATTGCTAGGAAAGCCTGCTGTCATGCGGACTTGGCGGCGCGGTCCATAGACAGGCACTGGCCCTGTCACTTCTGGAAGTTGAAACTCGGGTGGTAACGCAGCAGCTTGGGAGGTCTCATTGGCACCATAAAGCACATTGCGAGGAACGCGGTTCATGCTAACCCCGATCCTGAGGTACTCCTGGGCCTCCCTGAGACGGCGCCGATGTAACATCCCAAATTTCGGGCTTGTGTTTCAAATGTAAGAAAATGAGTAGAAATTAAAACTTTTTCTTACATCATGTATTTCCTGTTGTGCCAATCAATTCTTGTTCAAGGAATTATGGAATTACATTGTCACAAGTCTTGATGATCCAAATCTTGCTATTCCAAAAACAATCTTGTCAAATCTTATGATCATCCTCTGGAACTATTTTTCCTAAGTCCTTGGGATGATATGTGACCCCTCTGAAAAATTTCACAATTTTTAGAAATTGTTTGAATATTTTTAGAGGCAGTCAAACCTGTTTGACTCTTAGTCAAACATCAAAACAGAGCCTTGCAGAATTTTTGGAGATTTATTCACAGTATAAAAACCTCTGAAAATTTTACACAAGGTTGATATTTGAGTTAGCAAGCTCCTGTAAAAATTTCATAATTTTTGGAGTTAATTTGCTACCTCAAATAAATCTTTCAAAGTCTCTGTTTTAATTCAAAGTCAAACTGGGTTTTACTGTTACTCGGGTTCGAGTCAGACTCGGGCTCGAGCCATTTGATTCGGTCCAGTCAACTAAACGCACCGAGCCACTCTTTAAAACGCGCAATCGATCTCGACCGTTGGATCGAAATCGCACGGCCCGCGCGCGTGTAAGACTTCGGACCTTCCGGTTGCAAGATTGATGGTCAACCGTTAGATCTCCATCCAACCGTCGAGATGCGCCGAGACTTTCGGACCCTCCGGTTGCATTTTTGAATCTGAGCCGTTGGATTAAGATCCAACGCTCGCGTACCCCTTCGTTGTAAATAAGAGTTTGCGACGTGGAGCAATCGGAGCCGTTCGTTTCTAATCGTAGGGCTCGCAACCTCCCCGTTGTGTTTTAAAGCCCGTAGGCGTGGCACTATCTCACCGTTCGTGTCTCATCCAACGGTGTGAATCGCCCGAGCTTTGCGCTGGTCATCTTCAACCTCCGCCGTGCGTAAAAACAGTGCAAGGCATGGTGAGGTCATTTCTTGCTCCCTAAAGCCACCCTAGCCGACGTGTAGGGGTATGGGAGACCCTCTGAGCCAGGCCATACCCTAATGCACCATCCCCAACCTTTTTCCCTTGTCGGCCGCTCATTGTGCTTTGTGTTTTGCCGCCCGAAAGCTTGTGGTGCAAACCCTAATGTCCTCAAGGCTTTATAAGCACCCTCATTGCTTCCTAGTATCTCTTTAGATCACCACCAAGCCTCACTCACAGTATTGGGGCTTAATACCTCAAAAATGGCAAATCGCCATTATTGACCCGTGGAGCTCCATCAGTGTTCTTGGTGTTCCAGTGGTCCTCCTTCATGTTTCTTTGCCCTAACCTTATCCCTTTATTATCTTGAACATTTCCCCTCACTTAATTTTGGATTTGATTCTCAGGAATTGTCCAATTTGGGGTTTGTTCAAATTCTGCCGAAAAGTGAGTATCGTCTTCCTCAGCTCCGGTGAGTGCACCACTTCCTCATCTCTTGCTCTTATAGCTTCTGTGGATCATAATGAAGCTATGTTCATGCTTGGTATCACTCATGTGGCTCAGGGTGTCATTTTCGGGTTTTCTTCTCCGAGTCCGGCGAGCTTCCACCGTGGTCAAACTTCTCCGGCCATCTTTGAAGCTTCTCGTCCTTAAGGTAGCTTCTTATTAGTCCTTAGAAGCTATGGCACCGCACCTAGGCTTGCGGTGGAGCTCATCGCGATTTTCATGTTTAGTGAGAAGCTCCCATTTTCGTTCTTAGGCTGGCGGCGTTCTAGTCCTCGCATTGGCGAGAATGCTACCATTAGGTTCGTGCTGCTATTGCGAATCCATTTTGGGCCTTGTTCACCGCCGCCGCGGCCAGTGTCGCCGGCGATTAGTCGTCAAAGACGATCGGGACTTTGCCGGCACGGAGCTCCCGTTTTCGTCAGCTCATTAGGACACATTAATTACCAACCATTAGTTATTAATTGTGTCTTAATCATTATTATTGAGCCAGCGACCGGTGGGCCCAATATCCTTAAATCAATCTCGGTTCACTCCGCTTCGTTCGACATCATTAATGTCTAAGCATTGCTTAATTAAATGAGTTGGCATTTAATCGCCGTCGGAATTAACCTGCAGGTCGATTGGTGGCCCGAGGATTAAAATCAAATTCCAGTAGTCTTTAGTGTCTAGTTAATGATCATCATTAGTGGCATTAATTCTGTCCTTAGCCGTCCCTCTCAGTCGCTGTGCACGTGGGTTAAACCAGCGCATGTGTGCCTCAAGGTCGCTGACAGTGGTCCCCGCGTGTCAGTCCATCTTTTTGAACTTCGATCTTTAGCCACCGTCGATCCCTTGATCAACGGCCTAGATCGTGAGGGCATTCGGACCCTCCGGATGCTTTGATCATTCTTAGCCGTCGATCTTGCGATCAATGGCTGAGATCGTGTGTGCAATCGGACAATCCGGTTGTTGGTGCGCTCTGGACCGTCCATCTGCCGATCTGCTGCTGGGATTGGCCCAAGCAACCGCACCGTCCGGTTGCATACACTCGTGTGAGCCGTTGGATCTTGATCCAACGGTGGGTTTCTAGTGGCTTTCGCGCGCGTGCGCTGTTTTCGGCGCGCGTGAGCCGTAGGATGTTAGATCAAGGGTTGAGGTTTGTCCACGTCATTTTCTTTTTATTGGGTTGTTCTGTATTTCGGTAAGCATTTGTTTATCAACTGAAAATGATATAAAAACTTTAGAAACTCATAACTAATTCATTTTAACTGCTTTTTGGTTAATTCCAACTGTAATAAATTAGGTTATCACTTTAGCTTATTATAAAAATGGATTTAAGCACGTTCCAGTAGCAGAAAATTGTATAACTGGGAATACCTTGGTTTCTGTCATTTTGAATATTCCAGAAAATGAATAAAACTTTAGAAAATGCATATCTTGCTCTGTGTATGTCCAAAATGAATGATTCCAACTTCGATAAATTTGTTATTAACCCAATGTTAATATAAAAATGATGGTAGGTCCAAGATTGTAGCGAAACCTTGATTAATGATTTAGTACCTACTTTTCAAAGATTTAGAAAATTCGGAAGACTTATAAAATGCACAAGTAATTCTCTGTAAATGCAAAATATATATGATAAATTCTAGAGAACCCCTCTGTTGGTATACTTCACTGTAAAATTAGTTTTGAACATATTTATGCTCCTGGAAAGTGCATTATGCTAATTTGGCATCTTAGAAAAATCATAACTAAATCATTCTAACTCCAAATGACCTGAAATTTTATATGGGTTACCACTATACCAGTTGGTAGCTACCATAAAAATTTCAGCTTCAAAATCTCTCTAGAAAATATTTTTGCTACAGTGCTAATTATGGCCGAAAATGAGATTTTAGGTAATATCTTTTGCACCACAAATCCAAATTAGGTTTTTCCAGTTCCTATATCTAGGTATATTCGTATTCTACCTTATGTATAAATTTCGTCGCATTTGGATGATTGTTGCTTGCTCATTGGTTTATTTGTGGCTCGTCTTATTGGTTGTTCTTGGTTCTTTTGCCTCTCGCTTAGGATTCGACATTTGCGGTAATCCCGAGAGCGACCCTCCACAACAAATTGAGCAACAGCAAGAAGGCAAGCAGTTTGATCATGTTAATCCTAGTATTTTAAGTATTTATGTTGATTACAAATTCTATGTATGCATTGCTACTTTGTTTTAATAGTTGGCCTAGTAGATGCATTTCCTTAGCAAATGATTATCCTCTACTACCATGAGCCTAGGTTACTTGCTGTGATTTAGAGTTCGTGGATGGGCTCTTGTCACTTAGTAGTTGCGAATTAATTGCTTAGCCATGCTTAGCCGGTAGAAATGGGCGGTTATCGACTTGTCGATAACCTTGATCACATCAAACTTATTATGATTATGATTTCCACCTTGTGCCATGTCTACTTATGAAAACTAAAACTGAAAACAAAATGATTTAGACTTGGGCACAATGGTATGTTGGTGTGATTTTGGTGTGATGGAATGGTGCTCGAGTCAACAAGGACCGAACATCTTGTTACACTAAACCAAGCATTTTAGCGTGCTAACCACATTAGAGGGTATGGGACCTCTCTTGACTTAGTACTTTGGCGTGTATTGCCTCGGGTCGCAGGAGGTCGCGGGAGGGATGGTGTTGGGAGCATTGTAGTGTCCGAAAGACTTCACCCGTGATGGGATTTGTTGTCTTTCGGCTTGCAATGTAGCGTATGGTGTTTCTACCCATACGAGCGGCTCGTGGTTGATACACAATATTGGAAAAAGTCTCGTAGGACTTAGCCGTGCAAACATACCTTGGAAGTGTGCTTTGTGGCTTAAAGGCGATGCAAGTGTGGGTACATTGGTACACCTGCAGGTTAAAACTATTCGAATAGCCTCGTCTAGGTTATGGACACGCTGGCAAGGTCTTTCAAGAGTTAGACTACAACCTTTTAAATTAAAACTTGATGGGTGGTACGAATCGGGATTCGTGCTATGTTGTGGTGGCTATTGGGATAGTCACTTCAGTGGTTACTTGTATGTATCTTTACTTATCATTACTTTGATAACAAAGCAGATTTGCAAACTTGCTTTTAAAATGTATTACGTTATTGCAAATAAAGTTGGCTTCATGCAAAATGAGACATACAACCTCCACCTAAATAAGCTTGCATGTAGTTTATGAATAGGTGCGCTATTCCACACGTCGATCTTGCGGGTACAAAGACAATCTTTGTACTCGGATGCTATGCTTAATTGTTCATTGCAGAGGAAGAAGGTGAGCTCGAGGGCCTCACTTTTGTGAGTGTGTTGTGGTAGCTGGGCGACTAGCTTGGCGGCCGGTCGGTTGCCTTGTGGGTGTGTGGCTAAACGGTCGACTTTTGTTCTGTGAGGACCCGGTTTATTCGGTTTGTCTTGTTTAACCATCCACTAGGTCCTAACAAGTACAAATCAAATAAACCAAGCCTCGAGATATGTATACTTCCGTAAATGCGATATACACACCCGCTACAAAATCATGCATCAATTCCATTCATACACATAGAGCGAAGCAAAAGCAACAATCGAAAGACATAGATAATATAAAGAGAGTTATTACAAAGAGAGGCCGACTGGCCAAAATTCATAAAGATAAGTAAATACACAATGGAAGCAAAATGGCCATAAGATGGCGATAAACAAAAGCCAATCGGTGTGCCTTTACCCACAAGGCAACCAACCGGACCGCCAAGCTAATCGTCCCAAGCACAAGAACACTGACTCACAAAAGTGAGGCCCTTGGGGCTCACCTTCTTCCTCTGCAACAATTAATATTAAGCAAGCGGATGAGTACAAAACTTGTTTTTGTACTGCAAGACTGACGTGTGAGATAACAGAACTATAATTAACTACATGCAAGCTTTATTTAAGTGGATGAGGCTTTGGACTTATTTTCACATAAAGCAAGTTTTCATTTACAATAAGGTAATAGATTCAAAGCAAGTTTGCAATTAACTTTTATTGTTCAAATAAAAGAGAGACAATAATAACATAGATAGAGAACAACACCAACCTAGAAGTGACTAACCCATAGTCACCACAACAATAGCATGAAGTACCCCTTCATACCACCCATGTCAAGTTTAAGTTTTTAAAAGGTTGTAGTCTAGTTCTTGTGGGAAATAACCAAGCGTGTCCATAACCTAGGACGAGGCTATTCGAATAGTTTTAAACCTGCAGGGGTGTACCAATGTACCCACACGATAGACCGCCTTTCCACCAGCCACGGTTAGCACACTTCCTTTGGTATGCAGGCATGGCTAAGTCTAACAAGACGCTTTCCAATGGACGATGCTAATTAAGAGCCGCAACCCACGGGAGAAAGACACATTAAACAGCCTAACCGGTCTGCCAATGCTCCCCTCCAACACCACAACACACACACACAAGAACACACCCACCAACCAGCTCATAATTAACACCTCCCAAAGTACTTAGTCAAGAGAGGTTCCATATCCCCCTCGTGTGGTTAGCACGCAATAATTGCTTGGATCAATGGCACAAGTAACTCGGTCCTTAGGGACTCAGGCACCATTCCAGTCACACCAAACAGATCACCCAACATACCATTGTGCCCAAGCCAAGATATAACTTTTGTTTTCAGTTTTTGATTTGCAAAATCAATAAAACACAAGGGTTGGACATAATGGAATAATATAAGTATTTGTGTGATCAAGACCATCGACTAAGTCGATGATCGCCCAATACTACCGATACTAGGCATGGCTAAGCAAAATTTATTCGAAAATCTACTAAGTGACAAGAGCTCATCCAACGAACTCTAATCACAGCAAATAACCTAGGCTCAGGTAGTAGAGGATAATTATTTACCTACAGATTATGCAACTAGAGGTCTAACTAATCAATTTAACAATAAAATAGCAATGCATACATAGAAGTTAAACAAAATATTAGACTTTAAAAGTAATGGGATTAATGGGAAATGATCAAACTGCTTTTCGCTTGTTGTTGCTCAATTTGTTGAGGGTCGTTCTGGGATTACCGCAAATATCGAATCCTAAGCGAAAGAGCGAAAACAACCAATAAGACGAGCAACACTTAAACAAAAGAGCAAGCAAAAATTATCCAAATGCGACGAAATTTATACACAAGGTAAAATACGAACATACCTAGACATAGAAACTGGAAAAACTTAATTTGGATTTGTGGTGCAAAAGATATTCTCTAAAAACCTAATTTCGGCCATAATTAGCACTGTAGCAAAAATATTTTCTAGAAAGATTTTGAAGCTGAAACTTTTATGGTAGCTACCTACTGGTATAGTGGTAACCCATATAAAATTTCAGGTCATTTGGAGTTAAAATGATTTAGTTATGATTTTTCTAAGTTTTAAATCTAAGACATGATTAATTTCAGTATTAAAGACTACTGCAAAACCTATACTAAGCTAAAGTACTTTAACAGATGCATTTATAGAATTTTAGTTTGTTAAATTTGGAGCTTCAGAGAAAAAGTTATGCAATTTTGAAGTTTAAAACAATTAATATGTGCAATTAAAAGCTTCTCGGACTAAATCTGGAAAACCCATAAAAACTGGGGAGGTCGTGGGCCGCTGATCAAAGATCGCACGGCTCACGATCTCAGATGCTAAAACCCGCATGAGCTCCTGGGCGCAAAGACCTCTTCGCGCCTAGGGGAGGTCTTAACCGTTGATATTGAATCCAACGGCTCCGACCACCGGATGCACAGCACACGCGAAGGAGCTCCTTGCGCACTAGGGAGGTCGTGGCCATCAGATCTGGATCTGGCGGCCCCGAGCTCCACGAGGAGGTCCTACGGCTATCCAACTAAGGGGAAGGTGCAGGCGGTTAAGATTTCCCGAGGGAGGTCTTAACGGTCTAGATCCGTCGGAGGAGAGGACCTAAGCGGTGAGCTTAACAAATGGAGGTCTTGACGGCTAGGATCTCACCGAGGAGGTCCTAACGGTCGAGATGTCCTCGGGAGGTCCTCCAACACAAGTGCTATCTAGAGAGAGAGATCGGATGGCTCAGATCTCCATAGGAGAGGTCTGAGCGGTCCGGATCTAGGCGGGAGGTCCTCATGGTTAAGACCAAAGACGAGGAGGTCTGAGGTTCTCTTTACAAAGAGACCAAGGGTGGTCTTTTGTAAAGAGGACCACAGGGTGGTTTTGAAGGTTTTCTTTACAAAAGACCAGGGGTGGTCTTTTGTAAAGAGGACCTTGGTGGGGTGGCTCAGGTGGTTTTTAGAAAACGACTAAGGAAGGACTTTTGAAAAGAGGACCCCAAGGAGGTCCGAGAGGCGGTTTGACAAAAGCAGCGATGGGGTGACCTCTTCGCCTGAGAGGACCTCAAGGAGGTCTTTTGCAAAGAGGACCCCAAGGAGGAGGGTGATCCTAGCGGTGGGATTTAACCTACGGAGGTCTTTAACGGCCAGATTCCAAATGGTGGGAGGTCACCGTGGCTAAGGACTTAGACTAGGAGATCTAGCGGTCGAGATCAACTTGAAGAGGTCATGAACGGCTAAGACCACAACCGAGAGGTCCTAGGACTTAGCTAATACGGAACAAAGGATCTACGGTTGGATCTAAACAGGAAGAGGTCATTAAGGGCTAGGATTAAATCGAAGAGGTCTTGGGAGCTAGAGTTTTTGCCGACAAGATCCCACGGTGCGAATCTAACACGGAGAGGTCACGGAGGGTCACGATGAACCCGAGGAGGTCCAATGACTTGACAAAATGCGACAACGCACCAGACACCGGCTTTGGTCATCGGCTCGTCGCGGCGACCACGACCACGGCGGCGCGGTCCAACGGGGCGAAAACGTTCGCAATACTATTGCGAACATTTTGAGGGCACAAATGTCGCCGGACACGACCCATATCGCCGGCGAGCCGGAACGAGGCGGAGATCAAGTACGGGAAAAGTGAAAACCGAGAAGGACTTCGCCGCGACCTAAGCTATCGAGTGCTTAAGCTACAGGAGGTCATTGTGAACTCACGGCCGGAGGAGGTCCAAGGGAGGTCGAGGAGTTCCAATGACGACGACCGCCACCGAGCCGAGGAAGACAACGCGGGGCAAGCAATCCTGAGCAATAGAGGACCAAGCAATGGTGATGATAACTTCAGGAGGTCCACCAGAAAGACTTGGAACACCTAATTGAAGGGAGGAGCCACCTTACCGGAGAGGAGGACGAAAGCGGCGATTTTCAAACTAAAAGGGGAATCCGGGTCGGGAGAGGCTCAAGACACAAACTGAAATAGGATTAGTGTCAACACTCCAGGGGACCAGAGGAAGGAGCCGGAGCAAAAGTTTGAAGGAAAGAGCCACTGGAGCACCGGCTGCACCAGGAGCTCGAAGCTTCAACAATGGCGGTCAGGGTGATCTTGGCGATTGAGCTCAAGCAAGAAGAGAGGGTGCCAACTGGGGCTGTGGAAGGGTGAAAGGAGGACAAAGAAGGAGAGCTGGATGCTTAAGGAGCAGAGGGGAGCTCGGTCCGCAACGGCTCTATCGCACGACGGAGGTCGGCTCAGTCATGGGAGCTGAGCGACGGGAGCAGGTGGAAGGAGACTCCTGTGGCAGGCTCTGAGCATAATAAATGCATGCCAGTGAGGAGCAGATGGGGGAGGTGACTAGGCGCTGCTCTCCCCGCTGACTTCACCGCCGCACGGCCGCACGTGGGCGGCGGAGGAAGAAGAAGAGGAGGAGGTAGGGTGGTCGTGGGATCCCGATCCAACGGCCCGCACCCGAACTCAACCGATCGCACCCGAGCCCGACGCCACTAGGTGGCTCGGTGCGACCACGACCCAGAGTCGGACTCGGGTCTGAGTCCAAGCCTGACTCAGACTAGGGTTTCAAATTGGGAGCTGGGATTTAAGGAATTAATTAAGGCATCAAACCAACTCCAAAATTTCTGAAATTTTAACTGGAGCTTGCTAACTTTAGAATTAACCTCCCATAAAATTTTCAGAGATTTTGGTGTGCTAGAGTTTCCTCAAGAAATTCCAGAAGGTGATTTTAGAGGTTTGACCAAGGTTTGACTTGCCTCTAAAATATTTCAATTAATTTCCAAAAATTATGAAATAATTCAGAGGTGTTACCAAGCAACCCTAGAACCCAGGAAAATTTATTGCCAAGGGTTTGACACAAGATTCCACCCAGAAGGCTTTGACTGGAGCTAAATGAGGGTTTTGATTTTGAATTTCCCAAAATTCCTTTACAAGAATTTCAGAAAAGTTCCAGTGAAAGGATGAAAGAAAAAGTTTTAATTTACCCTCATTTTATTACATTTGAAACACAAGCCAAATTGGGGATGTTACAAACCTCCCCCCCTTACAAAAATCTCGTCCCGAGATTTGGTTCACTCGGAAAAGAAAGAGGGGTAGTCTGCACGGAGACGATCTTCTCGCTCCCAAGTAGCCTCGTCCTCGGAATGGTTTGACCACTGAACTTTAAGGAACTTGATGGTCTTGTTCCTTGTTCTTCGCTCAGCCTCCTCGAGTATGCGAACAGGGTGCTCACGATAGGTCAAATCCTCCTGGACATCAAGGGTTTCCAACGGAGCTTCCTCTGTTGGAACACGGAGGCACTTCTTTAGCTGGGACACATGGAACACATCATGTACCCCGCCAAGGCAAAGTAACTCCAACTTGTAGGGCGGCTCCCTTCTTCTCGATAACACGGTATGGACCGACATATCGAGGAGCTAACTTTCCCTTGACACCAAAACGCTGGTGACCTTTCAGAGGAGAAACCTTGAGATAAACGAAGTCATTGGGCTCAAAGCTCAACTCACGACGACGACGATCCGCATAGCTCTTCTGCCTGGATTGAGCCGTGCGCAGCGATCCCGAATGAGTGGACTTGACCCTCGGCCTCATTAATTGAGTCGGGCCAAAGAAAGGTCTTTCACGGTCTCGCACCAGTTCAACGGGTTCTACACTTTCTCCGTATAAGGCCTCGAATGGTGCCATGCCGAGAGGCGGCTTGAAAGCTGTTGTTGTAAGAAAACTCGGGAATGGCAAGCACTTCTCCCGTGCTTCCCATAGGAAAGAACACAAGCTCAAAGCAGTCCTCCAAAACTTGGTTGACCCTCTCGGTCGACCATCTGTTTGGGGTGATACGTCAGGTCTTTGAAAGAAAGACGAGTCCCCATAGCTTCTTGCAAGCTATGCCGAGCTAGGAAGTGAAGATGGAACCACGATCGAAATGATCGTCTTCGCACCCCATGCAAGCTCACTATCTGGCGAGATAGAGCTCCGCAAGGTGACCGCACGAATCTTGGTCTTGGCCGGAGGAAAGTGCGCCACTTTTGTCAACCGGTCAATGATAACCCAAATGGCATCATTGCCCGCGGTGACTGGTAGGCGGTGATAAAATCCATCCCGACCGAATCCACTTCCACTCCGGAATGGGCAAGGGTGAAGCAATCCACCGACGCCGATGCTCGGCCTTCACGACGACACACGTCGCACTCGACAACGAACCTCGCGATCTCCCTCTTCATTCGGGTCCACCAAAATCTCTCGCGAAGATCTGGTACATCTTCGTGGCCCCGGATGAATGGATAACGAGAATCGTGGGCTTCGCGGAGGATCAAATTCCGCAACTCTATGTCCTTTGGAACCACGGCGTTGCGAACCTCAAGACACCAAGCTCATCTACGGAGAAGCACTTGGTCGTTCCGTTCTTGACATTTTCCTTGATGCGGTTTACCCCAACATCCGATCGCGAGCGGACCGATCCGATCCACCAAGGTTGGTGTACAACCAAGGCGCGAGGAACCATGCTCAACCAAACCCGTGTTGAGGCGCTGAAACTCCTCTAGAAGAGGGGGCTGATGCTCTGAAGCAACAATGCATTGCAATGCGCTTTGCGACTAAGCGCATCCGCAACGACATTGGCCTTGCCCGGATGGTAGTGAATACCCATGTCATAGTCCTTGATCAACTCCAACCATCTCCTTTGCCGGAGGTTCAGGTCTGGTTGGGTGAACAAATACTTCAAGCTTTTGTGATCCGAATACACTTCACAACGATTACCGATTAGGTAATGTCGCCAAATCTTAAGTGCATGGATCACAGCGGCCAACTCCAAGTCATGGGTAGGATAGTTAAGTTCATGAGGTCTCAATTGCCTTGATGCATAGGCCACTACCTTGCCTTCTTGCATAAGGACACAACCGAGGCCTCGACGAGAAGCGTCGCAAAAGATATCGAAGCTTCGACGGACATCGGGGAGAACAAGAACGGGAGCGGTGGTCAATCGCTTCTTAAGCGCTTGGAAACTTTCCTCGCAATCAGCGGACCACGAGAACTTCTTGTCCTTCTTGAGCAACTCCGTCATCGGCTTCGCTATCTTGGAGAAGTTCTCGATAAAGCGACGATAATATCCCGCTAAACCAAGAAAACTCCGAACTTCGGTGACCGAAGTAGGCTGACTCCAGGAAAGCACATCGCTGATCTTGCTAGGATCCACGACTCGCCCCGCCGAAAGAATATGGCCTAAGAAGGCTACTTCCTTCAACCAGAACGCGCACTTGCTGAATTTCGCATACAACTTGTGCTCGCGGAGCTTGCCCAACACAAGCTTCAAATGCTCGGTGTGTTCCTCCTCGCTCTTAGAGTAGATAAGGATATCATCGATGAAGACCACAACGAACCTGTCCAAATACTCCATGAACACCGAATTCATGAGGTTCATGAACAAGGCGGAGCATTGGTTGCGAACGACATGACGGTGTACTCGTGCAAGCCATAACGAGTAGAAAAAGCCGTCTTTGGGATATCCTCAGGTCGAATCCGAACTTGATGATATCCCACTCTCAAATCAATCTTGGAGAAAACTCGAGCTCCAGTTAATTGATCGAAGAGGTCATCGATACGGGGCAAAGGGTACTTGTTCTTTACCGTTACTTCATTAAGTGGACGGTAATCAACGCACATGCGCAGCGTCTTGTCCTTTTTCGGGACAAAGATTGCTGAGCATCCCCAAGGAGATGAGCTAGGGCGGATGAAACCCTTCTCTTGAAGCTCACCTAGTTGCTTCTTCAACTCCACCAACTCAAGCGGGTCCATTCGGAAGGCCTCTTTGAAATCGGGCGATGCAGGAACCAACTCAATGACAAACTCGAGGTCTCGAATGGTGGCATCCTGGAAGGTCGTCGGGAAGACATCAACAAAGTCACATACCTGCGGGACTTCACTAATATCTAGAGTCGGGCTTCGCCGAGCGCGAAGAGATGCGGATCCTGCAGCTTCGCGAAAGCGAACTCGCCGCCGTAAGGATCGTGAGGTAGATGAGCCTCCTAGCGCAATCAATTTGTCCCATGTCTTTGAGACAACCAATCCATGCCTAGGATTACATCTAAGCTCGCCGATCGAAGGAGGATAAGGTTTGCCAAGAATCCTACCCTTCTATCTCAACAGGACATCCCTACACTCGGACTCACCCTCAACTCCGAACCGGAGAGCGAATGAGCAGCGGGACCAACAATGGAGTAAAAGGAGACCCCACAAAGAAGAAAAGACTCGAAACAAAAGAATGAGATGCGCTGAATCAAACAAAAGCAGAGCGTGGAAAGAGTTAACCGAAAGGGTACCCAACACGACGTCGGTGCCTCTGTGCCTCCTCGCGGAGATGAGGTTGACGCGCCACTACCCACGCCTTGGGTAGCGGGGACAACCTTTCGATCTGGGAAGAACCACCTCCCGCCGCGTCCTCCATTAGGACGAGGGCCGCTCGATCTGTTAGGGCAACTATTGGCATAATGCCCTTCCGCCGCACGAAAAGCAAGTGACCCCGGCACCGGATTGCGGGGCCACCTGCTGGTTCGCAGCGCACGTGGATCGGGGCACGGCTGCGGAGGGCGAGGAGCGGTGCTTTGGCGGCCTCGGTGGTAGTGAAACCACGAACGGGCCTGGAGTAGGCCCGACACGAGGACGAGAGGCCGGCTGTGCGGATCGGCTGGGCCTCCCACTTGCGCTATGCGGGACTCGCCAGCGCCTTGGCCTTGTGCTCGGCAACAATGGCCTTGTCTACCAAGGCACGAAGTCGGCAAAGTCCACAATGGAGAGCCTGTCTTGCAGCTCCTCGGACAAACCCTCCATGAACTTCTCTCGCTGGCCTCATCGGTGGCCACCTCGGATGGAGCATAACGAGCCAAGTGGTTGAACTCGTGCAGTACTCCATCACCGACTTACGCCCTTGCTTGAGCGCGAGAAACTCCTTCTTCTTCACTTCATCAAGCGGCAGGATGTGAGCTCGACGAACGCCGTCCGAACTCATCCCAAGAGACGGTGTGGCGGCGGGCTGCATGGCCAAGAAGTTCTCCCACCAGAGAGTGCCGCCGAAGGCGATGGGAGGCAAAGAGTGCCCTGTCTGGTCCAGCATCGAGCAACGGCGAGCTTACGCTCAACTCGACGCAGCCACCATCATCTGCGCCCAATGGGTCCTCGAGACACGAGAACGTGGGGCCGAGTGCGAAGAAACTCAGCAAGGCCCCCACGGGACTGATGTCCACCCCCCTGCCCGGATCCTGAGGCACCGGAAAGGGCGGAGGTGTTGCGCGCAATAACATCCAGCAGGACCCTCCTGTCCTCTGAGCGGTTGCGCTCGATCTGGAGAAGGACCTCAGCCATGGTCGGAGGAGGCGGAAGCTCCTCATCCAAACCAGGCTGCTGACCACGGCCGCTACGAGTACCTCCAGCCATCCTGCTTAAGAAACTTAGGTTAGAAACCAAAGCACTAACATTAGAAGTTGATGAAAGCGAAAAGCTAGTGATTAGGGGAATGAGACATCACCCTAACCGAAAGCCAAAAACAGCAAGTAACAACTTTAAATGTTTCCAAAGAAACTCCAAAACAGCAAGGAAACTCCAAACCAAGCTCAACTTCTCAATGCCATTAACCCGTATTGAACGAACGAGTAATAGTGTGAGAAGATAAAAATTTCAGCACACTACAACCAGCCTAACACTACTCAAGAACAAGGTTAAGGCGATAAAAATAACGTTAGATACTTAGCTAACTAGTATCACATCTTACCCTTTTATTCCCACAAGTTTTACTTGGTTAATCTCTTATTTTCTACCCTGGTTAGAACCTTTGAGCTGCTGTCAGGAAATTGAATGATCGCTGTCCAGATTTGCATCCAAGCCTCCTAATTGAAATCTTCAACCGAAGCTTCAAAACCTTGTAGAGGGCGGCTAACATTTCAATTTGCCAAGCTCATTGGTCCCAAAACCCAATTAATCGATAATGACTATCTTTTGAGAGAAGGAAAGGGGAAAACACTTTTTAAAACTCAAATTAGAGCAAGACGAGAGAAGAAAGCTAAGATAGGTAAGGAATAAAATCCGAGAACTTACTTAAGCTTTCACAAATCATTTGACCCTTTGAAAATAAGGTTTTCAAAATATCCTAAGGACGACCAACTTTGGGTTACTACGGTCGGAATGGCTCTGATACCAACTTTGTGAGGACCCCGGTTTATTCGGTTTGTACTGTTTAACCATCCACTAGGTCCTAACAAGACAAATCAAATAAACTAAGCCTCGAGATATGTATACTTCCTAAATGCAAGATACACACCCGCTACAAAATCATGCATCAATTCCATTCATACACATAGAGCCAAGCAAAAGCAACAATCGAAAGACATAGATAATATAAAGAGAGTTATTACAAAGAGAGGCCGACGGCCAAAATTCATAAAGATAAGTAAATACACAATGAAGCAAAATGGCCATAAGATGGCGATAAACAAAAGCCAATCGGTGTGCCTTTACCCACAAGGCAACCAACCGGACCGCCAAGCTAATCGTCCCAAGCAGCGCGCAACACAACTCACAAAAGTGAGGCCCTTGGGGCTCACCTTCTTCCTCTGCAACAATTAATATTAAGTAAAGCGGATGAGTACAAAACTTGTTTTTGTACTGCAAGACTGACGTGTGAGATAACAGAACTATAATTAACTACATGCAAGCTTTATTTAAGTGGATGAGGCTTTGGACTTATTTTAAGCATAAAGCAAGTTTTCATTTACAATAAGGTAATAGATTCAAAGCAAGTTTGCAATTAACTTTTATTGTTCAAATAAAGAGAGACAATAATAACATAGATAGAGAACAACACCAACCTAGAAGTGACTAACCCATAGTCACCACAACAATAGCATGAAGTACCCTTCATACCACCCATGTCAAGTTTAAGTTTTTAAAAGGTTGTAGTCTAGTTCTTGTGGGAAATAACCAAGCGTGTCCATAACCTAGGACGAGGCTATTCGAATAGTTTTAAACCTGCAGGGTGTACCAATGTACCCACACGATAGACCGCCTTTCCACCACCACGGTTAGCACACTTCCTTTGGTATGCGTGCATGGCTAAGTCTAACAAGACGCTTCCAATGGACGATGCTAATTAAGAGCCGCAACCCACGGAGAAAGACACATTAAACGACCTAACGGTCCGCCAATGCTCCTCCAACACCACAACACACACACACAAGAACACACCCACCAACCAGCTCATAATTAACACCTCCCAAAGTACTTAGTCAAGAGAGGTTCCATATCCCCTCGTGTGGTTAGCACGCATAATTGCTTGGATCAATGGCACAAGTAACTCGGTCCTTAGGGACTCAGCACCATTCGATCACACCCAACAGATCACCCAACATACCATTGTGCCCAAGCCAAGATATAACTTTTGTTTTCAGTTTTGATTTGCAAAATCAATAAAACACAAGGGTTGGACATAATGGAATAATATAAGTATTTGTGTGATCAAGACCATCGACTAAGTCGATGATCGCCCAATACTACCGATACTAGGCATGGCTAAGCAAAATTTATTCGAAAATCTACTAAGTGACAAGAGCTCATCCAACGAACTCTAATCACAAACAAATAACCTAGGCTCGGTAGTAGAGGATAATTATTTACCTACAGATTATGCAACTAGAGGTCTAACTAATCAATTTAACAATAAAATAGCAATGCATACATAGAAGTTAAACAAAATATTAGACTTTAAAAGTAATGGGATTAATGGAAATGATCAAACGCTTGTTCGCTTGTCGTTGCTCAATTTGTTGTGGAGGGTCGTTCTCGGGATTACCGCAAATATCGAATCCTAAGCGAAAGAGCGAAAACAACCAATAAGACGAGCAACACTTAAACAAAAGAGCAAGCAAAAATTATCCAAATGCGACGTAAATTTATACACAAGGTAAAATACGAACATACCTAGACATAGAAACTGGAAAAACTTAATTTGGATTTGTGGTGCAAAAGATATTCTCTAAAAACCTAATTTCGCCATAATTAGCACTGTAGCAAAAATATTTTCTAGAAAGATTTTGAAGCTGAAACTTTTATGGTAGCTACCTACTGGTATAGTGGTAACCCATATAAAATTTCAGGTCATTTGGAGTTAAAATGATTTAGTTATGATTTTTCTAAGTTTTAAATCTAAGACATGATTAATTTCAGTATTAAAGACTCTTGCAAAACCTATACTAAGCTAAAGTACTTTAACAGATGCATTTATAGAATTTTAGTTTGTTAAATTTGGAGCTTCAGAGAAAAGTTATGCAATTTTGAAGTTTAAAACAATTAATATGTGCAATTAAAAGCTTCTCGGACTAAACTGAAAACCCATAAAAGCGGGAGGTCGTGGGCACGATCAAAGATCGCACGGCTCACGATCTCGAGATGCTAAAACCCGCATGAGCTCTCGGCGCAAAGACCTCTTCGCGCCTAGGGAGGTCTTAACCGTTGATATTGAATCCAACGGCTCCGACCACCGGATGCACAGCACACGCGAAGGAGCTCCTTGCGCACTAGGGAGGTCGTGGCCATCAGATCTGGATCTCGCGGCCCCGAGCTCCACGAGGAGGTCCTACGGCTATCCAACTAAGGGAAGGTCAGGCGGTTAAGATTTCCAGGGGAGGTCTTAACGGTCTAGATCCGTCGGAGGAGAGGACCTAAGCGGTGAGCTTAACGGCGGGAGGTCTTGACGGCTAGGATCTCACCGAGGAGGTCCTAACGGTCGAGATGTCCCTCGGGAGGTCCTCCAACACGGTGCTATCTGAGAGAGATCCGGATGGCTCGGATCTCCATAGGAGAGGTCCTGAGCGGTCCGGATCTAGGCGGGAGGTCCTCATGGTTAAGACCAAAGACGAGGAGGTCTCGAGGTTCTCTTTACAAAGAGACCAAGGGTGGTCTTTTGTAAAGAGGACCCGGGTGGTTTTGAAGGTTTTCTTTACAAAAGACCAGGGGTGGTCTTTTGCGAAAGAGGACCTTGGTGGGGTGGCTCAGGGTGGTTTTTAGAAAACGACTAAGGAAGGACTTTTTGAAAAGAGGACCCCAAGGAGGTCCGAGAGGGCGGTTTTGACAAAAACGACCGGGGTGACCTCTTCGCACAGAGGACCTCAAGGAGGTCTTTTGCAAAGAGGACCCCAAGGAGGAGGGTGATCCTAGCGGCTGGGATTTAACCTACGGAGGTCTTTAACGGCCAGGATTCCAAATGGTGGGAGGTCCTGGTGGCTAAGGACTTAGACTAGGAGATCTAGCGGTCCAGATCAACACTGAAGAGGTCATGAACGGCTAAGACCACAACCGAGAGGTCCTAGGACTTAGCTAATACGGAACAAAGGATCTACGGTTGGATCTAAACAGGAAGAGGTCATTAAGGGCTAGGATTAAATCGAAGAGGTCTTGGGAGCTAGAGTTTTTGCCGACAAGATCCCACGGTGCGAATCTAACACGGAGAGGTCCTGGAGGGTCACGATGAACCCGAGGAGGTCCAATGACTTGACAAAAACGCGACAACAGACCAGGACACCGGCTTTGGTCACTGGCTCGTCGCCGGCGACCACGACCACGGCGGCGCGGTCCAACGGGGCGAAAACGTTCGCAATACTATTGCGAACATTTTGAGGGCACAAATGTCGCCGGACACGACCCATATCGCCGGCGAGCCGGAACGAGGCGGAGATCAAGTACGGGAAAAGTGAAAACCGAGAAGGACTTCGCCGCGACCTAAGCTATCGAGTGCTTAAGCTACAGGAGGTCATTGTGAACTCACCTGGGCCCAGAGGAGGTCCAAGGGAGGTCGAGGGAGTTCCAGCGACGACGACCGCCACCGGAGCCGAGGAAGACAACGCGGGGCAAGCAATCCTGAGCAATAGAGGACCAAGCAATGGTGATGATAACTTCAGGAGGTCCACCAGAAAGACCTGGAACACCTAATTGAAGGGAGGAGCCACCTTCTAGGAGAGGAGGACGAAGCGCGATTTTCGGTAGAAAGGGGGAATCCCGAATTCAGGAGAGGCCTGAAGACACAAACTGAAATAGGATTAGTGTCAACACTCCAGGGGACCAGAGGAAGGAGCCGGAGCAAAAGTTTGAAGGAAAGAGCCACTGGAGCACCGGCTGCACCAGGAGCTCGAAGCTTCAACAATGGCGGTCAGGGTGATCTTGGCGATTGAGCTCAAGCAAGAAGAGAGGGTGCCAACTGGGGCTGTGGAAGGGTGAAAGGAGGACAAAGAAGGAGAGCTGGATGCTTAAGTAGCAGAGGGGAGCTCGGTCCGCAACGGCTCTATCGCACGGGAGGTCCAGCTCAGGTCATGGGAGCTGAGCGACGGGAGCAGGTGGAAGGAGACTCCTGTGGCAGGCTCTGAGCATAATAAATGCATGCCAGTGAGGAGCAGATGGGGGAGGTGACTAGGCGCTGCTCTCCCCGCTGACTTCACCGCCGCACGGTCGCACGTGGGCGAGCGGAGGAAGAAGAAGAACAGGGAGGAGGTAGGGTGGTCGTGGGATCCCGATCCAACGGCCCGCACCCGAACTCCACTGACCGCGCCCGAGCCCGACGCCACTAGGTGGCTCGTTGCGACCACGACCCAGTCGGACTCTGTCCGAGTCCAAGCCCGACTGCACTGTGGTTTCAAATTGGGAGCTGGAATTTAGGAATTAATTAAGGCATCAAACCAACTCCAAAATTTCTGAAATTTTAACTGGAGCTTGCTAACTTTAGAATTAACCTCCCATAAAATTTTCAGAGATTTTGGTGTGCTAGAGTTTCCTCAAGAAATTCCAGAAGGTGATTTCAGAGGTTTGACCAAGGTTTGACTTGCCTCTAAAATATTTCAATTAATTTCCAAAAATTATGAAATAATTCAGAGGTGTTACAAGCAACCCTAGAACCTAGGAAAATTTATTGCCAAGGGTTTGACACAAGATTCCACCCAGAAGGCTTTGACTGGAGCTAAATGAGGGTTTTGATTTTGAATTTCCCAAAATTCCTTTACAAGAATTTCAGAAAAGTTCCAGAGTGAAAGGATGAAAGAAAAAGTTTTAATTTACCCTCATTTTATTACATTTGAAACACAAGCCAAATTGGGGATGTTACATGTTCTAGCCATCTTATGGCGCTTTTGCTTCCGCTGTCATTCTTGTATATTGTTCTATTTGGCCGGTCGGCTCTCTTTTGTAATAACTTTACTTTATGTATGTCGTTGTTGAACTTAGTGATGTATGTGTATGGAAATGATGTGTAATTTTGTGATGATGTGCATATGCTGCAATTCTGGGAAGCATATGCCCATCGAGGCTTAGAATGTTTAATTAGTAATGCTAGAACCAATTGGAGGTTAAGTGTTACTAGTTAAATATTCCGGGTCCTCACAGCCGAGTTTCTGACAACTCAAACAGATTGCAGCGATGAACTTGGTCCATGATGTGGACCAACCTGCATAACCGGCGCGCTTGAGGGTCTTCTCGAATCGGATTTCAGCGAATGTGTTTACGTCCGCTTCATAACCTCTTTGGGGAAAATGGTCGTAGGGCGGCTGAGACAATTCCGTCAAGTCATGGCGAAGCTGGCTCATAACCCTGCTGGCAGCTTCTTGAATGGCCATGGCTTCAGAGGTGGCGTGAATCCGAAAGCTGTACGGAACACTTGTCTTGCGATGACGTTGACCACGCATCGATATTCTTCCATTCCAGGTCCTCGGTCTCGGCAGTAGATGGCATACTCCGGTTGGTAGGTGAAATTGGCGCGCCACATCATATCTCGCAGCAGTGCGGGATACCCGTCCACGTACTCCGCACGCGTCTCCTTGACCAAATACCAACTGCCCATCTAAAGCACATAAGAACAGGGTAGGTGAGCGATTAGCTAGGGGATTCAACTGAAGGTTGGGGTGGGAACATATACTAAGATAGATAAGGGACAAGCCCGAAAACTGAAGCAAGGAAAAGCCATTAACATCTCTACCAAATGAACTCCAGAAGCTTAAAAACCAGCATAAAATCAATGCAAGATTTCGATTTACAAAATCAACTTCCTGGTCTGACTAACTCGTATGGAAGAACGAGTAATCAGTTTAGGAAAGTAAAATTTCAGAAATCATCCCTTGGTTTGACACAGCTAAAAAGCAAGGTAAAATCACCTAAACAAGGGTCAGACACTTAGCTAACTCATATCACTTCTTACCCTTTTATTCCCACAAGTTTTAGTTGGATTAACCTCTCATTTTTAACACTATTTACTAATTAAGAGCTAGCTGTCCAGAATTTCTTGCTCGCTGTCCAGATTTCTTTCTCCAAGCTCTTGGCCGAAATCTTCACTTTCAGCATCTCCCAATCTTCTCTCCAAAACAACCAAGACTCAATTTAAAGCTCTCATGGTTCTCCCAAAACCAATTTAATCGATTAAACAACTATCTTTGAAAAGAAGATGAGAGGGAAAACAATTTTCCAAATTCAATCAAGAATAAGGTGAGACGAGCAAGCTAAGATAGATAAGAAGTAAAATCTGAGAATCTACTTGAGTTTTCATAAACCATTTGACACTTGAAAATAAGTTTTCAAAATATCCTAAAGACGACCAAGCTAGGGGTTTCTACGGTCAATATGGCTCTGATACCAACTTTGTGAGGACCCCGATTTATTTGACTTGTAATGCTTAGCCTTCCATTGACCCTAGCACCACAAAACAAATAAACCAAGCCTCGAGATATGTATGCTTCCCAGAAATGCAGCATACACACCCCGTTACAAAATCATGCATCAATTCCATACATCACGATATAACAAGTCTAGCAAAAGACATACATAATATAAAGTTATTACAACAGAGCCGATTGGCCAAAAGACATAAAGGTAATAATAACAGCGGAAGGAAAAGTGCCATAAGATGGCTAAGACAAAAGCCAACCGGTTAACCACATAACCACAGGGCAACCGACCGGGCCGCCAAGCTAGTTGTCCCAACGGTAGCACAACTCACAAAAGTCGATCCCATTGGGGATCAACCTCTTTCTCTGCAACAATTAAGCCTGCAGGGGTGTACCAATGTACCCACACTTCAGACCGCCTTTCCACCAGCCACGGTTAGCATACTTCCTTTGGTATGCAGGCACGGCTAAGTCCTACGAGGCATTTCCAATGGAATGCGTTAATTAAGAGTCACACGTATGGGGTTGACCCTCAGTAGCCAGCCGGCAAAATGGGCTACCAAGACCATACGTTGTGGTGGAGTCAGGCAAAGCCGAAAGTCATTAGCCATTTAGGGTAAAGCTAGCCGGACATTTGCAAGACCCCGGTCGGGGTGGAGGACCTAGAAAGGAACCACCCCGGTCACGCCTTTGTGATCCTTTTTCTCTATAAACTACAGCCAGCGACTCGTTAATTAATGCCTCCCAAGGTACTAAGTCAAGAGAGGTCCCATACCCTCTAGTGTGGTTAGCACACACAAATGCTTCGTTTAGTGTAACAAGATGTTCGGTCCTTGTTGACCCGGGCACCAATCCAGTCACACCCACAAGCACACCATCTTACCATTGTGCCCAAGTCCAAATCATTTTATTTTCATTTTTAGTTTTCGCAAACAGACATAGCACAGAGGCTGAAATCACAAAGTCATAATAAGTTTGTGTGATCAAGATTATCGACTAGGTCGATAGCCACCCAACTCTACCGGTACCTAAGCATTCTAAGAATGACACTGTAAGGACCATAAAAAACATAATTAAATCACCGGGCTCTAATTCACCAGCGATATTAATTACTTATGTTTTGTGGCAGGGGTAGACAATTTAAAGGCAACCATGCAATGGGATTAGCTACCTCTAATCGACAAAATAAACCTTGACACAAGAAGCATGCATATTTAGGTTTTGCAAACAAGATATTAGAATTTAAAAGTAGTAGGAGCAATATGATCAAATGATGTTACACTACTTGCCTTGCTGTAGATCACTTTCTTGCTGCAGAGGATTCACTCGCGTAAACAATAATTCCTTCGGAACCTAACGTGAAAAGGCGATAATCAAATAAGAACAAGAACTCCAAATAAAACTCAACAGCAAAAGTTCTCCAAATACAATGAAATTCATACAGCAGCAAGATTATGATTTTAGACAATTTTAGGAACAAGAATTACTTCATTTGGAATTAGCATGAAAAAGTTATAGTTAAAATCAGTTCTCTCAGCCTATTAATTCCCTTAATTAATTACTAGTACTGTTCATTGCGAAAATTTCTAGAATGATCTAGAACCTAAAATTTTTATGGTAGGTAGGATATGTTATCCTAATCACAGCATAGTTGAGTTTACTAAATTTGGAGTTATAATGATTTACTTATGATTTTTCTAAGTTGTAAACCTAGCACATTACATTTTCTAGAAACATAAACATGTTCAAAACCTATTCCATATTAAAGTATGCTAACAGAGGGATTTTCTAGCATCGATTTTATATATTTTGGATTTACAGGGAATTACTTGTGTCTTTTATAAGATTCCCAGAATTTCTAAATGCTGAAAATAGGGTCAAAGTCATTAATTAATATTTTAGGCGCTATCCTGGGCCTACAATCCTTTTTATATTAAAGTTTGGTTAATAACAAATTTTTAAAAGTTGAAATCACCCAATTTGGATATTTACAGGAAAAGATATTCATTTTATAATATTTAATTCAATTTCTGGAAAAGCCAACAATGGCTGAAATCAAGATTTTAAAGTATACAGAATTTTCTAGCATAGAAATATGACTAAAAGCATTTTTAAATAAAACTTTAGTTCAATATAAATTTATAACAGTTGGAAACATCCAAAAAGGGGTTTAAAATGAATTAGTTATGAATTTCTAAAGTTTTTAAACAATTTTTCAGTTGACAAATAAATACTTACTGAAATATAAACAAACTTATCGTAAATATAGTGACGTGGATGAACGTGGGCCTTTGATCTAGGATCCAATGGGCCACGCTCATGGAGAAAAGCGCGCGCGTGCGACTCTAAAGAAACGCAACGCTGGATCAAAAATAGACGGCCAAGATCAAATGGTCACTGTTCATGACCCGATCGGCCCAATTGATCAAGGCCGTTGATCAAGAATCGGAAGGTCCATAATGAGTGTGGTTCAGGCGACCCGAACGGCACACGAACCACAGCCATTGATCATAAGATGGACGGCCCACGTTGATGGGAGGATCGGGTGACCCGAATGCTCCATAGATTTGGGCCGCAGATCAGGAAACGGACGGTCACCAAGGATTGGGCCAATCACGACATGAACAGGACCCCTGACGCATGGGGCCCGCTGTCAGTGACTTAGGGTCACGCCCGCGGTGTTTTAACCCACGTGCACAGTGCTCCTGGCCCACATGTCAGCGACTAACAAGGATCTTTTAGGACAACTAATTAATGGCCGAAACTGATGATTAGGATTTAATGTGCCCCAATGATTTACACAGAAGTGATTAAATTAATTTGAGGGCCCACCTCGCAGTGACTCACAGGTGATTACCGACAGCATTAAAATGCCGAAACGCAATTAAATGCTAATGATGTCCGAAGCGCACGAAAATGTGCCAGCGGGGGATTTAAGGAACTGGGCCCACTGTCAGTGGCTCAAAGACCTAGTTAAAGACACAATTAATTAACTAATGATTAGCAATCACAGGGCAATTAACACTGTCCTAAAAATTTGACGAAAACGGGTGTTCTCGCCGGCACGAGCCCGAGCGTGTTCAACGGCTTATCGCCAGCGACTCCGGTCGCGGCAGCGCCAACCAAGTAGTGAAATGGAATCGCAATAACCTTACGGACCTAGTGGTGGCAATCTCGCCGGCAGTGAGGGCTCTAATCGCCGGCTAGCCGGAAAATGAAAAAGGGAGCTTTTACTGCTAAGCACGAAAATAGCAAAATGCTCCGCTGCAGTCCAAAGAAGCATGTGCCAAGGCCTCTAGGGACTAATAAGAAGCTACTTTAATGGAGAGAAGCTTCAAAGATGGCCGGGGAAGCTTGTCCACGGTGGAGGCTTGCCGGAGTTGGGGAAGAAGGTTTGAAAAGTGCACCCTGAGCAAAGTGAGTGATACCCAAGCATCAACATAGCTTCATTATAGCCTATAGAAGCTACATGAGCAAATAATTTGAAAATGGAGCACTCACCTGAGCTGAGGAAGAAGATGACCAAAATCGGTCGAATTTGAACAAACCCCAAATTGGACAATTCCTGAGAATCAAACCCAAAACTAAGTGAGGGGAAATGTTCAAGATAGTGAGGAGATAAACATGTTGTAAAGAAATGTGAACGAGAACCACTGGAACACCAAATTCACCAATGGAGCTTCACGGGTCAACAATAGTGGATTGTTGGTTTTGGGGTGTTAAGCTCCAAAATTGAAAATGGAGCTCAATGATAGTGTAAAGAGATACCAGGAGGTGTGTTAGGTGCTTATAAAGCTTTGAAAGCATTAGGGTTTGGACAAAGAGCTTTTCGGGAGATATGGTGCAAAGCTCAAGACATGGCCGAAAGTGAAAAAGGTGGAGATGATGGCATAGGGTATGGCTCGGCCGAAACACCTCCCACAACCCTAAAGGTCAACTAGGGCGGCTGTAGGGAGCAAGAATTGACATCCCCATACCTCTCCCACTGCTCACGCACGACTGGAGGTAGGAGATGACTCACAATGCACTTGGGTAATTTTGGGCCGCTGGATCTATCGCGGACGGCTTAGATCTCAAAGCCCTGGCGCCCTTTTAAAAACAACAGAGGAACTGGGACCGTTGGATCGATCATGGACGGCTGAGATTAGATGCGCTCTTTGGGTGACCCGATCAGCACACTTATTTTAGACCGTTAGATCTTGATCCAACGATCCAAAAGAGTGGGCTCTTCGCGGCGGTCCGAACGGCCCAATCGCTCGGAGTCGTTAGATCCAGATAAAACGATCAGAATCGGTGCGGGTTTATAAAGGGGGTCGGGTGCGCTTTAGTTGACTCGACCAGATCATAAGACTCGAGCCCGAGTCTGACTCGGACCCGAGGAACAGTACAAACCAGGTTTGGTTTTTAAATTAGAACAGAGACCTTTGAGGATTTATTTGGGGTAGCAAAACAACTCCAAAAATTCTGAAATTTTTACAGGAGCTTTCTCACCTGGACATAATCCTTGTATGAAATTTTCAGAGGTTTTTATGCAGTGCATTTTTCTCTAAAATTTCCGCATGGTTCTGATTTAGGGTTTGATTGAAGGTCAACAGGTTTGACTGCCCTCTAATAATATTCAAACAATTTCTAAAAGTTGTGAAATTTTTCAGAGGGGTCACAAACCATCTCAAAAACTTAGGAAAAAATATTTCCAGGAGATGATCAACAGATTTGACAAGATTGTTTTTGAAGGATCAAGATTTGGATCCAGAGACTTGTGACTTTGTATTTCCATAATTCTTGTACATGAATCATTTAGTACATACAGAATTACATGATGTAAGAAAAAGTTTTAATTTCTACCCTTTTCTTACATTTGAACACAAGTCCAAAATTGGGATGTTACACCTCGGTCATTGTAACATCCCAATTTTGGGCTTGTGTTTCAAATGTAAGAAAATGAGGAAATTAAAACTTTTCTTACACCTTGTAATTCTGTATGCTTGGACAATTGTTGTAAAAGATTATGGGAATACAAAGATCACAAGTCATTACGACCCACATCTTATTCTTCTTAGTCATCCTTGCTCCATCTTGTGATAATCTCCTGAAATATTTTTCAGAAATTCTTGGGTTGGTATGTGACTCCTGGAAAATTCCACAATTTTAGAAATTGTTTGGATCTTGTTGGAGGAAAGTCAACCCAATTCAAAATCTAGTCAAACCTTGGACCAGCACCTTGTTAAATTTTTGGAGGAAAATCCACAGCATCAAAGCCTCTGAAAATTTTATGCTAGGTCCTCGTTTGAGCTAGCAAGCTCCTGTAAAAATTTCATAATTTTTGGAGTCGGTTTGCTGCCTCAAACAATTCTCCAAGGAGCGACTTCTTCTAAAACCGAAAAAACTAAATCTGGTTGAGTCAGACTCGGGCTCGGACCCGAGCCCAACTCAACCGGCTTGGTTGGACCACGTTGCCAGCGCCGCACTCGGGCTCAAGCTTTTGCGCGCGCAAGCTGAGCCATTGGATCTCGATCCAATGCTCACGACCTCCCCCTGATCCGAGGAGCTCTTGAGCGCCCTCAGCGCTTCGGGGTGGTCCAAGCCGCGGGATGTCCATCGTGTGGCTCACGACCTCCCCACGGCTCCTAGGACCTCCCAGGACCTCCTCGCCCGCGCTCGGACCTCCCCACCTCGGCGATTCTTGGACGTCCAGGACCTCCCCAAGCTAATCTGGGACGTCCAGGACCTCCTTAGCGCTGTGTTTCTTCCTCACGACCTCCCTGAGGTCTGCCGCCATGAAATTTCGCACCTCTGTGCGTGTGTCAGGGTCAGAGCAGTTGGGCAGTGAGATGCCACCTTTTGCCTCTTGTCAACGGCTCTTTCTGCTGACATGCATTTATTGCTAGTCAGCTTTAACCTCCAAAGTCTTCACCTGCTCTGCCACTTGTCCTGTCGTGCATGCCGTTGGCAGGGGCATGGTTCTTGCTCACAGTGGGTTGCCCTAGCCCTTGCCAAACTCCCAGGCTATACATAGCCTGAAAACTTCCTCTCCTTTTTCCTTCTTCGTTCTTGGCTGTGCTTGAGCTCCCTCAGTTGAGTGGTCCTCAAACTCAAACCCCCAAGAACACCACCACCCCGAAACCTCCATTGCCACTTTTGGAGCTCCCTGCCGAAGCTCGAGCTCCAGTGGTTCCATCAACGTTCTCGCCTGTTTTTCTTGTCATCTCGAGCACCTCGAGCATTCTCTAACTTGCTGTGGTTATCCATCGCAGAGGTGGTCAAGTTGGGGAGCTGCTTGTCGGGGTCGAGGTCGTCTTCTTCTCCATCGCCGGCAGACACGTCACCGCCGGACTTCGTCGACCTCCTCCAAGTCCCTCCGTCTTCCTCTGGACCTTCCCTACACTCGGGTGAGTTCATTTTAGTCCCTTAGAGCTTGAAGTCTAGCTAGCATAGCTCGTAGCACTCAGTTTCACCGTTTTGGTTTTTGCCGAAAAGCTTGTCCTCCGCCATTCTCCGGCTCGCCGGCGTTTAAGGCCGTCGCCGCCGTCGAGAGTGCCTCCGCTAGATCCGCGACACTATTGCGAGTATATCGGTGCCCTTGGTCGGCGCCGGCGAGGTCCCCATCGCCGGCGGCAAGCCGTTGAGCCCGCTCGGGATTTTGCAGGTTCAAAACTCCCGTTTTCGTCATCTTGTTAGGACATCTTAAATGCCCATTTATTGCCAATCATCAGTAGCCGTGAGTTGTCTTAGCCGCCACCCTTTGTCGCTGTCCGTAGGTTCCGCGCCATTAAAAGCACCTTGGACCTCCTCGAGCTCTTCGTAGCCGTCTAAGACCTCCCCACGTTTAGATCTGGACCTTTAGATCCTCCCTGTGAAAACCCGTAAGTGTAAGACCTCCCCCTCGTTTAATCTCGGCCGTTAAGACCACCCTCGGTTAGATCTGTGCCGTAGATGGGTTTCCACAAAAATTTCTAAGTCCCAGGACCTCCCTAGTTCCACCTCGGCCTTTAAAGACCTCCTGGGATTAGCCCTTAGCCGTTAGATCTGGCTCTGTGTTAAATCTTTCGCGCTAGGACCTCCCCTGGTTAGATCCTAGCCGTTTAAGACCTCTTGGAGCTCCATCTGAGCCACTAGGAACACTCCTGCGCAAAAAGACCTCCTCGAGGTCATTTTTGTAAAAACCACCTTCGGGACCTCCACCGAGGTCCTCTTTGCAAAAGGCCTCCCCTTGGTCATTATGCAAAGACCACCTCAGGACCACCCTCGGGGTCGTCTTTGTAAAAGCCACCCGTGGCCTTTTACAAAGAAAACCACCGCTCAGACCTCTTAGGCTCAATCCTAACCGTTCACGACCTCCCCGGATTAGATCTGAGCGTTAGATCTCTTTTTGTCAGATCCTTAGCGCCCAGACCTCCCTCCGCGTCGATCGGGACCGTTCAAGACCTCCCTAGGTCTAATCTGAACCGTCCAGATCTCCTCCCGTTAAAACGCTATCGCTTAGGACCTCCTCCTTTGGATCAGTAGCGTTAAGACCTCCTCCTCTGGTCTAAACCGTTAAATCTAGATCTAACGGGTTAGACCTCCTTCTGTGAATTTAGCCGTAGGACCTCTCTCCGGAGATCTAGACCGTTGGGACCTCCTCTGTGAGATTCTGACCGTCCCGACCTCTTTCCTTGGGTTTAAAGCCTTAAGACCTCCCCTAGTGTTCGGGACCGCGGATCTCGTCGGCGGTCACGACCTCTGTTAAGCGCGTGGACCTCCTTGCGTGGCGTGGTGCACGCCGCGGGGCGTGATCGTTGGATCAGATCTCAACGATCCAGACCTCCCCAGTGCGGGAGGAGGTCTTGTGCGCGCTGTGCTTCGAGGCTCATAGCCGTCAGACCTTGATTTAACGGCCCACGACCTCTCCTTGTCTTCCAGTTCGTTTGGACCTCCCGAGAGCTCAAGTTTCCTAAGTCTTTTGCTGTTCAAATTTCAAAAGTGCATAACTTTGCCATTTTAACTCCTTTTGAATGATTCGATTGCTGTAGCTTTGTTATAGTATAAACTTTAATCGAGAATGAAATTAGGCCCTGTGTTGTAGCGAGAAAATGATTTTAATAGCATGATCTTGTTTAATGAAAAATGAGGTCTAGAAATTCATGAAAAATTTGTAAACCACATAACTTCCTCTCTGTAGTTGCAAAGTGAGCAAACTCAACCTGGTAAAATTGGCCTATAAACATGCTTTAAATTGATCTAGGCTTTGCCTTTATTCATGTTCCTGAGAAATGATATATGCTAGTTGTAGAACTTAGAAAAATCATAACTAAATCATCTTAACTCCAAATGACCTAAAATTTTATATGGGTTACCACTATACCAGTAGGTAGCTACCATAAAATTTCAGCTTCAAAATCTTTGTAGAAAATATTTTTGCTACTGAGTGCTAATTATGGTAGAAAATGAGTTTTTAAGTAATATCTTTTGCACCACAAATCCAAATTAGGTTTTTCCAGTTTCTATGTCTTGGTATATTTGTATTCTACCTTGTGTATAAATTTCGTTGTATTTGGATAATTTTTGCTTGCTCTTTTGTTTAAGTGTTGCTAGTCTTATTGGTTGTTCTTGGTTCTTTTGCCTTTTCGCTTAGGATTCGACATTTGCGGTAACCCCGAGAGCGACCCTCCGCAACAAATTGAGCAACAGCAAGAAGGCAAGCAGTTTGATCATGTTAATCCCAGTATTTTAAGTATTTATGTTGATTACAAATGCTATGTATGCATTGCTACTTTGTGTTAGTAGTTGGCCTAGTAGATGCATTTCCTTAGCAAATGATTATCCTCTACTACCATGAGCCTAGGTTACTTGCTGTGATTTAGAGTCCGTGGATGGGCTCTTGTCACTTAGTAGTTCTTGAATTAATTGCTTAGCCATGCTTAGCCGGTAGAAATGGGCGGTTATCGACTTGTCGATAACCTTGATCACACAAAACTTATTATGATTTATGATTTCCACCTTGTGCCATGTCTACTTATGAAAACTAAAACTAAAAACAAAATGATTTAGACTTGGGCACAATGGTAAGATGGTGTGATTGTGGGGTGTGACTGGAATGGTGCCCGGGTCAACAAGGACCGAACATCTTGTTACACTAAACCAAGCATTTTTAGCGTGCTAACCACATTAGAGGGTATGGGACCTCTCTTGACTTAGTACTTTGGCGTGTATTGGCTCGAGTCGCAGGAGTCGCGGGAGGGATGGTGTTGGGAGCATTGTAGTGTCAGAAAGACTTCACCGTGATGGGATTTGTTGTCTTTCGACTTGCAATGTAAGCGTATGGTGTTTCTACCCATACGAGCGGCTCATAGTTAATACACAAGATTGGAAATGTCTCGTAGGACTTAGCCGTGCTGACATACCTTGGAAGTGTGTTTGTGGCTTAAAGGCGGTCTGAAGTGTGGGTACATTGGTACACCTGCAGGGTTAAAACTATTCGAATAGCCTCGTCTAGGTTATGGACACGCTTGGCAAGGTCTTTCAAGAGTTAGACTACAACCTTTTAAATTAAAACTTGATGGGTGAGTGCGAATCGGGATTAGTGCTATGTTGTGGTGACTATTGGGTTAGTCACTTCCGGTGGTTACTTATTGGTATCTTTACTTACTTGTTATTTTGATAACAAAATAAATTTGCAAACTTGCTTTTAAAATGTATTACATTATTGCAAATAAAGTTGGCTTCATGCAAAATGAGACATATGACCTCCACCTAAATAAGCTTGCATGTAGTTTATGAATAGGTGCGCTATTCCACACGTCGATCTTGCGGGTACAAAGACAATCTTTGTACTCGGTTGCTATGCTTAATTGTTTTGTTGCAGAGGAGGAAGGTGAGCTGAAGGGCCTCACTTTTTGCGAGCTGTGTTGTGGTAGCTGCGGGCGACTAGCTTAGCGGCGGTCGGTTGCCTTGTGGGTTATGTTGGCTAACCGGTCGACTTTTGTTCTAGCCATCTTATGGCGCTTTTGCTTCATTGTCATTCTTGTATATTGTTCTATTTGGCGGTCGGCTCTCTTTTGTAATAACTTTACTTTATGTATGTCGTTGTTAAACTTAGTGATGTATGTGTATGGAATTGATGTGTAATTTTGTGATGATGTACATATGCTGCAATGCAGGAAGCATATGTCCATCGAGGCTTAGAATGTTTAATTAGTAACGCTAGAACCAATTGGAGGTTAAGTGTTACTAGTTAAATATTCCGGGTCCTCACAAAGTTGGTATCAGAGCCATACTGACCGTAGAAACCCCTAGCTTGGTCGCCTTTAGGATATTTTGAAAACTTACTTTCAAATAGTTTATGAAAACTTAAGTAAGTTCTCTAATTTTGCTCCTTACCTATCTTAGCTTGCTCATCTCACCTTACCCTCACTTAAGTTTGAAAAAGTTGTTCCTCTCTTCCTTTCAAAAATTAGCCTCTATCGATTAACTTGGTTTTGGGAGAACCATGAGAGCTTGGAGAAAGAAATTTGGACAGCTAGCTAGTGGTGAGTAATTAAGGTAGGAAATGAGAGGTAAATACAACTAAAACTCGTGGGGATAAAAGGGTAAGAAGTGATATGAAATTAGCTAAATGCCTATACTCTATTAGGTGATTATACCTTGATTTTTGGACTGTTTTGAGCTGGAAGTTAATGCTGGAATTTTGGGCCTTCTTAAACGATTGCTCGTTCTTCCATACGGGTTGGTTGTTTCGGAAAGTTGATTCGGTGACTTGTGGTCTCATGTTCTTTTGTGGCTATTCTTTGGTTATTTTAACTAAGTTTGGATTTCTGTGCTCTTGGGTCTTGAACTGTATCTAACTTGTCTTAGTAAATCAGGATGGCTGGTGGGACACGTAGCGGCCGGAATCAGCCGGGTAGTCCCGATGAGGAGCTTCCCCCTCCTCCGACCATGGCGGAAGTCCTCATGCAGATCGAACGCAATCGTTCGGAGGACCGCAGGGTGTTGGAGGTTATCGCCAGGAACACCTCCACTCCCTCTGGTGCCTCTGGATCTGGGGGTGGACACCAGGCTCGTGGGGGGCTTGCGGAGTTCCTCCGTACGCAGCCTCCTACCTTCTCCCGGTCCGAGGATCCCTTGGACGCAGACGGATCAGGCTGCGTGCGGTTGAGCGGAGCTCAACGTTGCTCAGTGCCAGGAGCAGGAGCGGGCACTTTTCGCATCTCATCAGCTGGAGGGTGCGGCACTCTCATGGTGGGAGAATTTCCTAGCCATGCAGCCCGCGGGACACGTGGTCTCGTGGGAGGAGTTCGGTCGACTTTCGTCGGGCCCATGTCCCCGCCGGCTGATGAAGTCGAAGAAGAAGGAGTTCCTTGCGCTCAAGCAGGCGCAAATCATCACCGAGTACCTCCATGAGTTCAACCATTTGGCGAGTGCGCTCTGCCGAGGTGGCCACCGATGAGGCCAAGCGGGAGAAGTTCATGGAGGGTTTGTGCGAGGAGCTTGAGGACAAGCTCTCTATTGTGGACTTCGGACTTCGGACCTTGGTGGACAAGGCCATCATCGCCGAGCACAAGGCGAGAGCGTGGCGAGTCCCGCATAGCGCAAGTGGGAGGCCCAGCCGATGCTCGCACAGCCGGCCTCGTTCGTCCCGAGTTGGGCCTGCACGGTGGCCCGTTCGCCTTGGCCGCCACCGCCGAGGCCCGGCACCAGCCCACGCCCTCCGCAGTCGTGACTCGATGGCGTGCGCTGCGACCCCAGAGCAGGTGTTCCCGCAACCCCGCGGCCGCGTCACCGCTTTCATCGCCACAACAAGGGCCACTACGCGAGTAGTTGTCCTAAGAAGCTGGGCGGCCCCTCGTCCTAATGGAGGACACGGGAAGGAGTGGTCACCCACGACTGTAAGACCCGGGCTTGGGGAGCGGCCGAGTCAACCACATCTCGGCTGAGGAGGCACAGGAGGCGCCCGACGTGGTGTTGGGTGTGAGGACCCGGAATATTTAACTAGTAACACTTAACCTCCAAATGGTTCTAGCATTACTAATTAAACATTCTAAGCCTCGATGGACATATGCTTCCCAGAATTGCAGCATATGCACATCATCACAAAATTATACATCAATTCCATACACATACATCACTAAGTTCAACAACGACATAAAGTAAAGTTATTACAAAAGAGAGCCGACCGGCCAAATAGAATAATATACAAGAATGACAGCGGAAGCAAAATGTGCCATAAGATGGCTAGAACAAAAGTCGACCGGTTAGCCACACACCCACAAGGCAACCGGCCAGGGCCGCTAAGCTAGTCGCCCATAGCTACCACAACACGACTCACAAAAGTGAGGCCCTTCAGCTCACCTTCCTCCTCTGCAACAAAACAATTAAGCATAGCAACCGAGTACAAAGATTGTCTTTGTACCCGCAAGACCGAGCGTGTGGATTAGCGGACCTATTCATAAACTACATGCGAGCTCATTTAGGTGGAGGTTGTATGTCTCATTTTGCATGAAGCCAATTTTATTTGCAATAATGTAATACATTTTAAAAGCAAGTTTGCAGATCTGTTTAGTTATCAAAGTAATGATGAAGTACAGATACATACAAGTAACCACTGGAAGTGACTATCCCAATAGTCACCACAACATAGCACGAATCCCGATTCGTACCACCCATCAAGTTTTAATTTAAAAGGTTGTAGTCTAACTCTTGAAAGACCTCCCCAAGCGTGTCCATAACCTAGGGCGAGGCTATTCGAATAGTTTTAACCTGCGGGTGTACCAATGTACCCACACTTGAGATCGCCTTTAAGCCAAAGCACACTTCCGTAGGTATGCCGCACGGCTAAGTCCTACGAGGCGCTTTCAATATTGTGTATTAACTACGAGCCGCTCGTATGGGTAGAAACACCATACGCTTACATTGCAAGCGAAAGACAACAAATCCCATCCCGGGTGAAGTCTTTCGGACACTACAATGCTCCCAACACCATCCTCCTGCGACCTCCTGCGACCGGAGCCAATACACGCCAAAGTACTAAGTCAAGAGAGGTCCCATACCCTCTAGTGTGGTTAGCACGCTAAAATGCTTGGTTTAGTGTAACAAGATGTTCGGTCCTTGTTGACTTAGGCACCATTCGATCACACCGAGAATCACACCAACATACCATTGTGCCCAAGTCTAAATCATTTTGCTTTTAGTTTTAGTTTTCACAAGTAGACATGGCACAAGGTGGAAATCATAAATCATAATAAGTTTTGTGTGATCAAGGTTATCGACAAGTCGATAACCGCCCATTTCTACCGAGGCTAAGCATGGCTAAGCAATTAATTCGCAACTACTAAGTGACAAGAGCCCATCCACGAACTCTAAATCACAGCAAGTAACCTAGGCTCATGGTAGTAGAGGATAATCATTTGCTAAGGAAATGCATCTACTAGGCCAACTATTAAAACAAAGTAGCAATGCATACATAGAATTTGTAATCAACATAAATACTTAAAATACTGGGATTAACATGATCAAACTGCTTGCCTTCTTGCTGTTGCTCAATTGGTTGCGGAGGATCGTTCTCGGGATTACCGCAAATGTCGAATCCTAAGCGAAAGGCAAAAAGAACCAAGAACAACCAATAAGACGAGCCACAAATAAACAAAAGAGCAAGCAAAACTTAACCAAATGCGTGAAATTTACACATAAGGTAGAATACGAATATACCTAGACATAGAAACTGGAAAAACCTAATTTGGATTTGTGGTGCAAAAGATAATGCATAAAAATACATTTTGGCCATAATTAGCACTGTAGCAAAAATATTTTCTAGAGAGATTTTGAAGCTGGAATTTTATGGTAGCTACCTACTGGTACAGAGGTAACCCATATAAAATTTCAGGTCATTTGGAGTTAAAGTGATTTAGTTATGATCTTTCTAAGATGCAAAATTGGCATAATGCACTTTCGAGAGCATAAATATGTTCAAAACTAATTTACAGAGAAGTATACCAACATAGGGTTTTCTAGAATTTATCAAGTGTATTTTGCATTTCAGAGAATTACTTGTGCATTTTATAAGTCTTCGAATTTTCTAAATGCTAAAAATAGGTACTAACTCATTAATCAAGGTTTACATTACAATCTTGGACCTACCATCATTTTTATATTAACATTGGGTTAATAACAAATTTATCAAGGTTGGAATCATTCATTTTGGACATACGAGCAAGATATGCATTTTCTAAAGTTTTATTCATTTTGGAATATTCAAAATGGAGAAATCAAGTCATTCCTAGTTATACAATTTTACGCTCTTTGGAACATGCTTAAATCCATTTTTATAATAAGCTAAAGTGATAACATAATTTATTACAGTTGGAATTAACTAAAAGTAGCTAAAATGAATTAGTTATGAGTTTCTAAAGTTTTACATCATTTTGATCGTTAAATAAATACTTAGAAATACAGAACAACCCAAAACAAAGAAAGCAGCGTGGGCGCCCGTGGGCGTAGATTTAAAATCCAACGACCCACGCACGCTGGAAATAGCGCACTGCGCCAAACCTGTCGGGGTCCACCGTTGGATCAAGATCCAACGGCCCAAGCGAGTGCATGCAACCGGACGATGCGGTTGCCTCGGTGAACCACGACGCGCAGATCTAAAGATGAGCGGCTTAGAACCCACATCTAACCGGAAGGTCCGATTGCACACATGATCTCGGCCGCGGATCGCGAGATGGGCGGTCGAGGATGATGAGGGGAACGGAGGGTCGAACGCATACAAGATCTAGGCGCGGATCTAAAAATGAGCGGTGGATAATGATCGCGATTCAAAAGAGTATGCGACGATTGGGACCGCATGTCGGTGACTACGAGTCACGCGGCGCAGCGATTTAACCCACGTGCACGATGCTGCTGGCCCACAAGTCGGCGACTAGCGGGCGGTTAAGACCAAATTAATGATTCTAATGATTGACATTAATTAGACTCTAATGACTGCTGAGATTTGATTCTAACCCTCGGGCCCACCAGTCAGCGACCCAGAGGTTAATTCCGACAGCGATTAACTGCCAACTCCTTTAATTAAGCAATGATTAGATATTAATGATGTCGGAACAGTGCGGGATTGATCCAGAGAGCGATTAAAGGATGTTGGGCCCACAAGTCAGTGGTTCAACAATAATGATTAAGACACAGATAATACTAATGATTGGTAATTAATGTGTCCTAATGGTCGCAGCAGGAGCTCCTCGCCGGCAAAATCCGAGTGGCTTCCACGGCAAATCGCCGGCGACACTGGCCGCGGCGGCGCCCACCAAGGACCAAAATGGATCCGCAATAGCACAAAGAATCTAGGGGTAGCATTCTCACCGGCGGCGAAGGACTAGAACGCCGGCTAGCCGGAAAAACGAAAATGGGAGCTTACTGCTAAACACGAAAATTGCGATGAGCTCCACTGCAAGCCTAGGATGCGGGTGCCAAAGCTTCTAAGGACTAATAAGAAGCTACCTTAGCGACGAGAAGCTTCAAAGATGGCCGGAGATGCTTGATCACGGTGGAAGCTCGCCGGACACGAAGAAGAAAGGTTGAAAATGACCCCCTGAGCCAAATGAGTGATCCCAAAGCATCAGTATAGCTTTATTAAGGTTCACAGAGGCTACATGAGCAAGTAATTAGAAAAGGGAGCACTCACCTGAGCTGAGGAAGAAGATGACCAAAATCGGCCGAATTTGAACAAACCCCAAATTGGACAATTCCTGAGAATCAAATCCAAAATTAAGTGAGGGGAAATGTTCAAGGAAGTAAATAGATAAGGTTAGGGCAAAGAAACATGAAGGAGGACCACTGGAACACCAAGAACACCAATGTAGCTCCACGGTCAACAATGGTGGCTTGCCATTTTCGAGTATTAAGCTCCCTGCGTGAGTGAAGCTTGGTGGTGGTCTAAAGACATACCGGGAGGCATTGAGGTGCTTATAAAGTCATGAAAGTGTTAGGGTTTGCACCACACTTCTTTCGGGCGACAAAGCGCAAAAGCACCACGCACGGCGACAAGGAAAAGAGGTGTAGGCGTGCATTAGGGCATGGCACGGCTCAATGTACCGCCCATACCCCTACACGTCGGCTATGGTGGCTTTAGGGAGCAAGAAATGACCTCACCATGCCTTGCACTGTTTTCGCACGGCGGAAGGTTGAAGATGACCAGCGCAAAAGCTCGGGCGATTCACAGCCGTTGGATGAGACACGAACGGCTGAGATAGTGCCACGCCTACGGGCTTTAAAACACAACGGAGAGGATGCGAACCCTACGATTAGAATTGAACGGCTCAGATTGCCCCACGTCACAACTCTTATTTACAACGAAGGGGTACGCGAGCGTTGGATCTTAATCCAACGGCTCAGATTCAAAATGTAACCGGAGGGTCCGAAAGTCTCGGCGCATCTCGACGGTTGGGTGGAGATCTAACGGTTGACAATCAATCTTGCAGCGGAAGGTCGAGAAGTCTTACACGCGCGCGGCCGTGCGATTTCGATCCAACGGTCGAGATCGATTGCGCGCTTTAAAGAGTGGCTCGGTGCGTTTAGTTGACTGGACCGAATCAAATGGCTCGAGCCCGAGTCTGACTCGAACCCAACCAACAGTAAAACCACGTTTGACTTTAAAATTAGAACAGAGACCTTGAAGGATTTATTTGAGGTAGCAAATTAACTCCAAAAATTATGAAATTTTTACAGGAGCTTGCTAACTCAGATATCAACCTTATGTAAAATTTTCAGAGGTTTTTATACTGTGAATAAATCTCCAAAAATTCTGCAAGGCTCTGTTTTAATGTTTGACTAAGAGTCAAACAGGTTTGACTGCCTCTAAAAATATTCAAACAATTTCTAAAAATTGTGAAATTTTTCAGAGGGGTCACATACCATCACAGGGACTTAGGAAAAATATTTTCAGAGGATGATCATAAGATTTGACAAGATGGCTTTTGGAATGCCAAGGTTTGGATCAAAAGGACTTGTGACAATGTAATTCCATAATTCTTTGAACAAGAATTGATTGGCACAACAGGAAATACATGATGTAAGAAAAAGTTTTAATTTCTACTGATTTTCTTACATTTGAAACACAAGCCCAAAATTTGGGATGTTACAACTCTCCCCCCCTTACAAGAATCTCGACCCGAGATTCCGTTTACTCGGAGAAGAAAGAAGGAAAATCTGCACGAAGGCGATCTTCGCGCTCCCAAGTTGCTTCATCTTCGGAATGGTTTGACCACTGAACCTTAAGGAACTTGATGGCACGGTTCCTCGTTCTCCGTTCAGATTCCTCAAGAATACGAACAGGATGCTCGCGGTAGGTCAAATCCTCCTGCACATCGAGAGTTTCCAACGGAGTTTCCTCAGTCGGGACACGGAGGCACTTCTTCAGGTGTGAAACATGGAACACATCATGCACCCCCTCAAGTGCAGCTGGTAGCTCCAATCTGTAGGCAACTGCCCCAACTCTCTCGATGATGCGATAAGGCCCAACATATCGAGGAGCCAACTTGCCCTTGATGCCAAAACGCTGATGGCCCTTCAAGGGTGAGACTTTGAGATACACAAAGTCATTGGGCTCAAAGCTCAACTCACGGCGACGACGATCCGCATAGCTCTTACGCTGGGTGGGCGTGCGCAGATGCTCGCGGATCAACTGTACTTGACTTTCGGCCTCATTGATCGAATCTGGGCCGAAAAACTGCCGTTCACCAGTTTCTGACCAGTTCAATGGGGTTCTGCATCTCCTCCCATACAAAGCCTCAAATGGTGCCATGCCAAGGCGGCTGAAAGCTGTTGTTGTAGGAGAACTTCGGCAAATGGTAGGCACTTCTCCACTTCTTCCCATAGGAAAGAACACAAGCACGGAGCATATCTTCCAACACTTGGTTGACTCGCTCCGTCTGACCATCAGTCTGAGGATGAAAGGCTGTACTGAAATGAAGGCGGGTCCCCATAGCCTCTTGCAGACTATGCCAAAACCGCGAGGTGAAAAGCGCACCATGATCGAAATAATCGTCTTGGCACACCGTGAAGACTCACAATCCTCGAGACATAAAGTTCGGCCAAGGCCCCACACGGGCGAGTCTTGACGGGAAGGAAATGTGCCACTTTAGTCAACTTTGTCGATCACGACCCAAATAGCATCATTCCCTTTGGACGAGCGGGGCAATCCGGTGATGAAGTCCATGCCAGCGAATCCACTTCCATTCTCGCGCGGCAAAGGTGAAGAAGACTGCTGGGCGATGCTCGGCCTTCACACGACAAACACACGTCGCGCTCGACAACGAACACGGCAATCTCGCTTCATTCGGGTCCACGAATCTTTGGCGAAGATCCCGATACATCTTGGTAGCCCGGGTGAATAGACAAAGGAGAATCATGGGCTTCGCGGAGAATCAAATCCGCAATTCCATGACCTTAGGGACCACAAGGCGCCGCCCAAACCACACAACGCCATGCTCATCCTCGAAAAGCACTTGGCTATCCCATCCTTGATGTTACGCTTGATCGCTCACACCAACATCTGTCCATCTGTGCGCCTTGATTTGGTCCACCAAGGTTGGTTGCACAACCAATGTAGCAAGAGAACCGTGCTCGGTCAAACCCAAATTAAGGCGCTGAAATTTGAAATGAGAGCAGCTGCTGCTCTTGGAGCATCAACATGTTGCAATACACCTTCCGATCGAGTGCATCCATAGCGACATTGGCCTTGCCGGATGGTGCGAATGCCCATGTCATAGTCCTTGATCAATTCCAACCATCTTCTTTGCCTGAGGTTCAGATCTGGCTAGGTGAACAAGTACTTCAAGCTCTTGTGGTCGGAATACACCTCACAACGGTTACCAATCAGGTAATGCCGCCAAATCTTGAGTGCATGGACCACGACCAACTCCAAGTCATGAGTAGGACAGTTGAGTTCATGAGGCCTTAACTGCCGCGATGCATAGGCCACAACCTTGCCCTCCTGCATAAGAACACAACCAAGACCCTGACGAGAAGCATCACAATAGATATCGAAACTCTTGTGAATATCGGGAGAACAAGCCTTTGGGCTGAGGTCAACCGCTTCTTGAGTTCTGAAAACTCACATCACAAGCAGCGGACCACTCAAACTTCTTGTCCTTCTTAAGCAATTCGGTCATAGGCCGCAATCTTGGAGAAATTCTCGATGAAGCGGCGATAGTAGCCACCAAACCAAGGAAACTCCGCACATCGGTGACCGACTTGGTGACCCCAAGATAGCACATCACCGACCTTGCTAGGATCCACACCACACCTCTGCTGAAAGAACATGGCCCAAGAACGCCACTTCCTTCAACGAACTCGCACTTGCTGAATTTGGCATACGGTGGTGTTCGCGCGACTTGCCCAACACAAGTGAAGATGCTCGACATGCTCTTCTTCACTCTTGGAGTAGATAAGGATATCATCGATGAATACCACCACAAACCTATCCAAATACTCCATGAATACTGAGTTCATAAGATTCATGAATAAAGCAGGAGCATTGGTCAAACCAAAAGACATGACGGTGTACTCGTAAAGACCATAACGAGTAGCAAAGGCCGTCTTAGGAATATCCTCGGTCCTGATCCTGACTTGATGATAGCCCAATCTCAAGTCAATCTTGGAGAAGACTCGTGCTCGGTCAATTGATCGAAAAGATCATCAATACGGGGCAAAGGATACTTGTTCTTTCCGTCACCTCATTAAGCGGACGGTAATCAACACACATGCGCAAGGTCTTGTCCTTCTTCTTCACAAAGATAACTGGACAACCCCAAGGAGATGAGCTAGGACGGATAAAACCCTTCTCTTGCAGCTCACCCAGCTGCTTCTTCAGCTCCTCCAACTCATTAGGAGGCATGCGTCGGCCTCTTAGAAATAGGGCGATGCAGGCAGCAACTCGATCACAAACTCGGATCTCGAGCAGGAGGCATCCTGGCAAATCTTGGGAAAGACATCCGCGAAGTCACACACCGTGGAGGCGTCGCGAATCTCAATGCCGGCCGCTTCAAGGACATAAAGATGGGGTTCTCATAGCTGCGGTGAAAACCCAACCTGTTCACTGAAGGTGGTGAGGTAGACAATCTTCTGGCACAATCGATTTGCCCCAAGTGTTAGGACAACCAATCCATGCCAAGAATCACATCCAAGCGTGCGAGTCGAGTAGGATAAGATTCGCCAAGAATCCCACTCCTTCGATGTGGATAGGAACATCCCGGCATACTTGGTCGACTCTCAATTCCGAACCGGAGAGCGAATCGCGAGTGGAATCCCAAAGGAACACGGTGAAGTCCACAATCAACGAGAAAAGACCTCGAAATAAAAGAATGCGAAGCTCGAGTCAAATAAAGCAGTAGCGAGGATGTAAATTAACAAGGGCGTACCCAACACAACGTCGGGCGCCTCTGTGCCTCCTCGGCCGAGGCGTGGTTGACTCGACCACTCCCGACACCACAGGTCTTCGGATCACCTTACGGTCGGTGTGTGACCATTCCGCGTCCTCCATTAGGGCGAGGGCTGCTCGATCTCTCGAGGGCAAGCGCTAGCATAATGGCCCTTCTTGTTGCGGTAGCAGTAACATCGGCCGGTGGGTTGCGGGCGCAACTGCTTCTTTGGTCGCAGTGCGTGCGTGGTGAAACACGGCTGCGGGGACGAGCAAGCGTGCCGACGGCCTTGGCGGTGGTGAAGCCAAAGCACGAGCCCCGGTGTGGGCCCAACACGGGGCGAGTGAGGCCGGCTGTGCGGACCGATGTGCCTCCCACTTGCGCTGCGGGACTCACCCAGCGCCTTCGCCTTGTGCTCGGCGGCGATGGCCTTGTCAACCAAGGCACGGAAGTCGACAAAGTCCACTATAGATAGCTTGTCCTGCGGCTCCTCGGACAACCCATCCATGAACTTCTCTGTTTAGCCTCATCGAGGCCACCTCTCCCGAGCATAACGAGCCAAGTGGTTAAACTCGTAAAGATACTCCGAGACAGACTTGCGCCCCTGCTTAAGCGCAAGAAACTCCTTCTTCTTGAGCTTCATCAGGCCATCAGGAATGTGGGCCCGACGGAAAGCAGATCGAAACTCATCCCACGAGACAACGTGTCCTGCGGGCTGCATGGCGAGAAAGTTCTCCCACCAAGATAGTCTTTGCACCCTCAGGCGATGGGATGCAAAGAGTGCCCGCTCTGCTCACGGGCGGCGATATTGAGCTTTCGCTCAACAAGGCGCAGACCAATCATCGCGTCAGTGGATCCTCCGATCGAGAGAAAGTGGGTGGCTGCGTACGGAGAAACTCCGCAAGCCCACCACGAGACTGGTGGCCACCACCTCCAGATCCTGAAGCAGCAGCGGGAGCGGAGGTGTTCCTCGCAATGACCTCCAAGATACGGGTCTGGTCCATGCGATTTCGCTCGTCGAGCAGAACCTCGACCATGGTGGAGGAGGAAGCTCCTCATCAGAACCAGCCGGCTGACTGTTGCGGGTGGTTCTTGTCATCCTGTTCCACAAAAATAGGTTAAAACACAACTCCGGAACAGGAGACAAAGAAAACTACTAACCACTTAACAAAACAGTCTTTAAAAGCTCAAGTATCAACATAAAATTGCAGCAAGGTCATAAAGATAACAACCATCTTCCTGTTATGACTAACTCGTATGGAAAACGAGTAATCAATTTTCGGGAAGACAAATTTCAGAGCACTAACTACATTCGAGACAGCTAGGAGCAGGTGAAAATCACACTAAAGGAGGGTTAGACACTAAGCTAACTCATATCACTTCTTACCCTGTTAACCCTACAAGTTTTTAGTGGAATTAACCTCTCATTTCAGCACTTTTACTACCTAGATGCTGGCTGTCCAGAAATTGTCTTGCTTGCTGTCAGATTTCTCCATTCAACTTATGGCGAAATTTGTAGCTCCAGAGCTCCTAATCTTCTCAAGACAGCCATACTTTTTATTTTATAACTCTCATGATGTCCCCAAAACCAATCTACTCGATAAACAACTATCTTTTGGAAGAAGATGAGAGGAAAACTCAGCTTTCAAATTCAGTTTAGAATGAGGTGAGATGAGCAAACTAGGATAGATGAGAAGTAAAATCTGAGAACTTACTTAAGATTTTCAGGAAAGCACTGATATTTGGAAAGTAAGTTTTCAAAATATACTAGGGACGACCAAGCTAGGGGTTTCTACGGTCGGTATGGCTCTGATACCAACTTTGTGAGGACCCGGAATATTTAACTAGTAACACTTAACCTCCAAATGGTTCTAGCATTACTAATTAAACATTCTAAGCCTCGATGGACATATGCTCCCCAGAATTGCAGCATATGCACATCATCACAAAATTATACATCAATTCCATACACATACATCACTAAGTTCAACAACGACATAAAGTAAAGTTATTACAAAAGAGAGCCGACCGGCCAAATAGAATAATATACAAGAATGACAGCGGAAGCAAAATGTGCCATAAGATGGCTAGAACAAAAGTCGACCGGTTAGCCACACACCCACAAGGCAACCGACCGGGCCGCCAAGCTAGTCGCCCATAGCTACCACAACACGACTCACAAAAGTGAGGCCCTTGGGCTCACCTTCCTCCTCTGCAACAAAACAATTAAGCATAGCAGCCGAGTACAAAGATTGTCTTTGTACCCGCAAGACTGACGTGTGGATTAGCAGACCTATTCATAAACTACATGCAGGCTCATTTAGGTGGAGGTTGTATGTCTCATTTTGCATGAAGCCAATTTTATTTGCAATAATGTAATACATTTTAAAAGCAAGTTTGCAGATCTGTTTAGTTATCAAAGTAATGATGAAGTACAGATACATACAAGTAACCACTGGAAGTGACTATCCCAATAGTCACCACAACATAGCACGAATCCCGATTCGTACCACCCATCAAGTTTTAATTTAAAAGGTTGTAGTCTAACTCTTGAAAGACCTCCCCAAGCGTGTCCATAACCTAGGACGAGGCTATTCGAATAGTTTTAACCTGCGGGGTGTACCAATGTACCCACACTTGGATCGCCTTTAAGCCAAAAGCACACTTCCGTAGGTATGCGGCACGGCTAAGTCCTCGAGGCGCTTTCCAATATTGTGTATTAACTACGAGCCGCTCGTATGGGTAGAAACACCATGCGCTTACATTGCAAGCGAAAGACAACAAATCCCATCCCGGGTGAAGTCTTTCGGACACTACAATCTCCCAACACCATCCCTCCTGCGACCTCCTGCGACCCGGAGCCAATACACGCCAAAGTACTAAGTCAAGAGAGGTCCCATACCCTCTAGTGTGGTTAGCACGCTAAAATGCTTGGTTTAGTGTAACAAGATGTTCGGTCCTTGTTGACTTAGGCACCATTCCAGTCACACGAGAATCACACCAACATACCATTGTGCCCAAGTCTAAATCATTTTGCTTTTAGTTTTAGTTTTCACAAGTAGACATGGCACAAGGTGGAAATCATAAATCATAATAAGTTTTGTGTGATCAAGGTTATCGACAAGTCGATAACCGCCCATTTCTACCGAGGCTAAGCATGGCTAAGCAATTAATTCGCAACTACTAAGTGACAAGAGCCCATCCACGAACTCTAAATCACAGCAAGTAACCTAGGCTCATGGTAGTAGAGGATAATCATTTGCTAAGGAAATGCATCTACTAGGCCAACTATTAAAACAAAGTAGCAATGCATACATAGAATTTGTAATCAACATAAATACTTAAAATACTGGGATTAACATGATCAAACTGCTTGCCTTCTTGTTGTTGCTCAATTGGTTGCGGAGGATCGTTCTCGGGATTACCGCAAATGTCGAATCCTAAGCGAAAGGCAAAAAGAACCAAGAACAACCAATAAGACGAGCCACAAATAAACAAAAGAGCAAGCAAAACTTAACCAAATGCGTGAAATTTACACATAAGGTAGAATACGAATATACCTAGACATAGAAACTGGAAAAACCTAATTTGGATTTGTGGTGCAAAAGATAATGCATAAAAATACATTTTCGGCCATAATTAGCACTGTAGCAAAAATATTTTCTAGAGAGATTTTGAAGCTGGAATTTTTATGGTAGCTACCTACTGGTACAGAGGTAACCCATATAAAATTTCAGGTCATTTGGAGTTAAAGTGATTTAGTTATGATCTTTCTAAGATGCAAAATTGGCATAATGCACTTTCCAGGAGCATAAATATGTTCAAAACTAATTTCAGAGAAGTATACCAACAGAGGGTTTTCTAGAATTTATCAAGTATATTTTGCATTTACAGAGAATTACTTGTGCATTTTATAAGTCTTCGAGAATTTTCTAAATGCTAAAAATAGGTACTAACTCATTAATCAAGGTTTACATTATAATCTTGGACCTACCATCATTTTTATATTAACATTGGGTTAATAACAAATTTATCAAGGTTGGAATCATTCATTTTGGACATACGAGCAAGATATGCATTTTCTAAAGTTTTATTCATTTTCGGAATATTCAAAATGACAAATCAAGTCATTCCTAGTTATACAATTTTACGCTCTTTGGAACATGCTTAAATCCATTTTTATAATAAGCTAAAGTGATAACATAATTTATTACAGTTGGAATTAACTAAAAAGTAGCTAAAATGAATTAGTTATGAGTTTCTAAAGTTTTTACATCATTTTGATCGTTAAATAAATACTTACCAAATACGAACAACCCAAAACAAAGCAGCGTGGACGCCGTGGGCGTAGATTTAAAATCCAACAGCCGCACGACGCTGGAAATAGCGCCGCGCGCCAAACCTAATCGGGGTCCACCGTTGGATCAAGATCCAACGGCCCAAGCGAGTGCATGCAACCGGACGATGCGGTTGCCTCGGTGAACCACGACCATGAGATCTAAAGATGAGCGGCTTAGAACCCACATCTAACCGGAAGGTCCGATTGCACACATGATCTCACCGCAGATCGCGAGATGGGCGGTCCAGATGATGAGGGAACCGGAGGGTCCGAACGCATACAAGATCTAGGCGCAGATCTAAAAATGAGCGGTGGATAATGATCGCGGTTCAAAAAGAGGTATCGACGATTGGGACGCATGTCGGTGACTACGAGTCACGATCGCAACGATTTAACCCGTGCACAAATTGCCTTGGCCCACAAGTCGGCGACTAAGCGGTGGTTAAGACCAAATTAATGATTCTAATGATTGACATTAATTAGACTCTAATGATCACGAGATTTGATTCTAACCCTTGGGCCCACCATCGGCGACCCAGGTTAATTCGCGGCGATTAAGCGCCAACTCCTTTAATTAAGCAATGATTAGATATTAATGATGTCGAACGATGCGGGATTGATCGAGAGCGATTAAAGGATGTTGGGCCCACAAGTCGATGGTTCAACAATAATGATTAAGACACGATAATACTAATGATTGGTAATTAATGTGTCCTAATGAGTCGATTTAAACGGAGCTCTCGCCGCAAAATCCGAGTGGCTTCCACGGCAAATCGCGGCGACACCTGCGCATGCGGCGCACACCAAGGACCAAAATGGATCCGCAATAGCACAAAGAATCTAGGGTAGCATTCTCACCGCGCGAAGGACTAGAACGCGCCAGCGGAAAAACGAAAATGGGAGCTTATTGCTAAACACGAAATTGCGATGAGCTCCATTGCAAGCCTAGGATGCGGTGCCAAAGCTTCTAAGGACTAATAAGAAGCTACCTTAGCGACGAAGCTTCAAAGATGGCCGGAGATGCTTGATCACGGTGGAAGCTCACGGACACGAAGAAGAAAGGTTGAAAATGACCCTCGAGCCAAATGAGTGATCCCAAAGCATCGTATAGCTTTATTAAGGTTCACAGAGGCTACATGAGCAAGTAATTAGAAAGGAGCACTCACCGAGTGAGGAAGAAGATGACCAAAATCGGCGAATTTGAACAAACCCCAAATTGGACAATTCACGAGAATCAAATCCAAAATTAAGTGAGGGGAAATGTTCAAGGAAGTAAATAGATAAGGTTAGGGCAAAGAAACATGAAGGAGGACCACTGGAACACCAAGAACACCAATGTAGCTCCACGGTCAACAATGGTGGCTTGCCATTTTCGAGGTATTAAGCTCCCACACTGTGAGTGAAGCTTGGTGGTGGTCTAAAGACATACCAGGAGGCATTGAGGGTGCTTATAAAGTCATGAAAGTGTTAGGGTTTGCACCACACTTCTTTCGGGCGGCAAAACGCAAAGCACCACGCACGGCCGACAAGGAAAAGAGGTGTAGACGTGCATTAGGGCATGGCACGGCTCAATGTACCGCCCATACCCTACACGTCGGCTATGGTGGCTTTAGGAGCAAGAAATGACCTCACCATGCCTTTGCTTTGTTTTCGCACGGCGAAAGGTTGAAGATGACCAGCGCAAAAGCTCGGGCGATTCACAGCCGTTGGATGAGACACGAACGGCTGAGATAGTGCCACGCCTACGGGCTTTAAAACACAACGGAGAGGATGCGAACCCTACGATTAGAATTGAACGGCTCAGATTGCCCCACGTCGCAACTCTTATTTACAACGAAGGGGTACGCGAGCGTTGGATCTTAATCCAACGGCTCAGATTCAAAATGTAACCGGAGGGTCCGAAAGTCTCGGCGCATCTCGACGGTTGGGTGGAGATCTAACGGTTGACAATCAATCTTGCAACCGGAAGGTCCGAAGTCTTACACGCGCGCGGCCGTGCGATTTCGATCCAACGGTCGAGATCGATTGCGCGCTTTAAAGAGTGGCTCGGTGTGTTTAGTTGACTAGACCGAATCAAATGGCTCGAGCCCGAGTCTGACTCGAACCCAACCAACAGTAAAACCACGTTTGACTTTAAAATTAGAACAGAGACCTTGAAGGATTTTTTTGAGGTAGCAAATTAACTCCAAAAATTATGAAATTTTTACAGGAGCTTGCTAACTCAGATATCAACCTTATGTAAAATTTTCAGAGGTTTTTATACTGTGAATAAATCTCCAAAAATTCTGCAAGGCTCTGTTTTAATGTTTGACTAAGAGTCAAACAGGTTTGACTGCCTCTAAAAATATTCAAACAATTTCTAAAAATTGTGAAATTTTTCAGAGGGGTCACATACCATCACAGGGACTTAGGAAAAATATTTTCAGAGGATGATCATAAGATTTGACAAGATGGTTTTTGGAATGCCAAGGTTTGGATCAAAAGGACTTGTGACAATGTAATTCCATAATTCTTTGAACAAGAATTGATTGGCACAACAGGAAATACATGATGTAAGAAAAAGTTTTAATTTCTACTGATTTTCTTACATTTGAAACACAAGCCCAAAATTTGGGATGTTACATTGGGTACGCTCCTTGTTAATTTGCGTCCTGCTACAGTTTTATTTGACTCTGGGGCTTCGCATTCTTTTATTTCGAGGTCTTTTGCTGTTGATTGTGGGCTTCACTGTGTTCCTTTGGGGGTTCCGCTGATGATTCGCTCTCCGGGTTCGGAAATGAGAGCTGACCAAGTATGCCGGGATGTTCCTATCCACATCGAAGGAGTGGGATTCTTGGCGAATCTTATCCTACTCGACTCGGCGCGCTTGGATGTGATTCTTGGCATGGATTGGTTGTCCCAACACTTGGGGCAAATCGATTGTGCCAGGAAGATTGTCTACCTCACCAGCCCGTCAGGTGAACAGGTTGGGTTTTCGCCGCAGTTGCGAGAGCCCCATCTTTATGCCCTTGAAGCAAAGCCGGCATTGGAGATCCAGGATGTTCCCACAGTATGCGGGTTCGTGGATGTCTTTCAGAAGATTTGCCGGGATGCCTCTGCTCGAGATCCGAGTTTGTGATCGAGTTCTGCCTGCACCGCCCCTATTTCTAAGAGGCCGTATCGCATGCCTCCTAATGAGTTGGAGGAGCTGAAGAAGCAACTGGGTGAGCTGCAAGAGAAGGGTTTTATCCGTCCTAGCTCATCTCCTTGGGGTTGTCCAGTTATCTTTGTGAAGAAGAAGGACAAGACCTTGCGCATGTGTGTTGATTACCGTCCGCTTAATGAGGTGACGGTAAAGAACAAGTATCCTTTGCCCCGGATTGATGATCTCTTCGATCAGTTGACCGGAGCACGAGTCTTCTCCAAAATTGACTTGAGATTGGGCTATCATCAAGTCAGGATCAGGGCCGAGGATATTCCTAAGACTGCCTTTGCTACTCGTTATGGCCTTTACGAGTACACCGTCATGTCTTTTGGTTTGACTAATGCTCCTGCTTTATTCATGAATCTTATGAACTCGGTATTCATGGAGTATTTGGATAGGTTCGTGGTGGTATTCATCGATGATATCCTTATCTACTCCAAGAGTGAAGAAGAGCATGCTAAGCATCTTAAGCTTGTGTTGGGCAAGCTGCGTGAGCACCAGCTGTATGCCAAATTCAGCAAGTGCGAGTTCTGGTTGGAGGAAGTGGCATTCTTGGGCCATGTTCTTTCAGCAGGAGGTGTGGTTGTGGATCCTAGTAAGGTCAGTGATGTGCTATCTTGGGGTCAGCCCAAGTCAGTCACGGATGTGCGGAGTTTTCTTGGGTTGGCTGGCTACTATCGCCGCTTCATCGAGAATTTCTCCAAGGTTGCAAAGCCTATGACTGAACTGCTCAAGAAAGACAAGAAGTTTGAGTGGTCCGCTGCTTGTGATGTGAGTTTTCAGGAACTCAAGAATCGATTGACCTCAGCCCCAGTGCTTGTTCTCCCTGATATTCACAAGAGTTTTGATATCTATTCTGATGCTTCTCGTCAGGGTCTTGGTTGTGTTCTTATGCAGGAAGGCAAGGTTGTGGCCTATGCATCGTGGCAGTTGAGGCCTCATGAACTCAACTATCCTACTCATGACTTGGAGTTAGCTGCTGTGGTCCATGCACTCAAGATTTGGCGGCATTACCTGATTGGCAACCGTTGTGAGGTGTATTCCGACCACAAGAGTTTAAAGTACTTGTTCACCCAGCCAGATCTGAACCTCAGGCAGAGAAGATGGTTGGAATTGATCAAGGACTATGACATGGGTATTCAGTACCATCCGGGCAAGGCCAATGTCGTTGCGGATGCACTCAGTCGGAAGGTGTATTGCAACATGTTGATGCTCCAAGAGCAGCAGCCTTCCCTCATTTCAGAATTCCAGCGCCTCAATTTGGGTTTGATCGAGCACGGTTCTCTTGCTACATTGGTTGTGCAACCAACCTTGGTGGACCAAATCAAGCGACACACAGACAGAATCTTTGGTGTGAGCCAGATCAAGCAGAACATCAAGGATGGGATTGCCAAGTGCTTTTCAGAGGATGAACATGGCGTTGTGTGGTTTGGGCAGCGTCTTGTGGTTCCTAAGGTCATGGAATTGCGGGATTTGATTCTCCGCGAAGCCCATGATTCTCCCTTGTCCATCCATCCCGGGGCTACCAAGATGTATCAGGACCTTCGTCAGAGATTCTGGTGGACCCGAATGAAGCGCGAGATTGCCAAGTTCGTTGCCGAGTGCGACGTGTGCTGTCGTGTGAAGGCCGAACATCAGCGTCCAGCAGGTCTTCTTCAGCCTTTGCCAGTGCCAGAATGGAAGTGGGATTCCGTTGGCATGGACTTCATCACCGGATTGCCCCGCTCGTCCAAGGGGAATGATGCTATTTGGGTCGTGATTGACCGGTTGACTAAAGTGGCACATTTCCTTCCTGTAAAGACTCGGCCGTGTGGGGCCTTTGGCCGAACTTTATGTCTCGAGGATTGTGAGTCTTCACGGTGTACCGAAGACGATTATTTCTGATCGTGGTGCGCTTTTCACCTCGCGGTTTTGGCATAGTCTGCAAGAGGCTATGGGGACCCGCCTTCATTTCAGTACAGCCTTTCATCCTCAGACTGATGGCCAGACGGAGCGAGTCAACCAAGTGTTGGAAGATATGCTCCGTGCTTGCGTTCTTTCCTATGGGAAGAAGTGGGAGAAATGCCTACCATTTGCTGAGTTCTCCTACAACAACAGCTTTCAGGCCAGTCTTGGCATGGCACCATTTGAGGCTTTGTATGGGAGAAGGTGCAGAACCCCGTTGAACTGGTCAGAGACTGGTGAGCGGCAGTTTTTCGGTCCAGATTCGATCAATGAGGCCGAAAGTCAGGTTCAGTTGATCCGCGAGCATCTGCGCACGGCCCAGTCCAGACAAAAGAGCTATGCAGATCGTCGTCGCCGTGAGTTGAGCTTTGAGCCCAATGACTTTGTGTATCTCAAAGTCTCACCCTTGAAGGGCCATCAGCGTTTTGGCATCAAGGGCAAGTTGGCTCCTCGATATGTTGGGCCTTACCGTATAATCGAGAGAGTTGGAGCAGTTGCATACCGATTGGAGCTACCAGCTGCACTTGTGGGTGTGCATAATGTGTTCCATGTGTCACACCTGAAGAAGTGCCTCCGTGTCCCGACTGAGGAAGCTCCGTTGGAGGTTCTCGATGTGCTGGAGAATTTGACCTATCGCGAGCATCCTGTTCGTATTCTTGAGGAATCTGAACGGAGAACAAGGAACCGTGTCATCAAGTTCCTTAAGGTTCAGTGGTCAAACCATTCTGAAGATGAGGCAACTTGGGAGCGAGAAGATCGCCTTCGTGCAGATTTTCCTTCTTTCTTCTCCGAGTAAATGGAATCTCGGGTCGAGATTCTTGTAAGGGGGGGAGAGATGTAACATCCCAATTTTGGGCTTGTGTTTCAAATGTAAGAAAATGAGGGGAAATTAAAACTTTTTCTTACACCTTGTAATTCCTGTATGCTTTGGACAATTGTTGTAAAAAGATTATGGGAATACAAAGATCACAAGTCATTACGACCCACATCTTATTCTTCTTAGTCATCCTTGCTCCATCTTGTGATAATCTCCTGGAAATATTTTTCCTAAATTCTTGGGTTGGTATGTGACTCCCCTGGAAAATTCCACAATTTTTAGAAATTGTTTGGATGCTGTTGGAGGAAAGTCAACCCAATTCAAAATCTAGTCAAACCTTGGACCAGCACCTTGTTAAATTTTTGGAGGAAAATCCACAGCATCAAAGCCTCTGAAAATTTTATGCTAGGTCCTCGTTTGAGCTAGCAAGCTCCTGTAAAAATTTCATAATTTTTGGAGTCGGTTTGCTGCCTCAAACAATTCTCCAAGGAGCAGCTTCTTCTAAAACCAGAAAAAAACTAAATCTGGTTGAGTCAGACTCGGGCTCGGACCCGAGCCCAACTCAACCGCTTGGTTGGACCACGCTGCGGCGCCGCACTCGGGCTCAAGCTTTGCGCGCAGTCGAGCCATTGATCTCGATCCAATGCTCACGACCTCCCCCTGATCCGAGGAGCTCTTGAGCGCCCTCAGCGCTTCGGGGTGGTCCAAGCCGCGGGATGTCCATCGTGTGGCTCCCGACCTCCCCACGGCTCCTAGGACCTCCCAGGACCTCCTCGCCCGCGCTCGGACCTCCCCACCTCGGCGATTCTTGGACGCCCGGGACCTCCCAAGCTAACTGGGACGCCCAGACCTCCTTAGCGCAGTGTTTCTTCCTCACGACCTCCACGAGGTCCGCCGCCATGAAATTTCGCACCTCTGTGCGTGTGTCAGGGTCAGAGCAGTTGGGCAGTGAGATGTCACCTTTTGCCTCTTGTCAACGGCTCTTCTCACGACATGCATTTATTGCTAGTCGGCTTTAACCTCCAAAGTCTTCACCGCTCGCCACTTGTCACATCGTGCATGCCGTTGGCGGGGCATGGTTCTTGCTCACTGATGGATTGCCCTAGCCCTTGCCAAACTCCCGTGCTATACATAGCCTCAAAACTTCCTCTCCTTTTTCCTTCTTCGTTCTTGGCTGTGCTTGAGCTCCCTCAGTTGAGTGGTCCTCAAACTCAAACCCCCAAGAACACCACCACCCCGAAACCTCCATTGCCACTTTTGGAGCTCCCTGCCGAAGCTCGAGCTCCAGTGGTTCCATCAACGTTCTCGCCTGTTTTTCTTGTCATCTCGAGCACCTCGAGCATTCTCTAACTTGCTGTGGTTATCCATCGCAGAGGTGGTCAAGTTGGGGAGCTGCTTGTCGGGGTCGAGGTCGTCTTCTTCTCCATCGCCGGCAGACACGTCACCGCCGGACTTCGTCGACCTCCTCCAAGTCCCTCCGTCTTCCTCTGGACCTTCCCTACACTCGGGTGAGTTCATTTTAGTCCCTTAGAGCTTGAAGTCTAGCTAGCATAGCTCGTAGCACTCAGTTTCACCATTTTCGGTTTTTGCCGAAAAGCTTGTCCTCCTGGCCCGCGGTGTTTTAACCCACGTGCACAGTGCTCCTGGCCCACATGTCAGCGACTAACAAGGATCTTTTAGGACAACTAATTAATGGCCGAAACTGATGATTAGGATTTAATGTGCCCCAATGATTTACACAGAAGTGATTAAATTAATTTGAGGGCCCACCTCGCAGTGACTCACAGGTGATTACCGACAGCATTAAAATGCCGAAACGCAATTAAATGCTAATGATGTCCGAAGCGCACGAAAATGTGCCAGCGGGGGATTTAAGGAACTGGGCCCACTGTCAGTGGCTCAAAGACCTAGTTAAAGACACAATTAATTAACTAATGATTAGCAATCACAGGGCAATTAACACTGTCCTAAAAATTTGACGAAAACGGGTGTTCTCGCCGGCACGAGCCCGAGCGTGTTCAACGGCTTATCGCCACGATCTCGCCATGGCGGCGCCACAACCAAGTAGTGAAATGGAATCGCAATAACCTTACGGACCTAGTGGTGGCAATCTCGCCGGCAGTGAGGGCTCTAATCGCCGGCTAGCCGGAAAATGAAAAAGGGAGCTTTTACTGCTAAGCACGAAAATAGCAAAATGCTCCGCTGCAGTCCAAAGAAGCATGTGCCAAGGCCTCTAGGGACTAATAAGAAGCTACTTTAATGGAGAGAAGCTTCAAAGATGGCCGGGGAAGCTTGTCCACGGTGGAGGCTTGCCGGAGTTGGGGAAGAAGGTTTGAAAAGTGCACCCTGAGCAAAGTGAGTGATACCCAAGCATCAACATAGCTTCATTATAGCCTATAGAAGCTACATGAGCAAATAATTTGAAAATGGAGCACTCACCTGAGCTGAGGAAGAAGATGACCAAAATCGGTCGAATTTGAACAAACCCCAAATTGGACAATTCCTGAGAATCAAACCCAAAACTAAGTGAGGGGAAATGTTCAAGATAGTGAGGAGATAAACATGTTGTAAAGAAATGTGAACGAGAACCACTGGAACACCAAATTCACCAATGGAGCTTCACGGGTCAACAATAGTGGATTGTTGGTTTTAGTGTTAAGCTCCAAAATTGAAAATGGAGCTCAATGATAGTGTAAAGAGATACCAGGAGGTGTGTTAGGTGCTTATAAAGCTTTGAAAGCATTAGGGTTTGGACAAAGAGCTTTTCGGGAGATATGGTGCAAAGCTCAAGACATGGCCGAAAGTGAAAAAGGTGGAGATGATGGCATAGGGTATGGCTCGGCGAAACACCTCCCACAACCCTAAAGGTCAACTAGGGCGGCTGTAGGGAGCAAGAATTGACATCCCCATACCTCTCCCACTGCTCACGCACGACTGGAGGTAGGAGATGACTCACAATGCACTTGGGTAATTTTGGGCCGCTGGATCTATCGCGGACGGCTTAGATCTCAAAGCCCTGGCGCCCTTTTAAAAACAACAGAGGAACTGGGACCGTTGGATCGATCATGGACGGCTGAGATTAGATGCGCTCTTTGGGTGACCCGATCAGCACACTTATTTTAGACCGTTAGATCTTGATCCAACGATCCAAAAGAGTGGGCTCTTCGCGGCCGTCCGAACGGCCCAATCGCTCGGAGTCGTTAGATCCAGATAAAACGATCAGAATCGGTGCGGGTTTATAAAGGGGGTCGGGTGCGCTTTAGTTGACTCGACCAGATCATAAGACTCGAGCCCGAGTCTGACTCGGACCCGAGGAACAGTACAAACCAGGTTTGGTTTTTAAATTAGAACAGAGACCTTTGAGGATTTATTTGGGGTAGCAAAACAACTCCAAAAATTCTGAAATTTTTACAGGAGCTTTCTCACCTGGACATAATCCTTGTATGAAATTTTCAGAGGTTTTTATGCAGTGCATTTTTCTCTAAAATTTCCGCATGGTTCTGATTTAGGGTTTGATTGAAGGTCAACAGGTTTGACTGCCCTCTAATAATATTCAAACAATTTCTAAAAGTTGTGAAATTTTTCAGAGGGGTCACAAACCATCTCAAAAACTTAGGAAAAAATATTTCCAGGAGATGATCAACAGATTTGACAAGATTGTTTTTGAAGGATCAAGATTTGGATCCAGAGACTTGTGACTTTGTATTTCCATAATTCTTGTACATGAACTGTTTAGTACATACAGGAGTTACATGATGTAAGAAAAAGTTTTAATTTCTACCCCTTTTCTTACATTTGAACACAAGTCCAAAATTGGGATGTTACACCTCGGTCATTGTAACATCCCAATTTTGGGCTTGTGTTTCAAATGTAAGAAAATGAGGGGAAATTAAAACTTTTTCTTACACCTTGTAATTCCTGTATGCTTTGGACAATTGTTGTAAAAAGATTATGGGAATACAAAGATCACAAGTCATTACGACCCACATCTTATTCTTCTTAGTCATCCTTGCTCCATCTTGTGATAATCTCCTGGAAATATTTTTCCTAAATTCTTGGGTTGGTATGTGACTTCTGAAAATTCCACAATTTTTAGAAATTGTTTGGATGCTGTTGGAGGAAAGTCAACCCAATTCAAAATCTAGTCAAACCTTGGACCAGCACCTTGTTAAATTTTTGGAGGAAAATCCACAGCATCAAAGCCTCTGAAAATTTTATGCTAGGTCCTCGTTTGAGCTAGCAAGCTCCTGTAAAAATTTCATAATTTTTGGAGTCGGTTTGCTGCCTCAAACAATTCTCCAAGGAGCAGCTTCTTCTAAAACCAGAAAAAAACTAAATCTGGTTGAGTCAGACTCGGGCTCGGACCCGAGCCCAACTCAACCGGCTTGGTTGGACCACGTTGCCAGCGCCGCACTCGGGCTCAAGCTTTTGCGCGCGCAAGCTGAGCCATTGGATCTCGATCCAATGCTCACGACCTCCCCCTGATCCGAGGAGCTCTTGAGCGCCCTCAGCGCTTCGGGGTGGTCCAAGCCGCGGGATGTCCATCGTGTGGCTCACGACCTCCCCACGGCTCCTAGGACCTCCCAGGACCTCCTCGCCCGCGCTCGGACCTCCCCACCTCGGCGATTCTTGGACGTCCAGGACCTCCCCAAGCTAATCTGGGACGTCCAGGACCTCCTTAGCGCTGTGTTTCTTCCTCACGACCTCCCTGAGGTCTGCCGCCATGAAATTTCACACCTCTGTGCGTGTGTCAGGGTCAGAGCAGTTGGGCAGTGAGATGTCACCTTTTGCCTCTTGTCAACCGCTCTTTCTGCTGACATGCATTTATTGCTAGTCAGCTTTAACCTCCAAAGTCTTCACCTGCTCTGCCACTTGTCCTGTCGTGCATGCCGTTGGCAGGGGCATGGTTCTTGCTCACAGTGGATTGCCCTAGCCCTTGCCAAACTCCCAGGCTATACATAGCCTGAAAACTTCCTCTCCTTTTTCCTTCTTCGTTCTTGGCTGTGCTTGAGCTCCCTCAGTTGAGTGGTCCTCAAACTCAAACCCCCAAGAACACCACCACCCCGAAACCTCCATTGCCACTTTTGGAGCTCCCTGCCGAAGCTCGAGCTCCAGTGGTTCCATCAACGTTCTCGCCTGTTTTTCTTGTCATCTCGAGCACCTCGAGCATTCTCTAACTTGCTGTGGTTATCCATCGCAGGTGGTCAAGTTGGGGAGCCGCTTGTCGGGTCGAGGTCGTCTTCTTCTCCATCGCCGGCAGACACGCCACCGCCGGACTTCGCCGACCTCCTCCAAGTCCCTCCGCCTTCCTCCGACCTTCCCTACACTCGGGTGAGTTCATTTTAGTCCCTTAGAGCTTGAAGTCTAGCTAGCATAGCTCGTAGCACTCGTTTCACCGCTTTCGGTTTTGCCGAAAAGCTTGTCCTCCGCCATTCTCGGCCGCGGCGTTTAAGGCGTCGCCGCCGCCGAGAGTGCCTCCGCTAGATCCGCGACACTATTGCGCAGTATATCGGTGCCCTTGGTCGGCGCCGGCGAGGTCCCCATCGCCGCGGCAAGCCGTTGAGCCCGCCGATTTTGCAAAGTTCAAAACTCCGCTGCGTCATCTTGTTAGGACATCTTAAATGCCCATTTATTGCCAATCATCGCAGCCGTGAGTTGTCTTAGCCGCCACCCTTTGTCGCCGTCCGTAGGTTCCGCGCCATTAAAAGCACCTTGGACCTCCTAGAGCTCTTCGTAGCCGCCTAAGACCTCCCACGCTTAGATCTCGACCTTTAGATCCTCCCCGTGAAAACCCGTAGTGTAAGACCTCCCCTCGCTTAATCTCGGCCGTTAAGACCACCCTCTGCTAGATCTGTGCCGTAGATGGGTTTCATAAAAATTTCTAAGTCCCGTGACCTCCCTAGTTCCACCTCGCCTTTAAAGACCTCCCGGGATTAGCCCTCAGCCGTTAGATCCGGCTCGTGTTAAATCTTTCGCGCTAGGACCTCCCGGTTAGATCCTAGCCGCTTAAGACCTCTTGGAGCTCCATCCGAGCCACTAGGAACACTCTGCGCAAAAAGACCTCCTCGAGGTCATTTTTGTAAAACCACCTTCGGGACCTCCACCGAGGTCCTCTTTGCAAAAGGCCTCCCCTTGGTCATTATGCAAAGACCACCTCAGACCACCTCGGGGTCGTCTTTGTAAAAGCCACCGTGGCCTTTACAAAGAAAACCACCGCCAGACCTCTTAGGCTCAATCCAACCGCTCACGACCTCCCGGATTAGATCTCGAGCGTTAGATCTCTTTGTCGATCCTTAGCGCCCGGACTTCTCCGCGCCGATCGGGACCGCTCAAGACCTCCCTAGGTTTAATCTGAACCGCCCGCATCTCCTCCGTTAAAACGCTATCGCTTAGGACCTCCTCCTTTGGATCGAGAGCGTTAAGACCTCCTCCTCTGGTCTAAACCGTTAAATCTAGATCTAACGGGTTAGACCTCCTTCTGTGAATTTAGCCGTAGGACCTCTCTCCGGAGATCTAGACCGTTGGGACCTCCTCTGTGAGATTCTGACCGTCCCGACCTCTTTCCTTGGGTTTAAAGCCTTAAGACCTCCCCTAGTGTTCGGGACCGCCAGATCTCGATCTGACGGTCACGACCTCTGTTAGGCGCAGACCTCCTTGCGCGGCGCCAGGCACGCTACCGGTCGTGATCGTTGGATCAGATCTCAACGATCCGCACCTCCCAAAGGCGGAGGAGGTCTTGTGCGCACTGTGCTTCGAGGCTCATAGCCGTCAGACCTTGATCTAACGGCCCACGACCTCTCCTTGTCTTCCAGTTCGTTTGGACCTCCCGAGAGCTCAAGTTTCCTAAGTCTTTTGCTGTTCAAATTTCAAAAGTGCATAACTTTGCCATTTTAACTCCTTTTTGAATGATTCCAGTTGCTGTAGCTTTGTTATAGTATAAACTTTAATCTGAGAATGAAATTAGGCCCTGTGTTGTAGCAGAAAATGATTTTAATAGCATGATCTTGTTTAATGAAAAATGAGGTCTAGAAATTCATGAAAAATTTGTAAACCACATAACTTCCTCTCTGTAGTTGCAAAGTGAGCAAACTCAACCTGGTAAAATTGGCCTATAAACATGCTTTAAATTGATCTAGGCTTTGCCTTTATTCATGTTCCTGAGAAATGATATATGCTAGTTGTAGAACTTAGAAAAATCATAACTAAATCATCTTAACTCCAAATGACCTAAAATTTTATATGGGTTACCACTATACCAGTAGGTAGCTACCATAAAAATTTCAGCTTCAAAATCTTTGTAGAAAATATTTTTGCTACAGTGCTAATTATGGCCGAAAATGAGTTTTTAAGTAATATCTTTTGCACCACAAATCCAAATTAGGTTTTTCCAGTTTCTATGTCTTGGTATATTTGTATTCTACCTTGTGTATAAATTTCGTTGTATTTGGATAATTTTTGCTTGCTCTTTTGTTTAAGTGTTGCTAGTCTTATTGGTTGTTCTTGGTTCTTTTGCCTTTTCGCTTAGGATTCGACATTTGCGGTAACCCCGAGAGCGACCCTCCGCAACAAATTGAGCAACAGCAAGAAGGCAAGCAGTTTGATCATGTTAATCCCAGTATTTTAAGTATTTATGTTGATTACAAATGCTATGTATGCATTGCTACTTTGTGTTAGTAGTTGGCCTAGTAGATGCATTTCCTTAGCAAATGATTATCCTCTACTACCATGAGCCTAGGTTACTTGCTGTGATTTAGAGTCCGTGGATGGGCTCTTGTCACTTAGTAGTTGCGAATTAATTGCTTAGCCATGCTTAGCTTCGGTAGAAATGGGCGGTTATCGACTTGTCGATAACCTTGATCACACAAAACTTATTATGATTTATGATTTCCACCTTGTGCCATGTCTACTTATGAAAACTAAAACTAAAAACAAAATGATTTAGACTTGGGCACAATGGTAAGATGGTGTGATTGTGGGTGTGATCGAATGGTGCCGGGTCAACAAGGACCGAACATCTTGTTACACTAAACTAAGCATTTTTAGCGTGCTAACCACATTAGAGGGTATGGGACCTCTCTTGACTTAGTACTTTGGCGTGTATTGGCTCCAGTCGCAGGAGTCGCAGGAGGGATGGTGTTGGGAGATTGTAGTGTCCGAAAGACTTCACCCGTGATGGGATTTGTTGTCTTTCGCTTGCAATGTAAGCGTATGGTGTTTCTACCCATACGAGCTGCTCGTAGTTAATACACAAGATTGGAAATGTCTCGTAGGACTTAGCTGTACAAAGATACCTTCTAAGTGTGTTTTGTGGCTTAAAGGCGGTATGAAGTGTGGGTACATTGGTACACCCGCAGGTTAAAACTATTCGAATAGCCTCGCCCTAGGTTATGGACACGCTTGGCAAGGTCTTTCAAGAGTTAGACTACAACCTTTTAAATTAAAACTTGATGGGTGGTACGAATCGGGATTCGTATATGTTGTGGTGACTATTGGGTTAGTCACTTCTGTGTGGTTACTTATTGGTATCTTTACTTATCGTTATTTTGATAACAAAATAAATTTGCAAACTTGCTTTTAAAATGTATTACATTATTGCAAATAAAGTTGGCTTCATGCAAAATGAGACATATGACCTCCACCTAAATAAGCTTGCATGTAGTTTATGAATAGGTCGCTATTCCACACGTCGATTTATGGTACAAAGACAATCTTTGTACTCGGTTGCTATGCTTAATTGTTTTGTTGCAGAGGAGGAAGGTGAGCTCAAGGGCCTCACTTTGCGAGCTGTGTTGTGGTAGCTATGGGCGACTAGCTTGCGGCCTGGCCGGTTGCCTTGTGGGTTATGTTGGCTAACCGGTCGACTTTTGTTCTAGCCATCTTATGGCGCTTTTGCTTCCATTGTCATTCTTGTATATTGTTCTATTTGGCCGGTCGGCTCTCTTTTGTAATAACTTTACTTTATGTATGTCGTTGTTGAACTTAGTGATGTATGTGTATGGAATTGATGTGTATTTTGTGATGATGTACATATGCTGCATTGGGAAGCATATGTCCATCGAGGCTTAGAATGTTTAATTAGTAACGCTAGAACCAATTGGAGGTTAAGTGTTACTAGTTAAATATTCCGGGTCCTCACAGTCATCCGGTAGGTTCCTAGTCCCTTTCGGTGTCCTGTAAGCTTGCATGCAACCTATAAATCCCCGCGGGTCGCTCCTTGATGTCCCAGGTGCTATTGTTCAAGTTGTCGCCGTGAAGCCTCTTTGCCGCATCGCCGTTGTTCCTATTCTGGCCACCACCGATGTGCTCTGTCTTCTTCGACCTTGGGTTCTTGCTCCTCATGGCGAGGCGACACTAACGCGCACTTCCCCGAGCCTCCTCGACCACCGGAGCAGCCGCTTCGTCCCTGCCTTCGGCCGCTGATAACCCACCGCAGGCTCCTCTCGGTACTTTTTCGTCATAGCCGACCACCCTGGTGAGTTCTTTGTACTATACCGGTGCTCATGCTTCCCTTGTTTCGCTGCCTAATGCATCCGGACACTGGCACCCCTTTCCACCTCCACGGCCGACCGCCACCTACTGTCGCCGCGCTGCCATAGTCCCCCTCTGGTCGAGCCACCACCGCACGCTGGTTCTTCTCCACCCCACGGTTCCATTTTTGCCATTCATGGATGCCGCCATCCATCCACCACTGGCAGCTTGCATCGCCCAGAGCCACTCGAGCCTCCCCTGTAGCTGCCCTTCTCTATCGTTCCTAAGGATGAACTGACAATGAGAACCCGCCCCCTTGTAAAGTCAATCAAAATTATTGCTAACAAATCTGATGGTTGTCAATTTGGTTCCTCGAATGAATTAACCCATGTGAAGTTTGAAGTTTGGAGAAATTTTAGTTAGCACCTTTTGTAGTTTAGAGGGCACTTCATTTGTCAGTTGTATGAACAAAGTAGTGTGTTATGTGGAAATATGAAATTAACAGTAGGTTAAATTTCTAACCATCTTGTAACTGACTTTGAACTGCTCAAAAGAGTTAACAAAAATTTGAAGTATGAATTATCTATAAGTTTTACTTAATAGCACATTAAATCAGAGAAACTACTTCAAGAAAATGAAAGGATAAGAGAAGGTATTGGATGACAAGTTATTTTGTCAGTAGGGTTAATAACATGGCTAACCCTAGTAGTTAGAGTTTAATTCAATTAGTTAGTTTGCAATTACCTAACAGAAATAGCCAAATCTGAAATTTTGTTGTCTAAAGGAAGTAGCTAGTAACAACAGATACTTGAACAACAGATACAAATCTGAAATGACAGGAGGCTTATCAACCTATTGAATAACTGATTGAATCACCCAAATTGCTTAACAAATGAATATTGGGGATTAGTGAGAAGTATAGTTAACCAACACTCAATTTCAGAATAAATCAACACCTTGGATGAATGTCCAGAGGAGGTGACTACATAATTTTTTTTTTGTTATCATAGTGAACTCATGACTTTGTTGATGCTAGCTAGTACTTTAGAGGGGTTATTGTTCCCTTTAACCAATTTGAAAGGAATTCCGTTAGTGAGAAGCTTAGTTAAACAATACCCCCACTAGGCAAATTCTTCTCATTGTCTAGAAAATCTGAACCTGAACAGTAAGGTGATTTGAGAATTACGAGAATATTCAGTTAGACTAAGGACTTTGCTAAATCAAGTTAACAATTCTAATTGATCCAATTAGCCTTGGATAGTAAGCTAACAGAGACAAGCCAACTAGTGCTAAAAACTCTTGATTGTTAGTTAGGTCACTCAAATATATTAACAAATTTGGAGTTTGTTTAACTAGCAGCACTCTCGTACAGAAAGGATTTCCTTGTGGAAATTTGTAAACAGGGCAGACCAAATGTGAGACCCCAGTTTATTTAGCTTGTAATACTTAGCCTCCCATTGGCTCTAGCATCACAAACAAAATACACCGTGCCTCGATGGACATGTGCTTCCCAGAATTGCAACACATATACATCTTTACAAAAGCATGCATCAATCCCATACATCACATAATACCAAGTCTAGCAAAAGACACACAATATATAGAGTTATTACAAAAGAGCCGACCGGCCAAATGACAACAAGTAGCAAAGTGACAGCGGAAGCAAAAGCGCCATAAGATGGCTATAAACAAAAAACGGCTAGTTAGGCACGCACCCACAAGGGCAACCGACCAGGCCGCCAAGCTAGTCACACTTGCCGCAGCACAACTCACAGAAGTAGACCCCTTGGGGGTCCTCTTCCTCCTCTACACACAATAAGCAATGCAGATGAGTACAAAAATGTACTTGCAAGACTTACGAGTAACAAGCCTATACATAGCTACATGAAAGCTGTAACAAAGGAGATGGTCATATGGTTAATTGGACACAAAAAGCAATTTTCATTTTGCAATAATGTAATAGATTGAAAGCAATTTATCAAATCTATTTTTAATCATCGAAATAACAGCGAGGTAACAATAAATAACATAAGTAGCAACCTAGAGGTGACTAACCCAATAGCCACCACAACATAGCACGAATCCCAGATTCGTACCACCCGTCAAGTTTTAATTAAAAGGTTGTAGTCTAATTCTCACGGGGCGTATTCGAGCGTGTCCATAACCTAGGACGAGGCTATTCGAATAGTTTTAACCCTGTAGGGGTTTACCAATGTACCCACACTTCAGATCGCCTTTTTGCCACAATAAGCACACTTCCGAAGGTATGCCGGCACGGCTAAGTCCTACGACACATTTCCAATATTGTGTATCAACTAAGAGCCGCTCGTATGGATAGAAACCCATACACTTACATTGTAAAGACGAAAAGACAACTACCCACCCGGGGTAAAGCTTTTCGGACAACTACAATGCTCCCAAACACCTTCCCTCCTGCGACCCCCTGCGACTCGGAGCCAACACACACCAAAGTACTAAGTCAAGAGAGGTCCCATTTCCCTCTAGTGTGGTTAGCACGAAAAAATGCTCAGTACGGTGGCGCAACTAACTCGGTCCTTGTTGACTCGGGCACCATTCCAGTCACACCCAAAAGCACACCAACATACCATTGTGCCCAAGTTCAAATCATTTTTTTTATTTTTAGTTTTCATAATTAAACATAGCACAAAGGCTGAAATCATAAAGTCATAATAAGTTTGTGTGATCAAGGTTATCGACTAAGTCGACAACCGCCTATTTCTACCGGTAGCTAAGCATGACTAAGCAACATTAACTCGTAAACTACTAAGTGACAAGGGTTCATCCATCGAACCCTAAATCAAAGCAAGATACTCCTAGTCTCAGTAGTAGAGGATAAACATTTACCTACAGACTATGCATCTAATAGGTCAGCTAATCGACAATAGTTTAAAACAAGATAGCAATGCATACGTAGGATAAGCAAACAACATATTAGACTTTGAAAATAATAGGAGCAATATGATCACATGATGCTACATCTGCTTGCCTTGCTGGAGGTGCTCTTGCTGCAGAGGATCAGACTCAAGTTCAATGATTTCTTCGGAACCTAACGCAAAAACGCGATAAAACCAATAAGAACGAAGAACACTGAAAGAAACTCAAAAGCCAAAGTCATCCAAATCCCATGAAATTTATACAGAAGCAAGGGCCTGATTTTAAATGAATTTAGCAACAAGAATCAAATAATTTGGACTAAACATGAAAAAGTTATAGCCTAAACAATTTTTCTCAACCTGGAAATTCAAAATTAAATTAATTTTGATTACTGTTCATGGCACAAATTTCCAGAAAGATCTAGAACTTGAAATTTTTTTGGTAGGTAAAACATGGCATTCTAAGTACAACAAAACTGAGTTTACTCAATTTGGAGTTAAAATGAATTACTTATGATTTTCCTAAGATGTGAAACTAGAACATAACATTTTTCAGAGGTACATACATGAACAAGACCTATTCCATATTAAAGTATACTAACAGAGGAATTTTACAAGCTTGAGTTTGCCTAGTTTGGAGTTATACAGAAAAAGTTATGCATTTTACAAGTTTGAATTTAATTTCTGGAATATCAAATAATGGCTGAAACAAGTTAATATTGTTTACAGGATTTTCTAGCACAGAACAATGTATAAATGTATTTTTAGATCAAACTTTAGCTAAACAAGAATTTAACCTAGTTGGAATCATCTAAAAATGAATTAAAACGAATTAGTTATGAAGTTTCAAAGCTTAATACAATTTCGAGTTTACAAATAAAAGATTTCGGGATTTACTGATTATGAAAAAAACATGGAAAAACCTGGGCCGTTGATCTTGAATCCAACGGCTCAAACATGGGGGCCGGACGGAACGCGCCCCGTGCACAACGGGATCAACCGTTGGATTTAGATCCAACGGTCCATAGCGAAGGAGATGTTCGGCGGTCCGAACGATCCAGCAATTGTGGGCCGCAGATCTAAAGATGAGCGGCTCACAGCGAAGCTCCGGTCGGAGGTCCGATTGCTCGCGCCACCAGAGCCGCAGATCAAGAGATGAACGACACAAAAAGGATTGGAACACTTAGAACTGTAAACGCTGAGGAGGTCTAGACCGTTGGATCAAGATCTAACGGTCCAGAGCCGATAAGAGGTCCTAAGGCTAAGGATTTAACGGAGGAGGTCCTAAACGGCCCAGATCTCCAAGGGAAGATCCTAGATGGTCCAAATTTACTCGGAGGAGGTCCTAGGTGATAGGATCTAAAGGAGGAGGTCCTGAACGGCTAAGATCTTATCGAGGGAGGTCTTAACGGTCAAGATCTCACTGGGAAGGTCCGCAAAGATAAAGCCGTAACGGAGGGAGGTCTTAACGGCTCAGATCTCCACTAGGAGATCCTGAACGGTCAAGATCTACCTGGGGGAGGTCTTAAAGGTTAAGATCTGCAGAGGGGGAGGTCCTGAGGTTTTCTTTGCAAAAGACCAAGGGGTGATCTTTTGCAAAGAGGACCCCATGGGAGGCCCTGAGGGTGGTTTTTACAAAAATGACCACGTGGTAGTCTTTTCGCGCGGGTTGATCTAAACGGCTAAGATCAAACCAGGGAGGTCCTAAACGGCTAGGATCAAATCCGGGGGAGGTCCTAGCACTAAGGCTTTCGTAGACAAAGATCCTACGCTGAAGATCTAACCTAAGGAGGTCATTAACGGCTGAGATGAACCCAAGGAGGTCCTAGACTTGTCGAAACTTACGACAACAGTACAGGACTTCACACTTTGCCCGCCGGCTCACCGCCGGCGACCACATTCACGACGGTGCGAACCAACACTACCAAAATTCGCGCAATACTAATGCGAACACAACGGAGGCACTCTCGATAGCGGAGCTGGCCTAAAACACCGGCGAGCCGGAGAGAGGCGGAGGAGCAGTTTTGGCAAAAACGGAAAACAGCTAAAAGCTTCACTATGACCTAATCTAATGGGTGCTCGAGCTCTAAGGGACTATTGCGAACACACCTGGATGCAGGGAAGGTCCGGAGGAGGTCGGAGACGTCCTGGCGGCGGAGACCGACGCTAGAGTTGGAGACGACAACGAGGACCAGGAGCTCTGCGCAAGGAAAAGGTACAGGGATGATCTATGCAGCTAGGCGATGGCCCAAAGGAGGTCTAGGAGCAATTAATCGACCAAAGACACTCACTAGAGCTGGGGATGAAGAAGACCCCAACGGCCGCAACTGTGCGAACTCCAAATCGGTCAAATCCTACGAAGGTGACCCAAAACAGAGTTAGGGACAAGATTGGCGACCCCCAGAGGTCCCACAGTAAACAAAAAGCTGGGCAAGAGGACCACTGGAGCACCAAGGCCACCACTGAGCTTCATGGCCAACAATGGCGGCTTCGGGGGGTTTGGGGGTTTTGAGCTCACAGAACAAAGGGGGAGCAAAGGGTGGTAAAGAGGTCCCAGAGGAGGAGCTCGGAGGCTTTATATAGCTTGGAGAACTAGGGTTCAGCAAGAACAAGGTCCTAGGGTGAGCCAGGCTCACAGCACTACCATGGACCAATAGAAATGATGGGGGCAAGTGAGGGGCACAATTTCGGCCGAAAGCACTGGCCCGCATTTAATGCCCAGCAGAGAGACGTTGACGAGGACAAGCTCGAAAAGACAAGGCACAATTGCTCCCTGCCATGGCCTACACGTGCGTATGGGCGCGTGAGGAAGAAGAAGAACAGAGAAGGAGGGTTGGGGTGGTCGTGAGCCCTTAGATTAGAATCGGACGACTCAGAGCTCACAAGTCCTCCGGAGGTTTATAGCAGCAGGGGAGGTCGTGAGCGTTGGATTGAAATCCAACGGACCACACACGTGTGCTCAAGACCGAGCCCGAGTGTGGCTCCAGGACTGGGTTCGATCGAGTCAAAAGACTTGGGCTCGGGTCCGACTCGAGCCCGAGTCTGACTCAAACCTAGGGTTCAGATTTGAACAGAGAACTTTGGAGAATCATTTAAGATAGCAAACTAACTCCAAAAATCCTAAAATTTTTGCAGGAGCCTATTAACTTTGACATTGACCTTGTATAAAATTTTCAGAGGTTTTTATGCAGTACATTTTTCTCCAAAAATTCTGCAAGGTGCTGAGCTAGGGTTTGACTGACCTCCAAATATATTCAAACAATTTCTAAAAATTGTGAAATTTTTTAGAGGGGTCACACACCATCCCTAGAACTTCGGGAAAAAATATTTCCAGAGAATGATCACAAGGTTTGACAAGAAAGTTTTTGATGGACAAGGTTTAGGTCAAAATGACTTATGGCTTTGTATTTCCATAATTCATTTGCAAGGATTTTTCAGAACATATCGGAAATACAAGATGTAAGAAAAGTTTTAAATTTCTACACATTTTCTTACATTTGAAACACAAGCCAAATACTTGGGATGTTACACCAAACAAGAGCTATTAGGGGTGATAGTAGGCAAATGACCTGGGTTAATACAAGTAGTTGAAAATCTCATTAATTCAAAAAACCTTATAACTTTTATCTAACAGCAGCAAACCCACTTGAAGAAAAACAAGCTTGATTAAGGATGTTCAAAACAAACAGTAAACTACCTTCGGGTCAAAGAAGAGGTTTAGCAAACTAAGTAATCAAAGAGAGTTTTGATTAAGCAAGGAATTAAGAGTATAAGAAAAATCTGAGAACATCAAGTAACCTACAAATGAAAGCATAAAATTCAGAAAATAAACTCTCAGCATCATTTCTTAAGATTTAACAAATCGATACAAATCAAAACACTAATAACTGTTACGTACGAACTTGGAATTAAATCAATCTTTTTGCTAAATTATTATAAAATAATTCTCTATAATAATATACAAAATATTTGGATTCTCTTGCTGTTGAATTTATTTCTCCATTTGTGTTTTGTTTTTTGTTCTTCCGAATAAAAGTTGGAACACGCGAGCAAGATTATCGACGATCGAGCAACAACCTCACTCTCTGAACACTATAAGCAAGAACAAGGTGCGAGCACCATCCTCTTGATCATATTGCTCCCAGTGGTTTTTAAAAGTTTTGTGTGAATTTTATTATCGCAATTGCATGCTATTTTGAAAAGTATGTTCATGGGTAGAAGTAGTTAAATTCATAATTGTTGCATTGGCCCACCCCTTCAATGTTGATTACCCTTTTACCTTGAATGATTAAGGATATATGTTATATGGGTTTGTTTACTAATTTGTAGAACGATGCTTAGCCATGCTAGTAGTTGTAGCCGAAAGCGGTTGATGGAGCTAGTCCATCGGCCGGTGGATTGAATTGAATCTTGATGAAATTTGAGGATTATATGGATTGAATTATATTGATTTTGAGGATTGTTTCCAGATCTTCGAATCTGGTTGTTGTGACTTGTTGGGTGGGTTATTGCTATGTGTTGGACTTGGATGGGTGATTAGGTGATGAAGGGGTGGTCTCGGATTCGTGTAGCCCCGTTTGGGTATATGAGGATGTGAGACCCCGATGTATTTAGCTTGTAATGCTTAGTCTTCCCATGACTCTAGCATCACAAATAAAATATACCGTGCCTCAATGGACATGTGCTTCCAGAATTGCAGCACACATACATCTTTACAAAATCATGCATCATTTCCATACAATTCATAATAGCAAGTCTAGCAAAAGACATACAACAAATAGAGTTATTACAAAAGAGCTGACCAGCCAAATGACATCAAAGTAACATAAGACAGCGGAAGCAAAAGCGCCATAAGATGGCTATAAACAAAAGACGACCGGTTAGCCACACACCCACAAGGCAACCGACCGGGCCGCCAAGCTAGTCGCACGATCCGCAGCAAAACTCACAGAAGTTGATCCCTTGGGGATCCACTTCCTCCTCTGCACACAACAAGCAATGCAGGTGAGTACAATAATGTACTCGTAAGACTTACGAGGAACAAGCCTATACATAGCTACATGAGAGCTGAAACAAAGGAAATGGTTATATGGTTAATTGGACGCATAAAGCAATTTTCATTTGCAATAATGTAATAGATTGAAAGCAATTTATCAAATCTATTTTTTTTAATCATTGAAATAACAGCGAGGTAACCAAAAATAACATAAGTAACAACCTAGAGGTGACTAACCCAATAGCCACCACAACATAGAATGATTCGTACCACCCATCAAATTTTAGTTAAAAGATTGTAGTCTAACTCTTGAAAGACTGTAACATCCTCATTTTCAACTTGTGTTTCAATGTAAGAAAATGAGTAGAAATTAAAACTTTTTCTTTTCACCCTTCTGTTGATGAACTTTTCTGAAATTCTTGCAAAGGAATTTTGGGAAATTCAAAATGAAAAATCCTCATTTCTTTCAAGTCAAAACCTCCTTGGTGAAATCTTGTGGCAAACCCTTGGAAATAATTTTCCTTGGTTCTAGGTTGCTTGGTGACACCTCCGAATTACCTCATGATTCTCAAAAATTATTTGGTAATTTTGGAGGCGAGTCAAACCACCAAAAGCTTGGTCAAATCCTAGAACCAACCTTCGGAATTTCTTGAGAAAATGCGATGCATGAAAATCTCTCGAAAATTTATGCGAGTTTATACTTGGATCAAGAACCTCCACTAAAATTTCCTAATATGTGGAGTTGAATTGCTACCTCAATTAAAACCTCAAAGTCTCATTGCAATTCAAACTCAAACCAGTGCATCTGTTCCTCGGGCTCAAGTCGACTCGAGCTGTTCTACTTCGTGGTCCGACTCACCAACTCGGCGCGCCTAAACCGATCAATCGCGCGTGCATCGTGGACCGTTGGATCTCCATCAAACGGTCCTTGTTCGTGGAGACCTTCGCACTTCCGATTGCCCCTTCGGTTCTCACCGTTGGATCTCGATCCAACCGCCGTGGAGCCGTGCCATTTCACGCCTATCGTTTTGAATAACGATCGATCGCGCCGCTCAAGTCTAATCCGACGACCAACATCTTTTGAGGTTGGGCTCAACCCACTCAACTGTTGGGCTCGCACCTCTTTGCTCTTTCACGACGGGTGGGCCCGACATCGCCATCGGTCGCCTTCCTCCTCTCGCCCACGCGCGCGTGCGTGCGAGTGAGGGTCGGCGGAGAGAGCGAGGTCTTGTCGCCTCACAACAACTCACCGCATTAATTGGGTGCCGAGCTTGCCCTCTAAGTCGCTCCTCCAATCGCTCCCATCCTCTCGGTGCCTTTGACCTCACCCGACCCGAGCTCCAACCGAGGGAAGTTGCCGCTGCTCCTCTTCGCCCCTCGACTTTTAGTAGCCCCAGCAGCTCCCTTGGCCTCATTTCCGCACCTTTGCAAGTCCTAAGCTCTCACTCGGGAACCAAATCGTATAGCGCCGAGTCACCTTCCGCCATTGTTGGCCGCAGAGCTCCTCATCGCCGGCGGTGCTCCAGGTCCCTCGCCCTCTTCTAGCATCGCAACGCTCCTTCGACCTCCGGTCCGGTCCCCTAACTTGGTTTGGCTTATGCTCGCAGGAGCAGGTGAATCAAGGTACGGCCCTGCTTTCACCGAAAATCGCCGCCTTCGCCCTCCTCTCCAGAAGGTTGCCCTCCTCCACCCGAGCTCTTGGACCTTGGTGAATCCTCAGAGCTAACCGCACCACTCTCCGCCCTCTTTTGCGCAGGAGCTTTTCCTCTGCATCGCCTTCCTCGGCTCCGCAGATAGGCCTCGTCACGTAACGCCGCGACCTCCCTTGGACCTCCTCTGGCCCATGTGAGCTCGCGATGCCCTCCCAAAGCTTAAGCTCCAGGTAGTTTAGGTCGCGGTGAAGTTTTTCTCTGCTCGTTGTTCCGCACCTAGTCCTCGCCTCGTTCGGCCGCGGCGATTTGAGTCGTCTCCGGCGACAAAACTACCCTCCAAATGTTCGCAATGGTATTGCAAATGTTTTGCCCCCGTTCACCCGCGCCGCCGTGGCCGTGGCCACCGGCGACGAGCCGGTGAACAAAGCCGTGTCCTCGGATCTGTCGCGCTTTTGTCAAGTCTTTGGACCTCCTCGGGTTCATCGTGACCGCCCAAGACCACCCCGTGTTAGATCTCGTCCGTAGGATCAGTGCGAAAACTCAAGCCTGTGACCTCTTCGCTTTAATCTAGCCCTTATTGATCTCTTCGTGATTAGATCTAACCGTTGATCCCTTTTTCTGTTTAAACCTAAGTCCTAGAACCTCCTTGTTGTGGTCGAGCCGTTCTTGAGCTCTTCAAATTGATCTTGACCGTTAGATCTCCTTATATAAGTCTCTAGCCGCCAGACCTCCCCACAAATCCGGCCCGCAGGACCTCCGTAAGTTAAATCCTAGCCGTTAGGATCACCCTCCGCCTTGTGGTCCTCTTTGCAAAAGACCTCCTTGGGGTCCTCTTTGCAAAAGACCTCCTTGGTCGTTTTCTAAAACCACCCGGAGCCACCCCGAGGTCCTCTTTGCAAAGGACCACCTCTGGTCCTTGTAAAGTAGCCACAGACCTCCCGCCTTAGATCTGGACCGTTAGGACCTCCCGGTGAGATCCTAGCCGTCCCGACCTCCTCCACTCAGATCTGGGCCGTTCAGACCTCCCCATGGAGATCCGAATCGTGCGGACCTCTCTCTGTTAACACTGTCGCGTAGGACCTCCCGCCAAGATCATGGCCATCCATGACCTCCTCGGAGAGAATCCCGACCATCCACATGTCTCTCGCTAACTAGCCGCCCCGACCTCCTCGCTTTCATCTTAGCCGCTCACGACCTCCCCGGAAATCGTGACCGCCTAGGACCTCCTTTAGCTCAGTAGCTTTAGGACCTCATCCTCTGGTCTAAACCGTTAGATCTAGATCTAACGGCTAAGACCTCCCTCCGTAGATTTAACCCTAGGACCTCTTAAGGAGGTCAGGACCGTCAGATCTTGATCTAACGATCCCGACCACCTTTAGGCGCGAGGTCCTCCTCCGTGTCTTGTTGTGCGTGCACCGGTCGAGCCGTTGGGTTCAAGATCTACGGCTTAGACCTCCTCGCTAGATCTTGCCGTCTAGGACCTCCTCGTTAGATCCGCACCGCCGAGTCTAGATCTAACGGCTAAGACCTCCCCTAAGCGCGATGAGGTCTTTGCGCCCAAGTGCTCGTGTGGGTTTTGGCATCTGAGCTCGTGAGCCGTGCGGTCTTTGATCAACGGCCTACGACCTCCCCAGTTTTCGTTGGTTTTTTGATTTAGTTCCGAGAGCTTTTATTTGCACTTATTAATTGTTTTAAACTTCAAAATGCATATTTTTTCTCTGTAGTTCCAAATTTAACAAACTAAAGTTCTATAATTGCATCATTAAAGTACTTTAGCATAATATAGGTTTTACAAAGAGTCTTTAATCCCAAATTAAACATGCCTTAGATTTATAACTTAGAAAAATCATAACTAAATCATTTTAACTCCAATTAAGATAAAACCACTTGTGTTAGCCTTAAAATGTCAGTAGCTACCTACCATAAAAATTTCAGCTACACCACCCTTCTAGAAATTTTCACCAAATAATTTAATTATGTGAACAAGAACAAATTGCAATTTTTTTCAAATTTGACCAAATTGTTTTGATCATATCTTTTGCATTAAAAGTCCAAATCAATTGGTTCTTGTTTCTAAATTCTTTTAAATCATGCTCTTGCTGTTGTGGAATTTTCAGAGCATTTGGAGTATTTTGGTTTTAGAGTCTTTTCATTTTCTTTGTTCTTATCGGTTCTTTTTCGCTCTTTCGGTAGGTTCCGACGATTGTGCCATTCCCGAGAGTGATCCTCTACAAGATAGTGAGCAACAGCAGCCGTGCAAGCGGTTTGATCATTTCCACTTGATCCCATTACTTTCAAAGTCTAATATTTTGTTTAACTTGTATGTATGCATGCTTTTGTGTCAATGATTAATTTTGCGAATAGAGGTAGCTAATCCTATTGCATTGTTTCCTTAAATTGTTCACCCCGCCATCGCCTTAGAATATTATCCTCACCGGTGAATTAGAGCCCGTGAATGATTTAGGGCCTTTTATTTGTTTTTACGATATGATGCTTAGCAATGCTTAGTTGTCGGTAGTATTGGGCGATCATCGACTTAGTCGGTGATCTTGATCACACAAATGTTATTATTATTCCATTATGTCCAACCTTGTGTTTTACCAATTTACAAATCAAAACTCAAAACAAAAATTATATCTTGATTTGGGCACAATGGTATGTTGGTGTGATCTTCAGGTGTGATTGAATGGTGCCTAAGTCCCTAAGGACCGAGTTACTTGTGCCATTGATCCAAGCAATTGTTGCGTGCTAACCACACGAGGGGGGATATGGGGCCTCTCTTGACTAAGTACTTTGGGAGGTGTTAATTATGAGCTGGTCGGTGGGTGTGTGCGTGTGTGTGTTTGTGGTGTGCGAGGAGCATTAGCGGTCCGGTTAGGTGTCTAATGTATCCTTCTCCGTGGGTTGCGGCTCTTAATTAGCATCGCCCATTGGAAAGCGTCTTGTAGACTTAGCCATGCTCGCATACCAAAGGAAGTGTGCTAACCGTGGTGGTGGAAAGGCGGTCTATCGTGTGGGTACATTGGTACACCCCGCAGGTTAAAACTATTCGAATAGCCTCGCCCCAGGTTATGGACACGCTTGGTTATTTCCCACAAGAACTAGACTACAACCTTTTAAAAACTTAAACTTGACATGGGTGGTATGAAGGGTACTTCATGTTATTGTTGTGGTGACTATGGGTTAGTCACTTCTAGGTTGGTGTTGTCTCTATCTATGTTATTATTGTCTCTCTTTATTTGAACAATAAAAGTTAATTGCAAACTTGCTTTGAATCTATTACCTTATTGTAAATGAAAACTTGCTTTATGTGAAAATAAGTCCAAAGCCTCATCCACTTAAATAAAGCTTGCATGTAGTTAATTATAGTTCGTTATCTCACACGTCAGTCTTGCGTAGTACAAAAACAAGTTTTGTACTCATCCGCTTTGCTTAATATTAATTGTTGCAGAGGAAGAAGGTGAGCCCAAGGGCCTCACTTTTGTGAGTCGTGTTCTTGCGCTGTTTGGGACGCATTAGCTTGGCGGTCCGGTTGGTTGCCTTGTGGGTAAAGGCACACCGATTGGCTTTTGTTTATCGCCATCTTATGGCCATTTTGCTTCCATTGTGTATTTACTTATCTTTATGAATTTTGGCAGTCGGCCTCTCTTTTGTAATAACTCTCTTTATATTATCTATGTCTTTCGCTTGTTGCTTTTGCTTGGCTCTATGTGTATGAATGGAATTGATGCATGATTTTGTAACGGGTGTGTATACTGCATTTGGAAGTATACATATCTCGAGGCTTGGTTTATTTGATTTGTACCGTTAGGACCAAGTGGATGGTTAAACAAGACAAGTTTAATAAACCGGGTCCTCACAAAGTTGGTATCGAGCCATTCCGACCGTAGTAACCCAAGCTTGATCGTCTTTAGGATATTTTGGAAAACTTAATTTCAAAGTATCAAATGATTTATGAAAGCTTAAGTAAGTTCTCGATTTTATTCCTTATCCATCTTAGCTTTCTATCTCATCTTGCTCTAATTGAGTTTTAAAAATTGTTTTCCTCTCATCCTCTTCTAAAAAGATAGTGTTATCGTTTAAATTGGGTTTTGGGAACCAATGAGTTTGGCAAATTGAAATGTTAGCCGCCTCTACAAGATTTTGAAGCTTCCGGTTGAAGGTTTTGGCTAGGAGGCTTGGATGCAAAATCTGGACAGCGATCATTCAGCTTCCTGACAGCAAGCTCAAAGGTTTCTAAATAGGGTAGAAAATGAGAGGATAATCAACTAAAACTTGTGGGAATAAAAGGGTAAGATGTGATATTAGTTGGCTAAGTATCTAACACCCTTATTAGTGATTTTACCTGTTATTTAGTTATGATAAGACTTAAGTGGTGTGCTGAAATTTGCATTCCTAAACCGATTGCTCGCTCTTTCCATACGAGTTAGTCGCATCAGGAAGTTGCTCTTGTGATTGAAACTTTGTGCTGATTTTGTGGTTGTTTTTGGGCCTTTAGAGTTCATCTCCTAATGAGTTATTGTTTCTTTGCCTTGAGCTTTGGGTTTAATCCTTGTCCGTCTTAGGATCTATCCCCACTCCAACTTTCTCACGAACTCCCTAGTCCTTGGCTTTTCTTTCGCACCTTTCACTTCTAGTTTCGGGTTATGTTGCTAACCCATCCCTTCAGAAAGGGATGTTGGGACGCACCAGATGGCGGATTTTGGTCACGTGGCCCCGAGGAACGGCGGTTACCTCCCTTTGTTTAGGTGTGGTGATGAGAGCCACGTTGACGAAGGTTGCAACTGGGAAGGTCAAGGTGCGCATTGTGGTGAGGAAGGACACTACAAAGAACGAGTGTACTACACCGCCCAAACTGCGTGGACGTAAGACCACTTGCCCGGAAATTGTCCGATCGCCGAATCACTTGTTTCTCTCGCGAGAAAGCAATCACTATCCCAAAGAGTGTAGTTTGAACAAGGTAATCTCCAAGTCGTTAGAACTTCAACGATCGCTTCTTGATCGTCTGTAAGCACAAAGAACCGCCAATGCCTCCAAACCAGCGAAGTTCTGGATGATTTGTCTACGAGTCTGGGACAAATTACCGCCTATACCTTCCTAACTTTCGATTGTGGTGAAGATCCCGTTGTTGCTAGGGCCGTAAAGAGAAAGCTAAAGGATCGCCGCAAGCGCCAACAAATAGCCGATGTCACTTGTTTCTTTTGCAACAACAAGGGTCACTATGCGCTTAATTGTCCTAAAGAGAGTGCAGCCACCCTTGTCCTCCAAGGTCGTGTCTCGATCTTATGCACTGCGAGTCGCCAGAGCGGCCTCCGTAACCCAGCGAAGTCACTTGTTTCGCTGCAAACCTCGTGGTCATCATGCTTTTAATTGTCCTAAGGAGCTTGCAGCAACCTCTCGATTCTTTTCGCGGCTCGTGATTCGATCGCATGCACTGCGAAACATCGTGGATCGGAGGGTCGCCCATGCTCAAGTCAATCCTATCTCTGTTGGGAAAGCTCAGAGGTACCGACGCGTGTAAGGTACACTTCGTAGCCCTTACCCTAATACTATTGTATTCAATTCCGAGCATTTCATTCCCTTGTATTCCCATCTTTTGTCGCTTTTTGTGGCATTTGTTTCGCTTCTTTATCTAGTGCTCTGCACCTCCTGGTTTCAAAGGTCTTGCTAATCTATCTCAAACCCCAATATACCTTCCGGATGTCGTCATTTGTTTGACTAAGCGGTAATCTTCCTTCCCTTTATATCCTAGGGCATCGCATGCCGCTTTTTGCTCAAATCCTGCGACCCCAAAGGGCATAGCCTCCTCTAATCAACTAGCTCCGAGGATGACTCGTATAGCTAGTTAACCGATCGTGGTCTTGTTCGTTAGTGAAGTAACGCACAATTTGCTTCACCAACTAAGGATGACCATAGTCACTCTAAGATAGCTAGTCTGCGGAGGGATGACTCAGATAGCTAGTTAGCAGCCGAGATTCCGTTGTTAGTGGAATTAACTGCACAAATCGCTCCACCACCTAACAACGCCCCCGCACCACCACCCTTAGAATCAAGAGAGATCTCTCAATCTGTCAATCCTTGTTATATCCGACTCGTAAGTTTCCTCGTGTCGACTAAAGTGGCACGCTTCCTACCATCCAACCAAGGTTCATACCGGTCACCTAGCTGAGCTCTATATCGCCAGATCATGAGCTTGCATGGGGTGCCAAGACGATCATCTCGATCGTGGTTCCATCTTCACTTCTGGGCTCGCATAGCTTGCAAGAAGCTACATGGGAACGAAGATCGCCTCCGCTGCACTACCCCTCTCTTTTCCGAGTAAAACAAATCTCGGACGAGATTTTTGTAAGGGGGAGGTTTGTAACATCCTCATTTTCAACTTGTGTTTCAATGTAAGAAAATGAGTAGAAATTAAAACTTTTTCTTTTCACCCTTCGTTGATGAACTTTTCAAATTCTTGCAAAGGAATTTTGGGAAATTCAAAATGAAAATCCTCATTTCTTTCAAGTCAAAACCTCCTTGGTGAAATCTTGTGGCAAACCCTTGAAATAATTTTCCTTGGTTCTAGGTTGCTTGGTGACACCTCAATTACCTCATGATTCTCAAAAATTATTTGGTAATTTTGGAGGCAGTCAAACACCAAAAGCTTGGTCAAATCCTAGAACCAACCTTCCGAATTTCTTGAGAAAATGCATGCATGAAAATCTCTGAAAATTTATGCCGTGTTTATACTTGGATCAAGAACCTCGGCTAAAATTTCCTAATATGTGGAGTTGAATTGCTACCTCAATTAAAACCTCAAAGTCTCACTGCAATTCAAACTCAAACCAGTGCATCGTTCCTCGGGCTCAAGTCGACTCGAGCCTGCTCTACTGTGGTCCGACTCAGCCAACTCGCGCGCGCCCTAAACCGATCAATCGCGCAGGCATCGTGGACCGTTGGATCTCCATCAACGGTCCTTGTTCGTGGAGACCTTCGACTTCGATTGCCCTCTCCGTTCTCACCGTTGATCCCGATCCAACCGCCGTGGAGCCGCGCCGTTTCACGCCGGGCCGTTTTGAATAACGATCGATCGCGCCGCTCAAGTCTAATCCGACGACCAACATCTTTTGAGGTTGGGCTCAACCCACTCAACCGTTGGGCTCGCACTTCTTTGCTCTTTCGCCGACGGGTGGGCCCGACATCGCCATCGGTCGCTCTTCCTCCTCTCGCCACGTGCGTGCGCGTTGTGGTGAGGTCACGGAGAGCGCGAGGTCTTGTCGCCTCACAACAACTCACCGCATTAATTGGGTGCCGAGCTTGCCCTCTAAGTCGCTCCTCCAATCGCTCCCATCCTCTCGGTGCCTTTTGACTCACCCCGACCCGAGCTCCAACCGAGGGAAGTTGCTGCTGCTCCTCTTCGCCTCGACTTTTAGTAGCCCCAGCAGCTCCCCCTTGGCCTCATTTCCGCACCTTTTGCAAGTCCTAAGCTCTCACTGGGAACCAAATCGTATAGCCGAGTCACCTTCCGCCATTGTTGGCCGCAGAGCTCTCATCGCCGGCGGTGCTCCAGGTCCTCGGCCCTCTTCTAGCATCGCAACGCTCCTTCGACCTCCCGGTCCGGTCCCCTAACTTGGTTTGGCTTATGCTCGCAGGAGCAAATGAATCAAGTGCACGCCCTGCTTTCACCGAAATCGCCGCTTCGTCCTCCTCTCCGTAAGGTTGCCCTCCTCCAATTCGAGCTCTTGGACCTTGGTGAATCCTCAGAGCTAACCGCACCACTCTCGGCCCTCTTTGCGCAGAGCTTTTCCTCTGCATCGTCTTCCTCGCCTCGGATAGGCCTCGTCACTAACGCTCGCGACCTCCCTTGGACCTCCTCGGCCCAGTGAGCTCGCGATGCCCTCCCAAAGCTTAAGCTCCGTAGTTTAGGTCGCGTGAAGTTTTTCTCTGCTGCGTTGTTCCCGCACCCTAGTCCTCGCCTCGTTCGGCCACGGCGATTTGAGTCGCTCCGCGACAAAACTACCCTCCAAATGTTCGCAATGGTATTGCAAATGTTTTGTCCTCGTTCACCCGCGCCAGTGGCGTGGCCACGGCGACGAGCCGTGAACAAAGCCGTGTCCGGATCGTTGTCGCGCTTTTGTCAAGTCTTTGGACCTCCTCGGGTTCATCGTGACCGCCCAAGACCACCCGGTGTTAGATCTCGTCCAGTAGGATCTGGTCTCACAAAACTCAAGCCTGTGACCTCTTCGCTTAATCCTAGCCCTTATTGATCTCTTCGTGATTAGATCTAACCGTTGATCCCTTTTCTCGCTTAAACCTAAGTCCTAGAACCTCCTTGTTGTGGTCGTGAGCTGCTCTTGAGCTCTTCAAATTGATCTTGACCGTTAGATCTCCTTATATAAGTCTCTAGCCGCCAGACCTCCCCACAAATCCCGCCGCATGACCTCCGTAAGTTAAATCCTAGCCGTTAGGATCACCTCCGCCTTGGGGTCCTCTTTGCAAAAAGACCTCCTTGGGGTCCTCTTTGCAAAAAGACCTCCCTTGGTCGCTTTCTAAAACCACCCTGAGCCACCCCGAGGTCCTCTTTGCAAAGGACCACCTCTGGTCCTTGTAAAGTAGCCACAGGACCTCCTCGCTTAGATCTGGGACCGTTAGGACCTCCCGGTGAGATCCTAGCCGTCCCGACCTCCTCCACTCGGGATATGGGCCGTTCAGACCTCCCCATGGAGATCCGAAGCTGCCCGCACTCTCTCTGTTAACACTGTCGCGTAGACCTCCCGCGAAGATCATGGCCATCCATGACCTCCTCGGTGAGAATCCCACCATCCACATGTCTCTCTCGCTAACTAGCCGTCCCGACCTCCTCGCTTTCATCTTAGCCGCTCACGACCTCCCCCGGAAATCGTGGACCGTCTAGGACCTCCTTTAGCTCAGAGCTTTAGGACCTCTCTCCTGGTCTAAACCGTTAGATCTAGATCTAACGGCTAAGACCTCCTCCGTAGATTTAACCCTAGGACCTCTTAAGGAGGTCGACCGTCCGATCTTGATCTAACGATCCCGACCACCTTAGGCGCGAGGACCTCCTCAGGTGCGCCGTGCGTGCACCGGTCGTGAGCCGCTGGGTTCAAGATCTACGCTTAGACCTCCTCGCTAGATCTTGCCGCCTAGGACCTCCTCGTTAGATCCGCACCGTCGAGTCTAGATCTAACGGCCAAGACCTCCCTAAGCGCGATGAGGTCTTTGCGCCAGTGCTCGTGTGGGTTTTGGCATCCGAGCTCGTGGAGCCGCGGTCTTTGATCAACGGCCTACGACCTCCCTGGCCGTTGGTTTTTCAGATTTAGTTCCCGAGAGCTTTTATTTGCACTTATTAATTGTTTTAAACTTCAAAAATGCATATTTTTTTTCTCTGTAGTTCCAAATTTAACAAACTAAAGTTCTATAATTGCATCTGTTAAAGTACTTTAGCATAATATAGGTTTTACAGTAGTCTTTAATCCCGAAATTAAACATGCCTTAGATTTATAACTTAGAAAAATCATAACTAAATCATTTTAACTCCAATTAAGATAAAACCACTTGTGTTAGCCTTAAAATGTCAGTAGCTACCTACCATAAAAATTTCAGCTACACCACCTGTAACATCCCAATTTTGGGCTTGTGTTTCAAATGTAAGAAAACGAGTAGAAATTAAAACTTTTTCTTACATCATGTGTTTCCCGTTTGTATTGGACAAGTATTGTACAAGACTTATGGAAATGCAAAGTCACAAGTCTTTGATACAAATCCTGCTCCTTCAAAAACATTCTTGTCAAATGTTTTGATCATCCTCTGGAAATATTTTTCCGAGGTTCTTGGGATGATATGTGACCCTCCAAAAATTTCACGCTTTTAGAAATTGTTTGAATATTTTTGAGGGTAGTCAAACCTGTTTGACTCTCACCAAACATTAAAACAGAGCCTTGCAGAATTTTGGGAGGTTTATTCACAAGATAAAACTCTCAAAATTTTACACAAGGTTAATATCTGAGTTAGCAAGCTCCAGAAATTTTCATAAATTTTGGAGTTAATTTGCTATCTCAAATAAATCTTTCAAAGTCTCTGTTTTTATTTCTAAGTCAAACTTGGTTTTATCGTTACTCGGGTTCGAGTCGGACTCGGGCTCGAGCCAATTGATTCGGTCCACCAACTAATCGCACCGAGCCACCCTTTCAAAACGCCGCGCGCGATATCACCGTTGGATTCGTGATCGCGTGGCCCACGCTCGTGTGAGCATTCGGACCCTCGGTTACATTAACAAATTGGGACCGTTGATCTCGATCCAACCGCCCGCATTCTCGAGGGCAACCGGATCGTCCGGCGAACTCGCTTAATCGTGACCGCCCATTTTTAATCCAACGGTCGTGGTTTGTTTTCGCCGTTCTTCTTCCTCCTCGCGCTCTTTGAGCGCAGGCGCGCAATGGCGTAAAGAGAGAGGTTGAGTGGGTGGCTTTGATGGGTCACCTCAAAGTTGCTTTCGTCAACGTCTCTCTGCAATGCATTTAATGCGCAACAGGCTTTCTCCTCCATGGTCACCGTGCTCACTTGCTCCCATCATTTCGTGGTCCATGGCCGCACCATGAACCGAGCTCACCATGGGCTCATGTTCTTGCTCGAAACCCTAATTCCTTTCCTATAAATAGCCCCTCTAGGTCCTCCCCGTGTTCTTTTGCACTACACCTAGCTACTCTCTCGTGTTTGAGCTCAAAACCATCTCAAACCTTCAATCCACCATTGTTGACCCGAGTGCTCCCATGGCGGCCTTGGTGTCCAAAGTGGTTTATCTTCAACATTTCTTGCACCCTTTGAACTCCTCAACCTCCTTGTATTTCCCTAACTTGATTTTGGGTTGCATTCACAGAATCACTCAATTTTAAGTTTGGAGATTTTCGGTTGGTTTCACCCCTTTCTTCTCCCACTCAGGAAGTGATTCTTTTGCAATTACTTGCTTTTGGAACCTCTTTGAGCTATAATGAAGTGTGGTGATGATTTGGTTCCACTCATTTTGCTCGTAACCTCATCTTCCACTTCATCTTCTTCGGCTCCGTGGACTTCATCGTGTTCAAGTCTTCCCGCCATCTTTGGAGCTCCTCTCGGCTAAGGTAGCTCCTATGTAGTCCCTAGAAGTCATGGCACTCGCTTCCTTGACCGCAATGAGCATTTTGCTATTTTCGTGTTTTGCCGTGTCGGCCTTCATCTTTGTTTTCGCCGCCGCGGCGTTCTGCACTTCCACCGCCGGCGAGGTCACCACCGTTGGGTCCGCAACACTATTGCGAACCCATTTTGATAGTTTAGGCGCCGCCGCATGGAGTCGCCGGCGACAAGCCATCAAAGCCACTCGGGTTTTGCCGCTGAGAAGCTCCGTTTCGCCATCCGATTAGGGCACATTAATTGCTAATCATTAGTTGTTAATTGTGTCTTAATCATTATTGTTGAGCCACCGACTAATGGGCCCAATCTCCTTAAATCAATCTCTGTTTCACTCAGATCGTTCGACATCATTAATGCCTAATCATTGCTTAATTAAGTGAGTCGGCATTTAATCGATGTCGAATTAACCTCTGGTCACGACTTGTGGGCCCGAGGGTTTAAAATCAAATCTCGCATCATTAGAATCTATTTAATGTCAATCATTAGAATCACTAATTCGGTCTTAACCGCCTCGCTTAGTCGCCGACTTGTGGGGCCCAGCATCTTGGCGTGGGTTAAATCGTTGCGGTCGGGACTCGTAGTCACCGACATGCGGTCCCACTCGCCAAGCACCTCCTTTGAACTTCGATCTATAGCCGCCGCCCATTTTGTGATCTCGCGCCCGGATCTTGCATGCATTCGACCATCCGGTTCCTCGCCGCCCCCGGGCCGCCGATCTTGCGATCAATGGTCGAGATCGTGTGTGCAATCGGACAATCCGGTTGTTGGTGCGTTTTGGGCCGCCCATCCGCCGATCCGCGGTGGGATTGGCCCAAGCAACCGCACCGTCCGGTTGCATACACTCGTGTGAGCCGCTGGATCTTGATCCAACGGTGGGTTTCATTGGGTTTCGCGCGGCGGCGCTATTTTCGGCGCGAAGCGTAGGATGTTAGATCAAGGGTTGTGGGGTTGTCCACGTCATTTCCTTTTATTGGATTGTTCTCGTATTTCGTAAACAATTGTTTATCAATCAAAATGATATAAAACTTTAGAAACTCATAACTAATTCATTTTAATCGCTTTTTAGTTAATTCCAATCTGTAATAAATTATGTTATCACTTTAGCTCATTATAAAAATGGATTTAAGCATGTTCCGAAGAGCGTAAAATTGTATAACTAGGAATAACTTGGTTTTTGTCATTTTGAATATTCCGTAAAATGGATAAAACGTTAGAAAATGCATATCTTGCTCTGTGTATGTCCAAAATGAATGATTCCAACTTTGATAAATTTGTTATCAACCCAATGTTAATGTAAAATGATGGTAAGTCCAAGATTGTAAGGTGAACCTTGATTAATGATTTAGTACCTATTTTCGCATTTAGAAAATTTCGAAGGCTTATAAAATGCACAAGTAATTCTCTCAGAATCGCAAAATATATATGATAAATTCTAGAAAACCCTCTGTTGGTATACTTCATCAGAAATTAGTTTTGAACATATTTATGTTCCCGAAAGTGCATTATGCTAATTTTGCATCTTAGAAAAATCATAACTAAATCACTTTAACTCCAAATGACCTGAAATTTTATATGGGTTACCTCTATATCAGTAGGTAGCTACCATAAAAATTTCAGCTTCAAAATCTTTCTAGAAAATATTTTTGCTACAGTGCTAATTATGGCCGAAAATGTGTTTTTAGGCAATATCTTTTGCACCACAAATCCAAATTAGGTTTTTCCAGTTTCTATGTCTAGGTATATTCGTATTCTGCCTTATATATAAATTTTGTCGCATTTGGATAATTGTTGCTTGCTCATTGGTTGATTTGTGGCTCGTCTTATTGGTTGTTCTTGGTTCTTTTTGCCTCTCGCTTAGGATTCGACATTTGCGGTAATCCCGAGAACGACCCTCCACAATGCATTGAGCAACAAAGAAGAAGGCAATTTGATCATGTTAATCCCAAAGATTTTAAGTATTTATGTTGATTACAAATTGTAACAGCCCTAACTTAGGGTTTGTATTTCAAATGTAAAATTTTGAGGAGAAATAAAAACTTTTGTTGTCTCTTCAAATCATTTGAAAGTTTCTACAATTTTCCTAGCAATTTCAATTTGTAGAATTTAATTCTTGTGATTGGAAATTGTTGATTATCGATTCTAGCCTTCAAACTTGTGATCATCCTCTGCAATTATTTTTCCTATCATCTTGATCATCCTATCTACCTCCCTGAATTATTTCACAATTTTTAGATTTTGTTTGCTATTTCAAATGGCCAAGTCAACTCTGTTTGAAATCTGGTCAAACTCCTTGTACAGCAGCTTGTGAATTTTCCTGGAACAATGCAATGCATAAAAGTTCTGGAAAAATTATGCGAGGTTGTCCTCTGTCTCTAGTAGCTACCATAAAAATTTCAGAATTTTTGGAGCTCAGGAGCTACCTCTAAAAATTCCCCAAACCTTCTCTGTCTTTTAAATCAAATCCTGAAATCACTGTTCCTCTGCTCGGACCCAACCTCGTGCTCAAGTCCGACCGTGCCACTTGACTCGGTCGCGTCAACTAGCTGCACCGTAGCGAAGTCCAATTGATCGTGACCGTCCGATGCAAATCGAACGATCCACGTGCGCGCGTGCAACCGACCTGTCCGAATGCATACATCAATCTCAGCCGTCCATTTCAGATCCAACGGTCGGTGCGTTCTGAACCGAGCCAAACCTCCGGTTCGCACCGCTTCGTCCGTCGCTGGCAGGTGGACCCTACCTGTCAGGTCCACCCTCGTCTTCTCCGCACCTCACCGGAGTTCGCGCCGCGGCGCGCATGCTTGCCACGCACCTCGCCACGCCACCTATTTGCCCTCGTGTTCGTCCGTGGAGCATCGCCAGAGCTTCATAACCTCACCGCACTCATTGGTCATCGTTTCTTCGCTCTCTCACCTTCTCGCCCAAATTTTCCTCTCACGGAGAAGAACTCGAGCGTAGCGCCGCCGTTCGAGCCGCCTTGAGCCAGCGACCGCGGTCGTGTTCCTCTCGCCTCGCGCCTCCATTTTGCCTATTCCGGTCCTTGGCGTCGATGGATCACCGGGGCGGTATCGTCGTGCCTCGCCTCCGCGATCTCGCCCCGCGAGCTTGCTAGCGTTCTGGTGAGTCTCAAGCCTCAGCGTTTGGTTCCACTTGATCGCAATGCTCCACTGATGCTCACGGTGGGTTCGTTTCTGTCTTTGGTGCATCGTGGAAGCCGTGCGACCGATTCTTCTCCGAGCTCAGTGTTTCGCCGCCGTGGTGATTCCGCCGCCTCGAACCTCCTTCGCCGCCATCATCTTGTGCTTATTGTTCCTGGGATCAAGGCGGAGCTGTGGCGCACCTTCTGGAGTCTTCTCGAAGCCCGTAGTGTCTTCTCCGCGAGCACCGCACCTTCTTCTCCGCCTCCGGTCGTCGCGAGCTCAACTCCGGTGACCATCGGACTCCGCGTCGCCGCCATCGTGTTCGCGAGATCGTTGCGAACCGAAGGTACCACTCTCGCCGTAAACCCACCGTTAGCAAGATCACCGCGCGCCGCACCGCTGCAGCTTTCGCCGGTGAACCGCGGTGAAGATTAGTTTAACTCTAATCATGTCTTCTTTGAGTCACCGATTTGTGGGCCCTCTCGTAATCGATTTAGAAATCCTTTAATCCAGCCCGTTATTTGTTCTTCGAGTCACCGCCATGTGGGTCCATGTTGTCGCTAGGTTTGTGTAGTTACGGTAATATGTTTTCTCTGTTGGGAAACGTATTTCTTTGAGAGTATGTAGGTTTGCACCTTAGTGAGCCAAGATGTATTCTTTGAATACGCCCGACGCGTCACTTTAGGAGTGCGCTGTCTCTGGTCAGCGTTACATGGGCCCGCCGCCGCTGGTGGGCTTCTTCGATCGCGGTAGAAAAAGTATTAAGTGCTTTAGTATTTCAAATGCTTTTCATTGTAATCGTTAAATCATTTAAACTTGTAAAATGCATAACTAATTCAATTTTTATCCAAATTGCATGAAACCAGTGCTGTTATTTTTCATTTTAAATGTATTATTTACTAAAATTAGTTTCATCCATGTCTCTGTAGCAAAAATCTGTTATCTAATAAAATGATGTCTTATGTATCTTCTAAATTAGAAAATGCATATCTTTTCCAATAATTGTCCAAATTCAATGAACCCAGTTTTGTAAAATTTCATTTTCAGTATACTAACTGTTAGGATAGGTTTTATACACTGTTTCTGTTTATGAAAAGTTGTTAAGTAACTAACTAGTGGCTTGTTGTGTTTTTAACTTAGAAAATTCATAGAAAATTATTAATAACTTAAAATAATTTGTTCTCTGCTTCTAAAGTTTTGTCATTTCTTGCTTAGGTTGCTGTGTGAGTTTTAGCTTGTTTTAGTGCTGTTGTATGTTTGAGTTTTGTCGGTGTTATTCGTTCTTATTTGTCGTTATGTTCGATCGTTAGGCTTCGATATTTGCGGCAACCCCGAGGACGATCCTCCGCACCTTATTGAGCAACAAGATCCGTGCAAGCGGTTTGATCATGTTTATCCCAAGATTTTAAAGTCTAATATTTTGTTTCAATTGTATGTATGCATCGCTTAATTTGTGTTAAAATGGTTAGTTAAATCCAGTATTTGCATATCCTGTAGACAAAATATGGATCTCTACTACCGAGCTCTGTTATTTGTCGTGATTAGAGATCGTTGGATGATCTCTTATCACTTAGTAGATTCGGTCAACTTGCTTAGACATGCTTAGCTATCGGTAGAATCAAGCGGTTATCGACTTTAGTCGGTAACCTTGATCACACAAAATTTACTATAACTTTATGTTTTAGCATTTCGCTATGTTTATCTGCAAAACTAAAAATGAAAACAAAAATGGTTTAGACTTGGGCACAATGGTAAGACTGTGTGATCTGTTGGGTGTGACCGAAAGGTGCCCAGTCGCTTAAGGACCGAGTTACTTGCGCCACCGTGATCGAGCATTTTGCGTGCTAACCACACTAGAGTATATGGGACCTCTCTTGACCTAGTACTTTGGCGTGTATTGGCTCCGGTCGCAGGAGGTCGCAGGAGGGACGGAGGTGGGAGCATGGTAGTTGTCCAAAAGCTTTATCCCGAGTGGGTAGTTGTCTTTCGGCTTTACCATGTAAGCGTATGGTGTTTCTACCCATACGAGCGGCTCGTAGTTAATACACAATATTGGAAAAGTCTCGAGGACTTAGCGTGCCGACATACCTACGGAAGTGTGTTTTGGCTTAAAGGCGGTCCAAGTGTGGTACATTGGTACACCCGCAGGTTAAAACTATTCGAATAGCCTCGCCCTAGGTTATGGACACGCTCGGATACGCCCGTAAGAACTAGACTACAACATTTTAATTAAAACTTGATGGGTGGTACGAACTGGGATTCGTGTTAGTTGTAGTGACTATTGGGATAGTCACTTCTAGGTGGTTACTTGTATCTATCTTTATTTCGCAGATTATTTCAACAAGAAAATGAATTGCAAACTTGCCTTTAAACAGTATTACATTATTGCAAAGAAAGTTGGCTTTATGCAAATGAAACATATGACCTCCACCAAATAAGCTCGCATGTAGCATATGAACAGTCCGCTAGTTCACATGTCACTTGCGGGTACAAAGACAATCTTTGTACTCAGTGCTTTGCTTAATGTTTTGTTGCAGAGGAAGAAGGTGAGCCTCGGGGCCTCACTTCGTGAGTCAGGCTGCCGCCGTGGGTGACGACTAGTCTTGGCGGTCCGGCCGGATGCCTTGTGGGTTGAAGGCACACCGATTGGCTTTGTTTATAGCCATCTTATGGCACTTTTGCTTCCGCTGTCTTCTTTTGTTATTTGTGTATCTTGTGGCCAGTCGGCCATTGTCTGTAATATTGTTACTATTTGTTTATCTTCCGTTTGTAGTGTAATGTTTGGACTCTATGTTTTGAATGGAGTTGATGTCTAATTTTGTACAGGTGTGTATATCGCTTCGGGAAGTATACATATCTCGAGGATCAGTTTATTTGATTTGTGATGCTAGGACCAGGTGGTTGGTTAAGCATTACAAACCTAATAAACTGAGGTCCTCACACAAATTCTATGTATGCATTGCTACTTTGTTTTAATAGTTGGCCTAGTAGATGCATTTCCTTAGCAAATGATTATCCTCTACTACCATGAGCCTAGGTTACTTGCTGTGATTTAGAGTTCGTGGATGGGCTCTTGTCACTTAGTAGTTGCGAATTAATTGCTTAGCCGTGCTTAGCTTCGGTAGAAATGGGCGGTTATCGACTTGTCGATAACCTTGATCACACAAACTTATTATGTATTATGATTTCCATCTTGTGCCATGTCTACTTATGAAAACTAAAACTGAAAACAAAATGATTTAGACTTGGGCACAATGGTATGATGGTGTGATTTTCTGTGTGACTGGAATGGTGCCCGAGTCAACAAGGACCGAACATCTTGTTACACTAAACTAAGCATTTTAGCGCTAACCACACTAGAGGGTATGGGACCTCTTGACTTAGTACTTTGGCGTGTATTGGCTCCGGTCGCAGGAGGTCGCAGGAGGGATGGTGTTGGGAGATTGTAGTGTCCGAAAGACTTCACCCGTGATGGGATTTGTTGTCTTCGGCTTGCAATGTAAGCGTATGGTGTTTCTACCCATACGAGCGGCTCGTAGTTAATACACAATATTGGAAAGCGTCTCGTAGGACTTAGTCGTGCCGACATACCTACGGAAGTGTGTTTTGGCTTAAAGGCGATCCAAGTGTGGGTACATTGGTACACCCCTGCAGGTTAAAACTATTCGAATAGCCTCGCCCTAGGTTATGGACACGCTGGCAAGGTCTTTCAAGAGTTAGACTACAACCTTTTAAATTAAAACTTGATGGGTGGTACGAATCGGGATTCGTGCTATGTTGTGGTGGCTATTGGGATAGTCACTTCTGTGTGGTTACTTGTATGTATCTCAGTATTTCATCGTTACTTTGATAACAAAACAGATTTGCAAACTTGCTTTTAAAATGTATTACCTTATTGCAAATAAAGTTGGCTTCATGCAAAGAGACATACAACCTCCACCTAAATAAGCTTGCATGTAGTTTATGAATAGGTCTGCTATTCCACACGTCGATCTTGCGGGTACAAAGACAATCTTTGTACTCGGATGCTATGCTTAATTGTTCGTTGTAGAGGAAGAAGGTGAGCCCGAGGGGCCTCACTTTTATGAGCCGTGTTGTGGTAGCTTATGGGCGACTAGCTTAGCGGCCTGGTCGGTTGCCTTGTGGGTGTATGGCTAACCTGGTCGACTTTTGTTCTAGCCATCTTATGGCGCTTTTGCTTCATTGTCATTCTTGTATATTGTTCTATTTGGCGGTCGGCTCTCTTTGTAATAACTTTACTTTATGTCGTTGTTGGACTTAGTAATGTATGTTGTATGGAAATGATGTGTATTTTGTGATGATGTGCATATGTTGCAATTTGGGAAACATATGCCCATCGAGGCTTAGAATGTTTAATTAGTAATGCTAGAACCAATTGAGGTTAAGTGTTACTAGTTAAATATTCGGTCCTCACAAAGTTGGTATCGAGCCATACTTGACCGTAGAAACCCCTAGCTTGGTCGCTTAGAATATTTTGAAAACTTACTTTCAAAAGGTTTGTAAAACTTAAGTAAGTTCTCTAATTTTTCTCCACTGTCTTAGCTTGCTCATCTCACCTTACTCTCACTTAAGTTTGAAAAAGTTGTTCCTCTCTTCCTTTCCAAAAATTAGCCTTTATCGATTAGCTTGGTTTTGGGAGAAACATGAGAGCTTGGAGAAAGGAATTTGGATAGCTAGCTAGTGGTTAGTAATTCGGTAGGAAATGAGAGGTAAGTTCAACTAAAACTTGTGGGAATGAAAGGGGTAAGAAGTGATATGAGATTAGCTAATGACTATACTCTATTAGGTGGTTATACCTTGATCTTTGGACTGTTTGGAGCTAGAATTTAGTGCTGAAATTTTGGGTCTTCTCAAACGATTACTCGTTCTTCCATACGGGTTAGTCGTTTCGGGGAGTTGATTTGTTGATTTTTGGTCTTGTACTCTTGGTGGTTATTCTTGAGTTTTTTTATTGAGTTCGGGATGCCTTGCTTTTTATCTCGGGCTTGTAGCTAACTTATCTTAGTGAATCGGGATGGTGGTGGGACACGAGCGGCGGAATCACCGTAGTCCCGATGAGGAGCTTCCTCCTCCGACCATGGCGAAGTCTCATGCAAATCGAACGCAATCGCTCGAGGACCGCAGGTGCCGAGGTCATCGCCAGAACACCTCTACTCCTCTCGTGCCTCGGATCCGAGGTGGTCACCGTGCTCGTGGGGACTTGCGAGTTCCTCCGCACGCAGCCTCCCACCTTCTCCCGGCCCGAGGATCTCTTGACGCAGCACGATCGGCCGCGTGCCGTTGAGCGGAAGCTCAACGTTGCTCGCCGTGAGCGAGGCGCACTTTTCGCATCCCATCGCTTGGAGGGTGCGCACTCTCATGGTGGGAGAATTTCTCGCCATGCAACCGCGGACACGTGGTCTCGTGGGAGGAGTTCCGTTCGACTTTCCGTCGGGCCCATGTCCCCGCCTACCGATGAAGTCAAGAAGAAGGAGTTCCTTGCGCCAAACAGGGCGCAGTTCGTGATCGAGTACCTCCATGAGTTCAACCATTTGGCGAGGTACGCTGGCCGAGGTGGCCACCGATGAGGCCAGCGTGAGAAGTTCATGGAGGGTTTGTCTCGAGGAGCTTCAGGACAAGCTCTCTATTGTGGACTTCCGACTTCGCACCTTGGTGGACAAGGCCATCATCGCCGAGCACAAGGCGAGAGCGTGGCGAGTCCCGCAGCGCAAGTGGGAGGCCCAGCCGTCCGCACAGCCGGCCTCGTTGCCCCCCGTGTTGGACCTCGCACGGTGGCCCGCCCTCGAGCTTCCCTACGCCGAGGCCTTCGGCACAGCTCCACGTCCTCCGCAGCCGTGACTCGCCACGCGGCGCCGCGACCCGCCAGCAGGTGTTCCCGAACCCGCGCCGACGCCACCGCTTCATCGCACGACAAGGGCCACTACGCGAGTAGTTGTCCTAAGAAGATCGAGCGCCCTCGCCCTAATGGAGGACGCGGCAAGGGAGTGGTCACCACCGACCGTAAGACCGGGCTTGGGAGCGCCGAGTCAACCACATCTCTACCGAGGAGGCACAGGAGGCGCCCGACGTGGTGTTGGGTACGCTCCTTGTTAATTTGATCCCGCTACCGCTTTATTTGACTCGCTTCTTCGATTCTTTTATTTCGAGGTCTTTTGTCGTTGATTGTGGACTTCACCGTGTTCCTTTGGGGATTCCATCGATGATTCGCTCTCCGGTTCGGAAATGAGAGTCGACCAAGTATGCCGGGATGTTCCTATCCACATCGAAGGAGTGGGATTTTGGCGAATCTTATCCTACTCGACTCGCGCTTGGATGTGATTCTTGGCATGGATTGGTTGTCCCAACACTTGGGGCAAATCGATTGTGCCAGAAGATTGTCTACCTCACCACCCTTCAGTGAACAGTTGGGTTTCGCCAGCGATTATAGAACCCCATCTTTATGTCCTTGATGCAAAGCCGCCTTGAGATTCACGACGCCCCACGGTGTGTGACTTCGGATGTCTTTCCGAAGATTTGCCGTGATGCCTCTGCTCGAGATCCGAGTTTGTGATCGAGTTGCTGCCCTGCATCGCCCTATTTCTAAGAGGTCGACGCATGCCTCCTAATGAGTTGGAGGAGTCAAGAAGCAAGCCGGGTGAGCTGCAAGAGAAGGGTTTTATCCGCCCTAGCTCATCTCCTTGGGGTTGTCCGATTATCTTTGTGAAGAAGAAGGACAAGACCTTGCGCATGTGTGTTGATTACCGTCCGCTTAATGAGGTGACGGTAAAGAACAAGTATCCTTTGCCGGATTGATGATCTCTTCGATCGCTTGACCGAGCACGAGTCTTCTCCAAGATTGACTTGAGATTGGGCTATCATCAAGTCAGGATCGGTACGAGGATATTCCTAAGACGGCTTTTGCTACTCGTTATGGCCTTTACGAGTACACCGCCATGTCTTTTGGTTTGACTAATGCTCCCGCTTTATTCATGAATCTTATGAACTCTGTATTCATGGAGTATTTGGATAGATTTGTGGTGGTATTCATCGATGATATCCTTATCTACTCCAAGAGTGAAGAAGAGCATGTCGAGCATCTTCACCTTGTGTTGGGCAGCTGCGTGAGCACCACCAGTTTGTATGCCAAATTCAGCAAGTGCGAGTTCGTTGAAGGAAGTGGCATTCTTGGGCCATGTTCTTTCAAAGCAGAGGTGTGGTCAGGACCCTAGCAAGGTCGGTGATGTGCTATCTTGGGGTCAGCCCAAGTCACCACGGATGTGCGGAGTTTTCTTGGTTTGGTCGGCTACTATCGCCGCTTCATCGAGAACTTCTCCAAGATTGCAAAGCCTATGACTGAATCGCCAAGAAAGACAAGAAGTTTGAGTGGTCCGCCGCTTGTGATGTGAGTTTTCAGAACTCAAGAAGCGCCCGACCTCATTCATGCTTGTTCTCCCGATATTAACAAGAGTTTTGATATCTATTGTGATGCTTCTCCGTGGTCTTGGTTGTGTTCTTATGCGGGAGGGCAAGGTTGTGGCCTCACGATCGCGGCAGCTGAGGCCTCATGAACTCAACTATCCTACTCATGACTTGGAGTTAGTCTTTGTGGTCCATGCACTCAAGATTTGGCGGCATTATCCGATTGGTAACCGTTGTGAGGTGTATTCGACCACAAGAGCTTGAAGTACTTGTTCACCCAAATGATCTGAACCTCGTGCAAAGAAGATGGTTGAGTTGATCAAGGACTATGACATGGGCATTCAGCACCATCCGGCAAGGCCAATGTCGCTGCGGATGCACTCGTAGGAAAGTGTATTGCAACGTGTTGATGCTCCAAGAGCAAAGACCTACCCTCATTTCGTAATTCCGCCTCAATTTGGGTTTGATCGAGCACGTTCTCTTGCTACATTGGTTGTGCAACCAACCTTGGTGGACCAAATCAAGGCAACATGCAGCATGATGCCGGTGTGAGCCGATCAAACGTAACATCAAGGATGGGATGGCCAAGTGCTTTTCAGAGGACGAGCATGGCGTTGTGTGGTTTGGGCAGCGCCTTGTGGTTCCTAAGGTCATGGAATTGCGGAATATGATTCTCGCGAAGCCCATGACTCTCCTTTGTCTATTCACCCGGGGCTACCAAGATGTATCGGGACCTTCGCCGAGATTCTCGTGGACCCGAATGAAGCGTGAGATTGCCAAGTTCGCTGTCGAGTGCGACGCGTGTCAGCCGTCGTGTGAAGGCCGAGCATCGGCCCAAACAGTCTTCTTCACCTTTGCCGTGCGAGTGGAAGTGGGATTCCGCTGGCATGGACTTCATCACGGATTGCCCCGCCGTCCAAAGGGAATGATGCCATTTGGGTCGGATCGACAGTTGACTAAAGTGGCACATTTCCTTCCCGTCAAGACGCAGCCGTGTGGGGCCTTGGCCGAACTTTATGTCTCGAGGATTGTGAGTCTTCACGTGTACCAAGACGATTATTTCGATCGTGGTGCACTTTTCACCTCGCGGTTTGGCATAGTTCGCAGAGGCTATGGGGACCCGCCTTCATTTCAAGATAGCCTTTCATCCTCGTGATCGATGGTCGACGGAGCGAGTCAACCAAGTGTTGGAAGATATGCTCGTGCTTGTGTTCTTTCCTATGGGAAGAAGTGGAGAAGTGCCTACCATTTGCTTTGAAGTTCTCCTACAACAATTTTTTCAGCCGATCTTGGCATGGCACCATTTGAGGCCTTGTATGGAAGGAGATGTAGAACCCCATTGAACTGGTCGAGACCGTGAGCGGCGATTTCGCCCGATTCGATCAATGCGCCGAGTCAAGTTCGCTTGATCCACGAGCATCCGCGCACGCCCACCCGCATAAAAGAGCTATGCGATCGCCGCCGCCGTGAGTTGAGCTTTGAGCCCAACGACTTTGTGTATCTCAAAGTCTCACCCTTGAAGGGCCATCGGCGTTTTGGCATCAAGGGCAAGTTGGCTCCTCGATATGTTGGGCCTTATCGATCGCCGAGAGAGTTGGAGCATTGCATATAGATTGAGCCGCCACCGCACTTGAGGGGTGCATGATGTGTTCCATGTTTCACACCGAAGAAGTGCCTCCGTGTCCCAACCGAGGAAACGCTGGAAACTCGATGTGCGGGAGGATTTGACCTATCGCGAGCATCCTGCTCGCATTCTTGAGGAATCGAACGGAGAACAAGGAACCGTGTCATCAAGTTCCTTAAGGTTCAAGTGGTCAAACCATTTCAAGATGAAGCAACTTGGGAGCGAGAAGATCGCTTCGTGCGATTTTCCTTCTTTCTTCTCCGAGTAAACTAATCTCTGGTCGAGATTCTTGTAAGGGGGAGAGTTGTAACATCCCAATTTTGGGCTTGTGTTTCAAATGTAAGAAAACGAGTAGAAATTAAAACTTTTTCTTACATCATGTGTTTCCGCTTGTATTGGACAAGTATTGTACAAGACTTATGGAAATGCAAAGTCACAAGTCTTTTGATACAAATCTGTTCCTTCAAAACATTCTTGTCAAATGTTTTGATCATCCTCTGAAATATTTTTCCGAGGTTCTGGGATAATATGTGACCCTCCAAAAATTTCACGCTTTTAGAAATTGTTTGAATATTTTTGAGGGTAGTCAAACTGCTTGACTCTCAGTCAAACATTAAAACAGAGCCTTGCAGAATTTTGGGAGGTTTATTCACAGTATAAAACCTCTCAAAATTTTACACAAGGTTAATATCTGAGTTAGCAAGCTCCTGTAAAATTTTCATAAATTTTGGAGTTAATTTGCTATCTCAAATAAATCTTTCAAAGTCTCTGTTTTTATTTCTAAGTCAAACTTGGTTTTATCGTTACTCGGTTCGAGTCGGACTCGGCTCGAGCCAATTGATTCGGTCCATCAACTAATCGCACCGAGCCACCCTTTCAAAACGCGCGTGCGATATCACCGCTGGATTCAGATCGCGGCCCACGCTCGTGTGAGCATTCTGACTCCTCCTACATTAACAAATTGGGACCGTTGATCTCGATCCAACCGCCCGATTCCGAGGCAACCGATCGTCGGCGAACTTCGTTAATCGTGACCGCCCATTTTTAATCCAACGGTCGTGGTTTGTTTTCGCTGTTCTTCTTCCTCCTCGCTTCTTCGAAGCGCGCAAGCGCAATGGCGTAAAGAGAGAGGTTGAGTGGGTGGCTTTGATGGGTCACCTCAAAGTTGCTTTCGCCAACGCTCTCTCGCAATGCATTTAATGCGCAATGTGCTTTCTCCTCCATGGTCACCGTGCTCACTTGCTCCCATCATTTCGTGGTCCATGGTCGCACCATGAACCGAGCTCACCATGGGCTCATGTTCTTGCTCAAACCCTAATTCCTTTCCTATAAATAGCCCCTCTAGGTCCTCCCGGTGTTCTTTTGCACTACACCTAGCTACTCTGTGTTTGAGCTCAAAACCATCTCAAACCTTCAATCCACCATTGTTGACCCGAGTGCTCCCATGGCGGCCTTGGTGTCCAAAGTGGTTTATCTTCAACATTTCTTGCACCCTTTGAACTCCTCAACCTCCCTTGTATTTCCCTAACTTGATTTTGGGTTGCATTCACAGAATCACTCAATTTTAAGTTTGAGATTTTCTGTTGGTTTCACCCCTTTCTTCTCCAATTCCAGTAAGTGATTCTTTTGCAATTACTTGCTTTTGGAACCTCTTTGAGCTATAATGAAGCTGTGGTGATGATTTGGTTCCACTCATTTTGCTCGTAACCTCATCTTCCACTTCATCTTCTTGGCCCGGTGGACTTCATCGTGTTCAAGTCTTCCTGCCATCTTTGGAGCTCCTCTGTTAAGGTAGCTCCTATGTAGTCCCTAGAAGTCATGGCACTCGCTTCCTTGGACCGCAATGAGCATTTTGCTATTTTCGTGTTTTGCCGTGTCGGCCTTCATCTTTGTTTTCCGGCCGCCGGCGTTCTGCACTTCCACCGCGAGGTCATCATCGCTGGGTCCGCAACACTATTAGTAACCCATTTTGATAGTTTGTGGCGCCGCACCGAGTCGCCGGCGACAAGCCGCCAAAGCCACTCGGTTTTGCCGCTGAGAAGCTCCGCTCGCCATCCGATTAGGGCACATTAATTGCTAATCATTAGTTGTTAATTGTGTCTTAATCATTATTGTTGAGCCACGACTAATGGGCCCAATCTCCTTAAATCAATCTCTTTCACTCAGATCGTTCCGACATCATTAATGCCTAATCATTGCTTAATTAAGTGAGTCGGCATTTAATCGCCGTTTAATTAACCTCCGGTCGACTTGTGGCCCGAGGGTTTAAAATCAAATCTCAGATCATTAGAATCTATTTAATGTCAATCATTAGAATCACTAATTTGGTCTTAACCACTCGCTTAGTCGCCGACTTCAGGGCCCGATGCTGCATCAGGCGTGGGTTAAATCGTTGCGATCGTGACTCGTAGTCACCGACATGCGTCCCACTCGTCAAGCACCTCTTTTGAACTTCGATCTATAGCCGCCCATTTTGTGATCTCGCGCCCGATCTTGCATGCATTCGACCATCCGCCTCGCCGCCCCGGGCCGCCGATCTTGCGATCAATGGTCGAGATCGTGTGCAATCTGACAATCCGGTTGTTGGTGCGTTTCGGGCCGCCCATCCGCCGATCCGCGGCCGATTGGCCCAAGCAACCGCACCGCCCGGCTGCATACACTCGTGTGAGCCGCTGATCTTGATCCAACGGTGGGTTTCATTTGGTTTACGCGCGGCGCTATTTTCGCGGCGTAAGTCGTAGGATGTTAGATCAAGGGTTGTGGGGTTGTCCACGTCATTTCCTTTTATTGATTGTTCTGTATTTGGTAAACAATTGTTTATCAACCTAAAATGATATAAAACTTTAGAAACTCATAACTAATTCATTTTAATCGCTTTTTAGTTAATTCCAATCGTAATAAATTATGTTATCACTTTAGCTCATTATAAAAATGGATTTAAGCATGTTCCAAAGAGCGTAAAATTGTATAACTAGGAATAACTTGGTTTCGTCATTTTGAATATTCCGTAAAATGGATAAAACGTTAGAAAATGCATATCTTGCTCTGTGTATGTCCAAAATGAATGATTCCAACTTTGATAAATTTGTTATCAACCCAATGTTAATGTAAAAATGATGGTAAGTCCAAGATTGTAAGGTGAACCTTGATTAATGATTTAGTACCTATTTTCAAAGATTTAGAAAATTCGAAGGCTTATAAAATGCACAAGTAATTCTCTGAATCGCAAAATATATATGATAAATTCTAGAAAACCCTCTGTTGGTATACTTCATCAGTAAAATTAGTTTTGAACATATTTATGTTCCCGAAAGTGCATTATGCTAATTTTGCATCTTAGAAAATCATAACTAAATCACTTTAACTCCAAATGACCTGAAATTTTATATGGGTTACCTCTATATCAGTAGGTAGCTACCATAAAAATTTCAGCTTCAAAATCTTTCTAGAAAATATTTTTGCTACAGTGCTAATTATGGCCGAAAATGTGTTTTTAGGCAATATCTTTGCACCACAAATCCAAATTAGGTTTTTCCAGTTTCTATGTCTAGGTATATTCGTATTCTGCCTTATGTATAAATTTTGTCGCATTTGGATAATTGTTGCTTGCTCATTGGTTGATTTGTGGCTCGTCTTATTGGTTGTTCTTGGTTCTTTTTGCCTCTCGCTTAGGATTCGACATTTGCGGTAATCCCGAGAACCACCCTCCACAATGCATTGAGCAACGGCAAGAAGGCAAGCAGCTTGATCATGTTAATCCCAGATTTTAAGTATTTATGTTGATTACAAATTCTATGTATGCATTGCTACTTTGTTTTAATAGTTGGCCTAGTAGATGCATTTCCTTAGCAAATGATTATCCTCTACTACCATGAGCCTAGGTTACTTGCTGTGATTTAGAGTTCATGGATGGGCTCTTGTCACTTAGTAGTTGCGAATTAATTGCTTAGCCATGCTTAGCTTCGGTAGAAATGGGCGGTTATCGACTTGTCGATAACCTTGATCACACAAACTTATTATGTATTATGATTTCCATCTTGTGCCATGTCTACTTATGAAAACTAAAACTGAAAACAAAATGATTTAGACTTGGGCACAATGGTATGATGGTGTGATTTTAGGGTGTGATCGAATGGTGCCCGAGTCAACAAGGACCTAACATCTTGTTACACTAAACCAAGCATTTTAGCGCTAACCACACTAGAGGGTATGGGACCTCTCTTGACTTAGTACTTTGGCGTGTATTGGCTCCGGTCGCAGGAGGTCGCAGGAGGGATGGTGTTGGGAGATTGTAGTGTCCGAAAGACTTCACCCGTGATGGGATTTGTTGTCTTTCGCTTGCAATGTAAGCGTATGGTGTTTCTACCCATACGAGCGCTCGTAGTTAATACACAATATTGGAAAGCGCCTCGTAGGACTTAGCCGTGTCGACATACCTACGGAAGTGTGTTTTGGCTTAAAGGCGGTCTCAAGTGTGGGTACATTGGTACACCCCGCAGGTTAAAACTATTCGAATAGCCTCGCCCTAGGTTATGGACACGCTTGGCAAGGTCTTTCAAGAGTTAGACTACAACCTTTTAAATTAAAACTTGATGGGTGGTACGAATCGGGATTCGTGCTATGTTGTGGTGGCTATTGGGATAGTCACTTCGTGTGGTTACTTGTATGTATCTGTATTTCATCGTTACTTTGATAACAAAACAGATTTGCAAACTTGCTTTTAAAATGTATTACCTTATTGCAAATAAAGTTGGCTTCATGCAAAGAGACATACAACCTCCACCTAAATAAGCTTGCATGTAGTTTATGAATAGGTCTGCTATTCCACACGTCGATCTTATGGTACAAAGACAATCTTTGTACTCAGATGCTATGCTTAATTGTTCTGCAGCAGAGGAAGAAGGTGAGCTCGAGGGCCTCACTTTTGCGAGCTGTGTTGTGGTAGCTATGGGCGACTAGCTTGGCGCCTGTCGGTTGCCTTGTGGGTGTATGGCTAACCTGGTCGACTTTTGTTCTAGCCATCTTATGGCGCTTTTGCTTCCGCTGTCATTCTTGTATATTGTTCTATTTGGCCGGTCGGCTCTCTTTTGTAATAACTTTACTTTATGTCGTTGTTGGACTTAGTAATGTATGTTGTATGGAAATGATGTGTAATTTTGTGATGATGTGCATATGTTGCAATTCTGGGAAACATATGCCCATCGAGGCTTAGAATGTTTAATTAGTAATGCTAGAACCAATTGGAGGTTAAGTGTTACTAGTTAAATATTCCGGGTCCTCACACCACCCTTCTAGAAATTTTCACCAAATAATTTAATTATGTGAACAGTAACAAATTGCAATTTTTTTCAAATTAGGACCAAATTGTTTTGATCATATCTTTTGCATTAAAAGTCCAAATCAATTGGTTCTTGTTTCTAAATTCTTTTTAAATCATGCTCTTGCTGTTGTGGAATTTTCAGAGCATTTGGAGTATTTTGGTTTTAGAGTCTTTTTCATTTTCTTTGTTCTTATCGGTTCTTTTTCGCTCTTTGGTAGGTTCCGACGATTGTGTCATTCTCGAGAGTGATCCTCTAAAGATAGTGAGCAACAAAGAGCTGTGCAAGCAGTTTGATCATTTCCCACTTGATCCCATTACTTTCAAAGTCTAATATTTTGTTTAACTTGTATGTATGCATGCTTTTGTGTCAATGATTAATTTTGCCGAATAGAGGTAGCTAATCCTATTGCATTGTTTCCTTAAATTGTTCACCCTGCCATCGCTTTAGAATATTATCCTCACCGTGAATTAGAGCCCGGTGAATGATTTAGGCCTTTATTTGTTTTTACGATATGATGCTTAGCAATGCTTAGTTGTCGGTAGTATTGGGCATCATCGACTTAGTCGGTGATCTTGATCACACAAATGTTATTATTATTCCATTATGTCCAACCTTGTGTTTTACCAATTTACAAATCAAAAACTCAAAACAAAAATTATATCTTGATTTGGGCACAATGGTATGTTGGTGTGATCTTCAGGTGTGATTGAATGGTGCCTAAGTCCCTAAGGACCGAGTTACTTGTGCCATTGATCCAAGCAATTGTTGCGTGCTAACCACACGAGGGGGATATGGGGCCTCTCTTGACTAAGTACTTTGGGAGGTGTTAATTATGAGCTGGTGGTGGTGTGTGCGTGTGTGTGTTTGTGGTGTGCGAGGGAGCATTAGCGGTCGGTTAGGTGTCTAATGTATCCTTCTCCGTGGGTTGCGGCTCTTAATTAGCATCGCCCATTGGAAAGCGCCTTGTAGACTTAGCCATGCCTCGCATACCAAAGGAAGTGTGCTAACCGTGGTGGTGGAAAGGCGGTCATCGTGTGGGTACATTGGTACACCCCGCAGGTTAAAACTATTCGAATAGCCTCGCCCTAGGTTATGGACACGCTTGGTTATTTCCCACAAGAACTAGACTACAACCTTTTAAAAACTTAAACTTGACATGGGTGGTATGAAGGGGTACTTCATGTTATTGTTGTGGTGACTATGGGTTAGTCACTTCTAGGTTGGTGTTGTCTCTATCTATGTTATTATTGTCTCTCTTTATTTGAACAATAAAAGTTAATTGCAAACTTGCTTTGAATCTATTACCTTATTGTAAATGAAAACTTGCTTTATGCTGAAAATAAGTCCAAAGCCTCATCCACTTAAATAAAGCTTGCATGTAGTTAATTATAGTTTCGTTATCTCACACGTCAGTTTTGCAGTACAAAAACAAGTTTTGTACTCATCCGCTTTGCTTAATATTAATTGTTGCAGAGGAAGAAGGTGAGCCCCAAGGGCCTCACTTTGTGAGTCAAGGTTCTTGCGCTGTTTGGGACGATTAGCTTGGCGGTCCGGTTGGTTGCCTTGTGGTAAAGGCACACCGATTGGCTTTTGTTTATCGCCATCTTATGGCCATTTTGTTTCCATTTGTGTATTTACTTATCTTTATGAATTTTGGCTGGTCGGCCTCTCTTTTGTAATAACTCTCTTTATATTATCTATGTCTTTCGATTGTTGCTTTGCTTCGCTCTATGTGTATGAATGGAATTGATGCATGATTTTGTAACGGGTGTGTATACTGCATTTCTGGGAAGTATACATATCTCGAGGCTTGGTTTATTTGATTTGTACTGTTAGGACCAAGTGGATGGTTAAACAGTACAAGCCGAATAAACCGGGGTCCTCACAAAGACCTTGCCAAGCGTGTCCATAACCTAGGACGAGGCTATTCGAATAGATCAAACCCTACAGGGGTGTACCAATGTACCCACACAACAGACCGCCTTTTCGCCACAACAAGCACACTTCCGAAGGTATGCCAGCACGGCTAAGTCCTACGAGATGTTTCCAATATTTTGTATTAACTACGAGCCACTCGTATGGGTAGAAATCCATACGCTTACATTATAAAGCCGAAAGACAACTACCCACTCAGGGTAAAGCTTTCGGATAACTACAATGCTCCCAACATCTTCCCTCCTACAACCTCCTGCAACTCGGAGCTAACACACGCCAAAGTACTAAGTCAAGAGAGGTCACATACCCTCTAGTGTGGTTAGCACGCAAGAATGATTGGTTTAGTGTAACAAGATGTTCGGTCCTTGTTGACTCGGGCACCATTCCAGTCACACCCAAAAGCACACCAATCATACCATTGTGCCCAAGTCCAAATCATTTTGTTTTCAGTTTTAGTTTTCACAATTAAACATAGCACAAAGGCTGAATCATAAAGTCATAATAAGTTTGTATGATCAAGGTTATCGACTAAGTCGACAATCGCCCATTTCTACCGGTAGCTAAGCATAACTAAGCACATTAACTCATAAACTACTACGTGATAAGGGCTCATCTAACGAACCCAAAATCACAGCAAGATACTCCTAGGCTCAGTAGTAGAGGATAAACATTTACCTACAGATTATGCATCTATTAGGTCAACTAATCAACAATAGTTTAACACAAGATAGCAATGCATACGTAGAATTTGCAAACAGCATATTAGAATTTGAAAATAGTAGGAGTAATATGATCAAATGATGCTACATCTGCTTGCCTTGCTGGAGGTCCTCTTGTTGCAGAGGGTTGCTTTCGGGCTAACCACATTCTTTGGAACCTAACGCAAAAACGCGAAAATCCAATAAGAATGAAGAACACCGAAAGAAACTCAAAGTCCAAAGTCATCCAAATCCCATAAAATTTACACAGAAGCAAGGTTATGATTTTAAATAAATTTAGCAACAAGAAATATATCATTTGGACTAAACATGCAAAAGTTATGGCCTAAACAATTTCTCTCAGCCTGAGAATTCAAATTAAATTAATTTCGGGTACTGTTCATGGCACAATTTTCTAGACAGATCTTGATGAGGATATCCCTACTACTTATGAGGTTATTCGTGAAGCAGGAGCTAAACTTCTCAAACAACAGGTGCATTTGTTTCTTAATGAATTTCCTTTTGTTGCCAATGAGAATTGGTTACTACCTAAAGCAATACTTGGTGCATTCTCAGGTTTGACAAATTTAAAGACTTTGGAACCGAGAGGAGGAGAGGAGGCCGGGAACAAATTCATGGAGGAGAAACACATGCGGCCAACAAGGAGAAGAAACCCATGTGGCCAACGAGAGGGAACGTGTCTCGTGATAAAACCCTAGCACATGCGGGCGGTCAAGAAAGACATATGGTGACATGGCAACAAGGGTTACATTGGCATAAAAGAAGCATCAAGTGCATCGAACAAATTCGCGCAAGCTAAGAGAAGGAAAGCTCACAATACAAGGGAAACCGAGAGGAGACTAGTTTAAATTTCCAAATTAAAGTAGGACGTTTTTGAATCGGATTATGTTCACGTGAGCGAATCGGACTCAGACATCAGAGCAGATGAACAAATGTCGACTCGGATTATCAGTAGCACTCTTGCTACTATTCATCCAAGCTTTGTGCTTGCGTGGGAGGCTATATAAACCCCCATGGCCGCACCATAGAGGTAGACCGGTTTATGCATAAGATTGAAACATAGCTATTGCTTGTTCTTTCGACACCGCAGTTCATGCGAGGACTTTGAGAGAGAGTTAGGTGATCCATTGTTTTGTTCTCGCAATCCAGTTCAAGCCGCTGCTCCATTGGGAATTGGGACTTGGCGTCGCTCGCTCGTGGTCTCGCGATTTAACAACTACCCGGTGTTTTGGGCGTATTCAAGAGTTGAGGGTTCGTGCATTGGCGCGAGTGTTCAGCTTAGCGACATCGCCTACTTCGCATCAACTATCCACGGTTCCTCACCGAGAAGATCGGGCCTCCCCGTATCATATGGTATCGATTCTAGGTTTACTCGGTGAGAATTTCTTTACCGTAGTTAGATTCGTTTTCATCCTATCGCCCAATAAACCAAAATTGCAATACCAAAACCGTAGTTTAATCTGTTATTTCTTGTGTGTTTGGTTAAGTTTTCATCCATTAGAGTTTTTGTTTTAGTGCTGATCCATGTGTTCCTTTTTGCGTTGCTTAATCGTTGTGTTCACATAAACCGTACTCAAATTGCCGATTGAACTCCTCAATTAGCACCCAAAAAGAGATAGTGATCAAACACTTTGGGTTTCTTGAGCTTCACTTATATCCTTTCATCCTTGAGACTAGCTTTTGTACATTGCACTAGGGTGTTCTTTGGTTTATTTACACGTTGTTGAATTGTGAGACTTGTGCAATCAAGAGGGAGCAAACCCTATTTCGCCATTGCAATAAGAAAAGAGGAAAAGGCAGCGATTATAAGAAAAAGCCACGGCTTGACAAGGTATTAAAAACAAAAAGATCAAACCGCAAATACCAAGACTCAAATTTTTTCCTTTCGGTTTCCTTAATAGCCGAAGGGCTAAGAGCTTTGTTCATGCGGTTTTGAGAAGAAAAAAACAAACAAAAGGGGGCTGGCGAAATTGGGAAGAGTAAACCTTAGTCCACAATTTCAGATTGTGTATTTAATCTATTTGAGCAATCTTGTGCCCTAACATTGATATCTTTGCAATTGGCTAGCGTCTCTCATAGTACTTGGTGCAAAAACGAGCTAGTTTTCATCTCAATTTCTGTTTGTCTCTCACTAGCTCATTCCTTTGTTTGCATTAAGTCACATTTATCTTTGTTTGTGCGCTCATACACTTCGCTTAAACCTTTTGGATCAGCACATAGGCAAAATACTCTAGCTTGGATCATTACTTAGCTTTACAATACCTTGAATATCGATTGCATAGGATATACACATACTGTCCGAGCTCCACCTACACCCGCTTGTGTACTCCTTGCTCTTGGTTACGCTCATACATTACCGGGTTAAGGTCGCTCGCTGTCACAACTGTCGATTTGCCGTCCTTGATTCACTTTGGAACGGTAAGCTTGTCTTGTGTTCAGGACAGTGAGTTGTTGTAATACCCTGATAGTGTGAAAAGCATTTGAATCTGGAGAGATTATTTATTCGGGAGAGATTAATTAATCGGAGGAGGGTTCTTTTAGAAAATCGCCAAATCAGAATTGAGGGGGTTTCGTTTAGTGGGCAACCTGGGCTTGGACTGTAACATCCCAATTTTAGGCTTGTGTTTCAAATGTAAGAAAATGAGGGGAAATTAAAACTTTTTCTTACATCTTGTGTTTCCTGTGTGCTTTGGACGATTGTTGTAAAGAGATTATGGGAATACAAAGATCACAAGTCATTTCGACCACATCTTATTCTTCTTAGTCATCCTTGTTCCATCTTGTGATAATCTCCTGGAAATATTTTTCCTAAATTCTTGGGTTGGTATGTGACTCCTCTGAAAATTCCACAATTTTTAGAAATTGTTTGGATCTTCGTTGGGGAAGTCAACCGAATTCAAAATCTAGTCAAACCTTGACCAGCACCTTGTTAAATTTTTGGAGGAAAAAGCATAGCACAAAAGCCTCTGAAAATTTTATACAAGGTCATTAACTCAACTAGCAAGCTCCTGTAAAAATTCCATAATTTTTGGAGTGAGTTTGCTATCTCAAACAAATCCTCAAACTCCAAATCTGTTTGAAACTCAATTTAGGTCCGAGTCAAACTGGGCTCGAGTCGCACCAGTCCGACCGCACGATCGACTCGGTCGAGCCATGTGCGCAGCGCCGCACCCGAGCTCGATCTCGTGGCGCAAGTCGAGTCGTTGATCTCCATCCACCGCCACGACCTCCCCGATCCGGAGTTCTTGAGCGCCTCGCCGCTTTGGGTGGTCCAAGCCGTGGGATGTCCATCGTGGGGCTCACGACCTCCCAGACCTCCTCGCCGCGCAAGACCTCCCCACCTCGGCGATTCTTGGACGCCCAGACCTCCCGAGCACATCCGAGACGCCCAGACCTCTCCCTTAGCCCCTGTTTCTCCTCCTCACGACCTCCTCGAGCCCTCGGTCACCGTGGTTTTCTCCACCCGCGTCGCGTGTCGTGGTCGAGCGATTGGGAGCAAAGGCACTGTCACTTTTGGTCCTTCCCAACGTCTCTTTCTCGCAGCATTAATGGTGTGTCGAGCCTCAGCCCTAAGAGGAGTCATCACCTACCTACCGCTCTTGTCAAATCTAGCAAGTCATGGCAGGCCATGGACTTTGCTCACAAGTGGGTTTGCCTAGCCCTTGCCAAGCTCCTGTGCTATACATAGCCCGAGGCCTTCCTCTCCTTCTCCTTCTTCGTTCTTGGTTGTGTTGGGCTCCCAGTTGAGCGATTCCCAAACTCAAACACCTAACACCACCACCTCCCCGCCTCCATTGTCACTTTTGAGCTCTCCTTGAAGACCTCAGGGCCCAAAGTGGTCCCAAAGAACTTCTCGGCCTTGTTCATCGTCATCTTGATCTCTCAACTCGAGCCTTTCTAACTTGGCTTGGTTCTCATTGCAGATGGTGCACGAGTTGGGGAGTAGCCATGGGTCGAGGCCATCTTCTTCTTCCTCTCCGCAAGCTCTTCACCGCGGGACTTCGCCGACCTCCTCCAAGTCCTCCGTCTTCCTCTCGACCTTCCCTACACTCGGGTGAGTTCATGTTAGTCCCTTAGAGCTTAAGGTCTAGCTAGCTTAGCTCGTGGCGCCGCCACCGTTTGGTTTTGCCAAACACTTGTCCTCCGTCATTCTCCGCTCGCCAACGTTTAAGGCCGCCGCCGCCGAGTGCCTCCGCTAGGTCCGCGACACTATTGCAGTATATCGGTGCCCTTGGTCCGCGCCGCAAGGTCCCCATCGCCGCGGCAAACCGTTGAGCCCGCCGATTTTGCCGTTCAAAACTCCTGTTTCGTCATCCGGTTAGAACATCTTAAATGCCCATTTATTACCAATCATCGATGGCAAGTGAGTTGTCTTAGCCGCCACCCTTTGTCATTGTCCAGGAGGTCCCGCGCTTTACACAAGACCTGGACCTCCTCGAGTTCTTCGTAGCCGCCTAAGACCTCCCCACGCTTAGATCTGGACCTTTAGATCTTCCCCGTGAAAACCCGTAAGTGTAAGACCTCCCCTCGCTTAATCTCGGCCATTAAGACCACCTCTGTTAGATCTGCATGCAGATGGGTTTCATGAAATTTCTAAGTCCCAGGACCTCCCTAGTTCTACCTCGGCCTTTAAAGACCTCCTGGGATTAGCTCTTAGCCGTTAGATCTGGCTCTGTGTTAAATCTTTCGCGCTTGGACCTCCCCTTGAGTTGATCCTAGCCGTTTAAGACCTCTTGGAACTCCATCTGAGCCACTAGGACCACTCCTGCGCAAAAAGACCTCCTCGAGGTCATTTTTGTAAAAACCACCTTCAAGACCTCCCCGGGGTCCTCTTTGTGAAAGATCTCCTCGAGGTCCTCTTCGCAAAAAGAGCACCCCCGGTCCTTGTTAGGAAACCCTCAGGACCTCCCCAACCTCGATCTTAGCCGTTCGCAACCTCCCCGGGTTAGATCTGAGCGTTAGATCTCTTGTTGTAAAACCTTAGCGCTCGAGATCTCCTCTCGCGTTGTTCTGGACCGTTCAAGACCTCCCTAGGTCTAATCTGAACCGTCCAGATCTCCTCCCGTTAAAACGCTATCGCTTAGGACCTCCCCGAGAAGATCTTGGTCATCCAAGACCTCCTCGTGTCAATCCCAGCCGATCAAGACCTCCCTTTGGAGATCTTGACCGCCTAGGACCTCCTCCTTTGGATCAGTGAGCGTTAGGACCTCCTCCTCCGGTCTAAACTGTTATATTTAGATCTAACGGGTTAGACCTCCTTCGTGGATTTAGCCGTAGGAGTAGGACCTCTCTCCAGGAGATCTAGACCGTTGGGACCTCCTCTCGTGAGAGTCGACTGTCCCGACCTCTTTCCTTGGATTTAAAGCCTTAGGATCTCCCCTAGTGCTCGGGACCGCAGATCTCGATCGACGGCCACGACCTCTGCAAGCGCGAGACCTCCTTACGTGCGCTGTGCGCGCTTTGGTCGTGATCGTTGGATCAGATCTCAACGATCCGCACCTCCCGATCTTGGGAGGAGGTCTTGTGCGCTGTGCCGAGGCTCGTGGAGTCGGACCTTGATCTAACTGCCCACGACCTCTCCTTGTCTTCCATTCGCTTGGACCTCCCGAGAGCTCAAAGTTTCCTAAGTCTTTTGTCGTTTCAAATTTCAAAAGTGCATAACTTTGTCATTTTAACTCCTTTTTGAATGATTCCAGATTGATGTAGCTTTGTTATGGTATGAACTTTAATCGAGAATGAAATTAGGCCTGTGTTGTAGCAGAAAATGATTTTAATAGCATGATCTTGTTTAATGAAAAATGAGGTCTAGAAATTCATGAAAAATTTGTAAACCACATAACTTCCTCTCTGTGAGTTGCAAAGTGAGCAAACTCAACCTGTAAATTTGGCCTATAGACATGCTTTAAATTGATCTAGGCTTTGTCTTTATTCATGTTCTGAGAAATGATATATGCTAGTTGTAGAACTTAGAAAAATCATAACTAAATCATCTTAACTCCAAATGACCTAAAATTTTATATGGTTACCACTATACCAGTAGGTAGCTACCATAAAAATTTCAGCTTCAAAATCTTTCTAGAAAATATTTTTGCTACAGTGCTAATTATGGTAGAAAATGAGTTTTTAAGTAATATCTTTGCGCCACAAATCCAAATTAGGTTTTTCCAGTTTCTATGTCTTGGTATATTTGTATTCTACCTTGTGTATAAATTTCGTTGTATTTGGATAATTTCGCTTGCTCTTTTGTTTAAGTGTTGCTAGTCTTATTGGTTGTTCTTGGTTCTTTTGCCTTTTCGCTTAGGATTCGACATTTGCGGTAACCCCAGAGCGACCCTCCGCAACAAATTGAGCAACGCAAGCGGGCAAGCAGTTTGATCATGTTAATCCCAGTATTTTAAGTATTTATGTTGATTACAAATTCTATGTATGCATTGCTACTTTGTTTTAATAGTTGGCACAGTAGATGCATTTCCTTAGCAAATGATTATCCTCTACTACCATGAGCCTAGGTTACTTGCTGTGATTTAGAGTTCGTGGATGGGCTCTTGTCACTTAGTAGTTGCGAATTAATTGCTTAGCCATGCTTACCGGTAGAAATGGGCGGTTATCGACTTGTCGATAACCTTGATCACACAAAACTTATTATGATTTATGATTTCCACCTTGTGCCATGTCTACTTATGAAAACTAAAACTAAAAACAAAATGATTTAGACTTGGGCACAATGGTAAGATGGTGTGATTGTGGGGTGTGATTGGAATGGTGCCCGGGTCAACAAGGACCGAACATCTTGTTACACTAAACCAAGCATTTTAGCGTGCTAACCACATTAGAGGGTATGGGACCTCTCTTGACTTAGTACTTTGGCGTGTATTGGCTCAGTCGCAGTGGAGTCGCGGGAGGGATGGTGTTGGGAGCATTGTAGTGTCCGAAAGACTTCACCCGTGATGGGATTTGTTGTCTTTCGCTTGCAATGTAAGCGTATGGTGTTTCTACCCATACGAAATGGCTCGTAGTTAATACACAAGATTGGAAATGTCTCGTAGGACTTAGCCAGGCGCCATACCTTGGTAGTGTGCTTGTGGCTTGAAGGCGTCCAAGTGTGGGTACATTGGTACACCCTGCAGGTTAAAACTATTCGAATAGCCTCGCCCTAGGTTATGGACACGCTTGGCAAGGTCTTTCAAGAGTTAGACTACAACCTTTAAATTAAAACTTGATGGGTGGTACGAATCGGGATTCGTGCTATGTTGTGGTGACTTTTGGGTTAGTCACTTCGTGTGGTTACTTATTGGTATCTTTACTAATCTGTTACTTTGATAACAAAATAAATTGCAAACTTGCTTTTAAAATGTATTACATTATTGCAAATAAAATTGGCTTCATGCAAAATGAGACATCGACCTCCACCTAAATAAGCTTTCATGTAGTTTATGAATAGGTCCGCTATTCCACACGTCGATCTTGCAGTGTACAAAGACAATCTTTGTACTCGGTTGCTATGCTTAATTGTTTTGTTGCAGAGGAGGAAGGTGAGCACAGAAGGGCCTCACTTTTATGAGTGTGTTGTGGTAGCTATGGGCGACTAGCTTAGCGGCCCGGTCGGTTGCCTTGTGGGTTATGTTGGCTAACCTGTCGACTTTTGTTCTAGCCATCTTATGGCGCTTTTGCTTCATTGTCATTCTTGTATATTGTTCTATTCGGCCGGTCGGCTCTCTTTTGTAATAACTTTACTTTATGTATGTCGTTGTTGAACTTAGTGATGTATGTGTATGGAATTGATGTGTAATTTTGTGATGATGTACATATGCTGCAATTCAGGAAGCATATGTCCATCGAGGCTTAGAATGTTTAATTAGTAACGCTAGAACCAATCGGAGGTTAAGTGTTACTAGTTAAATATTCAGGTCCTCACAAAGTTGGTATCGAGCCATCTCGACCGAGAAAACCCTAGCTTGGTCGCCTTTAGGATATTTTGAAAATTTACTTTCAAATAGTTTATGAAAGCTTAAGTAAGTTCTCTAATTTTGCTCCTTACCTATCTTAGCTTGCTCATCTCACCTTACCCTCACTTAAGTTTGAAAAAGTTGTTCCTCTCTTCCTTTCAAAAATTAGCCTCTATCGATTAACTTGGTTTCGGGAGAACCATGAGAGCTTGGAGAAAGAAATTTGGACAGCTAGCTAGTGGAGAGTAATTAAGGTAGGAAATGAGAGATAAATACAACTAAAACTTGTGGGAATAAAAGGGTAAGAAGTGATATGAAATTAGCTAAATGCCTATACTCTATTAGGTGGTTATACCTTGGGTTTTGGACTGTTTTGAGCTGGAAGTTAATGCCGGAATTTTGGGCCTTCTTAAACGATTGCTCGTTCTTCCATACGGGTTGGTCGTTTCGGAAAGTTGATTCGGTGACTTGTGGTCTCATGGTCTTTTGTGGCTATTCTTTGGTCATTTTAACTAAGTTTGGATTTCTGTGCTCTTGGGTCTTGAACTGTATCTAACTTGTCTTAGTAAATCAGGATGGCTGGTGGGACACGAGCGGCGGAATCACCGTAGTCCCGATGAGGAGCTTCCCCTCCTCAGACCATGGCGGAAGTCCTCATGCAAATCGAACGCAATCGTTCGGAGGACCGCAGGTGTTGGAGGTTATCGCCAGAACACCTCCACTCCCTCGTGCCTCTGGATGCGGAGGTGGGCACCGCGCGTGGGGCTTGCGGAGTTCCTCCGCACGCAGCCTCCTACCTTCTCCGTCAGGAGGATCCTTGGACGCAGACGATCGGCTGCGTCGATTGAGCGAGCTCAACGTTGCTCGATGCGAGAACAGAGCGCACTTTTCGCATCCCATCAGCTAGAGGGTGCGACACTCTCATGGTGGGAGAACTTCCTCGCCATGCAGCCCGCGGGACACGTGGTCTCGTGGGAGGAGTTCCGGTCAGCTTTCCGTCGGGCCCATGTCCCCGCCGGCCTGATGAAGCTAAAGAAGAAGGAGTTCCTTGCGCTCAAACAGGGGCGCAAATCTGTCACTGAGTACCTCCATGAGTTCAACCATTTGGCGAGGTACGCTCCTGCTGAGGTGGCCACTGATGAGTCCAAGCAGGAGAAGTTCATGGAGGGTTTGTCCGAGGAGCTTGAGGACAAGCTCTCTATTGTGGACTTCGGACTTCCGCACCTTGGTGGACAAGGCCATCATCGCCGAGCACAAGGCGAGCGCGCTGGCGAGTCCGCAAGCGCAAGTGGGAGGCTCTCGCCGGCTCGCACAGCCGGCCTCGTCGCGTCCCGAGTTGGGCTCGCACCGTGGCCCGTTCTTGGCTTCACCACCGCCGAGGCTTCGGCGCAGCTCCCCATCCTCCGCAGTTGTGACTCGATCACGCGCGCGCGACGACCAGCAGGTGTTCCCGCAACCCCGCGGCCGACGCCACCGCTTCATCGCCACAACAAGGGCCACTACGCGAGTAGTTGTCCTAAGAAGATCGAGCGCCCTCGTCCTAATGGAGGACGCGGGCAAGGGAGTGGTCACCCACCACTGTAAGACCCCGGGCTTGGGAGCGCCGAGTCAACCACATCTCGGTGAGGAGGCACAGGAGGCGCGACGCGTGGTGTTAGGGTACGCCTTGTTAATTTGTGTCTCGCTACGATTTTATTTGACTCGGGCTTCGCATTCTTTTATTCGAGGTCTTTTCTCGTTGATTGTGGACTTCACTTGTGTTCCTCTGGGGTTCCACTGCTGATTCGCTCTCGGGTTCGGAAATGAGAGTGACCAAGTATCATGGGATGTTCCTATCCACATCGAAGGAGTGGGATTCTTGGCGAATCTTATCCTACTCGACTCGCACGCTGGATGTGATTCTTGGCATGGGTGGTTGTCCCAACACTTGGGGCAAATCGATTGTGGCGGGAAGATTGTCTACCTCACGATCCTTGGTGAACAAGTTGGGTTTTCACCAGATTGGAGCCCCATCTTTATGCCCTTGAAGCAAAGCCGGCATTGGAGATCCGGGATGTTCCCACAAGATGTGAGTTCGTGGATATCTTTCGAAGACTTGCCTGGCATGCCACTGCTCGAGATCTGGAGTTCGTGATAGAGTTTGCTGCCGGCATCGCCCCTATTTCTAAGAGGCCGATCGCATGCCTCCTAATGAGTTGGAGGAGTCAAGAAGCAATCGGGTGAGCTGCAAGAGAAGGGTTTTATCCGCCCTAGCTCATCTCCTTGGGGTTGTCGATTATCTTTGTGAAGAAGAAGGACAAGACCTTGCGCATGTGCGTTGATTACCGTCAGCTTAATGAGGTGACGGAAGAACAAGTATCCTTTACCCGGATTGATGATCTCTTGATCGCTTGACCGGAGCACGAGTCTTCTCCAAGATTGACTTGAGATTGGGCTATCATCAAGTCAGGATCAGGGCCGAGGATATTCCTAAGACAGCCTTTGCTACTCGTTATGGCCTTTACGAGCACACCGTCATGTCTTTTGGGTTGACTAATGCTCCTGCTTTATTCATGAACCTAATGAACTCAATATTCATGGAGTATTTGGATAGGTTTGTGGTGGTGTTCATCGATGATATCCTTATCTACTCCAAGAGTGAAGAAGAGCATGCGATCATCTTACTTCGTGTTGGGCAAGTCTGCGAACACCGATTATATGCCAAATTCAGCAAGTGCGAGTTACGGTTGAAGGAAGTGGCATTTTTAGGCCATGTCCTTCAAAGCAGGAGGTGTGGTGTGGATCCTAGTAAGGTCGGTGATGTGCTATCTTGGGGTCACCAAGTCGATCCACGGATGTGCGGAGTTTTCTTGGTTTGGTGGCTACTATCGCCGCTTTATCGAGAATTTCTCCAAGATTGCAAAGCCTATGGTGAATCGCTCAAGAAAGACAAGAAATTTGAGTGGTCCGCTGCTTGTGATGTGAGTTTTCAGAACTCAAGAAGCGGTTGACCTCATTGATGCTTGTTCTCCCCGATATTCACAAGAGTTTTGATATCTATTGTGATGCTTCTCGTCGTGGTCTTGGTTGTGTTCTTATGCGAGGAGGGCAAGGTTGTGGCCTATGCATCGCGGCAGTTGAGGCCTCATGAACTCAACTATCCTACTCATGACTTGGAATTGGCTGCTGTGGTCCATGCACTCAATATTTGGCGGCATTATCTGATTGGTAACCGTTGTGAGGTGTATTCCGACCACAAGAGTTTGAAGTACTTGTTCACCCAGCCAGATCTGAACCTCAGGCAAAGGAGATGGTTGGAATTGATCAAGGATTATGACATGGGTATTCAGTACCATCCGGGCAAGGCCAATGTCGTTGCGGATGCACTCAGTCGAAAGGTGTACTGCAACATGTTGATGCTCCAAGAGCAAACTTTGCTCGTTTAATTTCAGCGCCTTAATTTGGGTTTGATCGAGCACGGTTCTCTTGCTCCATTGGTTGTACAACCAACCTTGGTGGACCAAATCAAGGCGGCACAGCAGACAGATACCGGTGCGAGCCAAATCAAGTAGAACATCAAGGAGGGGATAGCCAAGTGCTTTTCAGAGGATGAGCATGGCGTTGTGTGGTTTGGGCAGCGCCTTGTGGTTCCTAAGGTCATGGAATTGCGGGAATTGATTCTCCGCGAAGCCCATGATTCTCCTTTGTCCATCCATCCCGGGGCTACCAAGATGTATCAGGACCTTCGTCAGAGATTCTGGTGGACCCGAATGAAGCGCGAGATTGCCAAGTTCGTTGCCGAGTGCGGCGTGTCTTTGTCGTGTGAAGGCGAACATCCGCGTCAGCAGGTCTTCTTCACCTTTGCGGTGCTAGAGTGGAAGTGGGATTCCGTTGGCATGGACTTCATCACGGATTGCCCGCTTCGTCCAAAGGAATGATGTTATTTGGGTCGTGATCGACGGGTTGACTAAAGTGGCACATTTCCTTCCGTCAAGACTTAACCGTGTGGGGCCTTTGGCCGAACTTTATGTCTCGAGGATTGTGAGTCTTCACGGCACAGAAGACGATTATTTACGATCGTGGTGCGCTTTTCACCTCGCGTTTTGGCATAGTTTGCAAGAGGCTATGGGGACCCGCCTTCATTTCAATCTGACCTTTCATCCTCGGGATCGATGGCGACGGGCGAGTCAACCAAGTGTTGGAAGATATGCTCAGTGCTTGTGTTCTTTCCTATGGGAAGAAGTGGGAGAAATGCCTACCATTTCTTTGAGTTCTCCTACAACAACAACTTTCGGGCCGATCTTGGCATGGCGCCATTTGAGGCTTTGTATGGGAGGAGATGAGAACCCCATTGAACTAGTCGAGAGGCGGTGGCGCGATTTCGGCGGACTCGATCAATGAGGCCGAAAGTCAAGTTCAGTTGATCCGCGAGCATCTGCGCACGGCCCAGTCTAGGCCAAAGAGCTATGCAGATCGTCGTCGCCGTGAGTTGAGCTTTGAGCCCAATGACTTTGTGTATCTCAAAGTCTCACCCTTGAAGGGCCATCGGCGTTTTGGCATCAAGGGCAAGTTGGCTCCTCGATATGTTGGGCCTTACCGTATCATCGAGAGAGTTGGAGCGATTGCATATAGGTTGGAGCTACCACTGCACTTGAGGTGTGCATGATGTGTTCCATGTGTCCCACCCGAAGAAGTGCCTCTGTGTCCCGACCGAGGAAGCTCGTTGGAGGTTCTCGATGTCGGAGAATTTGACCTACCGCGAGCATCCTCGCTCGCATTCTTGAGGAATCTGAGCGGAGAACAAGGAACCGTGTCATCAAGTTCCTTAAGGTTCGATGGTCAAACCATTACGAAGATGAGGCAACCTGGGAGCGGGAAGATCGCTTCGTGCAGATTTTCCTTCTTTCTTCTCGAGTAAACGGAATCTCGGGTCGAGATTCTTGTAAGAGGAGAGTTGTAACATCCCAATTTTAGGCTTGTGTTTCAAATGTAAGAAAATGAGGGGAAATTAAAACTTTTCTTACATCTTGTATTTCTGTGTGCTTTGGACGATTGTTGTAAAGAGATTATGGGAATACAAAGATCACAAGTCATTTCGACCCACATCTTATTCTTCTTAGTCATCCTTGTTCCATCTTGTGATAATCTCTGAAATATTTTCCTAAATTCTTGAGTTGGTATGTGACTCCTCTAGAAAATTCCACAATTTTTAGAAATTGTTTGGATCTTTGTTGGAGGAAGTCAACCCAATTCAAAATCTAGTCAAACCTTGGACCAGCACCTTGTTAAATTTTTGGAGGAAAAAGCATAGCACAAAAGCCTCTAAAAATTTTATACAAGGTCATTAACTCAACTAGCAAGCTCTGTAAAAATTCCATAATTTTTGGAGTGAGTTTGCTATCTCAAACAAATCCTCAAACTCCAAATCTGTTTGAAACTCAATTTAGGTCCGAGTCAAACTGGGCTCGAGTCGGACCGAGTCGACCTGCACGATCGACTCGGTCGAGCCATGTGCGCAGCGCCGCACCGAGCTCGATCTCAGGCGCGCGCATCGAGAGTCGTTGGATCTCCATCCACCGCCACGACCTCCCCGATCCGAGTTCTTGGCGCCTCGGCGCTTTGGGGTGGTCCAAGCCGTGGATGTCCATCATGGGGCTCCACGACCTCCCGAGACCTCCTCGCCCGCGCAAGACCTCCCCACCTCGGCGATTCTTGGACGTCAGGACCTCCCGAGCACATCCGGGACGTCCCAGACCTCTCCTCACCTGCTTCTCTCCTCACGACCTCCTCGAGCCCCGGTCATCGTGGTTTTCTCCACCCGCGTGTGTCGTGGTCGAGCGATTGGGAGCAAGTGGCTCATCACTTTTGGTCCTTCCCAACGTCTCTTTCTCGCTGTGCATTAATTGTGTCGAGCCTAGCCCTAAGAGGAGTCATCACCTACCTACCTGCTCTTGTCAAATCTAACAAGTCATGGCAGGGCCATGGACTTTGCTCACAGTGGGTTTGCCCTAGCCCTTGCCAAGCTCCCAGGCTATACATAGCCTGAGGCCTTCCTCTCCTTCTCCTTCTTCGTTCTTGGTTGTGTTGGGCTCCCCACTGAGTGATTCCCAAACTCAAACACCTAACAAAGACCACCTCCTCGCCTCCATTGTCACTTTTGGAGCTCTCCTTGAAGACCTCGGGCCCAGTGGTCCCAAAGAACTTCTCGGCCTTGTTCACTGTCATCTTGATCTCTCAACTCGAGCTCGCTCTAACTTGGCTTGGTTCTCATTGCGGTGGTGCACGAGTTGGGGAGTAGCTGCGGGGTCGAGGCCATCTTCTTCTTCCTCTCGGCAAGCTCTTCACCGCGGGACTTCGCCGACCTCCTCCAAGTCCTCCGTCTTCCTCGACCTTCCCTACACTGGGTGAGTTCATGTTAGTCCCTTAGAGCTTAAGGTCTAGCTAGCTTAGCTCGTGGCGCTCTGTTTCACCTGCTGGTTTTTGCCAAACACTTGTCCTCCGTCATTCTCGGCACGCGGCGTTTAAAACCGTCGCCGCCGCCGAGTGCCTCCGCTAGGTCCGCGACACTATTGCAGTATATCGGTGCCCTTGGTGGCGCGGCAAGGTCCCCATCGCCGCGGCAAACCGTTGAGCCCGCCGATTTTGCGGCTCAAAACTCCTTTCGGCATCCGTTAGAACATCTTAAATGCCCATTTATTACCAATCATCGATGGCGTGAGTTGTCTTAGCCGCCACCCTTTGTCGCTGTCCCGAGGTCCCGCGCTTTACACAAAGCACCTTGGACCTCCTCGAGTTCTTCGTAGCCGTCTCAAGACCTCCCACGCTTAGATCTGGACCTTTAGATCTTCCCGTGAAAACCCGTAAGTGTAAGACCTCCTCGTTTAATCTCGGCCATTAAGACCACCTCGGTTAGATCTGCACATGCAGATGGGTTTCATGAAATTTCTAAGTCCCGTGACCTCCTAGTTCTACCTCGGCCTTTAAAGACCTCCCGGGATTAGCTCTTAGCCGTTAGATCCTGCCTGTTAAATCTTTCGCGCTTGGACCTCCCTTGAGTTGATCCTAGCCGTTTAAGACCTCTTGGAACTCCATCCGAGCCACTAGGACCACTCCTGCGCAAAAAGACCTCCTCGAGGTCATTTTTGTAAAACCACCTTCAAGACCTCCCGGGTCCTCTTTGTGAAAGATCTCCTCGAGGTCCTCTTCGCAAAGAGCACCCGGTCCTTGTTAGAAACCCTCAGACCTCCCAACCTCGATCTTAGCCGTCGCAACCTCCCGGGTTAGATCTCGAGCGTTAGATCTCTTGTTGTAAAACCTTTAGCGCTCAGACCTCCTCCGCGTTGTTACGGGACCGCTCAAGACCTCCTAGGTCTAATCTGAACCGCCCGCATCTCCTCCGCTAAAACGCTTATCGCTAGGACCTCCCGAGAAGATCTTGGTCATCCAAGACCTCCTCGTGTCAATCCCGACCGATCAAGACCTCCCTTTGGAGATCTTGACCGTCTAGGACCTCCTCCTTGGATCAAGAGCGTTAGGACCTCCTCCTCTCGGTCTAAACCGTTAGATTTAGATCTAACGGTTAGACCTCCTTCGTGGATTTAGCCGTAGGAGTAGGACCTCTCTCCGAGATCTAGACCGCTGGGACCTCCTCTCGTGAGAGTCCGACTGCCTCGACCTCTTTCCTGGACTTAAAGCCTTAGGATCTCCCTAGTGCTCGGGACCGCCAGATCTCGATCCGACGGCCACGACCTCTGCTAGCGCGTGAGACCTCCTTGCGTGCGCTGTGCGCGCTTGGTCGTGATCGTTGGATCGATCTCAACGATCCGCACCTCCCCAAGGCGGGAGGAGGTCTTGTGCGCGGCTGTGCTTCGAGGCTCGTGAGCCGCCGACCTGATCTAACGCCCACGACCTCTCCTTGTCTTCCATTCGCTTGGACCTCCGAGAGCTCAAAGTTTCCTAAGTCTTTTGTCGTTTCAAATTTCAAAAGTGCATAACTTTGTCATTTTAACTCCTTTTTGAATGATTCCAGTTGATGTAGCTTTGTTATGGTATGAACTTTAATCTGAGAATGAAATTAGGCCCTGTGTTGTAGCAGAAAATGATTTTAATAGCATGATCTTGTTTAATGAAAAATGAGGTCTAGAAATTCATGAAAAATTTGTAAACCACATAACTTCCTCTCTGTAGTTGCAAAGTGAGCAAACTCAACCTGGTAAATTTGGCCTATAGACATGCTTTAAATTGATCTAGGCTTTGTCTTTATTCATGTTCCTGAGAAATGATATATGCTAGTTGTAGAACTTAGAAAAATCATAACTAAATCATCTTAACTCCAAATGACCTAAAAGTTTATATGGGTTACCACTATACCAGTAGGTAGCTACCATAAAAATTTCAGCTTCAAAATCTTTCTAGAAAATATTTTTGCTACAGTGCTAATTATGGCCAAAAATGAGTTTTTAAGTAATATCTTTTGCGCCACAAATCCAAATTAGGTTTTTCCAGTTTCTATGTCTTGGTATATTTGTATTCTACCTTGTGTATAAATTTTGTTGTATTTGGATAATTTCTGCTTGCTCTTTTGTTTAAGTGTTGCTAGTCTTATTGGTTGTTATTGGTTCTTTTTGCCTTTTCGCTTAGGATTCGACATTTGCTGTGAACCCCAGAGCGACCCTCCGCAACAAATTGAGCAACAGCAAGCAGGCAAGCGGCTTGATCATGTTAATCCCTGTATTTTAAGTATTTATGTTGATTACAAATTCTATGTATGCATTGCTACTTTGTTTTAATAGTTGGCCTAGTAGATGCATTTCCTTAGCAAATGATTATCCTCTACTACCATGAGCCTAGGTTACTTGCTGTGATTTAGAGTTCGTGGATGGGCTCTTGTCACTTAGTAGTTGCGAATTAATTGCTTAGCCATGCTTAGCTTCGGTAGAAATGGGCGGTTATCGACTTGTCGATAACCTTGATCACACAAAACTTATTATGATTTATGATTTCCACCTTGTGCCATGTCTACTTATGAAAACTAAAACTAAAAACAAAATGATTTAGACTTGGGCACAATGGTAAGATGGTGTGATTGTGGGGTGTGACTGGAATGGTGCCCGGGTCAACAAGGACCGAACATCTTGTTACACTAAACCAAGCATTTTAGCGCATAACCACATTAGAGGGTATGGGACTCTCTTGACTTAGTACTTTGGCGTGTATTGGCTCAGTCGCAGGAGTCGCAGGAGGGATGGTGTTGGGAGCATTGTAGTGTCCGAAAGACTTCACCCGTGATGGGATTTGTTGTCTTTCGGCTTGCAATGTAAGCGTATGGTGTTTCTACCCATACGAGCTGCTCGTAGTTAATACACAAGATTGGAAATGTCTCAGAGGACTTAGTCGTGCGCAGATACCTTCGGTAGTGTGCTTGTGGCTTGAAGGTCACTCAAGTGTGGGTACATTGGTACACCCCTGCAGGGTTAAAACTATTCGAATAGCCTCGTCCTAGGTTATGGACACGCTTGGCAAGGTCTTTCAAGAGTTAGACTACAACCTTTTAAATTAAAACTTGATGGGTGGTACGAATCGGGGATTCGTGCTATGTTGTGGTGACTTTTGGGTTAGTCACTTCCAGGTGGTTACTTATTGGTATCTTTACTTACTGTTACTTTGATAACAAAATAAATTGCAAACTTGCTTTTAAAATGTATTACATTATTGCAAATAAAATTGGCTTCATGCAAAATGAGACATACGACCTCCACCTAAATAAGCTTTCATGTAGTTTATGAATAGGTCTGCTATTCCACACGTCAGTCTTGCGGGTACAAAGACAATCTTTGTACTCAGTTGCTATGCTTAATTGTTTTGTTGCAGAGGAGGAAGGTGAGCCTGAAGGGCCTCACTTTTGCGAGCTGTGTTGTGGTAGCTTATGGGCGACTAGCTTGGCAGCCCGGTCGGTTGCCTTGTGGGTTATGTTGGCTAACCGGTCGACTTTTGTTCTAGCCATCTTATGGCGCTTTTGCTTCCGCTGTCATTCATGTATATTGTTCTATTCGGCCGGTCGGCTCTCTTTTGTAATAACTTTACTTTATGTATGTCGTTGTTGAACTTAGTGATGTATGTGTATGGAATTGATGTGTATTTTGTGATGATGTACATATGTCGCACTGGAAGCATATGTCCATCGAGGCTTAGAATGTTTAATTAGTAACGCTAGAACCAATCGGAGGTTAAGTGTTACTAGTTAAATATTCCGGGTCCTCACATGGACCTTGGCCCAAGAGGGACCAAGGGTGGCCGGCCAAGGGAGAGGGGGGGGGCTGCCACTTCCACCCCAAACCCTACCCGCCTCCCCATCTCCCCTCCTCTCCACTCCCCACCTCCCTTTCGGCCACCACCTCCTCCCACCTCCTCCACACCTCCTCCACCCCTTGCGCACCTCTCCACCTCCTCCAGCTCCATTGCTGCTAGCCAAAAGAGAAGAGGAAGCCCTTTGCACCTGCCAAGGAGGAAGAAGAAGGGGAAAAGAAGAGAAGGGAAGAAGGAAGAGAAGAAAGGAGAGGGAAGAAGGATCCGCGACCGGGAACTCCTGGTGATCATCATCCAAAGCGTGCCTTCGCTGCTTCGGCAAGGGTAACCCGTGATTCTTTGTTTTGGGGTCGTTTTCTAGTTGTACATTTTCGGATGTCAGTTTGTCGATATTCTGCAGCAGTGAAGTTTGTCGGTTTTGATTAGGTTAGAACCAGAATTGGGTCTGGGTGTCTCCTAGAAAGTTGTGGGTATCGTAGTTATCTTTCATTGCCGAAAAGAATCAAGTCATTCGGACTTCGGTAGCCAAAGTTATGAATTTTTTAGTATTTCTGTGTTTCTGGAGAGAAGCAGAATTGCTAGTGTTGGTTAACCTGATAGAAGCGCTTATTTAGAGGGGTTTCCAGAGGGTCTCACCATAACACAAAATTAGGCTAATCCTCTTAGCTTTCAGGAAAACTAAAGATCACTAAATTCGGACAAACGTAGAGAAAGTTATGATAGTTTCTTTGTCGCTGTCCAAAAACCCGACGTGAAATGTTTGCTCTGATTAAATAGATTGGTAGGACTAGTAGATGGCCGAATCATAGGGTCTCCCCAACTAAGTTTATTTAGAAATTTTAATTACCTTTCCAGAATGTCCAAGATCATCCTATTTGGACTCCTGAGCAGAAAGTTATGAATTTTTGAAGTCTGCTGTCTGCAGTGAGCGATCCATAGAAATTAGAAAAAAGTTAGAAATGATAAGAAGTTAGCGATTTCGATTGTAATGTTGTGTATGCTTTTGGTCCAGTATGTTGGTCTTAGATTGGGATATCTTTATGTTCAGGTGGAGCGTGATCCCAGGGCAGCGCCTCTTTGCGCTCCACCGCTCTCGCACGGTCAAGGCAAGTATTCGGGTTATAGCGTATTTTCGGTTGTATGATATGATTGTTGTGATTGCTTGTTGTAGCCTTGCACGAATGTTAGTGTAATGAGTATTCCTTATATCTTGATGAATGCAAGCTATGGTTAATGTTTCTGAGCGTGGCCAAATCTTACATGTTGTTATGTACATGTTAAATTCTTGGGTATGAAAGACGTGGGCATGGAGCATTTGCATGTTTCAAACGTGTTGGAGACTTGGTCATGTATGCATGTTTTTGATATATGATAGCGAAGTAAGGTTGCTTACATGATAATGAGAATATGATGTATTCTGCTTATAAATATGTTATCATGATGCATATGCATGTTGAGAGCATACAGGTGCCCTGGTCACGTGGTGATCAAGCACATTCAGTTGAGGTCCCCGTTATGTAGATGACGGGCTTGAGGTCCCCACATTCGTGGAATGTGGGCTATGAACAAAAGAGGTCCCCATCATTAATGTGATGGGCAAAGGTCCCTATACATGTGGTGTATAGGCTTTTGGTCCTCGTGCTGAGAGGGCAGTGCAAGGGTATACAATGACGGTTGTATACCCCGCATTACACGGTAAAATGCGAAAGAGATAAAGTTAAAAGGCGCATTGCATTGGTTGCATTCACATGAGCATGAAGGCTATACTTTGGTGCATTGTTTATCTTGGATTATTGATGCTATGAATAATAACTTGCTTAGCCTTGTTGGTACTTTTTGAGTCTTTGGGCTCACTCTTGCTTTGATGTGTTTTAGGTACAAGCGGCAAGACCAAGCATGCATGGGAGGAGTAGATGTTTGGATGCACACACTACCACTCCATCTTAAGAATTACTTATGGATAGTTTGAGTTTGATTAACTGTAATAATGAGAATAGCAAATTTTGGTTATGTTTATGAGATTATCTCGCACGCTTGAATGAACTCGATTATGAATATATTGATAAATACCTTGATTAATTGTTGGAACCTCGGTATAGTTGACTATACAAAGGAGGTTTTGTCGAGATTTTGTAATTGGTCTTGGTTTAGCCTAGTTTAATTTAATTTTAGTAGCATTCCAGGCTCAATGCTGAGCTGGGGTGTTACAGTTGTGAGCGTAGAGAGCAAGTTTTTTTTTTACTAACCTAGATATAATTTCGTTTGCTATTTGTGAGTTGTATCCATGTCAGGTCATCAGGAGAATCCACCGGTTACGTGGACGGAGTATACACGGTTGTGTGGGACGCTACAAAAGCAACTTCATGATCGTGATAATGGTGTGCGCGATGAGCTCGGGTCCTGTAACATCCCAAATTTTGGGCTTGTGTTTCAAATGTAAGAAAATGAGTAGAAATTAAAACTTTTTCTTACATCATGTGTTTCCCGCTTGTATTGGACAAGTATTGTACAAGACTTATGGAAATGCAAAGTCACAAGTCTTTTGATACAAATCCTGTTCCTTCAAAAACATTCTTGTCAAATGTTTTGATCATCCTCTGGAAATATTTTTCCTAGGTTCTTGGGATGATATGTGACCCCTCTGAAAAATTTCACGATTTTTAGAAATTGTTTGGATATTTTTGGAGGTCAGTCAAACCAATTCAAAATCTGGTCAAACCTAAAACCAGTACCTTGTAGAATTTTTGGAGAAAAATGCAGTGCATAAAAATCTCTGAGAAATTTTCACAAGGTCAATGTCTCAGTCAGCAAGCTCCTGTAAAATTTTCATAAATTTTGGAGTTAATTTGCTATCTCAAATAAATCTTTCAAAGTCTCTGTTTTTATTTCAAAGTCAAACTTGGTTTTACTGTTACTCGAGTTCGAGCCTGACTCGCTCGAGCCAATTGATTCGGTCCACCAACTAATCGCACCGAGCCACCCTTTCAAAACGCTGCGTGCGATATCACCGTTGATTCAGATCGCGCGGCCCACGCTCGTGTGAGCATTCGACCCTCGGTTACATTAACAAATTGGGGCCGTTGGATCTCGATCCAACCGCCCGTATTCCCGAGGGCAACCGACCGTCCGCGAACTCGCTAAATCGTGACTGGCCCATTTTTAATCCAACGGTCGTGGTTTGTTTTCGCCGTTCTTCTTCCTCCTCTCGCTTCTTTGAGCTGCAAGCGGCAATGGAAGAAAGAGAGAGGTTGAGTGGGTGGCTTTGATGGGTCACCTCAAAGTTGCTTTCGCCAACGTCTCTCGTGGAGCATTTAATGCGCCAAAGCTTTCTCCTCCATTGTCCCGAGTCTCACTTGCTCCCATCTTTTCTTGGTCTACAACCGAGCATGAACCGAGCTCACCATGGGCTCATGTCCTTGATCGAAACCCTAATCCTTCCCCTATATAATTGCCCTCTAGGTCCTCCCGGTGTTCCTTTACACCACGCTTTGCTCTTCTCTCGTGTTTTAGCTCAAGAACACATCTCACCTCAAAACACCATTGTTGGCCGTGGAGCTCCAATGGCACCTTGGTGTCCAAAGTGGTTCATCTTCAACATTTCTTGCACCCTTTTGAACTCCTCAACCTCCTTTATATTTCCCTAACTTGGTTTTGGGTTGCATTCACAGAATCACTCAATTTTAAGTTTGGAGATCTTCGCTGATTTCACCCCTTTCTTCTCCAAACTCCGTAAGTGGTTCTTTTGCAATTATTTGCTTTTGGAGCCTCTTTGAGCTATAATGAAGCTGTGGCGATGATTTGTTCCACTCATTTTGCTCGTAACCTCACCTTCCACTTCATCTTCTTCGCTCCGTGGACTTCATCGTGTTCAAGTCTTCCCGACCATCTTTGGAGCTCCTCTCTGCTAAGGTAGCTCCTATATAGTCCCTAGAAGTCATGGCACTCGCTTCCTTGACCGCAATGAGCATTTTGCTATTTTCGTGTTTTGCCGTGTCGGCCTTCATCTTTGTTTTTCGGCTCGCCGGCTGCCTGCACTTCCACCGCCGCGAGGTCACATCGCTGGGTCCGCAACACTATTGCGAACCCATTTTGATAGTTTGTGGGCGCCGCGACCGAGTCGCGGCGACCACCGCAAAGCCACTGGTTTTGTCACCGAGAAGCTCCTGCTGTCGAGATCATTAGGACACATTAATTACCAATCATTAGCTGTTAATTGTGTCTTAATCATTATTATTGAGCCACCACTGGGCCCAATCTCCTTAAATCAATCTGCTTTCACTCGCATCGTTCGACATCATTAATGCCTAATCATTGCTTAATTAAGTGAGTCGGCATTTAACCGCCGTTTAATTAACCTCTGGTCGACTTGTGGGCCCGAGGGTTTAAAATCAAATCTCAGATCATTAGAATCTATTTAATGTCAATCATTAGAATCACTAATTCGGTCTTAACCGCCCGCTTAGTCGCCGACTTGTGGGCCCAGCAGCATCGCGGCGTGGGTTAAATCGTTGCGATGCGTGACTCGTAGTCACCGACATGCGTCCCACTCGCCAAGCATTCTTTTTGAACTTCGATCTATAGCCGCCGTCCATTTTGTGATCTCGCGCCCCGATCTTACATGCATTCGACCATCCGTTCCTCGCCGCCCCGGGCCGCCGATCTTGCGATCAATGGTCGAGATCGTGTGCAACCGGACAATCCGGTTGTTGGTGCGTTCGGGCCGCCCATCCGCCGACCGCGGCCGATTGGCTCAAGCAACCGCACCGTCCCGCTGCATACACTCGTGTGAGCCGCTGATCTTGATCCAACGGTGGGTTTCATTTAAGTTTCGCAGGCGCTATTTTTCGCGCAGAAGTCGTAGGATGTTAGATCAAGGGTTGTGGGGTTGTCCACGCCATTTCCTTTTATTGGATTGTTTCGTATTTGGTAAGCAATTGTTTATCAACCAAAATGATATAAAACTTTAGAAACTCATAACTAATTCATTTTAATCGCTTAGTTAATTCCAACTGTAATAAATTATGTTATCACTTTAGCTCATTATAAAAATGGATTTAAGCATGTTCCAAGAGCAAAAATTGTATAACTAGGAATAACTTGGTTTCGTCATTTTGAATATTCCAAAATGGATAAAACGTTAGAAAATGCATATCTTGCTCTGTGTATGTCCAAAATGAATGATTCCAACTTTGATAAATTTGTTATCAACCCAATGTTAATGTAAAAATGATGGTAAGTCCAAGATTGTGCGTGAACCTTGATTAATGATTTAGTACCTATTTTCAAGATTTAGAAAATTCGAAGGCTTATAAAATGCACAAGTAATTCTCAGAATCGCAAAATATATATGATAAATTCTAGAAAACCCTCTGTTGGTATACTTCATCAGTAAAATTAGTTTTGAACATATTTATGTTCCCGAAAGTGCATTATGCTAATTTTGCATCTTAGAAAATCATAACTAAATCACTTTAACTCCAAATGACCTGAAATTTTATATGGGTTACCTCTATACCAGTAGGTAGCTACCATAAAATTTCAGCTTCAAAATCTTTCTAGAAAATATTTTTGCTACAGTGCTAATTATGGTATAAAATGTGTTTTTAGGTAATATCTTTGCACCGCAATTCCAAATTAGGTTTTTCCAGTTCCTATGTCTTGGTATATTCGTATTTCACCTTGTGTATAAGTTTCATCACATTGGATAATTTTTGCTTACTCTTTGTTTAAGTGTTGCTCGCCTTATTGGTTGTTCTTGGTTCTTTTTGGCCTTTCGCTTAGGATTCGACATTTGCATGTAATCCCGAGAGTGACCCTCCGCAACAAATTGAGCAACAGCAAGAAGGCAAGCAGTTTGATCATGTTAATCCCAGTATTTTAAGTATTTATGTTGATTACAAATTCTATGTATGCATTGCTATTTTGTTTTAATAGTTGGCCTAGTAGATGCATTTCCTTAGCAAATGATTATCCTCTACTACCATGAGCCTAGGTTACTTGCTGTGATTTAGAGTTCGTGGATGGGCTCTTGTCACTTAGTAGTTGCGAATTAATTGCTTAGCCATGCTTAGCTTCGTAGAAATGGGCGGTTATCGACTTGTCGATAACCTTGATCACACAAACTTATTATGTATTATGATTTCCATCTTGTGCCATGTCTACTTATGAAAACTAAAACTGAAAACAAAATGATTTGGACTTGGGCACAATGGTATGATGGTGTGATTTTGGTGTGATCGAATGGTGCTCGAGTCAACAAGGACCGAACATCTTGTTACACTAAACCAAGCATTTTAGCGTGCTAACCACACTAGAGGGTATGGGACCTCTCTTGACTTAGTACTTTGGCGTGTATTGGCCCGGTCGCAGGAGGTCGCAGGAGGGATGGTGTTGGGAGCATTGTAGTGTCCGAAAGACTTCACCCGTGATGGGATTTGTTGTCTTCGGCTTGCAATGTAAGCGTATGGTGTTTCTACCCATACGAGCGGCTCGTAGTTAATACACAATATTGGAAAGCGCCTCGAGGACTTAGCCAGTGTCGACATACCTACGGAAGTGTGTTTTGGCTTAAAGGCGGTCCAAGTGTGGGTACATTGGTACACCCCGCAGGTTAAAACTATTCGAATAGCCTCGCCCCAGGTTATGGACACGCTTGGCAAGGTCTTTCAAGAGTTAGACTACAACCTTTAAATTAAAACTTGATGGGTGGTACGAATCGGGATTAGTGCTATGTTGTGGTGGCTATTGGGATAGTCACTTCTGTGTGGTTACTTGTATGTATCTCAGATTTCATGTTACTTTGATAACAAAACAGATTTGCAAACTTGCTTTTAAAATGTATTACCTTATTGCAAATAAAGTTGGCTTCATGCAAAAAGAGACATACAACCTCCACCCAAATAAGCTTGCATGTAGTTTATGAATAGGTCTGCTATTCCACACGTCAGTCTTGCGGGTACAAAGACAATCTTTGTACTCAGTTGCTATGCTTAATTGTTTTGTTGCAGAGGAAGAAGGTGAGCCCGAGGGCCTCACTTTTTGTGATCTGTGTTGTGGTAGCTATGGGCGACTAGCTTATGCCCTGGCCGGTTGCCTTGTGGGTGTGTGGCTAACCGGTCGACTTTTGTTCTAGCCATCTTATGGCACTTTTGCTTCCGCTGTCATTCTTGTTTATTGATCTATTTGGCCGGTCGGCTCTCTTTTGTAATAACTTTACTTTATGTCGTTGTTGAACTTAGTGATATATGTTGTATGGAAATGATGTGTAATTTTGTGATGATGTGCATATGTTGCAATTCTGGGAAACATATGTCCATCGAGGCTTAGAATGTTTAATTAGTAATGCTAGAACCATTTGGAGGTTAAGTGTTACTAGTTAAATATTCCGGGTCCTCACAAAGTTGGTATCAGAGCCATACTGACCGTAGAAACCCCTAGCTTGGTCGCCTTGTAGGATGTTCTGAAAACCTATTTTCAAGAGTCAAATGGTTTATGAAAATTAAGTAAGTTATCGATTTTACTCCTTACCTATCTTAGTTTTTTCTCTCATCTTGTTCTAGTTTGAGTTTTGAAAATTGTTTTCCTCTCATCTTCTTCCAAAGGATAGTCCTTATCGCTTAATTTGGGTTTTGGGAACCAATGAGTTTGGCAAATTGAAGTGTTGGCTGCCCTTCTACAAGGTTTTGAAGCTTCGAATGGAGAATTTCGACTAGGAGCTTGATGCAAAATCTGGACAGCAAGCATCAATTTCCGGACAGCAAGCTCAAAGGTTCTAAAAAGGTAGATAATGAGAGGATAATTCAACTAAAACTTGTGGGAATGAAAGGGTAAGAAGTGATATGAGATTAGCTAATACTCTATTAGGTGGTTATACCTTGATTTTTGGACTGTTTTGAGCTAGAACTTAGTGCTGAAATTTTGGGTCTTCTTAAACGATTGCTCGTTCTTCCATACGGTTAGTCGTTTGTGAAGTCGATTCGTGGTTTTTGGTCCCGTGCTCTTGGTGGTTATTCCTGAGCCCTTTTATTGAGTTTGGATTTCGTTGCTTTCCTTTTATCTCGGCTTGTGGCTAACTTGTCTTAGTAAATCGTGATGGTGGTGGGACCCGTAGTGGTGAAATCACCGTAGTCCCGATGAGGAGCTTCCTCCTCCTCCGACCATGGCGAAGTCTCATGCATCGAACGTAATCGTCGGAGGACCGTAGGGTGTTGGAGGTTATCGCCAGAACACCTCCACTCCTCCGTGCCTCGGATCCGGAGGTGGGCACCAAACGCGTGGGGCTTGCGGAGTTCCTCCGCACGCAGCCTCCTACCTTCTCCCGGCCCGAGGATCCTTGGACGCAGACGATCGGCCGCGCTCGTTGAGCGGAAGCTCAACGCTGCTCGATGCCGGGAGCAGAGCGCACTTTTCGCATCCCATCGCTTGGAGGGTGCGCACTCTCATGGTGGGAGAATTTCTCGCCATGCACCGCGGGACACGTGGTCTCGTGGGAGGAGTTCCGCCGCCTTTCCGTCGGGCCCATGTCCCCGCCGCCCGATGAAGTCAAGAAGAAGGAGTTCCTTGCGCCAAACAGGCGCAGGTTCGTGATCGAGTACTCCATGAGTTCAACCATTTGGCGAGGTACGCCTCGCCGAGGTGGCCACCGATGAGGCCAAGCAGAGAAGTTCATGGAGGGTTTGTCTCGAGGAGCTTCAGACAAGCTCTCTATCGTGGACTTCGACTTCCGCACCTTGGTGGACAAGGCCATCATCGCCGAGCACAAGGCGAGAGCGCGGCGAGTCCCGCAAGCGCAAGTGGGAGGCCCAGATCGCACAGCCGGCCTCGCTCGCCCTCGTGTTGGACCTCGCACCGTGGCCCGCCCTCGAGCTTCCTACCACCGAGGCCTTCGCACCAGCTCCACGCCCTCCGCAGCCGTGACTCGGGCCACGCGGCGCCGCGACCCAGCAGCAGGTGTTCTCGTAACCCGCGCCGACGCCACCGGTTCTCATCGCCACGACAAGGGCCACTACGCGAGTAGTTGTCCTAAGAAGATCGAGCGCCCTCGCCCCAATGGAGGACGCGGCAAGGGAGTGGTCACCCACCGACCGTAAGACCCCGGCTTGGGGAGCGCCGAGTCAACCACATCTCGGCCGAGGAGGCACAGGAGGCGCCCGACGTGGTGTTGGGTACGCCTTGTTAACTTGCACCGCTACGCTTTATTTGACTCGGGCCTCGATTCTTTTATTTCGAGGTCTTTTGTCTGTTGGTTGTGGGCTTCACCGTGTTCCTCCTGGGATTCCACCGATGATTCGCTTCTCCGGTTCGAAATGAGAGTCGACCAAGTATGCGGGATGTTCCTATCCACATCGAAGGAGTGGGATTTTGGCGAATCTTATCCTACTCGACTCGGCGCGCTTGGATGTGATTCTTGGCATGGATTGGTTGTCCCAACACTTGGGGCAAATCGATTGTGCGTGAAGATTGTCTATCTCACCACTTCTTCAGTGAACAGTTGGGTTTTCGCGCGCGTTGCAGAGCCCCATCTTTATGTCCTTGATGCAAAGCCGCCTTGAGATTCACGACGCCCCACGGTGTGTGACTTCGCGGATGTCTTTCCGAAGATTTGCCGTGATGCCTCCTGTTCGAGATCTGGAGTTTGTGGTCGAGTTGCTACCCGGTACCGCCCCTATTTCTAAGAGGCCATATCGCATGCCTCCTAATGAGTTGGAGGAGCTGAAGAAGCAACTGGGTGACTGCAGGAGAAGGGTTTTATCCGTCCTAGCTCCTCTCCTTGGGGTTGTCCAGTTATCTTTGTGAAGAAGAAGGACAAGACCTTGCGCATGTGTGTTGATTACCGTCCGCTTAATGAGGTGACGGTAAAGAACAAGTATCCTTTGCCCCGTATTGATGATCTTTTCGATCAATTGACCGAGCACGAGTCTTCTCCAAGATTGACTTGAGACTGGGCTATCATCAAGTCGATCGGGTACGAGGATATTCCTAAGACGGCCTTTGCTACTCGTTATGGCCTTTACGAGTACACCGCCATGTCTTTTGGTTTGACTAATGCTCCCGCTTATTCATGAACCTAATGAACTCGTATTCATGGAGTATTTGGATAGGTTTGTGGTGGTATTCATCGATGATATCCTTATCTACTCCAAGAGTGAAGAAGAGCATGCCGAGCATCTTCACTTGTGTTGGGCAAGTCGCGTGAACACCACCGTATGCCAAATTCGCAAGTGCGAAGTTCGTTGAAGGAAGTGGCATTCTTGGGCCATGTTCTTTCAATGGAGGTGTGGTCGTGGATCCTAGCAAGGTCGGTGATGTGCTATCTTGGGGTCACCTAAGTCGGTCACCGATGTGCGGAGTTTTCTTGGTTTGGTGGCTACTATCGCCGCTTCATCGAGAATTTCTCCAAGATTGCCAAGCCTATGACCGAATCGCCAAGAAAAACAAGAAGTTTGAGTGGTCCGCTGCTTGTGATGTGAGTTTTCGGGGAGCTCAAGAAGCGGTTGACCTCACCCCTGCTTGTTCTCCCGATATTCACAAGAGCTTTGATATCTATTGTGATGCTTCTCGCCGCCTTGGTTGTGTTCTTATGCAGAGGGCAAGGTTGTGGCCTATGCATCGCGGCAGCTTAAGGCCTCATGAACTCAACTATCCTACTCATGACTTGGAGTTAGTGCCGTGGTCCATGCACTCAAGATCCGCGGCATTATCCGATTGGCAACCGCTGTGAGGTGTATTCACCACAAGAGCTTGAAGTACTTGTTCACCCAACAGATCTGAACCTCGCACAAAGAAGATGGTTGGAATTGATCAAGGACTATGACATGGGTATTCAGCACCATCCGGCAAGGCCAATGTCGTTGCGGATGCACTCGACGGAAGGTGTATTGCAACATGTTGATGCTCCAAGAGCTGCAGCCTACCTCATTTCAGAGTTCCAAATACTCAATTTGGGTTTGATCGAGCACGGTTCCTTTGCTTCGTTGGTTGTGCAACCAACCTTGGTGGACCAAATCAAAGCGCACAAATGCATGATGCCGTGTGAGCCGATCAAGTAACATCAAGGATGGGATGGCCAAGTGCTTTTCGTGAGGATGAGCATGGCGTTGTGTGGTTTGGGCAGCGCTTGTGGTTCCTAAGGTCATGGAATTGCGGGAATTGATTCTCCGCGAAGCCCATGATTCCCTTTGTCCATCCATCCCGGGCTACCAAGATGTATCAGATCTTCGCCGAGATCTCGTGGACCCGAATGAAGCGCGAGATTGCCGTGTTCGTTGTCGAGCGCGACGTGTCGCCGTCGGTGAAGGCCGAACATCGGCCAAGCAGGTCTTCTTCACCTTTGCCGTGCGAATGGAAGTGGGATTCGCTGGCATGGACTTCATCACCGGATTGCCCCGTCGCCCAAAGGGAATGATGCCATTTGGGTCGTGGATTGACAAAGTTGACTAAAGTGGCACATTTCCTTCCCGCCAAGACTCGCGTGTGGGGCCTTGGCCGAACTTTATGTCTCGAGGATTGTGAGTCTTCACGGTACCAAGACGATTATTTCGATCGTGGTGCACTTTTCACCTCGCAGCTTTGGCATAGTCCGCAAGAGGCTATGGGGACCCACCTTCATTTCAAGATGACCTTTCATCCTCGGATCGATGGCCGACGGAGCGAGTCAACCAAGTGTTGGAAGATATGCTCGCGGCTTGTGTTCTTTCCTATGGGAAAAAGTGGGAGAAATGCCTACCTTTTGCCGAAGTTCTCCCACAACAAATGCTATCGTGCCGCCTTGGCATGGCACCATTTGAGGCTTTGTATGGGAGAAGATGCAGGACCCCATTGAACTGGTCAGAGTCTGGTGAGCGGCAGTTCTTCGGCCCAGATTCGATTAATGAGGCCGAAAGTCAAGTTCGCTTGATCCGCGAGCATCCGCGCACGCCCACCTGCATAAAAGAGCTATGCGATCGCCGCCGCCGTGAGTTGAGCTTTGAGCCCGATGACTTTGTGTATCTCAAAGTCTCACCCTTGAAGGGCCACCGCGCTTTGGCATCAAGGGCGTTGGCTCTCGATATGTTGGGCCCACCGTATCATCGAGAGAGTAGGAGCAGCTTGCATACAGATTGGAGCTACACAATGCACTTGAGGGTGTGCATGATGTGTTCCATGTTTCACACCAAGAAGTGCCTCCGTGTCCCGATCGAGGAAGCTCCGCTGGAGGTTCTCGATGTGCGTGAAAATTTGACCTACCGCGAGCATCCTGCTCGCATTCTTGAGGAATCTGAGCGGAGAACAAGGAACCGTGTCATCAAGTTCCTTAAGGTTCAGTGGTCAAACCATTCCGAAGATGAAGCAACTTGGGAGCGAGAAGATCGCTTCGTGCAGATTTTCCTTCTTTCTTCTCCGAGTAAACTAATCTCTGCCGAGATTCTTGTAAGGGGGGGAGAGTTGTAACATCCCAAATTTTGGGCTTGTGTTTTAAATGTAAGAAAATGAGTAGAAATTAAAACTTTTTCTTACATCATGTGTTTCCCGCTTGTATTGGACAAGTATTGTACAAGACTTATGGAAATGCAAAGTCACAAGTCTTTTGATACAAATCTGCTCCTTCAAAACATTCTTGTCAAATGTTTTGATCATCCTCTGGAAATATTTTTCCTAGGTTCTTGGGATGATATGTGACCCTCTGAAAAATTTCACGATTTTTAGAAATTGTTTGATATTTTGGAGGTCAGTCAAACCAATTCAAAATCTGGTCAAACCTAAAACCAAGACCTTGTAGAATTTTTGGAGAAAATGCAATGTAGAAAAATCTCTGAGAAATTTTCACAAGGTCAATGTCTCGATCAACAAGCTCCTGTAAAATTTTCATAAATTTTGGAGTTAATTTGCTATCTCAAATAAATCTTTCAAAGTCTCTGCTTTTATTTCAAAGTCAAACTTGGTTTTATGTTACTCGAGTTCGAGCCTGACTGGGCTCGAGCCAATTGATTCGGTCCACCAACTAATCGCACCGAGCCACCCTTTCAAAACGCGCGTGCGATATCACCGCTGATTCAGATCGCGTGGCCCACGCTCGTGTGAGCATTCGGACCCTCGGCTACATTAACAAATTGGGGCCGTTGGATCTCGATCCAACCGCCCGCATTCCCGAGGGCAACCGGATCGTTCGCGAACTCGCTAAATCGTGACCGCCCATTTTTAATCCAACGGCCGTGGTTTGTTTTCGCTGTTCTTCTTCCTCCTCTCGCTTCTTCGAGCGCGCGCATGCAATGGCGTAAAGAGAGAGGTTGAGTGGGTGGCTTTGATGGGTCACCTCAAAGTTGCTTTCACAACGCCTCTCGTGGAGCATTTAATGCGCCAGCTTTCTCCTCCATTGTCCCGAGTCTCACTTGCTCCCATCTTTTCTTGGTCTACAACCGAGCATGAACCGAGCTCACCATGGGCTCATGTCCTTGATCGAAACCCTAATCCTTCCCCTATATAATTGCCCTCTAGGTCCTCCCGGTGTTCCTTTACACCACGCTTTGCTCTTCTCTGTGTTTTAGCTCAAGAACACATCTCACCCTCAAAACACCATTGTTGGCCGTGGAGCTCCAATGGCAGCCTTGGTGTCCAAAGTGGTTCATCTTCAACATTTCTTGCACCCTTTGAACTCCTCAACCTCCTTTATATTTCCCTAACTTGGTTTTGGGTTGCATTCACAGAATCACTCAATTTTAAGTTTGGAGATCTTCGTTGATTTCACCCCTTTCTTCTCCAAATTGTAGTGGTTCTTTTGCAATTATTTGCTTTTGGAGCCTCTTTGAGCTATAATGAAGCTGTGGCGATGATTTGGTTCCACTCATTTTGCTCGAGCCTCACCTTCCACTTCATCTTCTTCGCCCGGTGGACTTCATCGTGTTCAAGTCTTCCCTGCCATCTTTGGAGCTCCTCTCTGCTAAGGTAGCTCCTATATAGTCCCTAGAAGTCATGGCACTCGCCTCTGGACCGCAATGAGCATTTTGCTATTTTCGTGTTTTGCCGTGTCGGCCTTCATCTTTGTTTTCCGGCCGCTGCGTTCGACTTCCACCGCGGCGAGGTCACATCATGGGTCCGCAACACTATTGCGAACCCATTTTGATAGTTTAGGCGCCGCCACGACCGAGTCGCCGCCATGCACCAATGCAAAGCCACTCGGTTTTGTCACCGAGAAGCTCCTGCTGCTGCGATCATTAGGACACATTAATTACCAATCATTAGCTGTTAATTGTGTCTTAATCATTATTATTGAGCCACTGACCAGTGGGCCCAATCTCCTTAAATCAATCTCTGTTTCACTCCGCACTATTCCGACATCATTAATGCCTAATCATTGCTTAATTAAGTGAGTCGGCATTTAACCGCTGTCGGAATTAACCTCTGGGTCGCTGACTTGTGGGCCCGAGGGTTTAAAATCAAATCTCAGCAGTCATTAGAATCTATTTAATGTCAATCATTAGAATCACTAATTCGGTCTTAACCGCCCGCTTAGTCGCCGACTTTGGGCCCTAAGCGCACGCGCGCGTGGGTTAAATCGCTGCGGTCGTGACTCGTAGTCACCGACATGCGTCCCACTCGCCAGCACTCTTTTGAACTTCGATCTATAGCCGCCGCCCATTTTGTGATCTCGCGCCCGATCTTACATGCATTCGACCATCCGGCCTCGCCGCCCCGGGCCGCCGATCTTGCGATCAATGGTCGAGATCGTGTGCAATCGGACAATCCGTTGTTGGTGCGTCGGGCCGCCCATCCGCCGACCGCGGGCGGATTGGCCCAAGCAACCGCACCGTCCCGTTGCATACACTGTGAGAGCCGCTGGATCTTGATCCAACGGTGGGTTTCATTTAAGTTCGCGCAAGGCGCTATTTTCGCGCGCGAAGCCGAGGATGTTAGATCAAGGGTTGTGGGGTTGTCCACGCCATTTCCTTTTATTGGATTGTTCGTATTTGGTAAGCAATTGTTTATCAATCAAAATGATATAAAACTTTAGAAACTCATAACTAATTCATTTTAATCGCTTTTAGTTAATTCCAACTCGTAATAAATTATGTTATCACTTTAGCTCATTATAAAAATGGATTTAAGCATGTTCGAAGAGCGTAAAATTGTATAACTAGGAATAACTTGGTTTCGCTATTTTGAATATTCCGTAAAATGGATAAAACGTTAGAAAATGCATATCTTGCTCTGTGTATGTCCAAAATGAATGATTCCAACTTTGATAAATTTGTTATCAACCCAATGTTAATGTAAAATGATGGTAAGTCCAAGATTGTAAGCAGAACCTTGATTAATGATTTAGTACCTATTTTCAAAGATTTAGAAAATTCGGAAGGCTTATAAAATGCACAAGTAATTCTCTCAGAATCGCAAAATATATATGATAAATTCTAGAAAACCCTCTGTTGGAATACTTCATCAGTAAAATTAGTTTTGAACATATTTATGTTCCCGAAAGTGCATTATGCTAATTTTGCATCTTAGAAAATCATAACTAAATCACTTTAACTCCAAATGACCTGAAATTTTATATGGGTTACCTCTATACCAGTAGGTAGCTACCATAAAAATTTCAGCTTCAAAATCTTTCTAGAAAATATTTTTGCTACAGTGCTAATTATGGTAGAAAATGTGTTTTTAGGTAATATCTTTGCACCGCAATTCCAAATTAGGTTTTTCCAGTTCCTATGTCTTGGTATATTCGTATTTCACCTTGTGTATAAGTTTCATCGCATTGGATAATTTTGCTTACTCTTTTGTTTAAGTGTTGCTCGCCTTATTGGTTGTTCTTGGTTCTTTTTGGCCTTTCGCTTAGGATTCGACATTTGCGGTAATCCCAGAGTGACCCTCCGCAACAAATTGAGCAACAGCAAGAAGGCAAGCAGTTTGATCATGTTAATCCCAGTATTTTAAGTATTTATGTTGATTACAAATTCTATGTATGCATTGCTATTTTGTTTTAATAGTTGGCCTAGTAGATGCATTTCCTTAGCAAATGATTATCCTCTACTACCATGAGCCTAGGTTACTTGCTGTGATTTAGAGTTCGTGGATGGGCTCTTGTCACTTAGTAGTTGCGAATTAATTGCTTAGCCATGCTTAGCTTCGGTAGAAATGGGCGGTTATCGACTTGTCGATAACCTTGATCACACAAACTTATTATGTATTATGATTTCCATCTTGTGCCATGTCTACTTATGAAAACTAAAACTGAAAACAAAATGATTTGGACTTGGGCACAATGGTATGATGGTGTGATTTTGGGTGTGACTGGAATGGTGCCCGGGTCAACAAGGACCGAACATCTTGTTACACTAAACCAAGCATTTTAGCGTGCTAACCACACTAGAGGGTATGGGACCTCTCTTGACTTAGTACTTTGGCGTGTATTGGCTCGGTCGCAGGAGGTTGCAGGAGGATGGTGTTGGGAGGATTGTAGTGTCCGAAAGACTTCACCCGTGATGGGATTTGTTGTCTTCGGCTTGCAATGTAAGCGTATGGTGTTTCTACCCATACGAGCGGCTCGTAGTTAATACACAATATTGGAAAGCGTCTCGTAGGACTTAGCGTGTGACATACCTACTCTAAGTGTGTTTTGGCTTAAAGGCGGTCCAAGTGTGGGTACATTGGTACACCCCGCAGGTTAAAACTATTCGAATAGCCTCGCCCTAGGTTATGGACACGCTTGGCAAGGTCTTTCAAGAGTTAGACTACAACCTTTTAAATTAAAACTTGATGGGTGGTACGAATCGGGATTCGTGCTATGTTGTGGTGGCTATTGGGATAGTCACTTCCTGTGGTTACTTGTATGTATCTCAGACTTCATTACTTTGATAACAAAACAGATTTGCAAACTTGCTTTTAAAATGTATTACCTTATTGCAAATAAAGTTGGCTTCATGCAAAAGAGACATACAACCTCCACCTAAATAAGCTTGCATGTAGTTTATGAATAGGTCTGCTATTCCACACGTCGATCTTATGGTACAAAGACAATCTTTGTACTCGGTTGCTATGCTTAATTGTTTTGTTGCAGAGGAAGAAGGTGAGCCTCCGAGGGCCTCACTTTTGTGAGTTGTGTTGTGGTAGCTATGGGCGACTAGCTTGGCGCCCTGGCCGGTTGCCTTGTGGGTGTGTGGCTAACCTGGTCGACTTTTGTTCTAGCCATCTTATGGCACTTTTGCTTCACTGTCATTCTTGTTTATTGATCTATTTGGCGGTCGGCTCTCTTTTGTAATAACTTTACTTTATGTCGTTGTTGAACTTAGTGATATATGTTGTATGGAAATGATGTGTAATTTTGTGATGATGTGCATATGTTGCAATTCTGGGAAACATATGTCCATCGAGGCTTAGAATGTTTAATTAGTAATGCTAGAACCATTTGGAGGTTAAGTGTTACTAGTTAAATATTCCGGGTCCTCACAGGTCCGTTCGGATTGGATTGAACAACCTCGGAGAGGAGGTTACACAACTACGTATGGACATCAACAACAACTTCTTGGAGCTGCACGCCATGTTCAATCAACCAAACGTGCATCGTAAGGATTTTAACGATAAGCCCAAATTTTCTATCCCTATATTTTTTGGTCGTACAGATGTACAAGAATATCTCACTTGGGAGCTAGAAATTGATACTCTATTTCGGATGCACAACTATACCAATGAGAGGAAGCTCTTACTTGCGTCTAGTGGCTTGGCTGATTATGCCACACATTGGTGGGAGCAGTTTATTCGTAAGCGTATAGAGCGCCATGAATTGCCGATTATCACGTGGGAGCAGATGAAGCAAAGATTTCGCACGCTTTGTACCTCGCCACTACAAGCGTTCTCTACTTGACAAGTTGACTTGTCCACTAAAAGGTTTAAATGCCGCTAGTATATCACATGTGAAGGCGATCGAGCATGGGACATTCCCTTCGGTACATGTTTCGTAGTAGTCTGCCCCATTGCTTCATGAAGAGTTTGTGGTTCTTGGTAATTGCTCAATTGTGACCCACAATCTTTGGGGACGGATGTATCCAAACCCATATGAGAATGAGTGCCACATAGCCAAATTGAGTGAGAATGATAAAGAGAGTGAGGTGTGTGATTCCACCATATGTGAGGTTGAGAGCATCTCTATTGAGTGTGAGAAAGATGCACCAATGTAAAAGAGAGAAGTAGATGATAGTCAAAGTGAGGTTACTACTGAAATTCACAATTTATTTTCTACTTCTAGTGTTGTTTCTCACATTGTGCAAAGTTGATATTAAAGAAAATGAGTTGAAAGTTGAAAACCGCACCGTTGGACGGAAAGACGAGGAGATAACCACGGCGGGGGATAGAGTGCTTGCGATCCAATGGTTTCATGATGATGATTTGATATCTACAACACCTACAACAACTGAGGAGGATGGTAAATGTAACATCCCAATTTTGGGCTTGTGTTTCAAATGTAAGAAAATGAGTAGAAATTAAAACTTTTTCTTACATCATGTATTTCCCTTGTGTACTGAACAAGTATTGTACAAAAGGTTATGGAAGTACAAAGTCACAAGTCCTTGATCCAAATCTTGTTCCTTTGAAAACAATCTTGTCAAATGTTGTGATCATCTCCTGGGATATTTTTCCTAAGTTCTTGGATGGTGTGTGACCCTCTGAAAAATTTCACAATTTTTAGAAATTGTTTGAATATTTTAGAGGGCAGTCAAACCTGTTTGACTCTCAGTCAAACCTAAAACCAGTACCTTGTAGAATTTTCGGAGAAAAATACAATGCATAAAAACCTCTGAAAATTTTACACAAGGTCAATGTCTCAGTCAGCAAGCTACTGTAAAAATTTCAGAATTTTTGGAGTTATTTTGCTACCCCAAATAAATCTGTAACATCCCCAATTTCAACTTGTGTTGTAAGTGTAAGAAAATGAGTAGAAATTAAAACTTTTTCTTACATCATGTATTTCCTGTGTGTACTAAACAATTATTGTACAAGAGTATGGAAATACAAAGTCACAAGTCTGTTGATCATCTCCTGGGAAATCTTTTTCCTAAGTTCTTGGGTGGATATGTGACCCCTCTGAAAAATTTCACAATTTTCAGAGATTGTTTGAATAGTTTTAAGGGTCAGTCAAACTTGCTTGACTCATAGTCAAACCCTAGCTCAAAGCATTGTATAATTTCTGGAGAAAAATGCTCAGCACAAAAACTCCTAAAAATTTTATACAAGGTCCAACTCGAGGTTAGCAAGCTACTGTCAAAATTTCATAAAATTTGGAGTCAGTTTGCTACCTCAAATAAATCCCCAAGTCTCAACTTTTAATTTCAAAGTCAAATTTGATTCACTGCTCGGTCCGCACTGTGTCCTGCTCGTGCCAACTGGCTCGGTCAAACCAACTAATAAAGACACCACCGAGCCGTGCAACCTCGCCAATTTCGCACCTCTTGGATCTCGGTCCAACGCGCGGACCTCCTCCGGTCTTTGTAAAAGACCTCCCACCCTACGACTTCCTCCTGTTCTTTACAAAGACAAACCTCGAGGACCTCCCCAGACCTCCTTTGCACCTTTGCAAAGACCACCTGGCGACCTCCTCACCCTCCACGACCACCCCTAGCGCTTGGGTGATCGTGGGCCATCTCTCTTGAGATCTGCGGCTCAGACCTCCCTAAGTGTTAGGACCTCTAATACTTGGTTCAAGATCCGAGCCCTTGATTTCAATCCAACGACTCACGACCTCCCTAGTGGGAGCTCAGGCTTGATTTTAGCCGTTGAGCTCTTTTGACTGGTCCTCTCACCGCATCGGGTGGGCTGGGCATGATCAATTTTGTGCATGGCAAGAGAGAGCAAAGTGCCTTGTCAACTCTAAGGTCGACAAACGGCTAGGTGCTGCCAACATTAAATGTCCGGCAAGACCTTTGCTCAAAAGTCTCCCGACAACCTACTCCCATCGGTTTCGTGTACTTGGGCTCAGTGCACCGACTGACTTTGCCACCCTTCCCACCGGCTCTATTTGAAGCTCAAGCTTCCTCTCATAGTTCCTTTAGTCACTCTCTTGCACCCTAGCTCATCTCAGTTCTCTGTGCTCAAACACCCGAAAGCCATTGCCACCATTGCCGGACCTTGGAGCTCTCCGTCGGCCTCCGAGCTCCAAAGTGGTTCATTATTGTAGTTGTTGGCGTCATCTTGTTCCTTGGTCACCTCAAGCCTCCCGACTTGCTTTGTTTGACCTTCACAAAGGTTGACAAGGAGGAGCTTATTGCTGTGGGTCGGAGCCGTCTTCTTCATCTCCGCGACCTCCACCGCCGCAGAGCTACCGCGACCACTCCCGGTTCTCCTTCAATCCCGGTGAGTACTTCAGCCCAAAACCCGATCCCATTAGACCTCTTCGGTTTTCGTTTTTGGTCGCATTGGTCCCCGGCGGTTATCTCGGTTAGCCGGTTGGTGGTGCTTTGGTGTAGCTTTTGGCACCGTGAGGTTCTCCTCCCTATTTGGAACTCATCCGTGCCTTTGGTTTCGCCGACGAGGTCCACATCGCCGCGGCAAGTCGATGAACCTCTCGGGTTTTGCGATTCCAAATCCCATTTTCGTCATCTTCTTAGGACCACTTTAATGCTCAAATCATTGCTCATCATTGGTGCATTAATTGTGTCCTAATTTGTGCCGTGGAGTCATCGCGTGCAGGCCGGGGCCTTAGTCATTAAGTGTTCCGTTAGATTCATTTATGGTCAATCATTAGATGCATTAAGTGTCTTAGCCGCCGCTGTCTGGAGGTCCTGCGCCATTAAAACCACCCCAGGACCTCCTCGGGCTAATCTTAGCCGTTCACGACCTCTCCAAGTTTAGATCTGGGCCTTAGGATCTTTTCCGAAAAATCCTAAGTCTCTGGACCTCCCACCATATAGAATCCTGGCCGTTAAAGACCTCCGTAGGTTAAATCCCAGCCGCTAGGATCACCCTCCTCCTTGGGGTCCTCCTTGCAAAAGGTCCTTCCTTAGTCGTTTTCTAAAAACCACCCTGAGCCACACCACCAAGGTCCTCTTTTGCAAAAGACCACCCCTGGTCTTTTGTAAAGAAAACCTTCAAAACCACCCCAGGGTCCTCTTTACAAAAGACCACCCCTTGGTCTCGTTGTAAAGAGAACCTCAGGACCTCCTCGTGCTGGTCTTAACCATGAGGATGTAACAGCCCTAACTTAGGGTTTGTATTTCAAATGTAAAATTTTGAGGAGAAATAAAAACTTTTGTTGCCTCTTCAAAATCATTTGAAAGTTTCTACATTTTTCCCTAGCAATTTCCATTTTCTAGAATTAAATTCTTGTGAATGGAAATTGTTGTCAGCACATTCTTAGCCTTCAAACTTGTGATCATCCTCTAGGAATATTTTTCCTGTCATCTTGATCATCCTATCTACCTCCCTGAATTATTTCACAATTTTTAGATTTTGTTTGCTATTTCAAATGGCCAAGTCAACTCTGTTTGAAATCTGGTCAAACTCCTCAGACAGCAGCTTGTGAATTTTTCTAGAACAATGCAGTGCATAAAAGTTCTGGAAAAATTATACAAGGTTTTCTCTGTCCCTAGTAGCTACCATAAAAATTTCTGAAATTTTTGGAGCTCAGGAGTTACCTCTAAAATTCCCAAACCTTCTCTGTCTTTTAAACCAAATCTCGAAATCATCGTTCCTCGGGCCCGAACCCAACCTCGGCTCGAGTCGACCGCGCCACTTGACTCGGTCGCGTCAACTAGCTGCACGCGTGAGTCCAATCGATCGTGACCGTCCGATGCAAATCGAACGATCCACGCGTTGCGGCGCAACCGACTGTCGAATGCATACATCAATCTCGACCGCCCATCTCGTGATCCAACGGTCGGAGCGATTCAGATCGAGTCAAACCACCGGTTCGCACCGTTCGTGGCGGCCGATGTGGCGGTCCCACTCGCAGTTGTTTCGCCACGCCACTTCGCCATGCTCCGGCGCACCGCCGCCGCAAGCGCTCTCGCCGCCGCCGCGCTACATGCGTGCCGCCACCTCACCACCGGTCTTTTCACCGCCACCGCCTCACCTCGCCGCCTCGCCGCTCCTACAAAACCCTCCGAAGGCTTTCCTACCTCGCTGCTCCATTGCCGTTCTTCTCCATCGAGCCCAGAGCCGTGAGCGCCGCCGCGACGCCCGAGCGCGTTCGCTGCTCCGGTGATCTCCGAGCACGGCAGATCGCGTCACGGCGTGTTCCACATCCTCGAAGTAAACCCCTCAAGGAATTTCGGTTTCATCGCTCGTGGAGCTGCGCGTGGCCTTTCTTCTCCAAGTCCGGCCAAACCGCCTTTTCCACCACCGCGTCTTCTCCGGTGAGCTCCACCAATTCTTCGCCGGTGAGCACCACCGACTCCACCTTTCTTCTCCACTCTCTCACTCGCCCTCTCGCTCACCCTGTGCTCCCGCCGCCGCATCGCTTTGAGCGCTGTGGGCTCGCCGCCGCCACTCCGGTGCCTCTCTGCCGCCGCCAGCACGCGGTGAGTTCTCGTAACTCATCGATGCCCATGCGCGCTAAATTTCATTGTTTTCCTCTCTAGTGCGCCGCGCTTGTCACCCCATCGCCGCCGCTAAGCTCGTCGCAGCGCCGCCACCGTGCTTCTCCGCGATCCGCGACCACCATCGCCGCCTTCGTGGTCCTCAAGCGACCCATTTTGCCCGTCGCACGAGCCGCGCCGCCACTCCATCACCGCGGCGAATCCAGTCCGAGCGCCGAGATCCTCTCGTTTCTTCTTCGTTATTATTCTCTCTGCATCATGCGGCGGTGGGGCCCACTCCTTCAAAACCAATTAGTTAGCCGCTAATCATGATTATGATTGTTCTTTAGTTCACTCTCATGCTTGATCAATATTGGTATTAGAGGTTTGAAAGCATTTTAGTTCTAGTTCTCTCAGATATTTCCTCGTTGTCGTTTTGTTGTCGAATCAAAATTGGTTTCATGCTTGCTATTTAGGTCTTGATGAGTTCCTTAGGAAATAGTGTTTGGTATGGAATTATGTCGGTTCGTGATTTCGGATTTTTAAACCCTTGTTGGCATAAGTGATCTAAAGAAGTCGTTAATGAATCTAGTGGTTTGTCTCTGTAATTGTCTTTCCTACATTTACGGTGTAGTAAGGTCTTGTAGTGATAGCATGTCAGAATTGTTAAACTTCCTATATGTTGGTGTAATGCTTAGGTGTGTTAGTACCTGAAATTTTATTAAGGCCAACCATAATTAGAATTTTGTTTAGCACCTCATAGTTGGATAATTGCCTAGTCAAGATTGTCAATAGCTTTTGTAGGTTACGTAATATCACTTGTAATGGTTGAGTTAGAGAACCTAGTCGTTGTTGATTTATTAACTTGATGATTAAATAATAGATGTGCACACAATCACCATCAAAGCCTGTCCAAAGTTTAAAGCGTGTTAGAAGTTTGATTTTGAGGTTAACCTAGCAAATGAGTGGATGGGTCTCTGCAGCAATTATTTGTCATTCTTTGTGATAGTCTAGCCTTGGTGTATATGTTGGTGTTTGTATAGATGTTTGAGTTTTGCCGGTGTTATTCGTTCTTATTCGCTGTTTTGTTAATCGTTAGGATTCGATATTTGCGGCAACCCTGAGGACGATCCTCCGCACCTTATTGAGCAACAAAGATCCGTGCAAGCGCTTGATCATGTTTAATCCCGATATTTTAAAGATTAATATTTTGTTTCAAATTGTATGTATGCATTGCTTAATTTGTGTTAAATTGATTAGTTAAATCCGTAGTCGCATATCCTGTAGACAAAATATTGATCTCTACTACCGAGCCTAGGTTATTTGTCGTGATTAGAGATCACTGGATGATTTCTTGTCACTTAGTAGATACGATTTCACCGCTTAGACATGCTTAGTATCAGAGAATCTGGGCGGTTATCGACTTTAGTCGGTAACCTTGATCACACAAAATTTACTACAACTTTATGTTTCAAGACTTTTGCTATGTTATTTGCAAAATTAAAAATGAAAACAAAAATGATTTAGACTTGGGCACAATGGTAAGACTGGTGTGATCTGTTGGGTGTGACCGAAAGGTGCCCGAGCCGCTTAAGGACCGAGTTACTTGCGCCACCAGATCGAGCATTTTGCGTGCTAACCACACTAGAGTATATGGGGCCTCTCTGACCTAGTACTTTGGCGTGTATTGGCTCCGGTCGCAGGAGGTCGCAGGAGGGACGGAGGTGGGAGCATGGTAGTTGTCCGAAAAGCTTTATCCTGAGTGGGTAGTTGTCTTTTCGGCTTTACCATGTAAGCGTATGGGTTTCTATCCATACGAGCGGCTCGTAGTTAATACACAATATTGGAAAAAGTCTCATAGGACTTAGCCGTGCCGACATACCTACGGAAGTGTGTTTTGGCTTAAAGGCGGTCCAAGTGTGGGTACATTGGTACACCCCGCAGGTTAAAACTATTCGAATAGCCTCGCCCTAGGTTATGGACACGCCGGATACGCCCGTAAGAACTAGACTACAACATTTTAATTAAAACTTGATGGGTGGTACGAATCTGGGGATTCGTGTTGTTGTAGTGACTATTGGGATAGTCACTTCTAGGTGGTTACTTGTATCTATCTTTATTTCGCAGCTTATTTCAACAAGAAAATGAATTGCAAACTTGCCTTTAAACTGTATTACATTATTGCAAATAAAGTTGGCTTTATGCAAATGAAACATATGACTTCCACCAAATAAGCTCGCATGTAGCATATGAACAGTCCGTTAATTCACACGCTGTCTTGCGGGTACAAAGACAATCTTTGTACTCGTGTGCTTTGCTTAAATGTTTTTGTTGCGAGAGGAAGAAGGTGAGCCTCGTGGTCCTCACTACGTGAGTCGTGTTGCCGTTTCTTGGACGACTAGACTTGGCGGTCCGGTCAGATGCCTTGTGGGTTGAAGGCACGCTGATTGGCTTTGTTTATAGCCATCTTATGGCGCTTTTGCTTCCGCTGTCTTTTTGTTGTTATTTGTGTATCTTGTGGCCAGTCGGCCATTGTCTGTAATATTGTTACTATTTGTTTATCTTCCGTTTGGAAGTGTGGTGTTTGGACTCTATGTGTGGAATGGAGTTGATGTCTAATTTTGTACCGGGGTGTGTATACTGCTTTCTGGGAAGTATACATATCTCGAGGATCAGTTTATTTGATTTGTGATGCTAGGACCAGGTGGTTGGTTAAGCATTACAAACCAAATAAACTGGGGTCCTCACAAAGTTGGTATCAGAGCCATTCTGACCGTAGTAACCCAAGCATAGTCGTCCTTAGGGTATTTTGAAAGTCTTATTTTCAAATTATAAAAAGGTTTATGAAAACCTAGGCAGATTCTCAGATTTTACTCCTTACCTATCTTAGCCTTCTACTCTTATCTTACTCTAATTTGAGTTTAAAACTTGGTTTTCCTCTTTCCTTTCAAAAGATAGTTGCTACCGGTAGAATCAGTCTTTGGGAGAACCATAGAGAATTAGTCTAATTAAAATTTGTGGGAGCATAAGGGTAAGATATGTATGAGTTGCTAAGTGTCTAATTTTTGTCAATTGGTTTTGTAACTTAAAAGTCTTGTGTTTGTTTTGCTGCTGTTAGTGGTCTTCACTGTGTACCTTTGGGGGTTCCTTTGCTCATCCGCTCTCCGGGGGCGGAAATGAGAGCTGATTTACAGTGTCGGGATGTTCCTATCATAGTCCAAGGAGTGGAGTTTTTAGCAAATCTTATCCGCTTTCTCATTGAGTCCGATGTGATTCTTGGCATGGATTGGTTGTCCCAACACTTGGGGCATATCGATTGTGCCAGGAAGATTGTCTATCTTACCAGCCCTTCAGGCGAGCAGGTCGGATTTTCGCCGCAGCTTCAGGAGCCACATCTATGTGCATTAGAGGCGAAGCCAGCCTTGCAAATTCCAGATGTCCCCAAAGTATCGACTTTGTGGATGTCTTTCCAAGATTTGCCGGGATGCCTCGGTTCGAGATCTGAGTTTGCCATCGAGTTGCTGCCGGCATCGCTCCGATTTGAAGGCGCCAGATCGGATGCCTCCCAATGAGCTAGAAGAATTGAAGAAGCGCTTGGTGAGCTCCAAGCAAAGGGTTTCATCCGCCCCAGTTCATCTCCTTGGGGTTGTCCGGTGATCTTTGTGAACAAGAAGGACAAGACTTTGCGCATGTGTTGACTACCGTCCTCTCAATGAAGTGACGGTGAAGAACAAATATCCTCTCGCCCGCATTGATGATCTTTTGACCGCTTGTCCGAGCTCGGTGTTCTCCAAGATTGATCTCGAGATCGGGCTATCATCAAGTCCGGATCGTACGAGGATATTCCAAGACGGCTTTCACTACTCGTTATGGCCTGCACGAGTACACCGTCATGTCTTTCGGTTTGACCAATGCTCCAGCGTTGTTCATGAACCTTATGAATTCGTATTCATGGAGTATTTGGACAAATTTGTGGTGGTTTTTATTGATGACATTCTTATCTATTCCAAGATCAAGCAGAGCATGCCGAGCATCCAAGATTGTTTTGGGCAAGTTATGGAGCATCAGTTTGTATGCAAAGTTCAAAGCAAATGTGAGTTCCGTTGAAGGAAGTGGCATTTTGGGCCATGTTCTTTCAATGGAGGCATAGTGTGGATCCCAAAGAAGGTCGCGATGTTCTATCTTGGGACAGCCCAAGTCACCACCGATGTGCGGAGTTTTCTTGGTTTAGCGGGCTATTATCGCCGCTTTATCGAGAACTTCTCCAAGATCGCAAAGCCGATGACCGAATTGCTTAAGAAGGACAAGAAGTTTGTATGGTCCTCGCTTGTGATGAGAGCTTTCGGGAGCTCAAGCGGCGGTTGACTTCACTCAGTCCTTACTCTTCCCGATATCCACAAGAGCTTCGATATTTATTGCGATGCCTCTCGTCGGGGACTCGGATGTGTTCTTATGCAGAAGGCAAGGCGCTTGCCTATGCATCTAGGCAGGTGAGGCCTCATGAGCTCAATTATCCCACCCATGATTTAGAGCTTGCTGCAGAGTTCATGCACTCAAGATTTGGCGGCATTATTTGATCGGAAGCTGCTTGTGAGGTGTATTCACCACAAGAGTTTGAAATACTTGTTCACTCGGCGGATCTGAACCTCGAGCAGAGGAGATGGCTAGAATTGATCAAAGATTATGACATGGGTATTCAGTATCACCCTGGCAAGGCCAATGTGGTTGCTGATGCACTTAGTCGAAAGGTGTATTGCAATACTTTGATGATCCAAGAGCAGCAACCTGCACTGCTTGCAGAGTTTCAGCGTCTCAACTTGGGTTTGGTTGAACATGGTTCCCTTGCTGCCTTGGTTGTGCAACCAACCTTGGTGGATCAAATCAAGGCAGCACAGCAATCAGATGATGGTGTGGGTAAAATCAAGCAAAACATCAGGAATGGATCAGCCAAGTGTTTCACAGAGGATGAGCACGGTGTTGTATGGTTTGGGCAGCGTCTCGTGGTCCCAAAGATCCCCGAAAGTTGCGGATTTGATCCTTCAAGAAGCCCATGATTCGCCTTTGTCCATCCATCCCGGGCTACCAAGATGTACCAAGATCTGCGCGAGAGATTTCGTGGACTCGCATGAAGCGCGAGATTGCCGTGTTCGTGGCCGATGTGACATATGTTGTCGTGTCAAGGCCGAGCATCGGCCCAATGGTCTTCTTCAGCCCTTACCTATACCGAATGGAAGTGGGATTCAGAGGCATGGATTTTATCACCGGTCTACCCTGCACTTCGCAGGAAGGATGCATTATGGGTTATCGTTGATCGATTGAAGGTGGCTCATTTCCTTCCAAAGGCGATCGAAGATTGATGTGAATCGATTAGCGGATCTTTACATATCCCGTATTGTGAGTCGCATGGTGTGCCACGAACAATTGTGTCGATCGTGGTTCTCTGCTCACCTCTCGGTTTTGGCATAGTCTGCAGGAAGCCATGGGGACCCGTCTTTCGTTCATTTCACCTATCATCCTCGTGATCGATGGTCGACGGAGCGAATCAACCAAGTTCTTGAAGACATGCTCGTGCTTGTGTTCTCTCCTATGGAAAGAATTGGGAGAAGTGCCTACCGCTTGCCGAGTTCTCCTACAACAACAGACTTTCGAGCTAGTCTTGGTATGGCACCGCTTGAGGCTTTGTATGGACGGCGCTGCGAACACCGCTGAACTGGTCGAGATCGTGAAAGGCGGTTCTTTGGCCCAGATTCCATCAATGAGGCTGAAAGTCAAGTGCAGTTGATTCGTGAGCACTTGCGCGTAGCTCAATCCAGGCAGAAGAGCTATGCAGATCGGCGTCGCCGTGAGTTGAGTTTCCAGCCCAATGACTTTGTGTATCTCAAAGTCTCACCTTTGAAGGGACATCGTCGTTTCGGTGTCAAGGGCAAGTTGGCTCCTCGGTATGTTGGACCATATCGCGTCATCGATAAAGTGGGAGCTGTTGCATACAAACTAGAATTGCCAGCTACACTTGAAGGAGTGCATGATGTTTTCCATGTGTCGCAATTGAAGAAATGCCTCCGTGTTCCGGTTGAGGAAACACCATTGGAAAATATCGATGTGCAGGAAGATCTGTCTTATCGTGAGCGTCCCGTTCGTATCCTCGAAGAAGCTGAACGCAGAACGAGGAACCGTGTGATCAAGTTCCTCAAAGTTCAGTGGTCGAACCACTCCGAGGATGAAGCCACTTGGGAGCGGGAAGATCGTCTCCGAGCAGATTACCCATCCTTCTTCTCCCGAGAATCGTAATCTCAAGAGATTCTGTAAGGGGGAGATTTGTAACAGCCCTAACTTAGGTTTGTATTTCAAATGTAAAATTTTGAGGAGAAATAAAAACTTTTGTTGCCTCTTCAAAATCATTTGAAAGTTTCTACATTTTCCTAGCAATTTCCATTTTCTAGAATTAAATTCTTGTGAATGGAAATTGTTGTCAACACATTCTTAGCCTTCAAACTTGTGATCATCCTCTAGGAATATTTTTCCTGTCATCTTGATCATCCTATCTACCTCCTGAATTATTTCACAATTTTTAGATTTTGTTTGCTATTTCAAATGGCCAAGTCAACTCTGTTTGAAATCTGGTCAAACTCCTGTACAGCAGCTTGTGAATTTTCTCTAGAACAATGCAGTGCATAAAAGTTCTGGAAAAATTATACAAGGTTGTCCTCTGTCCCTAGTAGCTACCATAAAATTTCTGAAATTTTTGGAGCTCAGGAGTTACCTCTAAAATTCCCAAACCTTCTCTGTCTTTTAAACCAAATCCTGAAATCACTGTTCCTGCCCGAACCCAACCTCGGCTCGAGTCCGACCGCGCCACTTGACTCGGTCGCGTCAACTAGCTGCACCGCGTGAGTCCAATCGATCGTGACCGTCCGATGCAAATCGAACGATCCACGTTGCGTCGCGCAACCGACTGTCCGAATGCATACATCAATCTCGACCGCCCATCTCGGATCCAACGGTCGGAGCGATTCAGATCGAGTCAAACCACCGGTTCGCACCGTTCGTCGATCCGACGAGGCGGTCCCACTGCAGTTGTTTCCGCCACGCCACTTCGCCATGCTCAGCGCACCGCCGCCGCGCAGGCTCGCCGGCCGCCGCCTACATGCGTGCCGCCACCTCACCTCACCGGTCTTTTCACCGCCCACCGCCTCACCTCGCCGCCCGCTTTGCTCTACAAAACCCTCCAAGGCTTTCCTACCTCGTTTCGTCTCCATTGCCGTTCTTCTCCACCGAGCTCCAGAGCCGTGAGCGCCGGCCGCGACGCCCGAGCGCTCTGCCGCCCGGTGATCTCCGAGCACGGCGCATCGCGTCACGGCGTGTTCCACATCCTCGGGAAGTAAACCCTCAAGGAATTTGGGTTTCATCGCTCGTGGAGCTGCGCGTGGCCTTTCTTCTCAAGTCCCGCCGAAACCGCCTTTTCCACCGCCGTCTTCTCCGGTGAGCTCCGGCTCAATTCTTCGCTCGGTGAGCACCACCGACTCCACCTTTCTTCTCCACTCTCTCACTCGCCCTCTCGTTCACCCGTGCTCCTCGCCGTTAATCGCTTCGCGCTTGCGCGTAGGCTCTCGCCGGGCCACTCCGGTGCCTCTGCTGCGTCGCCAGCACGCCGGTGAGTTCTCGTAACTCATCGATGCCCATGCGCGCGCTAAATTTCATTGTTTTCCTCTAGTGCGCCGCGCTTGTCACCCCACCGCCGCCGCCAAGCTCCGTCGCAGCGCCGCCACCGTGCTTCTCCGGCGATCCCGCGACCATCGCCGCCCGGTGGTCCTCGCGACCCATTTTGCCGCCGCACGTGCGCGCGCCACTCCATCACCGGCGGCGAATCCAGTCCGAGCCGCCGAGATCCTCTGTTCTTCTTCGTTATTCCCTCTCTGCATTCGCGGTGGGGCCCACTCCTTCAAAACCAATTAGTTAGTGCTAATCATGATTATGATTGTTCTTTAGTTCACTCTCATGCTTGATCAATATTGGTATTAGAGGTTTGAAAGCATTTTAGTTCTAGTTCTCTGTATATTTCCTCGTTGTCGTTTTCTCGTTGTCGAATCAAAATTGGTTTCATGCTTGCTATTTAGGTCTTGATGAGTTCCTTAGGAAATAGTGTTTGGTATGGAATTATGTCGGTTCGTGATTCGGATTTTTAAACCCTTGTTGGCATAAGTGATCTAAAGAAGTCATTAATGAATCTAGTGGTTTGTCTCTGTAATTGTCTTTCCCTCATTACCGGTGTAGTAAGGTCTTGTAGTGATAGCATGTCAGTAATTGTTAAACTTCCTATATGTTGGTGTAATGCTTAGGTGTGTTAGTACTGAAATTTTATTAAGGCCAACCATAATTAGAATTTTGTTTAGCACCTCATAGTTGGATAATTGCCTAGTCAAGATTGTCAATAGCTTTTGTAGGTTCCTGTAATATCGACTTGTAATGGTTGAGTTAGAGAACCTAGCTGTTGTTGATTTATTAACTTGATGATTAAATAATAGATGTGCACACAATCACCATCAAAGCCTGTCCAAAGTTTAAAGCGTGTTAGAAGTTTGATTTTGAGGTTAACCTAGCAAATGAGTGGATGGGTCTCTGCAGCAATTATTTGTCATTCTTTGTGATAGTCTAGCCTTGGTGTATATGTTGGTGTTTGTATAGATGTTTGAGTTTTGCCGGTGTTATTCGTTCTTATTCGCTGTTTTGTTAATCGTTAGGATTCGATATTTGCGGCAACCCTGAGGACGATCCTCCGCACCTTATTGAGCAACAGCATCCAGGCAAGCAGTTTGATCATGTTTAATCCCAGTATTTTAAAGATTAATATTTTGTTTCAGCTGTATGTATGCATTGCTTAATTTGTGTTAAATTGATTAGTTAAATCCGTAGCTGCATATCCTGTAGACAAAATATTGATCTCTACTACCTGAGCCTAGGTTATTTGCTGTGATTAGAGATCGCTGGATGATTTCTTGTCACTTAGTAGATACGATTTCAGCTGCTTAGACATGCTTAGTATCGGAGAAGCAAGGCGGTTATCGACTTTAGTCGGTAACCTTGATCACACAAAATTTACTACAACTTTATGTTTCAGCACTTTTGCTATGTTATTTGCAAAATTAATAATGAAAACAAAAATGATTTAGACTTGGGCACAATGGTAAGACGGTGTGATCTGTTGGTGTGGTCGAAAGGTGCCTAAGTCAGTTAAGGACCGAGTTACTTGCGCCACCGTACTGAGCATTTTGCGTGCTAACCACACTAGAGTATATGGGGCCTCTCTTGACCTAGTACTTTGGCGTGTATTGGCTCCGGGTCGCAGGAGGTCGCAGGAGGGACGGAGGTGGGAGCATGGTAGTTGTCCGAAAAGCTTTATCCTGAGTGGGTAGTTGTCTTTTCGGCTTTACCATGTAAGCGTATGGGTTTCTATCCATACGAGCGGCTCGTAGTTAATACACAATATTGGAAAAAGTCTCGTAGGACTTAGCCGTGCCGACATACCTACGGAAGTGTGTTTTGGCTTAAAGGCGGTCTGAAGTGTGGGTACATTGGTACACCCCTGCAGGGTTAAAACTATTCGAATAGCCTCGTCCTAGGTTATGGACACGCTCGGATACGCCCCGTAAGAACTAGACTACAACATTTTAATTAAAACTTGATGGGTGGTACGAATCTGGGGATTCGTGCTAAGTTGTAGTGACTATTGGGATAGTCACTTCTAGGTGGTTACTTGTATCTATCTTTATTTCGCAGTTATTTCAACAGTAAAAATGAATTGCAAACTTGCCTTTAAACTGTATTACATTATTGCAAATAAAGTTGGCTTTATGCAAATGAAACATATGACCTCCACCAAATAAGCCTGCATGTAGCATATGAACAGGTCTGTTAATTCACACGTCAGTCTTGCGGGTACAAAGACAATCTTTGTACTCAGGTGCTTTGCTTAAATGTTTTTGTTGCAGAGGAAGAAGGTGAGCCTCAGGGTCCTCACTTCTGTGAGCTGTGTTGCCGTTTCTTGGACGACTAGACTTGGCGGTCCGGTCAGATGCCTTGTGGGTTGAAGGCACGCTGATTGGCTTTGTTTATAGCCATCTTATGGCGCTTTTGCTTCCGCTGTCTTTTTGTTGTTATTTGTGTATCTTGTGGCCAGTCGGCCATTGTCTGTAATATTGTTACTATTTGTTTATCTTCCGTTTGGAAGTGTGGTGTTTGGACTCTATGTGTGGAATGGAGTTGATGTCTAATTTTGTACAGGTGTGTATATCTGCTCGAAGTATACATATCTCGAGGATCGCTTTATTTGATTTGTGATGCTAGGACCGGTGGTTGGTTAAGCATTACAAACCAAATAAATCGGGGTCCTCACAGAGGACCTCCCGCCTAGATCTGGACCGCTCAGACCTCTCCTATGGAGATCCGAGCCATCCGATCTCTCTCTGATAAAGCACCGTGTTGGAGGACCTCCCGAGGGAAATCTAGACCGTTAGGACCTCCCGGTGAGATCCTAGCCGTCAAGACCTCTCATTGTTAAGCACCGCTTAGGTCCTCTCTCGCTCAGATCTAGACCGTTAAGACCTCCTCGGGAGATCTTAACCGCCTGCACCTTCCCTTAGTTGGATAGCCGTAGGACCTCCTCGTGGAGCTCGGGCCGCCAGATCCGATCGATGGCCACGACCTCCCTAGTGCGCGAGGAGCTCCTTCGCGTGTCTTTGTGCATCCGGTGGTCTGAGCCGTTGGATTCCATATCAACGGTTAAGACCTCTCTAGCGCGGCAAGGTCTTTGCGCCCAGGAGCTCGTCGGGTTTTAGCGTCGAGATCGTGAGCCGTGCGATCTTTGATCAACGCCCACGACCTCCCGCTTTTATGGGTTTTCCAGATTTAATCCAAGAAGCTTTTATTTGCACATATTAATTGTTTTAAACTTCAAAATTGCATAACTTTTTCTCTGTAGCTCCAAATTTAACAAACTAAAGTTCTATAAATGCATCTGTTAAAGTACTTTAGCTTAGTATAGGTTTTACAGTAGTCTTTAATACTGAAATTAATCATGTCTTAGATTTAAAACTTAGAAAAATCATAACTAAATCATTTCAACTCCAAATGACCTGAAATTTTATATGGGTTACCACTGTACCAGTAGGTAGCTACCATAAAAGTTTCAGCTTCAAAATCTTTCTAGAAAATATTTTTGCTACAGTGCTAATTATGGCCGAAATTAGGTTTTTAGAGAATATCTTTTGCACCACAAATCCAAATTAAGTTTTTCCAGTTTCTATGTCTAGGTATGTTCGTATTTTACCTTGTGTATAAGTTTCGTCACATTTGGATAATTTTTGCTTGCTCTTTTGTTTAAGTGTTGCTCGTCTTATTGGTTGTTTTCGCTCTTTCGCTTAGGATTCGATATTTGCGGTAATCCCGAGAACGACCCTCCGCAACAAATTGAGCAACAGCAAGCAGGCAAGCAGTTTGATCATTTCCCATTAGTCCCATTACTTTTAAAGTCTAATATTTTGTTTAACTTCTATGTATGCATTGCTATTTTGTTGTTAAATTGATTAGTTAGACCTCTAGTTGCATAATATGTAGGTAAATAATTATCCTCTACTACCTGAGCCTAGGTTATTTGCTGTGATTAGAGTTCGTTGGATGAGCTCTTGTCACTTAGTAGATTTTCGAATAAATTTTGCTTAGCCATGCCTAGTATCGGTAGTATTGGGCGATCATCGACTTAGTCGGTGATCTTGATCACACAAATACTTATATTATTCCATTATGTCCAACCCTTGTGTTTTACCATTTTGCAAATCAAAACGAAAACAAAAATTATATCTTGGCTTGGGCACAATGGCATGTTGGGTGATCTGTTGGGTGTGACTGGAATGGTGCCTAAGTCCCTAAGGACCGAGTTACTTGTGCCATTGATCCAAGCAATTATTGCGTGCTAACCACACGAGGGGGATATGGAACCTCTCTTGACTAAGTACTTTGGGAGGTGTTAATTATGAGCTGGTCGGTGGGTGTGTTCTGTGTGTGTGTGTTTGTGGTGTTGGAGGGAGCATTAGCGGACCGGTTAGGCTGTTTAATGTGTCTTTCTCCGTGGGTTGCGGCTCTTAATTAGCATCGCCCATTGGAAAGCGTCTTGTTAGACTTAGCCATGCCTGCATACCAAAGGAAGTGTGCTAACCGTGGTGGTGGAAAGGCGGTCTATCGTGTGGGTACATTGGTACACCCTGCAGGTTAAAACTATTCGAATAGCCTCGCCCTAGGTTATGGACACGCTTGGTTATTTCCCACAAGAACTAGACTACAACCTTTTAAAACTTAAACTTGACATGGGTGGTATGAAGGGGTACTTCATGCTATTGTTGTGGTGACTATGGGTTAGTCACTTCTAGGTTGGTGTTGTTCTCATCTATGTTATTATTGTCTCTCTTTATTTGAACACTAAAAGTTAATTGCAAACTTGCTTTGAATCTATTACCTTATTGCAATTGAAAACTTGCTTTATGTGAAAATAAGTCCAAAGCCTCCTCCACTTAAATAAAGCTTGCATGTAGTTAATTATAGTTCTCGTTATCTCACACGTCAGTCTTGCAGTACAAAAACAAGTTTTGTACTCATCCGCTTTGCTTAATTTTAATTGTTGCAGAGGAAGAAGGTGAGCCCCAAGGGCCTCACTTTTGTGAGTCGTGTTCTTGCGCTGCTTGGGACGATTAGCTTGGCGGTCCGGTTGGTTGCCTTGTGGGTAAAGGCACACCGATTGGCTTTTGTTTATCGCCATCTTATGGCCATTTTGCTTCACTGTGTATTTACTTATCTTTATGAATTTTGGCAGTCGGCCTCTCTTTTGTAATAACTCTCTTTATATTATCTATGTCTTGATTGTTGCTTTTGCTTGGCTCTATGTGTATGAATGGAATTGATGCATGATTTTGTAGCGGGTGTATACTGCATTTTGGAAGTATACATATCTCGAGGCTTGGTTTATTTGATTTGTACTGTTAGGACCAAGTGGATGGTTAAACAGTACAAGTCGAATAAACCGGGGTCCTCACAAAATCCTCAAAAGTCTCAGCATAATTAAAACCTAAAACCAATTTCACTATTCATTGGGTTCGAGTCGGGCTCGAGTCCGAGCCACTTGACTTGGTTGAACCACCTAACTGCACCGAGCCGCGTTTTAAAACGCGCGTGCGATATCAGCCGTTGGATTCAAATCGCTCGGCCCACGTTCGTGTGAGCATTCGGACCCTCCGGTTGCGTTAATCAATTGGGACCGTTGGATTCAATCCAACCGCCCGATTCCCGAGCAATCGGATCGTCCGGCGAACTCGTATAATCGTGACCGCCCATTTTCAATCCAACGCCACCGTTCTCTTTCTCGTTCTTCTTCCTCCTCTCGCTTCTTCGACGCGCGGCGGCAATGGCGAAAGAGAGAGATTGAGTGGGTGACTTTGATGTGTCACCTCAAATTTGCTTTCGCCAACGCTCTCTGTGGAGCATTAAATGCGCCAAAGCTTTCTCCTCCATTGTCCCGAGTCTCACTTGCTCCCGTCATTTCTTGGTCCATGACCGCGCCATGAACCGAGCTCACCATGGGCTCATGTTCGCGCTTGTAACCCTAACCCTTTCCCTTTATATTGCCCCTTAGCTCCTTCTGGTGTTCCTTTGCACCACACTTTGCTCTTCTCAGTGTTTTGGCGGTTAAACCACCTCACACCTTCAATCCACCATTGTGACCCGAGAGCTCCAATGGCGGCCTTGGTGTCCAAAGTGGTTTATCTTCAACATTTCTTGCACCCTTTTGAACTCCTCAACCTCCTTTGTATTTCCCTAACTTGATTTTGGGTTGCATTCACAGAATCGCTCAATTTTAAGTTTGGAGATTTTCGGTTGGTTTCACCCCTTTCTTCTCCAACTCGGTAAGTGGTTCTTTTGCAATTATTTGCTTTTGGAGCCTCTTTGAGCTATAATGAAGCTGTGGTGATGATTTGGTTCCACTCATTTTGCTCGTAACCTCATCTTCTACTTCATCTTCTTGGCTCGGTGGACTTCATCGTGTTCAAGTCTTCCCGACCATCTTTGGAGCTCTCTCTGCTAAGGTAGCTTCTATATAGTCCCTAGAAGTCATGGCACTCGCTTTCCGATCAGAAGTGAGCATTTTGCTATTTTCATGTTTTACCGAAAATGGCTCCATCTTGTTTTCCGGCTCGCCGGCGTTCTAGACCTCCACCGCCGGCGAGGTCATCACTGTTGGGACCGCAACACTATTACGAACCCATTTTGATAGTTTGTGGGCGCCGCCGCGACCGGAGTCGCCGGCGACAAGCCGTGGTAGCCACTCGGGACTTTGCCGGCCGTAGCTCCCGTTGTCGTCAAATAATTAGGACACAGTTAATACCCAATCATTAGAAGTATTAATGGTGTCTTAATCTGGCCTAATGTCTCACTGACTTGTGGGCCTGTAAGCCTAAATCAGAAAACCAGAAGTCGTTATGGCTGATTTTGGGTTTATTTATTGCTAATCATTGTTAGCAATAAATGTGTCCGAAATTACCTTTTTGAGTCACTGACAGGTGGGTCCACGTGCACTGTGCACGTGTGTTAAAACTCGCATGTGTGACTCTCAGTCACTGACATGCGGCCCCACGTGTCAGCACTCCTAAATGCACTTCAATCTTGGCCCGCCGTCCATTTTGGGATCTGCGGCCCAGATCTTGTATACATTCGGACCATCCGGTTCCCCTCATCATTCTTGGCCGTCCATCGCTCGATCTGCGGCCCTGATCATGCGTGCAATCGGACCTTCCGACGGGAAGTGCTCTCCGTGCCGTTCATCTTGAGATCTACGGCTGTGAGCGGCCAAGGCAACCGCACCGTCCGGTTGCATTCGTCCTCGTAAGCCGTTGGATCTTGATCCAACGGTGAGCTTCTGTTATGAATCGCGCGCGTGCGCTGTTTTCCGTGCGTGTGGCTCGTTGGATTTTGCATCAACGGCCCATGAACGTCCACGTCGTTTATTTTCGGTGGGGTTGGTTTATATTTCGTAAGTATTTATTTATCAACCAAAATTGTATCAAAACTTTAGAAATTCATAACTAATTCAAGATAAATCCTTTTACATGAAACCAAACTGTAATAAATTTGTAATTCACTAAAGTTTAATGTAAAAATGCTTTTAGCTATGCTTCTGTAGTAGAAAATTCTGTAATCTTTAATAGCTTGTTTTCTGCTATTTTTATATATTCCAGAATTGTATTAAAACTTGGAAAATGCATATCTTTTCCTGTATATCTGATAATTGAATGGTTTTAACTTTGATAAATTTGTTATTAACCTAACTTTGATCTAAAAATGGTGATAGGTCTAAATCAGCACCAGAAAAATATGTTAATAGATTTAACCTTATTAGTAGCAATTAAAAATCCATTTAATGTTGTAATAGGCACCAGTAATTCACTGTAAATCCTAAAAATAGAAATTTGATGTTAGGAAATCCTTCTGTTATCATACTATAATATGAAATGGGTTTTGCACATGTTATATTTCTGGAAAGTGCATTATGCTAATTTTTCATCTTAGAAAAATCATAACTAAATCATTTTAACTCCAAATGACCTGAAATTTTATATGGGTTACCACTATGCCAGTAGGTAGCTACCATAAAAATTTCAGCTTCAAAACCTTTCTAGAAAATGTTTGTGCTACAGTGCTAATTATGGCCGAAAATGAGTTTTTAGGTAATATCTTTTACACCACAAATCCAAATTAGGTTTTTCCAGTTTCTATGTCTTGGTATATTCGTGTTCTGCCTTATGTTTAAGTTTCGTCGCATTTAGATAATTTTTGCTTGCTCGTTTGTTTAAGTGCGGCTCGTCTTATTGGTTGTTCTTGGTTCTTTTTGCCTTTTCGCTTAGGATTCGACATTTGCGGTAATCCCGAGAGCGACCCTCCACAATGATTTGAGCAACAGCAAGAAGGAAAGCAGTTTGATCATGTTAATCCCAGTATTTTAAGTATTTATGTTGATTACAAATTCTATGTATGCATTGCTACTTTGTGTTAATAGTTGGCCTAGTAGATGCATTTCCTTAGCAAATGATTATTCTCTACTACCATGAGCCTAGGTTACTTGCTGTGATTTAGAGTTCGTGGATGAGCTCTTGTCACTTAGTAGTTGCGAATCAATTGCTTAGCCATGCTTAGTTTCGGTAGAAATGGGCGGTTATCGACTTGTCGATAACCTTGATCACATAAAACTTATTTTGATTATGATTTCCACCTTGTGCCATGTCTATTTATGCAAACTAAAAACTGAAAACAAAATGATTTAGACTTGGGCACAATGGTATGATGGTGTGATTTTGGGTGTGACTGGAATGGTGCCCGGGTCAACAAGGACCGAACATCTTGTTACACTAAACCAAGCATTTTAGCGTGCTAACCACATTAGAGGGTATGGGACCTCTCTTGACTTAGTACTTTGGCGTGTATTGGCTCCGAGTCGTAGGGAGTCGCAGGAGGGATGGTGTTGGGAGCATTGTACTGTCCGAAAGACTTCACCCGTGATGGGATTTGTTGTCTTTCGGCTTGCAATGTAAGCATATGGGTTTCTATCCATATGAGCGGCTCGTAGTTAATACACAAGATTGGAAATGTCTCGTAGGACTTAGCCGTGGCTGCATACCTTCTGTAGTGTGCTTGTGGCTTGAAGGCGATGCAAGTGTGGGTACATTGGTACACCCTGCAGGTTAAAACTATTCGAATAGCCTCGCCCTAGGTTATGGACACGCTTGGCAAGGTCTTTCAAGAGTTAGACTACAACCTTTAAATTAAAACTTGATGGGTGGTACGAATCGGGATTCGTGCTATGTTGTGGTGGCTATTGGGATAGTCACTTCTGTGTGGTTACTTGTATGTACCTTTACTTACTGTTACTTTGATAACAAAACAGATTTGCAAACTTGCTTTTAAAATGTATTACATTATTGCAAATAAAGTTGGCTTCATGCAAAATGAGACATACAACCTCCACCTAAATAAGCTTGCATGTAGTTTATAGATAGGTCTGCTATTCCACACGTCAGTCTTGCGGGTACAAAGACAATCTTTGTACTCAGATGCTATGCTTAATTGTTCTGTTGCAGAGGAAGAAGGTGAGCCTGAGGGGCCTCACTTTTGTGAGCTGTGTTGTGGTAGCTTGCGGGGTGACTAGCTTGGCGGCCCGGTCGGTTGCCTTGTGGGTGTGTGGCTAACCGGTCGATTTTGTTCTAGCCATCTTATGGCGCTTTTGCTTCCGCTGTCATTCTTGTATATTGTTCTATTTGGCCGGTCGGCTCTCTCTTTTGTAATAACTTTACTTTATGTATGTCGTTGTTGAACTTAGTGATATTTGTTGTATGGAAATGATGTGTAATTTTGTGATGATGCGCATATGCTGCAATTCTGGGAAGCATATGACCATCGAGGCTTAGAATATTTAATTAGTAACGCTAGAACCATTTGGAGGTTAAGTGTTACTAGTTAAATATTCCGGGTCCTCACAGTAAAGGTAACAGTAATGGTGTTGAATTGCATACTCATCAAGAAGAGGTACGTACGAGTTCGATCTCTAGTGTTCCTTTGAATATTCCATGTTCTGAAATTTGTACGCTCAATTTACATAATGTGGAATTGATTACCCATAAGGACGTTCTTACTAAAATATCTTTTGATGATCTTTTATACTATATCATGTTCGATGTTCATAGAGAGCTATCTAGTGTGATTGAGAATCTTGCTAAAGTTTCATGTTTAAAATCACTCGTTAGTACTTATGCCTACACATATACATTCAATTTGATTGGAGATTATGGTGTAGATGATAAGTTCTATGTTTATCGAATATGCATTACCTGTGATAATCTTGCTGATTTAAACTTGCATGTTTTGCGCAAACCATCTATTGAGAAATATCATGATCATTTTGAGATGGATTTTAATACAAGTGCCTATTGTTTAGAACGCAATATGATGCCTACTTGTTTCTCCTATACATGTAAACAACGTAGTCGAGTTGAAGCATGGAAGAAACTAAAATTTTTCTCTCCAATATTTGAACAACTTGATCTAGTGGGTCCCTCTTATATCTTGTCCATGTACTTACCAAAGTCGAGGACGATTTTTTCTCATGGGAGGGAGAATGATGTGGTGAAAGTATCGCAATGTATATATCAAATACATCCTATGGCTTCTATGATCCTAATTATTTTGTGCGCAACAACGAGAATGTCACAACAATTGATGCATACATATACCACGTATATCGTTGTTCTTTTGTTTATTACACTTTCAAAGAAATCATCATGTGCTAAGCGAAAGGAGTTTGGATGACAAATATATATACCATGCATATACGTTGTATTATTTGTCTAGCACATCTTCAGTTATCAAAAGCCGAGGACGGCTTTTCTTGAAGAAAGGGAGGATGATGAGGATATCCCTACTACTTATGAGGTTATTCGTGAAGCAGAGCTAAACTTCTCAAACAACAGTGCATTTGTTTCTTAATGAATTTCCTTTTGTTGCCAATGAGAATTGGTTACTACCTAAAGCAATACTTGGTGCATTCTCAGTTTGACAAATTTAAAGACTTTGGAACCGAGAGGAGGAGAGGGAGGCCGGAACAAATTCATGGAGGAGAAACACATGCGCCAACAAGGAGAAGAAACCCATGTGGCCAACGAGAGGAACGTGCTCTCGTGATAAAACCCTAGCACATGCGCGCGGTCAAGAAAGACATATGGTGACATGGCAACAAGGGTTACATTGGCATAAAAAGAAGCATCAAGTGCATCGAACAAATTCGCGCAAGCTAAGAGAAGGAAAGCTCACAATACAAGGGAAACCGAGAGGAGACTAGTTTAAATTTCCAAATTAAAGTAGGACGTTTTTGAATCAGACATCGTTCACGTGAACGATGAATCGGACTCAGACATCAGAGCAAATGAATGATGTCGGACTCAGACATCGTAGCACTCGGTTACTATTCATCCGAGCTTTGTGCTTGCGTGGGAGGCTATATAAACCCCCATGGCCGCACCATAGAGGTAGACCAGTTTATGCATAAGATTGAAACATAGCTATTTCTTGTTCTTTCGACACCAGAGTTCATGCGAGGACTTTGAGAGAGAATTAGGCGATCCATTGTTTTGTTCTGCAATCCGTGTTCAAGCCGCTGCTCCATTGGGAATTGGGTACTTGGCGCTCATCGCTCGTGGTCTCACGACGAACAACTACCGTGTGTTTTGGGCGTATTCAAGAGTTGAGGGTTCGTGCATTGGCGCGAGTGTTCAGCTAGCGACATCGTCTACTTCGCATCAACTATCCACGGTTCCTCACTGAGAAGATCGGGCCTCCCCCGTATCAGATCTAGAACCTAAAATTTTTAGGGTAGGTAGATCATGATATTCTAAGCACAGCAAAACTGGATTTACTTTATTTGGAGGTAAATTGTATTACTTATGATTTTTCTAAGTCATGAAACTAGAGTGCATCATTTTTCAGAGGCAAGGGCATGAACAAAACCTAGTCCATATTAAGGTACATTATCAGAGGATTTTATACAAATTTTAGTTTGTTCATTTTGGAGCTACAAAGAATTACTTATGTATTTTCCAAGTTTTAAATGAATTTTTAGACAATATTTAGTGTTAAAACAAGTTAATACAATTACACTATTTTCTGCTACAGAACAACTCCTAAACATATTTTAAGATTAAAGCTTAGTTGAACAGAAATTTAACCCAACAGGAATCATCTAAAAAGGAGCTAAAATGAATTAGTTATGAATTTTTGAAGTTTTAATACCATTTTTAGTTGACAAATAAAAGCTTACTGGAAAACAATCAAACTTAATCAAAAGGAAATGACGTGGAACAATGTGGGCCTTAGATCTGGAATCGCACGTCCCACGTGCTTCGCAACACAGTGCACACGCGTGCCCTCACAAGGTATCCATCGTTGGATTTAGATCCAACGGTCCACATCGAAGAGAACGCTCGGGGGTCCGAACGATCCAACAAATGTGGGCCGCAGAACTAAAGATGAGCGGCTCACAGCGAGAGTTCCGGTCGGAGCTCCGAATGCTTGCGCCATCAGAGCCGTAGACCAAGAAATGAACGGCGAGAAGAGATCGGAGCGCTAGGACTTTGAAAACGCTAAGGAGGTCTAGACCGCTGGATCAAGATCTAACAGTCCAGAACTGAAGGGAGGTCCTAAAGCTAAGGATTTAACGAAGGAAGTCCTGGACGATCCAGATCTCCAATGGGAGATCTTAACGGTCCAGATCTATGCGGGGGAGGTCCTAGCGGTAGAGGTCTAAACGGAGGGAGGTCCCGACGGCTAAGATCTCACAGGGGAGGTCTTAACGATCAAGATCTCCACAGGGAGGTCCACGAGGATAAGGTCTTAACAGAGGGAGGTTGTGAGACCCCGGTTTATTTAGTTTGTAATACTTAGCCTTCCATTGGCTCTAGCATCACAAACAAAATAACCTGTGCCTCGATGGACATGTATTTCCCAGAAATACAGCACACATTCATCTTTACAAAAGTATGCATCAATTCCATACATCATATTATAACAAGTCTAGCAAATGTCATACGTAATATAGAGTTATTACAAAAGAGCCGACCAGCCAAATGACATTAAGTATCAAATAACAGCGGAAGCAAAAGGTGCCATAAGATGGCTTAAACCAAAAGACGACAGGTTAGCCACATAACAACAGGGCAACCGACCGGGCCGCCAAGCTAGTCGTCCCACACACTGCCACAACATAACTCACAAAAGTGAGGCCCTTCGGGCTCACCTTCTTCCTCTGCACACAACAAGCAATGCAGATGAGTACAATAATGTACTCACAAGACTTACGAGTAACAAGCCTATACATAACTACATGTGAGCTGAATTCAAAGGGAATGGTTATATGATTATTTGGACGCATAAAGCAAGTTTCATTTGCAATAATGTAATAGATTGAAGGCAATTGGTAAAATCTATTTTTCAACATTGAAATAACAGCGAGTAACAATAAATAATCAAGTGTCCACCTAGAGGTGACTAACCCAATAGCCACCACAACATAGCACGAACCCCGATTTGTACCACCCGTCAAGTTTTAATTAAAATGTTGTAGTCTAGTTCTTACGGGGCATATCCGAGCGTGTCCATAACCTAGGACGAGGCTATTCGAATAGTTTTAACCCCGCAGGGGTGTACCAACGTACCCATACTTCAGACCGCCTTTTTGCCAAGCTATTAAGCACACTTCCTTTGGTATGCCGGCACGGCTAAGTCCTACGAGACATTTCCATTGAAAGATGCTAATTAAGAGTCGCGACAACCAGAAGAGTAGGATACATCCACCCATGGCTCAAACCGCTGCGGATGCTCCCCCCTTATAAAAAAATAGTTTTAACCACCTGCGACCCGTAATTAACACCTCCCAAAGTACTTAGTCAAGAGAGGTCCCATACCCTCTAGCGTGGTTAGCACGCTAAAATGCTCAGTACGGTGGCGCAAGTAACTCGGTCCTTAATGACCCAGGCACCATTCCAGTCACACCCAAAATCACACCATCTTACCATTGTGCCCAAGTCCAAATCATTTTATTTTCAATTTTAGTTTTCACAATTTAAACATAGCACAAAGGCCGAAACATAAAGTTATAATAAGCATTTGTGTGATCAAGGTTATCGACAAGTCGATAACCGCCTATTTCTACCGATAGCTAAGCATGACTAAGCATATCAGCTCGTAAACTACTAAGTGACAAGGGTTCATCCAACAAACCCAATATCACAGCAAGTAATCCTAGGCTCAGTAGTGGAGGATAAATATTTACCTACTGATAATGCATCTAATGGGTTAACTATCGACAATAGTTAAAACAACATAGCAATGCATACGTAGAATTTGCAAACAATATATTAGAATTTGAAATTAATAGGATCAACATGATCAAATAATGCTACATCTGATTGCCTTGCTGAAGGGCAGAGTCTGGCTGCTGTGGATCAGATTCAAGATCAATATTATCTTCAGAACCTAACGTGAAAAGGCGATAAAACCAATAAGAACGAAGAATCACCAAATAAAATTCAACAGCAAAAGTTACCCAAAACTTATGAAATTTTTATAGCAGCAAGGGTATGATTTTAGATAATTTTAGGAACAAGAATCAAATCATTTGGATTAAGTATGAAAAGGTTATAGCTAAAACCATTTCTCTCAGCCTGTTAATTCAATTAAATTAATTACTAGTACTGTTCATGGCATAAATTTCTGGAATGATCTGGAACCTAAATTTTTTACAGCGGGTAGATATTGATATCCGAAGAACAACAAAGTTGAGTTTACTCAAACTAGAGTTAAAATGAATTAATTATGATTTTTCTAAGTTGTAAAACTAGAACATGTTACTTTTCAGAAATGAAATCATGATCAAAACCTATTTCATATTAAAGTTTGCTAATAGAGGGATTTAACAAGATCGAGTTTGCACATTTTGCAGTTATACAGAAAAAGGTATGCATTTTACAAAGTTTACTTCAATTTCTGGAATATTCTAAAATGGCTGAAATCAAGATAATATTATTTATAAAACTTTCTATTACAGAAACATGTACAAAAGCATTTTTAGATTAAACTCTAGTTAAACATGAATTTATTCCAGCTGGAATCATCTAAAAAGGTTTTAAAACGAATTAGATATGAGTTTTCAAAGTTTGATATAATTTTCAGTTGATAAATAAAGGCTTACCAAATTATAATCAACCTTATAAAAAATAAAGCGACGTGGACGAACGTGGGCCTTTGATTCTAAATCCAACGGCCCACGGGCATGGAGAACAGCGCACACGCGCGATCCAAAAAGAGGTTCACCGTTAGATCTAGATCCAACGGTCCACGTGGATTGGGCTGTTCGGGCGATGCGAACGCCACGATCAACCACAACCGTAGATTTTGAGATGGAGGGCTCAGGGCACTGCGCACTTCGGGTGGTCCGAACGGCCACCAGATCTGAGCTGCAGATCTAAAAATGGGCGGCCCGCGCGACTTGGAACGTTCAGGGACCCGAAAGTCCCCGGAGATCTGGGCCGTTGATCAAAGGATCGACAGTCCACGATCGACGAAGCGCTGCGCACTCACGCATGTGAGTTTAAATGCACCGAGAGGGTTTTAATAGGCGGGCCCACATGTAAGTGACCCAACAAGCTTTTTAGGACGGTAATTAATTACTAACAATTATCAGTAATTAATGGCCCTAATCCTTGTCCTAAAGATCTCGCTTTTGTGGTTTAGGCCTACGGGTCCACAAGTCAGTGGTACACAGGCTGTATTAGGACATCATTTACTACTAAAACAATGATTAACCATGATTATCAATGATTAGCAATTAATGACTAGATCTGTGTCCTAAATGATAACAGCTAAGTGAGCCGCTCGCCTGACAAAAACCCAGTGAGCTCCACGGCTCACCGCCGGCGATAGGAACCACGTCGGCGTCGGCCAAGGGCCAAAATGGAACCGCAATAGCCTTGCGCACACGATGGTGGCACATTCAGCGGCGGTGGCGGCCCACAACAGCGGTTAGCCGCAGCTAAACAACGATGACCAAATCGGCCGAAAATGAAAAATAGCCAAAAGCTCCGCATTGTCCAAAGAAGCGTGTGCCACAGCATCTAAGGACTAATAAGAAGCTACCTTAGCCAAGAATAGCTTCGAAGGTGGCCGGAGGAGCTTGGACCACGGTGGAGCTTGCCAGAGCTGAAGATGATGAAGTGGAAATAGAGACCTGAGCCAAAGTGAACACCACTGGTGGTCAAAATAGCTTCATTAAAGCCCAGAGAAGCTCCACAAGCAAATAATTGAGAAAGGAAACCCTTACCAGAGCTGGAGAAGAAAAGGGGGTGATTTCGGCTGAATTTGAACAAACCCCAAATTTGACAAATCCTGTGAATGAAACCCAAAATTGAGTGAGGGGAAATGATTAGGGTATTAAGGAGTTCAAAAGGGTACAAGAAGAATTGAAGATGAACCACTGGAGCACCAAGACCATCAACAGAGCTTCATGGGTCAACAATGGTGGTTTTGCTATTTTTCGGGGTTTTGTGCTCCACAAGCAAAGAAGAGCCAAGGGGTGGTGTAAAGGAGTACCAGGAGGGGTTTTGGGGAGCTTATAAAGCTGGAGGATTAGGGTTTGGTAACAAAACAAGATTTTTGGGTGAGCTAGGTCCATAGCACAACCATGGACCGAAAAAGAGAAATGATGGGGTGCAGGGTAGGGCATGCCTACCAGGGAGACGTTGTCGAGGGAGCAGACACGACCGAGGCCATGCCGCGCACTGTTCACGCACGGCTCAAGGAACAAGATGACCAGAGAAAAGCCAGGGCGAGTCTGGGTGGTTGGATTAGAAACGGACGCCTAGGATCGCCCCAACGCTCCTGAGGTTTAAAATGAAAGAGGAGATCGTGAGCGTTGGATCTAAAATGGACGGTCACAATTGAATGTGACAACCGGGTGACCTGATCGGCCCAATTCATCTGGAAGGTCAGATCTTGATCCAACGGTCCAAATGAGTTGGCGCAATCGCGAGGTCCGAACATTCTCGCGAGCGTGGGCCGTACGATTTAAATCCAACGGCAGAGATTGAATGCGCGTTTCAAGTGAGCCCGGGTGCAGTTAGTTGACTGAGCCAAGTCAAATGGCTCGAGCCCGAGACTGGTCCGCACCCGAGGAACAGTGAAACCTGGTTTTGGGTTTTTAAATTGAGCCGAGACTTTGAGGAATTTTTAGGGATAGCAAATTTACTCCACAAATTCTGAAATTTTTACAGGAGCTTTCTAACTTAGATATTAACCTTGTATAAAATTTTCAGAGGTTTTTATGCAATGCATTTTTCTCCAAAAAGTCTGTAAGGTCCTGGTTTAGGGTTTTGACTGAAAGTCAAACAGGTTTGACTGCCCTAAAAAAATATTCAAACAATTTCTAAAAATTGTGAAATTTTTTAGAGGGGTCACATGCCATCCCTAGAACTTAGGAAGAATATTTCCAGGAGATGATCAAAAGATTTGACAAGATTTTTTTTTGAAGACAAGGTTTTGGATCAAAAGACTTGTGACTTTGTATTTCCATAATTCTTGTACAAGAATTGTTTAGAACATACAGGAGATACATGATGTAAGAAAAAGTTTTAATTTCTACTCATTTTCTTACATTTGAAACACAAGTCCAAAATTGAGATGTTATAGAGGTCTTAACTGCTCAGATCTCCACTAGGAGGTCCTGAATGGCCACGATCTACCCGGGGTGGTCTTAAGGGTTAAGACTTGAGGGAAGGGGAGGTCCTGAGGTTTTCTTTGCAAAAGTCCAAGGGGTGGTCTTTTGCAAAGAGGACCCCCCAAGGGTGGTCCCGAGGGTGGTTTTTACAAAAACAACCACGGGGTGGTCATTTCGCACGAGGGTGATCTTAACGACTAAGATTAAAGCCAGGGAGGTCCTAAACGGCTAGGATCTAACCTGGGGAGGTCCTGGCACTAAGGTTTTACCAAGAAAGATCCTACGGCTAAGAGCTGTCCTTCCGAGATCATCGACGGCTAATATTAACTCAACAGGTCTGGGGACTTGTCGAAATCACGACAACAGTACAGAGCACTGCACTTTGCCCGCCGGCTCACCGCCGGCGACCACGACCGCGACGGCGCTAACCAAAGGTGCCAAAACGTGCACAATACTATTGCGCACACAATGAGGGTACTCTCGACGGCGGAGCTGGCCTAAAACGCCAGCGAGCCGGAGAGGGGCGGAGGAGCTACTACAGCAAAATACGAAAACGCGAAAAACTCTGCTACGATCTAATCCAACGGGCGCTCGAGCACCAGGGGGTTATTGTGAACACACCTGGACGCAGGGGAGGTCCGAAGGAGGTCGGAGAAGTCCTGGCGGTGGAGACCGATGCCGGAGTTGAAGACGACAACGAGGACCAGAAGCTCTGCGCAAAGAGAAGGTACAAGGATGATCTCGATAGCTTTGCGATTGTCCAGAGGAGGTCCAAGAGCAATTTATTGACCAAGGGCACTCACCGGGTGTAATACTCCGGAAGTGTGAGAAGTCAAGAATCGGGTTAATTAAATTTAATCGGTAGAGAATTATTTAATCGGGGAAGAGTTTATTTTCAGAATTCGTCAAATCAAGTTTAGAGAGGGGCTTTTCCGCTTGTTCTCATCCACTTGGGCCTGGGCCTTGGCCCATCTAGCCTAGTTTTGGCTGGCCAAAGGGGGGGAGGTGCCACCCTCCCCAAACCCTAGCCGCCCCCCTCCCCTCCCCTTTTCCCTCCTCCCACTTGCAGCCGCCCCTTCCCTTCCTTGGCCGACTCCTCCCCTCTCCCTTGCGCCTCCCTCTGCCTGGTGCTGCTCCCTCGCGACTCCCCTTCGTCTAGGCTGCTGCCCCTTGCGCAAGAAGGAGAAAGAGAGGAAGAGAAGAAGGAGAAGAAGGAGAAGAAGGAGAAGAAGAAGAAGAAGATCTTGTGTGGGATTGGTTCAGCAAATTCTAGCGGTTCTACAAGGGTAACGAGATGCCTTCCCCGCTGTTTGATCCATAGTAGATGCGAAACCGATTGGAATTGTTGGTTAAATGTTGGGCTGCAGAAGATTCGATTCTGTCCAGTACCTTGCGTGGGGATTTTCGTGTATTTAGAGGCTGAATTTTAAGATTCCATCTCCTAGAGTTATGTGGGTTATGTCGTTATCTTTCAGTAGCCATGAAGATCACTCAATTCCGAGGTCTGAGTCAAAAGTTATGGTCGATTTAGTATCTGCTGCCAGAAATCTGACGAGAATAATCTGTCTGGATATTTCCTAAAATATGAAAGGGACATTGGTGGAATCTGAAAGTTCACACAACTAGGTTATTGTAGATAATTCGATAACCTTTTCAGATTGATAAAGAACGATCAATTCGGAGTTACCTATTAAAAGTTATGGTCATTTTAGTTTTGCTGTTCGTTTGTGTAGGCAGTTTCTGTACTGAAAGTTCAAACAATGGTTAGCCTAATATTTTGGCCGAATTGGATTATCGTGTCAACTAGAGTATTGTATATGAGTCAGTTAAGAATCTACAGAAATTGGGTTTACCTCTTTTTGACTTCCAGTTCTTGAGTTATGTCAATTACCGTGCCGCTGTCCAGAAACGGTATATGACAGGAAACGTTGTTTTTCAGTTTCAGCTTTGTAAACTCGTTTTGAGTCGTCAAGTAAGCGATGTAGAATGCCGATTAGTAGCGCTGAGTATATTATGTCTTAATTGAAATTATTTTACCTAATTAGGAGGTGAAGCCTCAGGTTTAGGAGTATCATCTTTGCCGGCTAACGCGTCGTATCGTGGAAGGCAAGTAAATGTAGCGGTTGTGCTACGGTTTAACCCGTTGTTCTTACTACTTGCACTATGCATGATTGACGTAATGTTAAACGATATGCCATGGTTACATGTTTTCTAAGTATGAATGTGGTAGCAAGATATTAATCAATTGCTATGTTTGGATGAGTTTGGGTAGTATTGAGGTAATTTGCTTAATGAGCCAAATGCGGAATATGAAAATAAACTCAAGGTGGACATGTTGATAATTTCTTGTGGTTACATTCATGATGATCATGTTGTGGTCTATGTGGTAGAATTCCCTTTAGATCGACTGATTTTGATCTTGGTGAATCGAGTGGGGGTTATGTGGTAATGGTTTTATGACACAATGATATTGTGCTTAATGAGACACATGTGGATTATGAGGAAGTATTCATGATGAGTATGTTGTTGACATTCGTGGTTAAATTCTTGTGGTTTATGATAATCATATCATTCATGACATGTCATAACATTTGCATTGTGGATGTCGCCGCTTATAGCCGCGATCAGATCGCAGTACAACATCGTGCATTGTCAGAGCACGATGTACACTTTTACCTTATTGGGTAAAGGTGCAGTGGAGCATAGCATGCATATGCATTACATTGTGGAAAGATCATTTGCATACTTATGCAATATATTGAGGTGAAGTTATTTTGCAAACAAACGCAACTTCATAGTTGCAATGTGGAAATTGACTCATGAGAGTCTCTTGTGGTATGAGTAATGTGGTTGTGGTGGTGGAATGGGGTTCATCCCTTGTGGTATGGTAGAGGTTGTGATTGTGGCATGAGATTCTTCTCTCTTGTGGTAATTGTTGATAGCAGTTGTGGATGCGAGAAATAGTAAAGTTATGAGGTAAAACATGTTAATACTTTATTGTCATTGGTAGTGGTAGTGGTGAATAATATGAAGCAGTTGATCAAGATTCAATTGTTGATATTTTACTATCATTGGTAGTAAATATGGTTGAGGCTATAATTGTGATCATTATGGGAATTGGATATTGATGCTTAATATCTTTGTAGTTAAATTAGCTTGTAAATGAATGTGGATTCACATTATGGATGTGGACATATGGATACTTTAATGATGTTGTATATTTGTTTGTAGTCCGAATAGCTCTGTTAAGCAGTTTGCTTGCTTGAGATTTTATCTCACCTGTTGTTTCTTTCCCCCTTTCAGTGATTCTTAAGCATTCACAGGATGGGTAGAGCGGCACTACAATAATGCACTCAATTCATAGATTCATGCTGTAATAAAGTTGAGAGGAAATTAGCCTAATGACTAGCTTTTCGCGAGTGTTCTGTCGAATTATTATTGATGAATTTGTGGACTACACTTGGTTTAATCTGCTAGAGGTTGTTTAATTATTGAACTTGTTACCGTTATCTATACTCCCTTAGTTGTTTATGCTTCCGCTTAGTGCTTCTTGTCTAGAGTTGCTGCCGAATTAATTTGGTCTTGAAATTATTGGCTAGCTGTAGAGTGGTTAAGTAGCATTCCAGGGTAATGTGGATCCTGGGGTGTTACACCGGGGTTGGGGAAGAAGAAGACCGCCTACGGCCGAAATCCACACAACTCTGATTCATGTTGCTCCAGTGAAAGCAACCCAAAATAGAGTTAGGGACAAGATTTGCGACCCCCAGAGGTCCAACGGGAAACAAAAAGCTGGAGGGCAGGCTGGTGCTCTTGGAGCACCAAAGCATTGCAATACACCTTCCGACTACGTGCATCGGTAACGACATTGGCCTTGCCCGAATGGTACTAAATACCCATGTCGTAGTCCTTGATCAATTCCAACCACCTTCTTTGCCGGAGTTTCAGATCTGGCTGGGTGAACATATACTTCAAGCTCTTGTGATCCGAATACACTTCACAACGGTTACCGATCAGGTAATGTTGCCAAATCTTAAGTGCATGAACCATAGTAGCTAACTCCAAGTCATGGGTGGGATAGTTGAGTTCATGAGACCTCAACTACCTTGATGCATAGGCCACTACCTTGCCTTCTTGCATAAGAACACAACCGAGTCCCTGACGAGAGGTATCGCAAAAGATATCGAAGCTCTTATGGACATCGGGAAGAACAAGAATTGGGGTTGAAGTCAAATGCTTCTTGAGTTCCTGAAAACTCTCATCACAAGCAGCAGACCACACAAATTTCTTGTCCTTCTTGAGCAACTCAGTCATCGGATTCGCGATCTTGGAGAAGTTCTTGATAAAGCGACGGTAGTAACCCGCTAAACTAAGAAAACTCTGCACATCGGTGACCGACTTGGGCTGACCCCAAGATAGCACATCATTGACCTTGCTAGGATCCATCTCTACGCCTCCCGCTGAAAGAACATGGCCCAAGAATGCCACTTCCTTCAGACCTGATCCTGGCCTGATGATACCCCAATCTCAAGTCAATCTTGGAGAATACCCGAGCTCCGGTCAACTAGTCAAAAAGATCGTCAATGCTGGGCAAAGGGTACTTGTTCTTCAACGTCACTTCATTAAGCGGACGGTAATCAACGCACATGCGCAAGGTCTTGTCCTTCTTCTTCACAAAGATCACTGGACAACCCCAAGGAGATGAGCTAGGATGGATGAAACCTTTCGCTTGAAGCTCACTTAGTTGCTTCTTCAACTCCTCCAACTCATTAGGAGGCATTCGGTACGGACTCATCGAAATTGGGGCGGTACCGGGCAGCAACTCGATGACGAACTCCAGGTCTCAAACTAGAGGCATCCCAGGCAAATCTTCAGGAAAAACATCCACAAAGTCACACACTAATGGGACATCCTGAATCTCCAAGGCTGGCTTCGCTTCAAGTGCACAAAGATGTGGCCCTTGACGCTGCGGTGAAAACCCAACCTGTTCGCCTGAGGGGCTGGTGAGGTAGACAATCTTCCTGGCACAATCGATTTGCCCTAAGTGTTGGGACAACCAATCCATGCCAAGAATCACATCCAGACTTGCTGAGTTGAGTAGAATAAGATTCGCCAAGAACCCCACTCCTTCGACTTCAATGGGAACATCCCGGCATTCTTGATCGGCTCTCATTTCCGAACCCAGAGAGCGAATAAGCAAAGGAACCCTCAAAGGAACAAAGTGAAGATCACTAGCAGCTGCAAAAGATCTTGAAGTAAAAGAATGCAAAGCTCCTGAATGAAACAATACTGCTGCAGGACGAGAATTGACAAGAAGCGGGAGCTCCTCGTCGGGACCAGCTGGCTGACTCTGACCGCTGCGAGTCCTGCCAGCCATCCTGTTCCACTATGATAAGTTAGCAACAAGCCTGAAACGGAAGGCAATGAAAACAATTAACACTTCTAAGAAATGAACTCCAAAAGCTTGAATTGAACACAAAATCAGCATAAGGCCTCAAGTCACAAGGTCAACTTCCTAGTACGACTAACTCGTATGGAAAGAACGAGCAATCGGTTTAGGAAGGTAAATTTCAGAACTCAATTCTAGGCCTTAACGCAGCTAAAGAGCAAGGTAAAACCACATAATGGGGTGTTGGATACTTAGCTAACTCATATCACTTCTTACCTTATATTCCCACAAGTTTTAGTTGGATTAACCTCTCATTTTTAGTTCTACACACTAACTGATAGCTTGATGTCCAGAACCTACAGCTTGCTGTCCAGATTTTCCCTCCAAGCTCCTAGCCAAGATTTTCAACTCCACAAGCTTCTAATCTCCACCAAAAGACAACCAACACTTAAATTTATAACTCTCATGGTTCTCCCAAAACCAATTTAACCGATAAGCAACTATCTTTCGAAAGAAGATGAGAGGGAAATCAGCATTTCAAAACTTAACAAGAACAAGGTAAGATGAGCAAGCTAAGATAGATGAGAAGTAAAATATGAGAACTTACTTAGATTTTCAGCAAACATTTGATATTTTGGAAACTAAGTTTTTTAAAATATCCTAAAGGCGACCAAGCTAGGGGTTTCTACGGTCGGTATGGCTCTGATACCAACTTTGTGAGACCCTGGTGTATTTAGCTTGTAATGCTTAGTCTTCCCTTGACTCTAGCATCACAAACAAAATATACCGTGCCTCGATGGACATGTGCTTTCTAGAATTGCAGCACACATACATCTTTACAAAATCATGCATCATTTCCATACAACTCATAATAGCAAGTCTAGCAAAAGACATACAATAAATAGAGTTATTACAAAAGAGCCGAACGGCCAAATGACATCAAAGTAACATAAGACAGCGTTAGCAAAAGCACCATAAGATGGCTATAAACAAAAGACGACCGGTTAGCCACACACCCACAAGGCAACAAACCAGGCCGCCAAGCTTGTTTCATGATCCGCAGCAAAACTCACAGAAGTTGATCCCTTGGGGATCCACTTCCTCCTCTGCACACAACAAGCAATGCAGGTGAGTACAATAATGTACTCGTAAGACTTACGAGTAACAAGCCTATACATAGCTACATGAGAGCTGAAACAAAGGAAATGGTTATATGGTTAATTGGACACATAAAACAATTTTCATTTACAATAATGTAATAGATTGAAAGTAATTTATCAAATCTGTTTTTTAATCATTGAAATAACAGCGAGGTAACAAAAAATAACATAAGTAACAACCTAGAGGTGACTAACCCAATAGCCACCACACCATAGCACGAATCCTCGATTTGTACCACCCATCAAATTTTAGTTAAAAGGTTGTGGTCTAACTCTTGAAAGACCTTGCCAAGCGTGTCCATAACCTAGGACGAGGCTATTCGAATCGATCAAACCCTGCAGGGGTGTACCAATGTACCCACACTTCAGACCACCTTCTCGCCACAACAAGCACACTTCCGAAGGTATGCCAGCACGGCTAAGTCATACTAGACGTTTCCAATATTGTGTATCAACTACGAGCCGCTCGTATGGATAGAAACCCATACGCTTACATTGTAAAGCCGAAAGACAACTACCCACTCAGGGTAAAGCTTTTGGACAACTATAATGCTCCCAACATCTTCCCTCCTACAACCTCCTGTGACTTGGAGCTAACACACGCCAAAGTACTAAGTCAAGAGAGGTCTCATACCCTCTAGTGTAGTTAGCACTCCAGAATGCTTGGTTTAGTGTAACAAGATGTTCGGTCCTTGTTGACTCGGGCACCCTTCCAGTGACACCCAAAAGCACACCAATCATAAAATTGTGCCCAAGTCCAAATCATTTTGTTTTCAGTTTTAGTTTTCACAATTAAACATAGCACAAAGGCTGAATCATAAAGTCATAATAAGTTTGTATAATCAAGGTTATCGACTAAGTCGACAACCGCCCATTTCTACTGGTAGCTAAGCATAACTAAGCACATTAACTCGTAAACTATTAAGTGACAAGGGCTCATCCAATGAACCCAAAATCACAGCAAGATAATCCTAGGCTCAATAGTAGAGGATAAACATTTGCCTACCGATAATGCATCTAATGGGTCAACTAATCGACAATAGTTTAACACAAGATAGCAATACATATGTAGAATTTGCAAACAACATATTAGAATTTGAAAATAGTTGGATTAATATGATCAAATGATGCTACATCTGCCTACTTTGCTAGAGGTCCTCTTGCTGCAGAGGGTCGCTTTTGGGCTCAACAAATTCGTCGGAACCTAACACAAAAACACGATAAAACCAATAAGAACGAAGAACACCGAAAGAAACTCAAAGTCCAAATTCATCCACATCCCATGAAATTTACACAGCAGCATGGTTATGATTTTAAATAAATTTAGCAACAAGAAATATGTCATTTGGACTAAACATGCAAAAGTCATGGCCTAAACAATTTCTCTCAGCCTGAGAATTCAAATTCAATTAATTTCGGGTACTGTTCATGGCACAATTTTCCAGAAAGATCTAGAACCTGAAATTTTTAGGGTAGGTAGATCATGGTATTCTAAGCACAACAAAACTGGATTTAGTTTATTTGGAGGTAAATTGAATTACTTATGTTTTTTCTAAGTCATGAAACTAGAGTAAATCATTTTTCAGAGGCAAGGGCATGAACAAAACCTAGTCCATATTAAGGTACATTATCAGAGGATTATATACAAATTTATTTTGTTCATTTTGGAGCTACAGAGAATTACTTATGCATTTTCCAAGTTTTAATTGAATTTTTAGACAATATTTAGTGTTAAAACTAGTTAATACAATCTACACCATTTTCTGCTACAGAACAGCTCCTAAACATATTTTTAGATTAAAGTTTAGTTGAATAGAAATTTACCCAACAGAAATCATCTAAAAAGGAGCTATTATAAATTAGTTATGAATTTTTGAAGGTTTAATTCCATTTTTAGTTGACAAATAAAAGCTTACTGGAAAACAATCAAAAGGAAATGACGTGGAACAACGTGGACCTTAGATCTGGAATCGCACAGCCCACGCGCTTCGCAACACAGCACACACGCACGCGCCCTCACAAGGTATCCATCGTTGGATTTAGATCCAACGGTCCACATCGAAGAAAACGTTCGGGGGTTCGAACGATCCAACAAATGTGGGCTGTAGATCTAAAGATGAGCGGCTGTGAGACCCCGGTTTATTTAGCTTGTAATACTCAACCATGGGGAGCTCGCCGACGGGAACCAAGGACATGGCTCAGTTCCAAATAACGTCAAGAACCTAAAGGACGTGCTCTCGACGGCGGCGACGGCCTGGAACGCCGGCGAGCCGGAGAGAGAGGAAGAAGTCCAATACGGTAAGACTACAAAAATCTACACGAGCTCTAGAAAGCAGTAATTAGCTAAGAAATGGGCACCTGAGGACAGAGTGGGGACCGGGGTGGTCGGAGGAGCTTGGAGAAGGTCGACGAAGTCCGGCGATGAAGTGCTTGCCGGCGATGGAGAAGAAGATGATCCCGACCACGAAAAGAAGCTCCCCAACTTGTCCACCTCTGCAATGGTGAACCAAGCAAGTCAGGGAAAGCTTGAGGTGATCAAGACGACCAAATGACAAGCCAAGAACTTGAGGGGACCACTGGAGCTCGGATGGCCTTCGGGAGCTCCAAAACCCGACAATGGTGGTCTTAAGGGTGGTGTTCTTGGGTGCTCGAGCTTGGAGCTCTCACTCACCACCGAGGGAGTTCAAACACACAAGGAATGGAGAAAGAATAGGAGGAAGAAGGCCACATGCTATACATAGCCGGGGAGCTTGGCAATGGCATGGGCAAGTTCACTGTGAACAATGGCCATGCCCCTGCCAAGAGCACGTATGGGGGATGAGTGGCAGAGCAGGTGAAGACTTTTAGGGCTAAAGCTGCAGGGCAATAAATGCATGGCAGCCAAAAGAGCCGTTGACAAAGACAAAAGGTGACATAACACTGCTCCCAACTGCTCTGGTTCTGACACATGTGCAGACGCGTGAAAACCATGATGGCCAGCCTCAGGGAGGTCATGAGGAAGAGAGATAGAGCCGTGGGAGGTCCTGGACGTCCCAGATGTGCTCAGGCAGAGGAGGTCCTCGCGGCTAGGAGGTCCTGGGGAGGTCTTGACCGCAGGATGGATATCCAAGGGCCTGGACCACCCCGAAGCGCTGAGAGCGCTCAAGAGCTCCTCAGATCAGTGGGGAGGTCTGGGGCACTGGATGGAGATCCAACGGCCCAGCACGCGCGCGCACGAGATCAAGTCCGAGTGCGGCGCTGGTGACTTGACTTGAGCGAGTCAAATGGCTGGGTCGGACTCGGGTCTGACTCGAGCCCGAGTCTAGCTCAGCCCTAAATTTGGGTTCCAAACTGATCTGGCGTTTGGGGGATTTATTTGAGGTAGCAAACTCACTCCAAAAATTATGAAATTTTTACAGGAGCTTGCTAGCTGAGTCATTGACCTTGTGTAAATTTTGTAGAGGTTTTTGGGCTATACATTTTCCTCCAAAAATTCTACATGGTGCTGGGCTAATGTTTTACCAAAATTTAAATAGGTTTGACTGACCTCCAAAAATATTGAAACAATTTCTAAAAATTGTGAAATTTTTCAGAGGGGCTACACATCAACCCAAGAATTTAGGAAAATTATTTCCAGGAGATTATCACAAGATGGAACAAGAATATCTAAGAAGAATAAGATGTGGCCAAAACGACTTGTGACTTTTGTATTCCCATAACTTCTTTACAACAAATGCCCAGGCATACAAGAAATACAAGATGTAAGAAAAGTTTTTAATTTCCCTTCATTTTCTTACATTTGAAACACAAGTCTAAAACTTGGGATGTTACAGAGATAAAACTGATGGGATTTAATGGATGAACAATGTTTATGTGATGGTAGAATTATCAGATAATAGTATGTCTTTGATGGAAGGGTCGTGGAATAACCTTTTAAATTGTGTAGTTGGTACCCTCTAAAATAGAGTGGTTGTTGTAGTGAGGTTGTAAGAATTTGGTATACCCTCAATTGAGGATGAGATGATAATCTAATATGTAACAGTTTGGTAAGCTTTTGGAGACTTTTTTAAAGGAAGGGTTGACGATAACGAACCTTGTTAAGAGTGAATTACTCTTGATGTTAGAAATACAGTCTACAAGAGATTGTGTGTAATATCCCAAATTCAAATTAATAAGATTCATGTTCGGAAGAGAGAATTTAATCAAAAATTCTTCTTTTGGGGGAAATCTTCGGATTATGGGCCTCCGGCCCAAGCCTTGGGCAGCCCAAGCCGCACCCACCTCCTCCCCTCTAACCCTAATCCCCCCCCAAGCCGCCTCTCCTCCTTTCCCCTCCCCAAGCCGCCTCATTCTCTTCCTCCCTGCCCCAGGTCGCCACCTCCTCCCCTGCTGGACGCCACCTCCTCCCATAGGCGCCGGCCACCTCCTTGGAGCTGCCCTTCCCGCTGCCGGTATTCGCGAAGGAAAGAGAAGGGGAGATTGCGGGTTTGCTGGCCGAATCAAGGGAGGAACAAGGGAGAGGAAAGGGTAATTCTTCGCGGGGGATTTGATCCGCATCTTCCTAAGGGACTTCAAGGGTAATGAGGTGTTTTCCCCGCTGATTGTTGATGATTAGCTATGAAACCGATTAGTTTTGTTTGGATTAAAATCTGTCTGCAGAAGTTTTGTTTCTGTCCAGAATGTTTCGGGGTCTGTTTCATGATTTTAGAGGCCGAATCTGAGATGATCATCTCCTGGAGTTATGTAGGTCTTGTTCTTAGCTTTCGTTGGCCGCCAAGATCACCTCATTCCGACTTTCGAGTCAAAAGTTATGATAAATTTAATATCTGCTGTCCAGAATCCTGACGAGAATTAGCAGTCTCTGTATAGGTTGATATATGGCCTAGTTAGAGGGTGATTCAGAGGTCTTTCCCATAACAAATTTTGAAGGTGATATCACTAGCTTTCAGGATTGATAAAGAACACTTCATTTGGATTTATAGATCAAAAGTTATGCACTTTTCAATGTGACTGTCCAGATTGTATGTCAGTCTGTCCAGATTGTATGTCAGTTTCTATCTTTAGTTTTGACCAGTGTGCCACTTTTTGTTAAAGGAAAAATTTGAATGTCGTGCCAACTAGTTTATTGTAGGTAATTTCATAACCTTTTCAGATTGTTAAAGAACGCTCAATTCGGAGTTGTAGATTAAAAGTTATGGTTGTTTTAGTATTGCTGTCCTGTTTGTTCAGACAGAAGCTGTGCTGCTGTTTTGTTTTCTTTATTAGAGAAGTTTATTGGCCGAATTGGGAAATCTCATCAACTTGAATGTTATAGATATGTTCGTTAAGATGAGGTAGGATCTGGACTCATCTCATTTCGAGTCCCACGTCATTAACTACTGTCATTTTCGTGCTGTTGTCCCGACACGTTTTTGGGTTGCAGCCTGTTTTTCGGATTAGGTTTTATGGCGATTCCTTGGGAGTTCAAGGGGGGTATTGTAGACTATTAATTCGGGTTGGATTCTATGCTGTTCTTATTTCGGTTATTTAATTGTTTAGGCCACGAGGCTACGGGTTTGGGAGCGCCATCGTTGCACCTTCGCTAACGCCGCAACGCGAAGGCAAGTACTTTGTTGCTTTTGAGTCTTTGTGATTGTGAATGTTTTCATGAATATAGTGTGACATATTGTGTTACCCGAGATGCTTGAATTGGTTATGTTCTTTCATTATGTGGAGTATATATCGAGAGATGGTATTATCACTGCTCATGTTCATATCATGCATCCTTTTATTCATGTTATGTCCACGGGAGTGGATTGTAAGTCCCACCATTCCAATGTGGGCAAATTTGGACATTGTCATGTCCGCCCACGGAGTGGATTAAAAGACCCATCAATTCCGGTATGGGCACGTAAGACCCATCAATTCCAGTATGGGCAGCATTGGACACCTATATGAAACGTTCTTCATATAGGACTTGGATCCCCGCACTTTTGTTAAGGTGCGGGCTTAAGTGAACACCGACGGGTGTGTCACTCACTATACCGGTATATGCATGTGTGCAGTCCATCCTTGATTACATTCATTCATTTCATGTTTTCATAAGTGTTCACTCGATGCAAGGTTCGCATTCTTAAATGGTGATGTCCTGTTTGTATATGTATTCTTTCTCTTTCATTTGTATTTTGAGTCATGGACTCACTCTTGCGTTGTTTGTTTATTTTAGGCAACCCCTGATGTTGGCTCACTTGGGAGGGAGTAGACACGCACTACTCGTTCACATCATCCTATTCATGTTCAAGATTAAATTTAGTTCTATCTTACATTCGTTAATGATGAACTGTAATGATTAAATTATAATTGGTGAAGGAAGGATACCTTCTCCACATGGATGTTGATTTATTACTGCGTGTGAACCTTCTTTATTGATGATCAGTATTAAATAACTTAGAAGGTGAAGGAAGGATACCTTCACCATGTCATGTTTAATTTAATGTTGTCTTTAGTTGAAATACTTAGTTCAAATTCTTCTGCATTATGGATGTATGTTAGATGTTTTAGGTGACATCTTGGCTTCCGAATAGCCAGGGTGTTACAGTTGGTATCAGAGCGGGCTTTAGGTCCGTGGTTAATAGAAGAACATTAAAATGACACACGTGTACGATGAGGTGGGGTTGGGAATCTATTGCTTCCGCATTTCTATTGTTATGTTTCATTCGTTGAGCAATTGTTGAGTTGCTTCTGTATTATCTTTCTTGTTGTTAATCTATGATCTACTATGATATTCATTATCTATGAACTAATACTTTGATTGTCATGAGATGATCCTGCATATTCATAATGGAGTATTTTGGTGAAGCGTGTTGTTAATGGGTGATAAGAAGTGGAGGTCATGGTTGTTACTCTGGGATTCACCAGGTTACGCCACTGTTCGCAGAACGTGGTTAGAGGAGTAGTTACCCCGAGTACCATAGTTTCAGGTGTTAAGCGTGAGTTGCTTTAGAAAGTTGTTCTCTTTCTTGAATTCTGAATTTGGCAATTCTTGTCCTGCGGTGGTTGATGAATTTCTCCTGGGTTTGTGGTTCATGATAGTTTATGGTTTTCAATAGATTCCTCTTGGTTCTCTGAAACAAATATTGCTTTTCACCTGTTGAGTTGCTTTTACCACTTGTGGTCGTTGTCAATTGACAAGATTGATGTTTTCATGGTTGCTCCTTATTTCTCATTGAAAAAGAATGACTCATTTACTCGTTTGATAGCTTGGTTAGTGAGGGTTTTCCGCTGTAAGTTCGTTTGCATAAGAAAGTTTTGGCTTTATGCGTTTCTTTTGGATTACTCCGAGCGTTGAGGTTTGAAGTCTCTCTTTTGCTGTAGTAAGGTGTTAGAATCCTTTTGTGATGTCTTGCCATGCTTAAATTGAGAATTTATAACTAAGCGAATAAATTGTTACGATATGAGTTACCAAGTTGGGTTATTAGCATGGTGCAAATCAACTATTCTTAACTACCATCTATGAAAGTGAAATTGAATAATTTGAAATATCCTTGTATTTGATACAGGCTGTTTGTTAAATAAAGACTGTCTATATCTGTTCAGAACCTATAGATCTTACATAAGAGCTAGATTTATCTATTTCATGGTATGCTAAAATTGTTGAAACTTGTATAAAGGACCGGATGGGTGCCGGTGTATCGATTCGGGAAACCTTGTTTATAGAAAATTATGTTAGTGAATCTTTAATCATGTTTTGAAATGATTTCTGAACAAAGGTGAAATGTGAGTCTATGTTTATATATGGTTATGTGTTTGCAAATGGAATTAGTATTGTATGTACACACATGATTAATACCATCATCGATTGTTAGTGAGCGCTGAAGAAGGTGTTAAGCAACACCAATAGTTGAGTAGATTAATTTCGTAAGTAGTCTTTGCTATCGTGCCTTGTGATATTGATATTGCTTAGCATAATCTTGTTATAATAAATTTGTTTCAACCTTGTGGTTTGTATTCCCTTTGGGAAGTTTTAGGATGGAGTAATAAAGTTTGATGATTCTTGGTACCAGAGTATGTTGTCGATGTTTTTAAATCGTCAAAATGTGAGAATGAGGTTAATTCTCGTAGTAATTCGATCACCCATGGTAATATTTCTTAAATGATCAAATTTCAAGTTTTGTGTTCATGATCTTTTGGGGGTTCAGGCTTTTTGCGGTAAATGAAGTTTATCGAGTAGCGATATGTTGCAAAGTTATATCCTTGGTCCCGTGTTCAGTGCGAGTGGTAGATGAGTTTTCTAGTTGGTGAAAGTCGTTTCCATTTGTCTCTTCTTTTGAGAAAGAATCAACCCATTCTTTTCACGTGGGTCTTTCGAAGTGTTTTCTAATTGTTGTTGTGAAATTGATGTTAATACCCATAGTAATTTGATCGCCTTTGGTGATATCGTTCAGATGAGAATATTTGAAGTTTAGCTTTCGTGATATTTTCTTTGAGCTATTGAATCAGCTGGTAGCTGAAATTATTTTAAATAAATTGAGGTATTGAATTGTCTTGTTGCTTCTTAAGAGATTCATGTGATTGAATCTTAACGGTTTTGGTTTGAGTTGGCAACGTGAAGTGCAATTAAAGAAAATTATGTTGGTTCCCTTAAGAGGAGAATAATCGCTTGCTTTTCATGAAATCCGTAATTGGAAATGTTTGAGTTTGGTGGTGAGATTATTTGGATCTCATGTTTAGTGTGTAGTTGAATTGTTCGAACAAATAGGACGTATTGAGGAATTTCATTGGTTCTTATTTAGTCCGTGTGGTTTGGACTAAAGACCTTATCTTGTTCATTGTGGCAAAGCGATGTTAGTCAAAGAATTAATTTCAGTGTTAAAGGAAAGAGTGTAGTAGGAATATTTGAGAATTTGAGTCAAGTTTTGTAACTCGTGGTTATTTGAATTGTTCATAAACATTTTGCTCTTTTCACTCAAGAGTTGTCGAGTTCCAATCGCAATGTCATTTTCTTATTGGTTGTTATTTGCTATTTCCATTTCGAGTTGATGCGTGCCCTCCGCTGTGAACTCAACTTTCGTTTTCCAGCATCTTTATTACAGTTATTTCTTTTGGTCTCGTGCTCTTTGTGAGCAGCAACATTTTCCTGTGTGGTGAAAGTTGTTCTTGTTCGCCTCTTTCTTTTGAGAAAGGATCAACCGTTTTGTGCTATAAAGTTTTACAAATCGTGAGTTGTTAATTGTTTGGTGGTGGTTAAGTGATTGTAGGGGTGAGTTGTTGCTACCCAGCTATTGGAGGAGTAATAGAAGATGAGTTGGTTTTGACCTGAACCTCTTGGAGGGAAGTTGATTCAGATGGAATGTATGGTTTCGAAGTAAAATTGTATATTGTTCGACTAAGTAGGACCTATGGTATAGTGTAGTTCCAGAACCTTGGTTCATGTTGAAATGTTGGGGATTATCAAATGTATGGAAACCGTAATCAATTTTATAGAGTAACACTATTGAAAGTATCGCGATGTTGTATGAGTGATTCCTGATGAGGTCAATGAGTGAGTATGTTGGAATTGTAGGGATCTTAGAGATTTAAGCCGATGATTTCATTATTTGTTATAAGAGGAATTCGTTGTAGAGGTCTTGGAGGTTAAGTCTGGGCTTTCCATTGTCATGCTAGACTTTTGGTCGCCCAAAGATTTGTGTGTAGAGGAGATAGAACATTGGAGTATCCTGAGTAGTGGAATGATTGTCAATAGAACCCTTCTGATGTAGTTCATGAGCGGGTGTCTTGAGGATTCGATGTGTTATTCTGAAAGTTGGAGGTGATGAGATTTCATGGGTTTTGAGGTGCTTTGGTTCCTTCTATCAAATTAATGTCATCATTGAATGAGTTGTCTAGAGCATTGATGGAATCAATAGAGTCTCTCCACAAAGGTGTGGATGATGTACTTTGTTTAAGCCTAATTTGAGGATGTTAAATTAAGAGGTTTGAGCCCGTGGTATGCGATGAATTCAATTCCAAGGTCCGAGAGAAATTTTATTCCTAAAAGAGGACTTGAGAAACAGGATGTTTCCTTGGGTATTGAAGCGTTTTATTGATACTCATTTGAGCTTTGTGTTGTTGACTGGTGTCTTCTGCAATGTGAGTTGGTGTTGTGTTGGCATGTTTGCTTCTTTCCAATTCAGACAAAACAAAAGAAGTATTTGGTTTGAGCATTCAAGTGATCTCCCCTTTGGCTTTCGTGACGTTTATTCGCAATTTGCCACTTGGAAAGTGGAAAGGTTTTCTTGATGAAATTCTGATTTCTGGATTTTACTCTTCAGTACTCAGTTGGTAACGTCTAGTTGTGATGTGAATCTTTCTTATTCAGAGGTGTTTTGCCGGTAAAAGAGTTTGCTTAAAAAGAATTCGATTGTATGTTTTCGGATAAAGGAGGTGATCCTTGTTTTCAGTGAAGAGTTCAATTGAGAAGCGGAATAAGAGTTCCGTGTTCTTTGTGCTTGTCGTGTGGTTCGGTATCATTGGGAAGGTTAACCCGTGTACATTGGGTTGTTTTCGCTAGTTGGCGATCGCCATGACTGTCTCGAGTCCATGCGCGAGTACGTAACGCCTTGTTTGTTCGTGTTGAGTGAGTACCGAGAGATCCAGAGGTTGAGATTTCGTTTGCGCCGCTGACCATCGAGTGAGATCTTACCTTCGAGTCTTGTCCGATGATTGTACCTGGAAATGTTGGGCTGGGGGTTAGATCAGACGTTGTTTCACGTCTTTGTGTTGTGGTTCTCAATCCGAGAGAGGGGCCACTTGGGAGTTGGAGTTTCACATGCGTGAGCTTTATCCGCCGTCTCGCAACGGTTATCTATTTACCGTTGTTAAGATCGATCGCGAGGTTACTTCGTTTTTGACGGTTAGAATTCGAGGTCGAACTGCTAAGGGGATAGAATGTAATATCCCAAATTCAAATTAATAAGATTTGTGTTCGGAAGAGAGAATTTAATCAAAAATTCTTCTTTTGGGGGAAATCTTCGGATTATGGGCCTTCGGCCCAAGCCTTGGGCAGCCCAAGCCGCACCCACCTCCTCCCCTCTAACCCTAATCCCCGCCCAAGCCGCCTCTCCTCCTTTCCCCTCCCCAAGCCGCCTCATTCTCTTCCTCCCTGCCCCAGGTCGCCACCTCCTCCCCTACTGGACGCCACCTCCTCCCATAGGCGCCGGCCACCTCCTTGGAGCTGCCCTTCCCGCTGCCGGTATTCGCGAAGGAAAGAGAAGGGGAGATTGCGGGTTTGCTGGCCGAATCAAGGGAGGAACAAGGGAGAGGAAAGGGTAATTCTTCGCGGGGGATTTGATCCACATCTTCCTAAGGGACTTCAAGGGTAATGAGGTGTTTTCCCCGCTGATTGTTGATGATTAGCTATGAAACCGATTAGTTTTGTTTGGATTAAAATCTGTCTGCAGAAGTTTTGTTTCTGTCCAGAATGTTGCGGGGTCTGTTTCGTGGTTTTAGAAGCCGAATCTGAGATGATCATCTCCTGGAGTTATGTAGGTCTTGTTCTTAGCTTTCGTTGGCCGCCAAGATCACCTCATTCCGACTTTCGAGTCAAAAGTTATGATAAATTTAATATCTGCTGTCCAGAATCCTGACGAGAATTATCAGTCTCTGTATAGGTTGATATATGGCCTAGTTAGATGGTGATTCAGAGGTCTTTCCCATAACAATTTTTGAAAGTGATATCACTAGCTTTCAGGATTGATAAAGAACACTTCATTTGGATTTATAGATCAAAAGTTATGCACTTTTCAATGTGACTGTCCAGATTGTATGTCAGTCTGTCCAGATTGTATGTCAGTTTCTATCTTTAGTTTTGACCCATGTGCCACTTTTTGTTAAATGCAAAATTTGAATGTCGTGCCAACTAGTTTATTGTAGGTAATTTCATAACCTTTTCAGATTGTTAAAAAACGCTCAATTCGGAGTTGTAGATTAAAAGTTATGGTTGTTTTAGTATTGCTGTCCTGTTTGTTCAGACAGAAGCTGTGCTGCTGTTTTGTTTTCTTTATTAGAGAAGTTTATTGGCCGAATTGGGAAATCTCATCAACTTGAATGTTATAGATATGTTCGTTAAGATGAGGTAGGATCTGGACTCATCTCATTTCGAGTCCCACGTCATTAACTACAGTCATTTTCGTGCTGCTGTCCCGACACATTTTTGGGTTGCAGCCTGTTTTTCAGATTAGGTTTTATGGCGATTCCTTGGGAGTTCAAGGGGGGTATTGTAGACTATTAATTCGGGTTGGATTCTATGCTGTTCTTATTTTGGTTATTTAATTGTTTAGGCCACGAGGCTACGGGTTTGGGAGCGCCATCGTTGCCTGCTAACGCGTCGCAACGCGGAAGGCAAGTACTTTGTTGCTTTTGAGTGCTGTGATTGTGAATGTTTTCATGAATATGGTGTGACATATTGTGTTACCCGAGATGCTGAATTGGTTATGTTCTTTCATTATGTGGAGTATATCTTGAGAGATGGTATTATCACCGCTCATGTTCATATCATGCATCCTTTTATTCATGTTATGTCCACGGGAGTGGATTGTAAGTCCCACCATTCCAATGTGGGCAAATTTGGACATTGTCATGTCCCGCCCACGGAGTGGATTGAAAGACCCATCAATTCCAAAGTATGGGCACGTAAGACCCATCAATTCCAAGATGGGCAGCTTTGGACACCTATATGAAACGTTCTTCATATAGGACTTGGATCCCGCACTTTTGTTAAGGTGCGGGCTTAAGTGAACACCGACGGGTGTGTCACTCACTATACCGGTATATGCATGTGTGCAGTCCATCCTTGATTACATTCATTCATTTCATGTTTTCATAAGTGTTCACTCGATGCAAGGTTCGCATTCTTAAATGGTGATGTCCTGTTTGTATATGTATTCTTTCTCTTTCACTGTACTTGCTGAGTCATGGACTCATTCTTGCGTTGTTTGTTTATTTTAGGCAACCCCTGATGTTGGCTCACTTGGGAGGGAGTAGACACGCACTACTCGTTCACATCATCCTATTCATGTTCAAGATTAAATTTAGTTCTATCTTACATTCGTTAATGATGAACTGTAATGATTAAATTATAATTGGTGAAGGAAGGATACCTTCTCCACATGGATGTTGATTTATTACTGCGTGTGAACCTTCTTTATTGATGATCAGTATTAAATAACTTAGAAGGTGAAGGAAGGATACCTTCACCATGTCATGTTTAATTTAATGCTGTCTTTAGTTGAAATACTTAGTTCAAATTCTTCTGCATTATGGATGTATGTTAGATGTTTTAGGTGACATCTTGGCTTCCGAAAAGCCAGGGTGTTACAGTTGGTATCAGAGCGGGCTTTAGGTCCGTGGTTAATAGAAGAAGATTAAAATGACACACTGTGCACAGTAGGTGGGGTTTGGAATCTATTGCTTCCGCATTTCTATTGTTATGTTTCATTCGTTGAGCAATTGTTGAGTTGCTTCTGTATTATCTTTCTTGTTGTTAATCTATGATCTACTATGATATTCATTATCTATGAACTAATACTTTGATTGTCATGAGATGATCCTGCATATTCATAATGGAGTATTTTGGTGAAGCGTGTTGTTAATGGGTGATAAGAAGTGGAGGTCGTGGTTGTTACTCTGGGATTCACCAGGTTACGCCACTGTTCGCAGAACGTGGTTAGAGGAGTAGTTACCCCGAGTACCATAGTTTCAGGTGTTAAGCGTGAGTTGCTTTAGAAAGTTGTTCTCTTTCTTGAATTCTGAATTTGGCAATTCTTGTCCTGCGGTGGTTGATGAATTTCTCCTGGGTTTGTGGTTCATGATAGTTTATGGTTTTCAATAGATTCCTCTTGGTTCTCTGAAACAAATATTGCTTTTCAACTGTTGAGTTGCTTTTACCACTTGTGGTCGTTGTCAATTGACAAGATTGATGTTTTCATGGTTGCCAACTGACTTCTTCAGGTGGGACACATGGAACACATCATGTACCCCCTCAAGTGTAGTTATGTATATGCCAGCTACACTTGAGGGGGTACATGATATGTAAAGGTTTGCCAACTGACTGACACTGAGGTTGGTGCGCATTGGTAGAAAATGTGCTACCTTTGTCAATCGATCAATGACAACCCAAATAGCATCCTTCCCAGAAGAAGTACGGGGTAGACCGGTGACGAAATCCATACCCACGGAATCCCACTTCCACTCAGGTACTGGCAAAGGTTGAAGAAGGCCTGCTGGACGCTGATGCTCGGCCTTGACACGACAGCACACGTCGCACTCGACAACGAATATGGCAATCTCATGCTTCATACGGGTCCACCAGAATCTCTGACGAAGGTCCTGATACATCTTGGTGGCCCCGGGATGAATGGACAAATGGGAGTCATGGGCTTCGCGGAGAATCAATTCCCGCAATTCCACAACCTTTGGAACTACAAGGCGTTGCCCAAACCACACAACACCATGCTCATCCTCTGAGAAGCACTTGGCTGTCCCATCCTTGATGTTCTGCTTGATTTGACTCACACCAACATCTGTCTGTTGTGCAGCCTTGATTTGGTCCACCAAGGTTGGTTGTACAACCAAGGTAGTAGGAGAATCATGCTCAATCAAACGCAAATTGAGCCGCTGAAATTCTTCAAGAAGGGCAGGCTGTTGCTCTTAGAGCACTAATGTATTGCAATACACCTTTCGACTAAGTGCATCTGCAACCACATTGGCCTTGCCCGGATGATACTTGACGAGGATCTAAGTAATCCTCATCTATTTACTCCATAATCAAGAAATATGACGTCATAAGACATACCCCTTAGAATATCAAAAGAGAAGAACTAGTCAGGAAGTCGTAGACCACCCTACGACTACCCCCTGGTCGTAAGCTCTTCTACGACCACGGGATAATCCCTACGACTACCCCCCTGGTCGTAAGCTCTTCTACGACCACGGGATAATCCCTACGACTACCCCATGGTCGTAAGCTCTTCTACGACCATGGTATAATCGTTACGACTACTACCTAGTCGTAAGCTCTTCTACGACTATGGTATGATCGTTACGGTATGTCCGGTCGTAAGTTTTTCACGATCGGGGCACGCTACGGGTTCCTCACGACTTCATCGACCCACCCGCTTGACGCCCATTAAGCAGTGAGAATCTAAGCGGTCAAAATACGCGATTATCTCGACATAAGCGTAGATAATTCCCACTATCTCTCGATCGGCGATTGACAAGACATGGGAGGTTACTACTCGGTAATTACTCTCATTATTACATAATAATGAGCGACTAATTAGCCTGGAAGGACAACGTCCACTATTGTTTAGTATAAATAGGTATCTCATTAGAGATAGAGAGGAGGCCTTTGGGAAAAGAAAGAAGAAACAGAGCATACTTATTCGATTGTAATCCAAAGAGCAAATACAAGATACAGGAGTAGGGTTGTTATTCTCACCGAAGAAGGCCCGAACTCGTATAAAAATCCCGTGTCTTCTTCGTCTGTAATCAATTGTGGAGACCCCGAATCAAACAATCTTTACGTAAGATCGGTTCTAAAACACCGGCGCTGGCGCCGACCGTGGGATTCTCTGGTAATTCCTTGTCAACGATTCTTCCTTTTCTCTTTTATGCTACCATGCCGGAGAATGGAATGAGGAGAATTGGTTCGACTTGGCCGACACGCAGACATCGACATGGATGCCGGTCTCGAATACGAACGAGTATCGAATCTTCGATGGTATTGCCGCCATCGGAGATCTTCTATCGATCTCGAGGCGCATTACCACGAGTCGAGGAGGATCCTTATCCCCACGACGATGCGCCCACCAGAGGATCAATTTCTCGGGAGGCAAGGGTCAACTCGACAAACAACGTACACGTCTCGTGGCAAACTCGCAACACGACGAGCTTTTCCTCTAAGTGTTCGTGTCCCCCAAGACGATTCGAGTTGGCGAGACAAGTTCGAAGACATTATCCCGAGCTCCATCGACATCGATGGTCCTCTCTCCGAGCATTTCGCGAGGAAGAGGATCGAACATGCTTGTTCATCCAAATTCAACCGCCCCGACGCAGAGCCACTGCGCATCGAGGCGGTTATAACCCGAGTTCCCCTACGGAGGGTTTACTCCAAGTCGCGGATGGTGTCGCCGACCACTCCACCGGTGAGAGATCTCGGCGCAAGTGGAAGTCATCCACGGGAGGTCTTCGTCCTTCCTCTCGATCGGATCGTTCTCCCGGAAGAAGGATTGGACATGCTTTCGCCGAGCATACTCTACACCACCTCGTCGTAATGGCAAGGACACCACGGTGGCGAACGAAACGAACACTTTGATCAACGTGCGGGACATCCTCAACATTCTCGCTCCATTAAAACAAGTTCAAGGGTGCGAAATAGACCATTCTGAGGCAATTCGACGGAAGAAAATAGTGGCTCAGAAGAACCTCCCTGAGCGCGCTTATTTCCAGTCGAAGGAAGCTCAAGAACTCCAGCACATCAATGATTTGCTGGAGAACCCGACCCAAGAACTCGCTCGAGCACCAGGTTATGATCTTTTTGCCGAGGAGATCGCGCAAAGACTTCGTGACATGATGGCCAAACTCGAGCGACAAGGTCGACCACAACCACGAAGTCGTAATAGTGCGGCTACTTCTTCTGCCAGCCGTTCAGGAAACTCGTCGCATGGAAGGCGGCACGACTCTCCCTCATGTCGTTCTCTCGACATGAGAAAAATACCACAAGCCAACGGGAGGGGTGATCTTTCACCACTTCAGCGACCAGACGCACGGCGGCAAGCGGGGTACGAGGAGTATTTCCCCCGTAAGGCTGAGGCCTATTATAGGCCTAGTCCCCCCATGGCTGGGTATCGACGAGTTCGATCGCCCGGCGACATTAACCCTTCGTTTCTGCAAAAAAGAAGACAAGAGGTTATCTCGGGATGTTGGGCGTTCTCGCCTGACCTTCGAGCGGTTCGTTGGCCGCCTCGATTTCGACCGACGAATATGGAGAAATTCGATGGAACTCAAAACCCCATCGAGTTCCTCCAAATCTACACTCTGACTATCCGAGCTGCAGGAGGAGGAGAGCATGTCATGGCGAATTACCTTCCGACTGTGCTCGAAGGATCGGCGTGATCATGGCTTCTAAACCAACCATTTGAGTCGATCTACTCGTGGCAACACCTCGTGATCTCATCGCTGTCTAATTTCAGGAACTTACAATCGCCCAGAAAGGAGGATGACTGCACGGATAAGACGAACAACCATGAAACGCCACGACAATTCATCAGCGCTTGATCAAAGTTGAAACTCTATTCGGAAGTTTCGACTCATCCGTGATCGGGCTTTCAAACAGGAGTCCGTAGCGTAAGAATAACAGAGGACATCGCTTACATCCACCGCCACCGTCGTTGAGCTCTTTGAGATGGTCGATAGATATGCGATCTTCTTTGAGCGGTCGAATGGAACGATACCATCGATCTCAAAGATGGCATCCTCGGAAGCAAAGTAAAGTGGTAAGAAAAAGCATAAAAGGCTAGGAAATCTAAGAACAAAGCGAAAAGTCAAAAATCTCCAGATGCCAGTTCTAAGGAGGTCCTAGCCGTTAGCGATAAGGAGCCACACAACCCCAAGCAAAATCCCGATCGAAGTAAAGGTAAACGCCAAGATCGGATAAACGACAAACCCAGGTGGTGCCTTTTCATAAAAAAGAAGGGCATGACCTTCGTAACTGCCGAGTTTTCTTACGGAAACTCGAGGACTATTATTCTGGCAAAGGGCCACTTCCTATTCTTGAACAGGTGGGCCAAACCAGTGAACAAAAGGAGTCGGACGATGAGGAGATGCCGTTCCAGGACCTGCAGCACACCATTGATCATATCTATGGGGGGTCTTCGGCATACGAATCACGAAGACAGCTGAAAGCAGTCGAACGTGAGGTAAACACAATCGACTCTCCTCTTGTCAATAAATTACCGAAGTGGTCGGAAATCACCCTTGCTTTCGAGAAAGGTGATTGTCCGATACCTTCGACTAGACCAGGTCGATTTCCGATAGTAGTCGAACCCACCATCAACAATTGTCGAGTCAATCGAGTTTTAGTTGATGGTGGAAGCTCGTTAAATATATTGTTTACGAGTACCCTGGACGAGATGCAAGTACCCAGGACAAAGGTAAGACCGGTACGATATTCATTTCATGGAATCGTACCGGGGTCTTCGGCCAAACCCATTGGCCAAGTTTCTCTTCCTTTAACGTTTGGATCACCAAGCAATTTCAGGACAAAGAAAGTCTCCTTTGATGTTGTGAGGATACCCGGTTATTGGAAATGTACTTAATTAAATTTATACTGTAGCATAATTGTTAATGAAGGAACAGTATTGCCCCTTTATTAAAGATCATGCTAGGAGTATAAATTTAACCAGTAGCCGATCCAATACTCAGGATTCCGGGATATATATATCTCACAATGGTTCCCAGGATCAACGACCATTGCATATATATCCTTCATCAACATTGCATCAAACACATACAAGTCATACATTGACATAATTAAACATAAGTTTACAACTTGCGGTTTTAGTACTACATTATGAAGTGACTTGGTCACTACAACAAGTTCAACGGCGGAAGCAAAATAAAAGTTCAAAATCCACCAATGGCCCCATCCACCCACAGGCGATTGCGTGGAGGAAAGAAGTAGCTTTACTCGTTAGCGTCACCCTGATCGGCGCTAACGGGTACTTCATAAAGGTAACCATCCTCACTTGCAACAATAGGTGATAGCACCTTGAGTACGGAAGGTACTCAGCAAGTCTTACACAAACTAATAAAAGAAAGTGTTTATTAGAACCTATTCAAAGGAGTAGAATTTATACATGCATAAGGCTACAACAGGAAGGTAAAATGGTTAAGTTTTGCATAAAGCAGGACATCTTAACCTATAAAAGCTAAATTTTGGATAAAGCAGTTTAATAAATCCAAGTTGGATTAGAATAGTAAGTAAATGACATAATGTAAACAGTACAGTGCATGAATCCCTCATGCCAAACCAAAAACAGAAACCAGATTTGTAAATCAAAACTTCTATACAGGTGACATCAATTCAAGTTATCGTCCATGACCGTGGACATGGCTATTCGAACAGTTTATACCCTGCAGGGGTGTACATCTTTACCCACATGACTTAGCTAGCCCGTTGCCTTCGGATGCCTCCGAATGATGACATACTTCCTTTGGTATGCCGACCGGGGAATCTAAGATTTAGCATTTTTCAACAAGTTAACACTATTGAGTTGGATACCCACGTGTGAACTGATCTCGCTTAAACAACGTCTGATAGCGTCTGTCTAACCGGGGCACACATGTTGCGTCAGGAATGCCGATCCAACCATAAGAAGTAAGGCGTTGGACTCGCTACCCATAGTAGATTGCAATCGGCATCTTTAAGGTACGTACATGCAACGGAGCACATATACGCCCTCACCCTTCTAAGAACATCTGATATCGACATACAAGCTCACATGGCATAAAACGCAGTCTAATGACCAAAGCATCTATGTCATACAAGATCAATACACATATCCTTACTCCCCTGTTTCCAACTCAATAATCTTAACATTTTACTTAACCAAACAGCGTCCATACACTGCATGTGGAAGTACGTGGGGGACTTGAATTGAATAGTCAGAGTTCGGTCCTTAATTGGTCCAGACAAGTCCACCACAATTCCCAATCTCGTGCACAAAAGCACCACCACTAGCTTCCTCTTGTCCAGATTAATTTAAATTTAAAACTCATTTCGGACATAAGTAAACTGGACAAAGAGTTTAAAGTAACAGAAAGCCATTTGTGATTCCCATGTTTGACAAGATATTCTTGTCAAACTCTAAAGTTCTCTAGACTGCATGTCTAAGCCAAATCTGAAAAAATATTATAGCATACAGTACTACGCTAAGGTTGAGTGTATGGTTATAATTAAGGTAATCCACCATGTTAGGTCATAACTAGTTACTAACAGATCACAATTTTGTATTTTCATAAAAGTAGCATGCACAGATGTCACTGGATTTGGAAAAGCTATTGTATAAAATTTGGGATCAACATGGTGCAAAGAGGATGCTTGCCTTGATAATAGTATACTTCTGTTGCAGGCTCAGGATGCTCAGAAATAGTGATGGAGGCGGGGTTCCCGATCTTTCGATGAGATTGATAAATATCGATTTTGGTGGAGGTGACTCTCGCGATCCGACTACAACCGTACGACGACGCTTGCGCCTTAGCAATCGTTGAACCAACTCCGCGACGTTATTGACCGTGCTGGAAACGCGATCAACCTGACCACGAAGGCCTATTCCTGTATGCAATCGAAGAACACGCAAGAACAAGATAAAACGCAATCTGAAATTGCAAATATGGATTGAAATATTTATAAATTGGGATTCCGAAAGCTGTCTTGACAGGTGGTCATCCGACACAACTGAAGAACAGAAGTTTGCACAATGGCTAAACCTTAACTCAACGAAATCCAAGAAAACTAGAGGGGGTGCGGCCTCCTTAAATAGGGGATGAGGAGCCACACAACTAATAGAACTAGCGGGGTGGGATTAAACTCGCGGATTACTGTTCACATGAACAGTAACCACGCCCCCAAGTGGCCCAATGGCAGATGAGCCAAGTTCAGTATGATTACAAAGCCCAGATTGGTCCAAACAATTGATATGACGTCTTCTTTTGATGATTGTGATCAGTCCAGAAGGAATTTGAAGATAAGGCCGGATCCGTTGGAAAGAGGACGAAATAAGCTTTCAATCAAGTACTTGTGGACCTTAAACGGACACCGTATGAGAAAGTTATGCCTGTTTTAAGTTGATGCTGTCAGGCTGATTTTGGAGGCCGAACTGGATTCCAAAACAGGTCCAGCTCGAATTGCTTGCTTCTCTTGGACCAAAAGTGACATGGTGCTGCACATATATATATTTCATCATTAGGTAGCATCATATAGTTCATATAATATAAAGACACTCCTAAAAACGAGCTCACCTTATAATTTAAGTGAAGCGTACGAGCTCTTATACTTAGAACATTAAACATAGCAAATATGGTTGTATCCATAGAGGTCATGTCCTCATCATCCTCCCTTTCTTGAAAACAAAGCCGTCATCGGCTTTTGATAATCTGAAAATAGGGTAACAAAGAAGCCAAAGTGTATGCATGATATATGCATATGTCATCTGTTTTAACAGTTCTTCGTTGTTGCACCATTAATGTTAGAAGACAGCAACAATCATATATGTGAATGATCAAAACAAAAGTTCTCACACAACAATTATTGCAACTAGTTTTGCAAATGTAAGTGAAGCGTTTATGCAATTCAAATATCTGAAGTTGTAAACTTGCAGTGGTAGCATATATGGGCAAATCTACAACTTTTGGAATCAAACAAAATTCACCCATATAATCATATGTCAGACGAGCAATAGCAAATTCATCTAGCAATGGTGAAAAGATTTGTAAGTTCTTCCACAATTCAACATCCGCATTCGATTGTCCTTACTAGATGGTGCCATAAAGGTGAACACATAGGCATGGGATGAGCACTAAATTTTATTTGACTCTCATATTGAACAAGATTCAAGACACAAGAATTGTTGTTCAAACAACATGCTTCAATTCATCGATGTGATCACAAGTTATGCATATTCGATATACAAGAAATTGATTGTCTACACCATAATCTCCAATCAAATTAAACTTATATCCGGGGTGTAGGTGCTAAACAAGAATTTCGAACATGCAATTACTGAAATTTTTCCAAGGCATGTGACAATTTCATAGGTGAATCCAACATAATATAACATAAAGAATCAGCAGGAGAAATTTTAGTCAAAACGTCTTTATGTCTAACCAATTCCACATGATCATTGTATGCGATTAAATCATCACATGAATCATTTAAAACAGAGCAATTCAATTACTTGAGATATGGTGCACTCAAGTTAACAGTAAATCAACAAGTTTATCACATGGTGCACTCAACTTAGTGGCAAATCAATCAAATTATCACAGATTCATGCAAATTCTTAATAATATCGATTCGTAGCTAGAAATGAATTTCTACCTTCTCAAGACTAGGTTCATCCACCTCATGTGATGCGATGGTTTCTACTACAATCTGATTTTCCTTTGCTCAATGATACTAGGCATGAAATCATGGTTATTGTTCTTAGATTGAGTGTTCAAATCAATACCTTTTGTATTACCTTGTAGGCTCGACTCGGATGATGTAGGCGCTTCCATCTCCTCATCTTCCTTCTCAACCAATGGAGTAGGTGGTGCAATCAACTCATTCTCCTCTTCGGCATGGTTCTCAACTTCCTGCAAGCCATTAGTCACAGAAAAAGACACAAACATAGGTTTGTTCTGATGTTTCCTATCATCATGTATTCTTAATTTCTCCTCAATCGACTTTCAACCTTACAGCAAGTATAAACAAATGAGAGAGAATTATATTCTTTATGAACAAGAAGGTCCTGAATTCCCGATTAAGCCCACTTAAGAATCTATTTTCGTAGCTTCAAGATGTTCCTCTAAACCACAACGCAACAAACGAGTTTTCAATTCATGATAGTATTCCCTTACGGTTCTACTACCTTGATTTACACGTTGCAATCTAGCTAGTAAATAATCAGCATGATATTTAGGAACGAATTCATCTCTCAAAAGTTTCTTTAATGCATTCCAAGTTTGAGGCACTCTTCCATGTCTATTTAAATACTTCCACCAAAGTATTGCATCCTCAACAAAAACACTAGTGGCAGCTCTAATCTTTTGCCTATCAGACCAATCATAATATTCAAATTCTTTCTCTAATGCTATTTCCCAGTCAACATAGGCATCAGGATCAAAGTTACCATCAAAGGATGGAGATGCATACTTAAATTTACCTCGTTCAGGCACAGGAGATGAGTCAACGGTGTTGTTGATCTCACGAAACTCCCTACTATGTGATCTTGAACCTGTCATAGTTAGTAGAAAACAAGCATATGTCCCTAGCAACTACTAGGATGTGATGGTTCAAAAGTCGCTCACACTCAAGCTTTCTATCAAATTCTTACCAATTCTTACCAAGCAAACAGGGGTGATCGGCAACCAGCGGTATCAACGTATCTTCGAAGATTGGATGGAGCGATTGCTAGGAGAAGTTCAGCCTGTACGGTGTAGAAGATGTGTAGCTGGGAAGGCTCAAGAATGGTAGCAAGGATTAGCAACAATCAATTCAGCAACTGCAAGTTGAATAAATATTCAAAGTACTAGTCAATGTTGCTGATCCTAGCCTAATCAAAGCTTGCTAATCAAAGCCTATCCAGAGAAGTGTATGCACACACACGCAAAGATTAATGTGACTTGATGCAAGCAAATGAAATTCTCACACCAAGTGCTAGGAGAGACGCTAGCCAATTACTCAAACCTCTGTGTAGGGGCACAAGATTGTTCACACGATATAGAGCACAAAGATACAATAACGTGCAATGTAAATAGCCCTCTAGATTGAGCAGAAATAATAGCTAGTCTCAAATGATGAAAAGAACAAAGTTTTATATAGCTTATATATGCTTGTTTGAAAGGTTTTGACGAGATCTACAACTTTGCAGTTGAGGCGAACTCCAAATTCCGAAAGGAAGATAGAAGGAAATAGCAAAAATAGAACCCGAAAACTTGCGATGTGAATTCAGGGCCCAAGATGGCCGATTTTGGGGCACCTGGAGGGCAACAAGTGGCTTAGGTAGAAAATATGCGCCTCGTCATTAGCTTCGAAACGAGCACAAGAATGTCCAAAACGGACGCGGTATGCAAAAGTTATGCCCGTTTTACTGAAGGTGTCTCGGAAACGGAATCCTACTCGGACTCAAAGCCGTCTTGTGTTCAATCTTGAAATAACTATATCTTTTGATTCCATGGGCCAAACTTGCTGATTTTTTTTATGGAAGCTTGTGGCTGTACGTAGAAGGTCTCGACTAATTTTTATGCACTTTTTTTTTTACCGCGGCTTTTGTTTTTTTTGCGGTTGCCTCTTTCTCCTTCTACTATTTGACCGACCCTAGGATTTGCCGCAAGTCGCAAATAACATCAATTCTCCCAAAAGATCACAGCAATCCTCCCTCTCTTTTTTTTTGGATTAACAACAATACAAATTTTCTATTTTTAGTGCGGATTAGAGGAGTTCTGACCCACGAATTTTCTGTTTTAGATGCAAAAACTAAGAACACTAAAAGAACGATCAAGCGACGCAAAGAAAACACGAGATGCAACTAGGCAAAGACTAACTAGACAATAACTAGAACTAGAAATCAGCAACTAGACACGACGATGCAACCAATGATTCAACAAGTAAAATACCGAAAAGAAAATTGCAATGGCTCAAAGGGGCTCGGTACAGATGATAGGTGCAATAATTTTTTTGGGCAATTTTCTGGACTCTAGGTATGAAAAACGAATCTACTACTAGAAAACTGGAAAATCTCACCGATCAATCAAGCTCGATACCACCCGATGGAGGCGGGTTCCGATCTTTCGATGAGATTGATAAATATCGATTTTGGTGGAGTGACTCGCGATCCGACTACAACCGACGACGACGCTGCGCGCTTTAGCAATCGTTGAACCAACTCCGCGACGTTATTGACCGTGTTGGAAACGCGATCAAACGACCACGAAGGCCTATTCTCGCATGCAATCGAAGAACACGCAAGAACAAGATAAAACGCAATCTGAAATTGCAAATATGGATTGAAATATTTATAAATTGGGATTCGAAAGCTGTCTTAACAGTGGTCATCCGACACAATCAAGAAACAGTTTGCACAATGGCTAAACCTTAACTCAACGAAATCCAAGAAAACTAGAGGGGTGCGCCTCCTTAAATAGGGATGAGGAGCCACACAACTAATAGAACTAGCGGGTGGGATTAAACTCGCGGATTACTGTTCACATGAACAGTAACCACGCCCCAAGTGGCCCAATGGCGATGAGCCAAGTTCAAGATGATTACAAAGCCCGATTGGTCCAAACAATTGATATGACGTCTTCTTTTGATGATTGTGATCAGTCCAGAAGGAATTTGAAGATAAGGCCGGATCCGTTGGAAAGAGGACGAAATAAGCTTTCAATCAAGTACTTATGGACCTTAAACGGACACCGTATGAGAAAGTTATGCCTGTTTTAAGTTGATGCTGTCAGGCTGATTTTGGAGGCCGAACTGGATTCCAAAACAGGTCCAGCTCGAATTGCTTGCTTCTCTTGGACCAAAAGTGACATGGTGCTGCACATATATATATTTCATCATTAGGTAGCATCATATAGTTCATATAATATAAAGACACTCCTAAAAACGAGCTCACCTTATAATTTAAGTGAAGCGTACGAGCTCTTATACTTAGAACATTAAACATAGCAAATATGGTTGTATCCATAGAGGTCATGTCCTCATCAAATAGGTTCAATCACTTCAGCAAAACCAGATTCTAAAAGAAGCAATAAAGTCCAATAAATGCCAAAATCGACAATAAGTACAAAATGGAAGAAATATGCATGATCAATCTGGAAATGCATGATTGACAGTATGCTTAAGTTATATCTACCCTAATAGTGATAATAACCCATATTACCACCTACTGATATCAGAAGGCAGAAACTAGGGTTTAGTTCAAAGTTTCAGTTTCCAGATTTTTGAAAAGAATGCAAACAGACAGACATGATTTTGGGAAAAAAGGAAAATAGATCAAGCAAAGGTTCAAAAATGAAACTTAGCCTGATCTTTTAGGGTATTTAACACCCAAACTAACCCTAATCTAACCCTAATCGGTTAGATTACAAAATCTGAGGAAAACTTGTATTGTCGGTTAAGCCGACAATAAAGAACAGAGGCAGATCTCTACTAACAAGCTAAATAGAGGATGACAAGAATTAAAAGAACAACTTGTTATGCTGCTAGGGTTTAGTTGAAACCTAACTAGGATGATAAGTTGACAGGAGAAACCCTAGATCTTGAAAAGATATGAAAGACCGAAAAGTTAGAATAACAACTTTTGGTTTGAAGCAAGTTGAAGCTACTGATATTTAAAAGAATGATTCATATGATCTCCTAAGGTCCTTAAGATGCCCTGATGTCAAAAACTAGGGTTTTAGCTACAAAGATAAGAAAGACACCAAGGATTCAAAACCCGATGTTGATCGACAGAGAATAAACTCTGGTTTAACCTACAAAAGATGTCAAATCTTTATTACAAGGTGAAACCAGGGTTTAGGATGGATAAGCAATGGACAGGAGCAAGAACTCCACTGGACAACAATGGAGGATGAGAAGCTCCTTCGGTCAACACTGGTAACAGCAAAAAGCTAGGGTTTATATATAGATGTTGAGCTACAGGGCAAAGTGGAAAAGTCTAGAGTTGATGAGGTGTCCATTTAAAGCTAAACATCCAAAAATTAGTTGCATAATCTTTGGATAAATCCTCTCCTCTGCTCACGTAAATGGTGCGCAGAGATAAGGAAGAAGAGGGGCAACATATCACATGTGGGTCCCTTTGTCAGCCACAGTCGCGCGCGCCTCCTAAAGCTCAAAAGAACAGCAACCGTCCGATTAGAAATGGGCGGCTGTGATAAAGAGAGAGGTTAAAAGGTTTTAATCGGTAACTTTTAATATGGACCGTGCGATTTCAATCGGTCGATCGAGATTTAAACAGAGCCCGAAGGAATCTCGGGATCTACTTTCAAATCTGGACGTTGGATTGGAATCCAACGGTCAAATAAAAGAATACACGTCACCCCTTTTTGAGGCGATGACGCGGCACCGTTAGATTTGATTTCTACGGTCAAGATGGGAAGATGAACCGGATGGTCTGAATGCATACACCGACCTGGACCTTACGATTAAAATCCAACGGCCCACTGAATTTGGGCTTTAACAGCCTGCGGTCAAAAAGGAGTACCGTGGGATTTAGATCCAAAGGCCCACGATTGATGCGCGTCTTTAAATTCAAAATGAAAAGGCGGCGCGGTTGGATCGAGAATGGACGGTGGAGATTGTGAGGGGATCCGGAGTCGTCCGAATGCATACATCTCCCTTGATCGTCCGATTAAGATCCAACGGTGGAAATTAGGGCGCACACGTGGACAGCTCGCGTGGCATCGTAGCCTTGCCCGTTCGATGGAAGATCGACGGCTCACAGTGCGCGAGGGGATTGGGCTCGCGCCCGAACGTGACAGAGCCGGACCAGTTGCACTGGGTTGGACCCAACCGCATGGCTCGAGTCGCTACAGTGCTGAGGGTTAGGTTTAGACCAGAATAGTTGACCAGAACCTATTTGAATGCTTAAAGGTTTGACTGGGCTTTTTAAAAATAGCAAATAAATTTGTAAAATCACAAAATTTTTACTGGAGGCTACTGGGATGATATATTTCCCAGATAAATTTTTAAAATCACATTATCACTTTGTAAAATACATAAATAATTATTGCAGCCCGAAAGTGTTTATTTAAAGCAAATATTTTCCTCCAAGTCAAAATAATTTATCTAGGCTTTAATGAAAACACTTCCCAGTCATAATACAAGTTTTATCTTGTATTTCCCTTAAGACTTTAACTGGTTCTTTTAGATTTTGGCTAAAAAGGAAGGTTTTTAATTTGTAACATACCGCCTAAATCAGAAATAAATAAAGAATGCTATGAATAAAGACCTCATTCTGCTCATAAAGCATTTTGTTACTGTTTATAAACTTGGGCTGTTACAAACCTACCCCCTTAAGAAAATCTCGTCCCCGAGATTTGGAACAAGTTAAAGATTAGGAAGAAGTGAAATTGAAATGATTTATAAGGAAATTCAACACCTGTTGTCTTGATTTCCTTCAAAGATAATAAAGAAGGATTTTGCATAATAACATAGTGTTATTATTACAGCTTGTTTACATTGCTTCGTTTAAACTTTCCTTTCTTGATTCAAAGGAAAATTCCAAACAACAAAAAGATGGGGGTGCTCAATCTGCATCAGATCTTCGCGCTCCCAAGTGGCTTCATCTTCAGAATGATTAGCCCATCGAATTTTTAAGAACTTGACAAAGACGATTTCTTGTCCTGCGCTCCATTGTGTCGAGGATACGCATCGTTGCTCTTGATAGGAAAGGTCGTTGAGATCAAGATGCTCATAGCGATTGCCTCAATAGGAACACGAAGGCATTTCTTCAATTGAGACACATGAAAAGTATCATGCACTGTAGAGAGTGATTCAGGTAGTTCCAGTTGATAAGCTACAGCTCCTCGTTTTGCAATGATTCGGAAGGGTCCGATATAACGAGGTGCGAGCTTTCCTTTTACCTGAAACCGATGAGTACCCTTCATGGGTGACACTTTAAGACAGACATGGTCATCTACCTCAAAACTTAATTCACGACGACGATGATCAGCATAGCTCTTCTGGCGAGACTGAGCAGTTTTCAAACAATCTCGAATCAGACAAACTTGCTCTTCTGCTTCCTTTACGAAGTCTGGACCATAGAATGATCTTTCACCAGACTCGGACCAATTCAATGGGGTCCTACAAGCTCTCCCATACAAGGCTTCAAAAGGTGACATTTGAATACTTGCTTGGTAGCCATTATTGTAGGAAAATTCTACAAATGGCAAAGATTTCTCCCAGTCTTTGCTATAAGATAGCACATAGGCTCGAAGAAGATCTTCCATTACTTGATTCACTCTCTCAGTTTGACCACTAGTTTGAGGATGGTAAGCAGTACTGAAAGAGAGTTCAGTCCCTATAGCCTGATGAAGACAATTCCAAAAATGGGAAGTAAATCGAGGCCACTGTCGAAACAATGACCTTGGGAACACCATGAAGACAAACAATTCTAGCAATATAAAGCTCTGCTAGCTGCTTGCCACTGAAGATGGTTTTGACAGGAATAAAATGAGCCACCTTTGTCAAACGGTCGATGATTACCCAAACGGCATCGGAATCATTGGAAGTTTTGGGAAGACCAGTAACAAAATCCATACCGATCTCCTCCCATTTCCATTGCGGAATAGGCAAAGGTTGAAGGGTACGAGCTGGCTTTAGATGTTCAGCTTTAACAGTGAGGACCCCGGTTTATTTGGCTTGTAATGCTTGACCATCCATTGGTCCTAGCATCACAAATCAGATAAACCAAGCCTTGAGATATGTATACTTCCCAGAATTGCAGTATACACACCCCGTTACAAAATCATGCATCAATTCCATTCATACATGTAACACCCCAGTCCAGAAGGGACCCAGAATGCTACTAACTAGACAATCTTAATAAATTTCGGCAGAACCTCCATTGTAAAGTTAATTACACGAAGGTTCCAACACACAGATTAATCAAATATTAACTAAAACTTTCATCCAAAGACATCAAAAGATAATCAAAGACATGCTAAGTATTTAACATAACTAGAGAGATATGAAGTTACACTACTCATCATTATTACATTTAATCCAATGCATGAGACAAAACATAATAATCTTTGCATTTACTAAAATCAATCACGCTCAAGATCATTCATCTTTATTTAGTTCGTGTGGCATGTGTGTGACTAGCGCTCTACTTCCCCATGCATGTCGTTCTTGGCTCGGGTACCTAAAACAACAATAAAAGCAAGAGTGAGTCCATAGACTCAGCAGTACATAAAGAAACCATAATATCAAGATCCACGTAAAGGAGATCAACAATAGAACATCTCATATGCAAATGCAATGCTCAAGGATCCTTTATCTTTAACTTTCGTGTGCATTACACGTAATGCAGAGTATGCAACCATCGCCGCATACCCATGCTGCGTGCGCGCGCACGCACAGGACCAATTGCCCGTTACTCGCAAGTAAGGGGGACTCAAGCCCACACTCCACGAGTGAGGATCTCGGCCCGTCACATTCATGACGGAATCTCAAGGAAACATGCTTGGTCACCGCGTGACCAAGCCACAACATGTTCTCAATATGCATATGCTCATCTCTTATTCATCATCAATCTTATCAAAAGACAACAACATTGTACCACAGTAAAGCATAAGCATAATTTGAGCAATCACCATACTTAAACAATCATCAAGTAAACCATCTTGCTATGCAATCTTATATCAAAAAGCACACAGACATAGCTAATCAATCACACCCATTTAACAAACAATGCACTTGCCTCAACCGTGCGAAGGTGGATGTCGAGGATAAGGTATTGCTCCCGGAGCCAAACCCACACCTGGACATACAATTGAGACATGCTAAGGCTACCATATAAGTCTAATAACAAAACCATAAACACAAAATAAGCACATCGTCCACTAAACGTGATCCCCAACTCTATTGCTAGCTGTCAGTTTTCTTTTCCAGAGAACAGCCCCCTTCGAAAAATCATAACTAAATGTACAGAAATCCAAATGGATTGATCTTGGACAATCTGCAAAGTTTATTGAATTCCCCTTCTAAACCTAGTTGGTGAGGTTCTCTGATTCGGTCCTTTACTAGCCCTACCAAACCAAACAACAGAGTATCAATTCTCGCGTCGGGTCTCTGGACAGCAACAACGAAATTATCATAACTTTCTCTACGTTCGTCCGAATTTCATGATCTTTAGTTTTCCTGAAATCTGGAAGGATTATCTACATTTTTCATTATGGTGAGCCCCTCTGATTTTTCTTCTAAATACACGCTTAAGTCGAAACACTAAAACCTGTCAGACCAACCACCATTTCCACAGCACAGACTCCCTAAGAAAAATCATAACGTTTGCTACAAAGGTCCAAATGATGTGATTCTTGTTGGTAATGAAAGGTAACGAGATAACCTACAACTCTCTAGGAGATCCAAAGTTCTAATTCGGCACTTAACAATTTCTTATTTATTAAACAAGATGACTGCAGATTCTCGTCAGGATTCTGGACAGTAAACACTAAAAATAACATAACTTTTAACTCGAATGTCGGAATCCGGTGTTCTTGGCGGCCACTGAAAGCTAAGAACAATATCCACACTTCTCTAGGAGACGGGATTCCCAAATTATGCTCCTAAGGATGCGAAAATTGCCGCGCACTAAACTGGACAGAAAAGCAATCTAGCAGCAAAATTAAACGATCTGCTAAATGAAACCGTAAACGCATCTAAAACCAAAAGAACAGCGAAGAAACCTCTTTGTTACCCTTGAAGATCGCAGGAGGAGCTGCCGGGGAGGTGGCTCAACCAAGGAAGAGGGGAGGAGAGGCTGCGCAAGGGAGAGGGGAGGAGGAGGGGCGGCGCAAGAGGGGAGAAGGGGGAAGTGGCGGCCAAGGGGAGGGGTGGAGGCGCCCTAGGGTTTGCCCCCCCATATGGCCGGCCACCACCCCCACCATTGGGCTGAATTCAAGTGGGCTTGGAGCCTTGGCCCAGGTTGTCCAACCTTTACAGAAAACCCCCCTCAAACTGCTGCTAATTGTATTTCTAATTGGTCATTTTCCCTCTTTTAATTATTCTCACCAAACTAGATTTGGGGTATTACACTCTACCCCCCTTAAATAGAATTCGTCCTCGAATTCTAACCGTAGAAATAAAAGAAAGTAAACCGCGAATAGAACTTAACTTTAGTAAACAGATAACCGCTTGTAACGGTGGATAAAGCTCACGCATGTGAAACCCCAATCCCCAAGTCGCCTCTCTCTCGGACTATTGGGACAAAAGCACCTTGACACAAACCAACGACTGGTGCCTCAATACTCGCCCTGACCTCTCTAACAACGCACAGGATGATACGGAAAGGTCAGTGGCTCCCACGAAACTTCAAACTTCGGACCTCTCTGGTACTCGCTCATCACTGGAACAAACATGACGATGCATACTCCGCACATGGACTCAATACGGTCCTAGCCCTTTGGTACCAAACCACAGAATTTGTGCACAAGCATATGGAACGCTCGTTCTATCTTCAGTCGACCTCTTTATCCTAACTAGGAGGGTCTTCGTTAAGCAGGGACGCACAACACAACTTATTTTAATCAACTCTAATAACCAGATTCAACTGAAAACAAAGGTTTCACAATGCAATTCCAACTTCCCTAAAAAACACTCAAGTCCAAAATTGAAGATCCCCAAGAAAACCCTTTTCACATTCCAACTAGGCAGTTTAGAAATAAATGCCACATAGGCCAAAAGCGAAATCACTCGAATAATCAGATTAACCCTTTTTTTTCCCTCAACTGTAAAGAACCACATATCCCGGCAAGAACCAACTCAATTTGTAATTGACGTCCGTCATAAACACATAGTTCAAATAAGAACTAAGAAAATATTTCACTATTCAAGATCACACTCTTTCCCATAATTTTTCTTTTAAGATTTTAACTTTCTCTTAAATCATAAGATCCCAAATCATCGCATAACACATTAACTCATTCCTCTTAAATTGGTAACCTCAAACCTATGCCCTACCGAACACAAAATCCACACTTGTGCAGGGAGACTCCTCCAATCCACAATATCGTACTCTAGCCAACTTCCTTACTGAAAGAATTACTTGTCAAAAAAAAATTCCAACACAACTCAATATAGGTTTCACCCACCATCACATCCCATAATCCGTTAAGGATGAACAATTTAAAATTCACATCCCACACTCTCATATACTAGCCCCAAAGGATACTATCAATGATCATTCCACTACTCGGAATCCACTCATATTCTACTACTTTTACACATAACCGTTGGCAACCAAGATTCTAGCATAAAAATACAAAGCCCAAATTCAATATCCAAGACTCATACGGCTAACTTTGCGTATAAAAGATCGAGAAATCCTCAGATTCACTCCCTAAAATTCCACACTCTAAACATACTCACACATTATCGTCCACATGTAAAATATATATATATATTGACCAAATAATCTTTTAGAAGAATTCTATCTCCCGAAGGTTACTCACTAAAACCAGGCATACCGCCAACATCTCAACCTTACCTACTATTCCACCAATTGACATTACGATTGAATTACTTCGCTAATCCTACTCTCATTAAACTACACCGTCGAGTTCACCTCACGCAACCTTGCAAAATTACCCAATCGCGATACTATAACACATTGATCAAGCTTCCAAACTTTTGATAATCCCAACATTCCAACATGATTGAGGATTCTTTGATTATAATTCGCTATAGGTTCCACTAGTTGTAACACTAATCTATTTTATTTCAACGACAATCTTTCCATTTAAATCCACTTCTTTTCCAAGAGTTATAGGACAACACCAAATCACTTTCTACTGATCTTCAACTAGCTTGGCTCCCATATTTCTCACTACGATCATTTACTTGACCACCACCAACCAATCGCCACATTTCACTCTATAAGGTCTTGCAACCCAAGTCGGATAATCTTTTCTCAACAGGAAAGAGCAAGAAAACACAAGTTTTAACACACGACGAAACACTACTCCTCACAAAGGAGCACGAGACCCAAGAGAAATAGTCAAATAACGTTGATCTCGAAAAAAAACAAAAGACGAGACACAATTGCGGGCACAAGTTCACAAGAGGGGAGTTTCGAACAACAATAAATCACAATAAAACACTGCATTTGAAACTCAAGAAACACTTAAGCGACAATGAAAGAAAAGTTACAGGTTACAATCTTGAAGTCCAACCTTAAATACCTATGGTACACCCCTTTTTCCTCTTCTCCTTAACAGAGAAAACAATTTCAGTCACCACACTAAGCATGAACTCCCAAAAGCTCACAAATGAGAAACTCCAAACTTTCCATTTAACCGATATTATGGGAGCTGGTCAAATTACCTTCTTTCTGAAAGAATCGTCACCACTCCCACAAGTCAGAACCCTTTACGGACAATCTTATTCACATCAGGAATAATAAACTATTAACAAGAATCTTTATCATCAACTCTTTTAACAAGGGCATGTAGCCACAAGTCACATTCCTCATGAGACACACATGAATAAATCTTTTTTTTTAACCCTTCACCTATTAGCAATGCTCACACTCATTTTGTACACAACTTCCAATCTAGCGGTTATCATAGACATTTAACGTATTATACCATCATAGAAGAATTTATGATCCTTTTACTATCTACGTTCCCACTAGCAAATATGATACTATCAAGCAACCATTTAAAGGCAATTTTCATATTATTATCCACTAGGACAACAGTCAAAATGGCTTTTCTATTAAGGTCTTTCATGAATACTTGCTAAGCACTCGACAAAACTTTCAATTTCTTTCCGGGATATCACATTAGTAATGTAATAATACACTCTTAGCGAGACTCATCATAGCCTCTTATCCCATCATAAATTTCTCCAAAAGAAACACAAGCCACAAGGTTGAAACAAACCTATTTTAAGTAGTTCATACTATCAAATGATACTTTCGCAAAGCACACTATCGAGGCCACTTACTCATTCATCCACTCAACCATTAGTGTTACTCACACCCGCTCCAATGTCATTAACAATTGTCAATTGTATGTATCATGTATACAAATAGGGTCCTACTACTGCTTGTAGTCACATAACCATCTATAAACACAAAGTCAACATTTAATAATCTCATCGCTGCATAAATGTGGTTTCACAACATGCTACCTCAACGTTCGTCTAATCTAATATACATGTTTCAATCTAGCAATTATGTATGATCATCAAGTAACTGGCTTTACTTAAAATTTCCAAATTTGATATCCTCTAAAGCATCGCTCAAACACATTATTGACATAACCATCACTAATGGGTAGGCTAATCCATAGAGATACATTATTCCATGCTATCCAATAAATCCACCTGATTCCACAATCCTAACGATCAGACCAATTCATCAAAATACCACACCTCTTAATAACTCTATTGATTCCAACTAAATATTGTCATACTCATAGTCACAACTCATCAAGAACCACTAGAGGACAACCTCCACTTATTCAACTTTCCTTGATAAGGACCTTAGTTAAGATCGATCATGCACACACCGCGACTCAACTTGAAACTCATAACACAATCATTAATCTTCAACGCTCAAAATACCCAAGAGAGATACGTTGAGTCAAAGCCTTCATGAACTAAAGGACTTGCAAAAGGAAACTTTCATTAACCAAAAACATCAAGCGAATAAATAGGTCAAGCTTTTCAAAAGAAAAACAAAACTCCCCTACAAAAGTCAATCTTGACAATTAGCAAAGTTCACCAATCGCGAGAATAACTCAACAGTTGGGAAAAACAATAATTGATTTACGGGACAAATTAAGCCAATGGAAACACACCAATAATTTCAAAGCAACCCAACAATCGCAACCGGATAAGAGTTGACCAAATTCAAATTCAAGGAAGAGAACAACTCTTCTAACGATTCTCGCTATCGTCACCTGTACTAAGATATCCAGGGTAGCACTTCTCTATTCCCACTCCACGAATGGTGGTGTAACCTGGTAAAGCCCAGGGTCACAACCACGACCTTAACCTCTCAACAACGACTAATCCCACTCATAATAATCATAATAATTAATTAATAGGCAGCCAAACTCAATTCATATCAGCAATAATCAAAACGATATAACGGAAACGTAAATGCAATGATTGGCCCATCCCCATCCTAATGTGCACCAGTGTGTCAAACTTTTAAGTTGATTAACATTAGCAATTTTTTTTATAATCTAGTCACCACGGACCTACAGCCCGCTCTGATACCAATCAGAACACCTCACCCGAAGGGACCTGAATGCTACTAACTAGACAATCTTAATAAATTTCAGCAGAACCTCCATTGTAAAGTTAATTACACGAAGGTTCCAACACACAGATTAATCAAATATTAACTAAAACTTTCATCCAAAGACATCAAAAGATAATCAAAGACATGCTAAGTATTTAACATAACTAGAGAGATATGAAGTTACACTACTCATCATTATTACATTTAATCCAATGCATGAGACAAAACATAATAATCTTTGCATTTACTAAAATCAATCACGCTCAAGATCATTCATCTTTATTTAGTTCGTGTGACATGTGTTTGACTAGCGCTCTACTTCCCCATGCATGTCGTTCTTGGCTCGGTACCTAAAACAACAATAAAAGCAAGAGTGAGTCCATAGACTCGCGAGTACATAAAGAAACCATAATATCAGCATCCACGTAAAGGAGATCAACAATAGAACATCTCATATGCAAATGCAATGCTCAAGGATCCTTTATCTTTAACTTTCTGTGTGCATTACACCGTAATGCAGAGTATGCAACCGCCGCCGCATACCCATGCTCGTGCTGCGCGCACGCACAGGACCAATTGCCCGCATACTCGCAAGTAAGGGGACCTCAAGCCCACACTCCACGAGTGAGGATCTCGGCCCGCCACATTCATGACGGAATCTCAAAGGAAACATGCTTGGTCACCGCGTGACCAAGCCACAACATGTTCTCAATATGCATATGCTCATCTCTTATTCATCATCAATCTTATCAAAAGACAACAACATTGTACCACAAGAAAGCATAAGCATAATTTGAGCAATCACCATACTTAAACAATCATCAAGTAAACCATCTTGCTATGCAATCTTATATCAAAAAGCACACAGACATAGCTAATCAATCACACCCATTTAACAAACAATGCACTTGCCTCAACCGTGCGAAGGTGGATGTCGAGGATAAGGTATTGCTCCCGGAGCCAAACCCACACCTGGACATACAATTGAGACATGCTAAGGCTACCATATAAGTCTAATAACAAAACCATAAACACAAAATGAGCACATCGTCCACTAAACGCGATCCCCAACTCTATTGCTAGCTGTCAGTTTTCTTTTCCAGAGAACAGCCCCCTTCGAAAAATCATAACTAAATGTACAGAAATCCAAATGGATTGATCTTGGACAATCTGCAAAGTTTATTGAATTCCCCTTCTAAACCTAGTTGGTGAGGTTCTCTGATTCGGTCCTTTACTAGCCCTACCAAACCAAACAACAGAGTATCAATTCTCGCGTCGGGTCTCTGGACAGCAACAACGAAATTATCATAACTTTCTCTACGTTCGTCCGAATTTCATGATCTTTAGTTTTCCTGAAATCTGGAAGGATTATCTACATTTTTCATTATGGTGAGCCCCTCTGATTTTTCTTCTAAATACACGCTTAAGTCGAAACACTAAAACCTGTCAGACCAACCACCATTTCCACAGCACAGACTCCCTAAGAAAAATCATAACGTTTGCTACAAAGGTCCAAATGATGTGATTCTTGTTGGTAATGAAAGGTAACGAGATAACCTACAACTCTCTAGGAGATCCAAAGTTCTAATTCGGCACTTAACAATTTCTTATTTATTAAACAAGATGACTGCAGATTCTCGTCAGGATTCTGGACAGTAAACACTAAAAATAACATAACTTTTAACTCGAATGTCGGAATCCGGTGTTCTTGGCGGCCACTGAAAGCTAAGAACAATATCCACACTTCTCTAGGAGACGGGATTCCCAAATTATGCTCCTAAGGATGCGAAAATTGCCGCGCACTAAACTGGACAGAAAAGCAATCTAGCAGCAAAATTAAACGATCTGCTAAATGAAACCGTAAACGCATCTAAAACCAAAAGAACAGCGAAGAAACCTCTTTGTTACCCTTGAAGATCGCAGGAGGAGCTGCCGGGGAGGTGGCTCAACCAAGGAAGAGGGGAGGAGAGGCTGCGCAAGGAGAGGGGAGGAGGAGGGGCGCAAGAGGGAGAAGGGGAAGTGGCGGCCAAGGGGAGGGGTGGAGGCGCCCTAGGGTTTGCCCCCCCATATGGCCGGCCACCACCCCCACCATTGGGCTGAATTCAAGTGGGCTTGGAGCCTTGGCCCAGGTTGTCCAACCTTTACAGAAAACCCCCCTCAAACTGCTGCTAATTGTATTTCTAATTGGTCATTTTCCCTCTTTTAATTATTCTCACCAAACTAGATTTGGGGTATTACAATACACATAGAGCCGAAGCAAAAGCAACAACTGAAAGACATACATAATATAAAGAGAGATATTACAAAAGAGAGGCCGACCGGCCAAATAACACATAAGAAACTAATATAAACAGCGGAAGCAAAAGGGCCATAAGATGGCTATAAACAAAAGCCAATCGGTGTGCCTTTACCCATAAGGCAACCAACCGGACCGCCAAGCTAATCGCTCCAGACACCGCCACAACAAATCTCACAAAAGTGAGGCCCCTCGAGCTCTTCCTCTAGAACAAAACAATTAAGCATAGCATCTGAGTACAAAAATTGTTTTTGTACTCGCAAGATTGACGTGTAAGATAACAGAACTATAATTAACTACATGCAAGCTTTATTTAAGTGGATGAGGCTCTGGACTTATTTTCAGCATAAAGCAAGTTTTCTTTGTAATAAGGTAATACATTTGAAAGCAAGTTTGCAATTAATTTCTATTGTTCAAATAAAAGAGAGACCAAGATAACAATACAATAGGTAGAGAATAACAATGTCCTAGAAGTGACTAACCCAATAGTCACCACAACAATAGCATGAAGTACCCCTTCATACCACCCATGTCAAGTTTTAAGTTTTTAAAAGGTTGTAGTCTAGTTCTTGTGGGAAATAACCAAGCGTGTCCATAACCTAGGACGAGGCTATTCGAATAGTTTTAACACTGCAGGGGTGTACCAATGTACCCACACGATAGACCGCCTTTCCACCAGCCACGGTTAGCATACTTCCTTTGGTATGCAGGCACGGCTAAGTCTACAAGACGCTTTCCAATGGACGATGCTAATTAAGAGCCGCAACCCACGGGAGAAGGATACATTAGATGCCCTAACCTGATGACTAATGCTCCCTCGCACACCACAAACACACACACGCACAAACCCACCGACCAGCTCATAATTAGCACCTCCCAAAGTACTTAGTCAAGAGAGGTCCCATATCCCCCCTCGTGTGGTTAGCACGCAACAATTGCTTGGATCAATGGCACAAGTAACTCGGTCCTTAGGGACTTAGGCACCATTCCAATCACACTCAAAAGATCACACCAACATACCATTGTGCCCAAGTCAAGATATAATTTTTTTTGTTTTGAGTTTTTGATTTGTAAGTTGGTAAAACACAAGGTTGGACATAATGGAATAACAATAGCATTTGTGTGATCAAGATCACCGACTAAGTCGATGATCGCCCAATACTACCGATATCTAGGCATGGCTAAGCAATATGTATTCGTAATCTACTAAGTGACAAGAGCTCATCCAACGAGCTCTAATCACAGCAAATAACCTAGGCTCAGGTAGTAAAGGATATTTATTTACCTACAGATTATGCAACTAGAGGATTAACTAAACAATTTAACATCAAAATAGCAATGCATACATAGAGGTTAAACAAAATATTAGACTTTAAAAGTAATGGGATCAAATGGGAAATGATCAAACTGCTTGCCTAGCTGCTGCTGCTCAATATGCTGCAGAGGGTCACTCTCAAGGACGGCACAATCGTCGGAACCTACCGAAAGAGCGAAAAAGAATCGATAAGAACAAAGAAAACGAAAAAGACTCTAAAACCAAAATGCTCCAAATGCCCTAAAAAATTTACAGCAGAAAGAGAATGATTTAAAACAAATTTAGAAACAAGAACCAACTGATTTGGACTTTCAATGCAAAAGATATGATCAAAACAATTTGGTCCGGCTGAAAAAAATGCAATCTGTTACTGTTCACATAATTAAATTGTTTGGTGAAAATTTCTAGAGAGGTGGGGTAGCTGAAATTTTTATGGTAGGTAGCTACTGACATTCTAAGGCTAACACAAGTGGTTTCATGTTAATTGGAGTTAAAATGATTTAGTTATGATTTATCTAAGTTATAAATCTAAGGCATGATTAATTTCAGTATTAAAGACTACTGTAAGACCTATACTAAGCTAAAGTGCTTTAAAGATGCATTTATAGAACTTTAGTTTGTTAAATTTGGAGCTACAGAGAAAAAGATATACAATTTTGAAGTTTAAAACAATTAATAAGTGCAAATAAAAGCTCTCGGAAACTAACTCTGGAAAACCAACGAAAACTGGGGAGGTCGTGGGCTGTTGATCAAAGATCGCACGGCTCACGAGCTCAGATGCCAAAACCCACACGATCACCAGGGCGCAAAGACCTCATCGCGCCTAGGGGAGGTCTTAGCCGTTAGATCTGGACTTGACGGTCTGGATCTAACGAGGAGGTCCTAGACGGCAAGATCAAGCGAGGAGGTCTAAGCCGTAGATCTTAAATCCAACGGCTACGACCAGTGCACGCACAGCGCACACGGAGGAGGTCCTCGCGCCTAAAGGTGGTCGGGATCGTTAGATCAAGATCTGACGGTCCTGACCTCCTTAGGAGGTCCTAGGGTTAAATCTACGGAAGGAGGTCTGGACGGTGAGATCTGAAGGAGGGAGGTCTTTGACGGCTAAGATCTACTGAGGAGGTCTTAACTGCCAATGACTCCATCGATGGATTTAGATCCAATGACCCACGTGAGATGGGACGTTCGGGCCACCCGAACGCCTCAACGAGTCTGGGCCTTGGATCTTGAGATGGACGGCCTAGATCAAGATCGCATCCGGAGGGGTCCGAATGTTCTCCCGATCTGAGCCGTAGATCTAGAGATGAACGACCAAGAGAGAAACTAAGCGAGAGAGTTGTAAATAGACTGAGGAGGTCTAGCCCGTTAGATCTAAATCTAACGGTCCAGAGCTGACAGGGAGGTCCTAAACGGTCACGATCTCCAGGGGGAGGTCCTGAATGGCTAAGATGCGAACGAGGGAGGTCTGGACGGCTAGGATCTCACCGAGGAGGTCCTAACGGTCTAGATCGAGGCAGGGAGGTCCTACGCGACAGTGTGTTTACAGAGAGGTCCGGACGGTTCGGATCTCCGTGGGGAGGTCGTGAACGGTCCAGATTTAGGCGGGGAGGTCTTGCGGTCTTCTTCACAAAGGACCAGAGGTGGTCTTTTTGCAAAGAGGACCCCAAAGGTAGTTTTGAAGGTATTCTTTACAAAATACCAAAGGTGGCCTTTTGCAAAGAGGACCTCGGTGGGGTGGCTTAGGGGTGGTTTTTATAAAACGACTAAGGAAGGTCTTTTCGCACAGAGGACCTCAAGGAGGTCTTTTGCAAAGAGGACCCCAAAGCGGAGGGTGCTCCTAACGGCTGGGATTTAACCTACGGAGGTCTTTAACGGCCAGGATTTCAGCGGGGAGGTCCTGGCGGCTAGAGACTTATACAAGGAGATCTAACGGTCAAGATCTGGTTCGGGGTGGCTTTTTACAAAACACCAAAGGGAGGTGTTTTGCAAAAAGGTGTCGGTTAAGACAAATTAAATGCTCCAGATGATTGACAATAAATGAAACTAAAAGGGACACTTAAAGATTTCCGGACTTTAATTCTAAACCCAGGCCCACATGACAGCGACACCCAAGCTCAGATTAAAACACCATTAATGCCCTCAATGATAAGCAATGATTTGAGCATTAATGTGGTCCGAAGAACATGACGAAAACGGGATTTGCGAACTGGCAAAACCCGAGCGAGTTCATCAGCTTGCCGCCGGCGATGTGGACCTCGTCGGCGGAAACCAAAGGCACGGATGAGCTCCAAATAGGACGGAGAACCTAAGGGTGCCAAAAGCTACACCAAAAGCACCACCAACCAACGGCTAGCCGGAGATAACCGCCGGGGACCAAATACTAAAAACGAAACCGAAGAGGTCTAAAAGGTTCGGGTTTTTGGAACTGAAGTACTCACCAGGGATTGAAGGAGAACTAGGAGTGGTCGCATGTAACGTCCCAAAATTTGGCTTTTCAAAAATCTTTTGAGTAGTTTAGGTCCCTAGAAAATTTCACCAATTTTATTTGAATTAATAAAGCTTAATTGGAATTTTCCTAAATTAAAAATATTTAATTTGACTAATCTAAACATTAATTAAATAAAAACTTGTGTTATTTGGCTTCCTTGTGTTCCAAGGAATTTTTGGGTATTTTCTGAGATTTTTCTGGAGTTATTTGCTTTTTATTTGACCTCCTTGATTTTTGGGATTCCTTTTAATTCCAAAAATCCAGATTTTCTCTCTCCTGCCGATGCTACAGTATGCGCGAGATACTGTTCATCTTCCAGAACGAGTGCAGAACGAGTCCCGTACGTGCACGAGACGAACTCAAAATTTCAAATTTCCATATCTTCCTCTACGGTGCATATAAATGCGAGCCGTTTGCGCTCATGCGTCCGTGTTGATCCCCTCTTCCAGTCCCCTGAATTGGTTTCCTCCAAACCGATCTAATTTCGTCTCAATCTTCAAAAAACCGAGCTCCAACCAAAGGTTTTCTCCGGCGAACTATGGCTTCATCCGACGTCCTCTACGAACCGTCGCAGCGTTGGCTTCGCCGTCGCGTTTACGTCGTGGTTCCTTCCTCTTCGCTCAAGATCACCGAGCACCGCCGCCATGTCAAGCCCTAAAGCCAAACGTGTTCATCGCGTTCCTCGCTTCCTCGGTGAGTTTCTCCAAAATCCGACCGCGTCATCTTGTGCCCCTCGTCGATACATATTTTTCCCCTCTTGTAGATTCAAGTTTCATCCATCGTGCGCCGAGAATTTGACATTCTCTCGCCTCTTGTTCGTCGTCCTTCTCCGGTCAATTACTCCGCAACCGTTGATCCCCTGCCTTCAACTCCACCACCGTTGAGTTCGCGTCGCGCGTTCTACGCCGTGCTCACCTTCCTTTTGCGAGCATCGCCGGAAGTGTTACGCGCCCGTGAGGCCGCCGTCGTCGGCGTTCTTCGCGTCGCTGCCGTCGCATGGAGCAAAATCTTGATGTCCGACCACGTCATCATCTCCGACTCGTCGTTTCCTTTCCGTTTTGCCCCTTCGCTACCGCTGGATCGCCTCCGTTCATCGGCAACTCCATGAGCAAGAATCAGTCGATGCCTCTATTCACTATTCAAGCCTGAGTCCAGCACGTATGCCTCTGTTTCTTTTTTCCAACAGAATATGGGTTCTGTTGTGGCCCCTATTGACTTAGTCAACCTTTTATTTCCTATCTCTCTCTTCCATGTTGGTCCCACTTGCAAGTCATTGTTTAATTCTCTGTTGCATGTAATGTTTCTTCAATGCATGCTTCTCTGTTAATTCTTTCTTTCTCTATGTCATGCAAGAAAATATAAATATCTATCACTTACATGTAGACCCCACATGTCATCGTCCTAATTAAACACCTTATTTATTTATCTCTCTTACATGCGGGTCCCGTATGTCAGTCAATCTTGGTCAAACCCTATTCATGAGCTTGGTCCACCATGGACTAGCATATCTCTGTGGACCTGGTCCATAGACCAGTGGCCCACATGTCAACCCCTAATCCTATTTTCAGGAATTAATTTAATTCTTGAAAATCCTTTTATCTTATTGGTCCCGCTTGTCACTCTCTCTACCTTATTTCTGGAATTATTTTAATTCTAGAAATCCATAAATACCTGTCGGTCCCACCTATCATATACTCGTTCTTTTTCTAAATATTTTCGGAATAGAATATTCTGAGAATATTCCGTAGAGCTTTTTCACCATTTCATGTGAATTCCAATCTTCCAAAAGCCATATCTTCTTCATCCGAATTCCGATTGAACTCATTCAAGTTTCTAAATTCATCTAAATTCAATATCTACCTTCCAGTACCATTCAATTTCAATTTGGAGTTTATTTGATTTGTCTTTTGAATTTAGTTTGTTTTGCGCTTTCTTTCTCGTTAGACGCCGAAGTCCCGGAATCGTCCGAAGGAGCTGAAGATCAAGCAAGTAGAAGATTGAAGATAAAATAAGATCATCATTGCTATAGCAAGGCAAGTTATACCTTTGATCATATTGAATCCCAGTTTTTAAAATTACTTTGATTTAAATTATTGCATTTACTTTAAGTAATTATTTAAATGCTTTTGGGTTTAGCTATTAATCCAATTTGTTATATCCACTTTGTCTATTGTATGTCATAATCTTTTGTCACCCTAGATTGGTTCATATTTAGTTGGTGCTATGGTATTACCAACGTGGGTTGGTTAGTACGAGTAGATTGCTTAGCCATGCAACGAGTCATCATCATCACCTGAGTTGCAATTATAAATTTGACTAAGTGACTATGGAACTTTGTGTAAAACTGTGTGCTATGTGTTATTACTTCGTGATGGCATGTGTTGCACTAAAACCAACTGGGTGGTAAAGGATTTGGACTGAGGCAAGTGGTGGAGACTGTGTGACATGGTGGACTATGTGATGGGAATGATAATCTTTGTGACTTAGTTAGAACATGGAAGTCTTGCCTTGGTCAATTAAGGACTTAACTTTGTGCGCCATTGAATCGAGCCTCATCGCATGCGACCACATGCCCGGTATGGGACGGGCCTAACTTAGTAAGTTATGGATTCTCGGCATTGATGTTCAGGTGGTAGGTTAGGCTTTGTGATAGGGTGGAGGTGTGACTACTTGGTGGTTGCATCGCGGGAGAATTCGTCATCCCTGTCCAACGGTGTGTGTTATGCATGGGCTTTGTGATATGTATAACGGTTTGTAAGCACATCGGGAGTGTCAATGTTTGAGATGAAGTTTCTGAACTGTTTTGTTATGATCAGTGCGGCCACACTGGTTATATCGTGTGGGTAAAGTGTACAACCTCTGCAGAGTGTTAAACAATCTATTCGAATAGCCGCGTCCGCGGTCATGGACATGCTCGGGGATTTCACACGAGGGGTAGATTTTCATAAAACAATTGGGAAGGGACAGCTGTGTGATTTAAGTCATATGGCTGTGTGAAAGAATTTGATTAGGCTATGTGTCTTTGTGAAAATAAATGTTAAATTAATATTGTCTATTTGTTTTGAATTATGCTTTCAATCTATTATTCATATTCAATTGCAAATGTTGCATTTCTACAAAATAACCACAGAAGCCATTTCCTTTGGAATAAGCCTGCATCTATACATTGCATTCTGTGGTATGACTTGCGAGTACGGTTGTGTACTCACGCTTGTTGTAAAACTTGCGCCCAAACCTACAGAAATGGAGGAATCGTCGGTCAACAAGGTCTACTTCAAGGATCGAGAAGAACTAGGTCGCGCTTTTGATCGATTGCTGTGGGCATATGGATGGGCTTCATCAAGTTATTCCGCTTCGTTCATTGCGACTTCATTGAGCTATTCGCCTTCTGAGGCATTAATTGTAAGCTTTGACCTTAAGGTCTTTACTCTGATATTTATTGTTATTTGCCTATTTATTAGTCATCTTTGTATATGGAAATGATATTTCATCGATGTTGCCACTGTGTGCACTAGCGTGATCCTGGACTAGTGCAGTATACACAGAGGGTCCAGAATTGTAATTTTGGGTCCCGACATCGCAGGAGCTCCGGTGACGGTGGAGGTCGCCGGAGATGAAGAAGACGAAGCTCCCGGCCACGAACAGCAAACTCCAACCTTGTCAACCTCTGTGAAGGTTTAAACAACGCAAATTAGGGAGATTTGGAGGTGACCAAGAGAACAAAGTGATAGCCAATATTGCATTAATGAACCACTGGAGCTCGGAGGTCACCGGAGAGCTCCAAAGTTCAGCAATGGAGGCAAAGAGCTTTCGGGTGTTTTGAGCACAAGAGCAGAAGAAGAAGCTAGGGTTGAAAAGGAGTGTGTAAAGAAACTTAGATAGCAAGCTTGGGCTTCAAATATAGCTGGTGGGAAAAATGGCAAAGACAGCCGGTGCACTGAGCCAAAGTACACATGAAATGATGGGAGTAGGTTGTCAGAGAGACTTTTGAGCAAAAAGGTGCTGCCAGACATTTAATGTTGGCAGCACATAGCCGTTTGTCAGCCCTAAAGTTGACAAGGCACTGCTCTCTACTGCCATGCACAAAAATTGATAATGCCTAGGCCCACCCGACAGTGAGAGAAATGGGGAAAAACTGATCAAATGAACTCAACGGCTAAACCAGCGCTGAGCTCCACCAGGGAGGTTGTGAGCTGTTGGATTGAAATCCAAGGGCTCATATTTTGAGCTAAGTATTAGAGGTCCTAACACTTAGGGGAGGTCTGAGACACAGATCTCAAGATGGACGGCCCACGATCACCCAAGTGCTAGGGGTGGTCGTGGAGGGCTGAGGAGGTCGCCCCAGGGTGGTCTTTGCAAAAGGTGCAAAGGAGGTCCTAGGGGAGGTGCTCGAGGGTTGTCTTTGCAAAAAGGACATGAGGAGGTCGAGCGGGTGGGAGGTCTTTGATCGTCGGATAGAAATCCCACGGTCCAGACCACACGTGGCCAATTGCCCGAGCCCGACACGGCTAAGCGGCTCGGTGCGACCAAGACCTGGAAGTCTGAGTCCATGTCTGACTCGGACCAGGGCTTAGGGTTAATTTTGAACTGGGATCTTGAAGGGACTTTTAGAGCTAGCAAACTAGCTCCAAATTTTATGAAATTTTGACAGTAGCTTGCTAACCTTGAGATGGACCTGGCATAAAATTTCCAGAGGTTTTTATGCTGAGCATTTTTCTCCAGAAATTATACAATGCTTTGAGCTAGGGTTTGACTACAAGTCAAACAAGTTTGACTGATCCTTAAAACTATTCAAACAATTTCTGAAAATTGTGAAATTTTTCAGAGGGGTCACATATCAACCCAAGAACTTAGAAAAAATATTTCCCAGGAGATGATCAACATATTCGACAAAATTATTTTTGGAGGATTCAAGATTTGGATCAACAGACTTGTGACTTTGTATTTCCATACTCTGGTGCAATAATTGTTTAGTACACCCAGGAAATACATGATGTAAGAAAAAGTTATAAATTCTACTCATTTTCTTACATTTGAAACACAAGTTGAAAATGGGGATGTTACAAACCGCCCCCTTACAAAAATCTCGTCCGAGATTTGTCTCACTCGGAAAAGAAAGAGGGTAGATGCACGAGACGATCTTCTCGCTCCCAAGTAGCTTCATCCTCGAATGATTCGACCACCGAACCTTAAGGAACTTGATGGTCTTATTCCTTGTTCTTCGCTCACTTCCTCGAGTATGCGAACAGACGCCGCGGTAGGTCAAATCTTCACGGACATCAAGAGTTTCCAACGAGCTTCCTCGGTTGGAACACGGAGGCACTTCTTTAGCCGGGACACATGGAACACATCATGTACCCCGCCAAAGCGAGCAATTCCAACTTGTAGGCGACGGCTCCTTCTTTTCGATAACACGGTATGGACCGACATATCGAGAGCTAACTTGCCTTTGACGCCAAACGTTGATGGCTCTTCAAAGGGAGACCTTGAGATAAACAAAGTCATTGGGCTCAAAACTCAACTCGCGACGATGGCGATCGCATAGCTCTTTTGCTGGATTGAGCCGTGCGCAAACGATCACGAACAATTTGGACTTGACTCGGCTTCATTGATCGAGTCCGCCAAAGAAAGGTCTCTCACCGGTCTCGCACCGGTTCAACGGGTTCTACACTTTCTCCGTATAAGGCCTCGAATGGTGCCATGCCGAGGCGGCTTGAAACTGTTGTTGTAAGAAAACTCGGCGAATGGCAAGCACTTCTCCCAATGCTTCCCATAGGAAAGGACACACGCTCGAAGCATGTCCTCCAAGACTTGGTTGACCCTTTCTGTCTGACCATCAGTTTGGGGGTGATACGCTGTGCTGAAAGAAAGACGAGTTCCCATAGCTTCTTGCAAGCTATGCCAGAACTGAGAGGTGAAGATGGAACCACGATCAGAGATGATCGTCTTCGGCATCCCATGCAAGCTCATGATCCTGGCGATATAGAGCTCCGCTAGGTGACCGGTAAGAATCTTGGTTCGGACTGGTAGGAAACGTGTCACTTTAGTCGACACGAGGAAACCTACCAGGTCTAGATATAACAAGGATTGACAGACTGAGAGATTCTTCTTGGTTCCAAGGGTGGTGGTGCAGGGCCGTTGTTAGCTGGTGGAGCGATTTGTCTGGTTAATTCCACTAACAACGGAATCTCACCGCTAACTAGCTATCTGAGTCATCCCCGCATGACTAGCTATCTTAGAGTGACTATGGTCATCCTTATTTGGTGAAGCAAATTGTCTGGTTACTTCACTAACGAACAAGACCACGGTCGGTTAACTAGCTATACGGAGTCATCCCTCCGGAGCTAGTTGATTAGAGGAGCTGCGGCCCTTTGGGGTCGCAGGGATTTGAGGCAAAAACTGGCATGCGATGCCCTAGGATAAAAAGGGAAGGAAGAGTACCGCTTAGTCAAACAAATGACGACATCCCGGAAGGTATATTGGGGTTTGAGATAGATTAGCAAGACCTTTCGAAACTAGGGTGGTACCGAGCACTAGATAAAAGAGCGAAACAAATACCACAAAAAACAGCAAAAGATGGGGATACAAGGGAATGAAATGCTCCGGAATTGAATACAATAGTATTAGGGTAAGGGCTAAGAAGTGTACCTTACACGACATCGGGTACCTCCTGAGCTTTCCCAACAGAGATAGGATTGACTTGAGCACGGACGACCCTCCAGTCACGATGTTTCGCAGGTGCATGCGATCGAATCACAGGCCGCGAAAAGAATCGAGAGGCTGCTGCAAGCTCCTTAGGACAATTAAAAGCATAATGACCACGAGTTTGCAGCGAAACAAGTGACTTCACTAGGTTACGAGGCCGCTCTGGCGACTCGCAGTGCCCAAGATCGAGACACGACCTTGGAGGACAAGGGTGGCTGCACTCTCTTTAGGACAATTAAGCGCATAGTGACCCTTGTTGTTGCAAAAGAAACAAGTGACATCGCCTATCTCACGACGCCATGACGATCCTTTAGCTTTCTCTTTCGGCCCCAAGAACAACGGGATCTTCGACCACAATCGAAAGTTAGGAAGGTATAGGCGGTAATTTGTCCGCAGCTCAGTAGACCAATCATCCAGAACTTTGGTTTGAGGTATTGGCGGTTCTTGTGCTTACAGACGATCAAGAAGCGATCGTTGAAGTTCTAACGACTTGGAGATTACCTTGTTCAAACTACACTCTTTGGGATAGTGATTGCTTCCTCGCAGAGGAAACAAGTGATTTGGGCGATCGGACAATTTCGTGCAAGTGGTCTTTGTCACGTTTGGGCAAGTCAGAGTACACTCGCATCTTGTAGTGTCCTTCCTCACCACAGCGCTGGCAGACCTTGACCTTCCCCAGATTGCAACCTTCGGCGGCGTGGCTCTCTTCACCACAGCCTAAACAAAAGGGAGGTAACCGCCGTTCCTCGGGGCAACGTGACCAAAATCCGCCACTGCTGGTCTGTCCCAACATCCTGCTACGAAGAGATGGGTTAGCAAAACAACCCGGAAAATAGAAGCTGAAAGGTGCGAAAGAAAAGCCAAGGACTAGGGAGTTCGGCAGAAAGTTGGAGTGGGGATAGATACTATGACAGATATGGGCCAACCCCGAAAACTGAAGGCAAAAAGAAACAATAACTCGCACGCGAATGAATTCAAGAGCTCAAAAACAAACACAAAATCAGCATAAGGTCTCAATCGCGAGATCGACTTCCTGGTACGACTAACTCGTATGGAACGAAAGAGCAACCGGTTTAGGAAGATAAATTTCAGAACCTAACTCAAGACTTAGCACACCTAAAGAGCGGGGAGACACTACTAATATAGTGTTAGATACTTAGCCAACTAGTATCACATCTTACCCTTTTATTCCCACAAGTTTTAGTTGATTAACCTCTCATTTTCTATCCTATTTAGAACCTTTGAGCTTGCTGTCCGGAAATTGAATGATTGCTGTCCAGATTTTGCATCCAAGCCTCCTAGCGGATATATTCAACTTCAGAAGCTTCAAAACCTTGTAGAGGGCAGCTAACACTTCAATTTGCCAAACTCATTGGTTCCCAAAACCCAATTTAACGATAATGACTATCTTTTGAGAGAAGGAAAGGAAAACAACTTTTAAAACTCCAATTAGAGCAAGATGAGATAGAAAGCTAAGATAGGTAAGGAGTAAAATCTGAGAATTTACTTAAGCTTTCATAAATCATTTGATACTTTGAAATTAAGTTTTCCAAAATATCCTAAAGACGATCAAGCTTGGGTTACTACGGTTGAAATGGCTCTGATACCAACTTTGTGAGGACCCCGGTTTATTTGGCTTGTAATGCTTGACCATCCATTGGTCCTAGCATCACAAATCAGATAAACCAAGCCTCGAGATATGTATACTTCCCAGAATTGCAGTATACACACCCCGTTACAAAATCATGCATCAATTCCATTCATACACATAGAGCCGAAGCAAAAGCAACAACTGAAAGACATACATAATATAAAGAGAGATATTACAAAAGAGAGGTAGACCGGCCAAATAACACATAAGAAACTAATATAAACAGCGGAAGCAAAAGGGCCATAAGATGGCTATAAACAAAAGCCAATCGGTGTGCCTTTACCCACAAGGCAACCAACCGGACCGCCAAGCTAATCGCTCCAGACACCGCCACAACAAATCTCACAAAAGTGAGGCCCCTCGAGCTCTTCCTCTGCAACAAAACAATTAAGCATAGCATCTGAGTACAAAAATTATTTTTGTACTCCCAAGACTAACGTGTAAGATAACAGAACTATAATTAACTACATGCAAGCTTTATTTAAGTGGATGAGGCTCTGGACTTATTTTCAGCATAAAGCAAGTTTTCTTTGTAATAAGGTAATACATTTGAAAGCAAGTTTGCAATTAATTTCTATTGTTCAAATAAAAGAGAGACCAAGATAACAATAGGTAGAGAACAACAATGTCCTAGAAGTGACTAACCCAATAGTCACCACAACAATAGCATGAAGTACCCCTTCATACCACCCATGTCAAGTTTTAAGTTTTTAAAAGGTTGTAGTCTAGTTCTTGTGGGAAATAACCAAGCGTGTCCATAACCTAGGACGAGGCTATTCGAATAGTTTTAACCCTGCAGGGGTGTACCAATGTACCCACACGATAGACCGCCTTTCCACCAGCCACGGTTAGCATACTTCCTTTGGTATGCAGGCACGGCTAAGTCTACAAGACGCTTTCCAATGGACGATGCTAATTAAGAGCCGCAACCCACGGAGAAGGATACATTAGACAGACCTAACCGACAGCTAATGCTCCTCGCACACCACAAACACACACACGCACACACCCACCGACCAGCTCATAATTAGCACCTCCCAAAATACTTAGTCAAGAGAGGTCCCATATCCCCCCTCGTGTGGTTAGCACGCAACAATTGCTTGGATCAATGGCACAAGTAACTCGGTCCTTAGGGACTTAGGCACCATTCCAATCACACCCAAAAGATCACACCAACATACCATTGTGCCCAAGTCAAGATATAATTTTTTTTTGTTTTGAGTTTTTGATTTGTAAGTTGGTAAAACACAAGGTTGGACATAATGGAATAATAATAGCATTTGTGTGATCAAGATCACCGACTAAGTCGATGATCGCCCAATACTACTGATATCTAGGCATGGCTAAGCAATATGTATTCGTAATCTACTAAGTGACAAGAGCTCATCCAACGAGCTCTAATCACAGCAAATAACCTAGGCTCAGGTAGTAAAGGATATTTATTTACCTACAGATTATGCAACTAGAGGATTAACTAAACAATTTAACATCAAAATAGCAATGCATACATAGAGGTTAAACAAAATATTAGACTTTAAAAGTAATGGGATCAAATGGGAAATGATCAAACTGCTTGCCTGGCTGCTGCTGCTCAATATGCTGCAGAGGGTCACTCTCAAGGATGGCACAATCGTCGGAACCTACCGAAAGAGCGAAAAAGAATCGATAAGAACAAAGAAAATGAAAAAGACTCTAAAACCAAAATGCTCCAAATGCCCTGAAAACTTTACAGCAGAAAGAGCATGATTTAAAACAAATTTAGAAACAAGAACCAACTGATTTGGACTTTCAATGCAAAAGATATGATCAAAACAATTTGGTCCGGCTGAAAAAAATGCAATCTGTTACTGTTCATATAATTAAATTGTTTGGTGGAAATTTCTAGAGAGGTGGGGTAGCTGAAATTTTTATGGTAGGTAGCTACTGACATTCTAAGGCTAACACAAGTGGTTTCATGTTAATTGGAGTTAAAATGATTTAGTTATGATTTATCTAAGTTATAAATCGAAGGCATGATTAATTTCAGTATTAAAGACTACTGTAAGACCTATACTAAGCTAAAGTGCTTTAAAGATGCATTTATAGAACTTTAGTTTGTTAAATTTGGAGCTACAGAGAAAAAGATATACAATTTTGAAGTTTAAAACAATTAATAAGTGCAAATAAAAGCTCTCGGAAACTAACTCTGGAAAACCAAAGAAAACTGGGGAGGTCGTGGGCCGTTGATCAAAGATCGCACGGCTCACGAGCTCAGATGCCAAAACCCACACGATCACCAGGGCGCAAAGACCTCATCGCGCCTAGGGGAGGTCTTAGCCGTTAGATCTGGACTTGACGGTCTGGATCTAACGAGGAGGTCCTAGACGACAAGATCTAGCGAGGAGGTCTAAGCCGTAGATCTTAAATCCAACGGCTACGACCAGTGCACGCACAGCGCACACGGAGGAGGTCCTCGCGCCTAAAGGTGGTCGGGATCGTTAGATCAAGATCTGACGGTCCTGACCTCCTTAGGAGGTCCTAGGGTTAAATCTACGGAAGGAGGTCTGGACGGTGAGATCTGAAGGAGGGAGGTCTTTGACGGCTAAGATCTACTGAGGAGGTCTTAACTGCCAATGACTCCACCGATGGATTTAGATCCAATGGCCCACGTGAGATGGGACGTTCGGGCCACCCGAACGCCTCAACGAGTCTGGGCCTTGGATCTTGAGATGGACGGCCTAGATCAAGATCACATCCGGAGGGGTCCGAATGTTCTCCCGATCTGAGCCGTAGATCTAGAGATGAACGACCAAGAGAGAAACTAAGCGAGAGAGTTGTAAATAGACTGAGGAGGTCTAGCCCGTTAGATCTAAATCTAATGGTCCAGAGCTGACAGGGAGGTCCTAGACGGTCACGATCTCCAGGGGGAGGTCCTGAATGGCTAAGATGCGAACGAGGGAGGTCTGGACGGCTAGGATCTCACCGAGGAGGTCCTAACGGTCTAGATCGAGGCAGGGAGGTCCTACGCGACAGGTGTTTAACAGAGAGAGGTCTGGACGGTTCAGATCTCCGTGGGGAGGTCGTGAACGGTCCAGATTTAGGCGGGGAGGTCTTGCGGTCTTCTTCACAAAGGACCAGAGGTGGTCTTTTTGCAAAGAGGACCCCAAAGGTAGTTTTGAAGGTTCTCTTTACAAAATACCAAAGGTGGCCTTTTGCAAAGAGGACCTCGGTGGGGTGGCTTAGGGGTGGTTTTTATAAAACGACTAAGGAAGGTCTTTTCGCACAGAGGACCTCAAGGAGGTCTTTTGCAAAGAGGACCCCAAAGCGGAGGGTGATCCTAACGGCTGGGATTTAACCTACGGAGGTCTTTAACGGCCGGGATTTCAGCGGGGAGGTCCTGGCGGCTAGAGACTTATACAAGGAGATCTAACGGTCAAGATCTGGTTCGGGGTGGCTTTTTACAAAAGACCAAAGGGAGGTGTTTTGCAAAGAGGACCTCGGGGAAGGTCTTTTGCGGAAACACAAGGTGGTCTTATACGGCTAAGATTTAACAGGGGTGGTCCTATACGGCTAGGATCACCTCCAAGGGGAGGTCCAGAGACTTTGGATTTTTCGGAAAAGATCCTAAGGCCCAGATCTAAACTTGGAGAGGTAGCGAACGGCTAAGATTAGCCAGAGGAGGTCCTAGAGCGGTTTTAACGGCGCAGGACCTCCGGACAACGACAAAAAGGTGGCGGTTAAGACAAATTAAATGCTCTAGATGATTGACAATAAATGAAACTAAAAGGGACACTTAAAGATTTCCGGACTTTAATTCTAAACCCACGCCCACATGACAGCGACACCCAAGCTCAGATTAAAGCACCATTAATGCCCTCAATGATAAGCAATGATTTGAGCATTAATGTGGTCCGAAGAACATGACGAAAACGGGATTTGCGAACTGGCAAAACCCGAGCGAGTTCATCAGCTTGCCGCCGGCGATGTGGACCTCGTCGGCGGAAACCAAAGGCACGGATGAGCTCCAAATAGGACGGAGAACCTAAGCGTGCCAAAAGCTACACCAAAAGCACCACCAACCGGCGGCTAGCCGGAGATAACCGCCGGGGACCAAATACGGCCGAAAACGAAAACCGAAGAGGTCTAAAAGGTTCAGGTTTTTTGAACTGAAGTACTCACCAGGGATTGAAGGAGAACTAGGAGTGGTCGCAGGAGCTCCGGTGACGGTGGAGGTCGCCGGAGATGAAGAAGACGAAGCTCCCAGCCACGAACAGCAAACTCCCACCTTGTCAACCTCTGTGTAGGTTTAAACAACGCAAATTAGGGAGATTTGGAGGTGACCAAGAGAACAAAGTGACAGCCAATATTGCATTAATGAACCACTGGAGCTCGGAGGTCACCGGAGAGCTCCAAAGTTCAGCAATGGAGGCAAAGAGCTTTCGGGTGTTTTGAGCACAAGAGCAGAAGAAGAAGCTAGGGTTGAAAAGGAGTGTGTAAAGAAACTTAGATAGCAAGCTTGGGCTTCAAATATAGCTGGTGGGAAAAATGGCAAAGACAGCCGGTGCACTGAGCCAAAGTACACATGAAATGATGGGAGTAGGTTGTCAGAGAGACTTTTGAGCAAAAAGGGGCTGCCAGACATTTAATGTTGGCAGCACATAGAGGTTTGTCAGCCCTAGAGTTGACAAGGCACTGCTCTCTACTGCCATGCACAAAAATTGATAATGCCTAGGCCCACCCGATAGTGAGAGAAATGGGGAAAAACTGGTCAAATGAACTCAACGGCTAAACCAGCGCTGAGCTCCACCAGGGAGGTTGTGAGCTGTTGGATTGAAATCCAAGGGCTCAGATTTTGAGCTAAGTATTAGAGGTCCTAACACTTAGGGAGGTCGAGCCACGATCTCAAGATGGACGGCCCACGATCACCCAAGTGCTAGGGGTGGTCGTGGAGGGCTGAGGAGGTCGCCCCAGGGTGGTCTTTGCAAAAGGTGCAAAGGAGGTCCTAGGGGAGGTCCTCGAGGGTTGTCTTTGCAAAAAGGACATGAGGAGGTCGAGCAGGTGGGAGGTCTTTGATCGTCGGATAGAAATCCCACGGTCCAGACAACACGTGGCCAATTGCCCGAGCCCGACACGGCTAAGCGGCTCGGTGCGACCAAGACCTGGAAGTCTGAGTCCAAGTTTGACTCGGACCAGGGCTTAGGGTTTATTTTGAACTGGGATCTTGAAGGGACTTTTAGAGCTAGCAAACTAGCTCCAATTTTTATGAAATTTTGACAGTAGCTTGCTAACCTTGAGATGGACCTAGCATAAAATTTCCAGAGGTTTTTATGCTGAGCATTTTTCTCCAGAAATTATACAATGCTTTGAGCTAGGGTTTGACTACAAGTCAAACAAGTTTGACTAACCCTTAAAACTATTCAAACAATTTCTGAAAATTGTGAAATTTTTCAGAGGGGTCACATATCAACCCAAGAACTTAGGAAAAATATTTCCCAGGAGATGATCAACATATTCGACAAAATTGTTTTTGGAGGATTCAAGATTTGGATCAACAGACTAGTGACTTTGTATTTCCATACTCTGGTGCAATAATTGTTTAGTACACCCAGGAAATACATGATGTAAGAAAAAGTTTTAAATTCTACTCATTTTCTTACATTTGAAACACAAGTTGAAAATGGGGATGTTACATTAACCCTTTGGCAAATATCACATTCAGCAACATACTGAGCGATTTGCCTCTTCATTCGGCTCCACCAAAAGGTTTTCTTCAAATCCTGATACATCTTGGTACTCCCAGGATGTAAAGAAAACTTGGAATTATGAGCCTCTCTGAAAATTAGACTCCTCAGTTGAGGATCTGCAGGTACTACCAAACGATTGCGATATCGAATCATACCGCGATCATCTTCAGAAAACTCGTTGGTTTTGCCCGCCTTTAAGTTTCCCTTGATTTCGGCTACCTTGGCATCAGTTTTCTAGGCCTCAAGAATCTGAGCTTCCAATGTAGGCTCCACTTGTAACGCAGCGAGAAAACCTTTTTCCCACCAATTCAAGATTTAGGCGCTGAAAATCAGCACACAAGTCTTTGGCCGCATGTAGGGAGAACATGCAGTTGCACTGTGACTTTCTGCTTAAAGCATCAGCCACAACATTGGCCTTACCAGGGTGATAATGAATACCCATGTCGTAGTCCTTGATCAATTCAAGCCATCTTCTTTGTCTCATATTCAAATCAGTTGAGTGAATAGGTACTTGAGCTTTATGATCGATATAGATCTCACAACGACACGAGAAGGTAATGTCGCCAAATCTTCAATGCATGGACTACGGCAGCCAATTCCAAATCATGAGTGGGATAATTGACTTCATGAGGTCGCAACTGCCGAGATGCATATGCCACAACTCGGCCTTCTTGCATAAGTACACAGCCAAGTCCATGGCGAGATGCATCGCAGTAAATGTCGAAGCTCTTAAGAACATCCGGAAAGTAAGAACTGGAGCTTTAGTCAAGAGAGTTCTCAAAAGCCGAAAACTCTCCTCACACTTAGCTGACCATTCAAATTTCTTTTCTTTCTGTAAAAGTTGAGTTAAAGGTCTAGCAATTTTGGAGAAATTTTCAATGAACCTACGGTAATAACCCGCAAGTCCAAGAAAACTTCGAACATCAGTAACATTCTTGGGCTGTTTCCAATCCAATACATCTTGTACCTTACTTGGATCGACAGCGATACCTCCTTCGGATAACACATGTCCCAAAATGCAACTTGCACGAGCGTAAAGCACACTTGCTAAACTTAGCATATAGTCGATGCCGACGAAGTGTTTCCAGCACAAGCCTCAAATGTTGTTCATGGTCTTCATCAGACTTGGAATAAATAAGGATGTCGTCAATGAACACGACAACGAACTTATCCAAGAAATCCATGAACACCGAATTCATAAGGTTCATGAAATAGGCTGGAGCATTGGTCAGACCAAAGGACATGACAGTATACTCGTACAAACCGTAACGAGTAGAGAAAGCTGTTTTAGGAATGTCCTCAGCTCTAACCTTGATTTGATGATAGCCCGACCGCAAATCTATCTTTGAAAAGACTCGGGCACCAACCAACTGATCAAAAAGATCATCAATGCGAGGCAAAGGATACTTGTTCTTGATAGTGACCTCATTTAACGGTCGGTAGTCACACATCCGCAAAGTATTGTCTTTCTTTTTGACAAATAAAGCCGGGCATCCCCAAGGTGAGGAGCTCGGTCGAATAAATCCTTTGTCAAGCAATTCTCCGATTTGTGTCTTTAATTCAGCCAACTCATTGACAGGCATCCGATAAGGACTCCTGGATATAGGAGCAGTTCCAGGAACTAGTTCAATAACAAATTCCACTTCCCGATCTGGTGGCAAACCGGGAAGGTCTTCAGGAAAGACATCAACATACTCACAGACAATTGGTACTAACTCCAAGGAAGGAGCAGCATCAACTTGGTGAGCACACAGATGAGAACCCACTGTCCTGGATTGAAAAACGACTGAAGTGCCGCTTTCATTAGTTAAAGAAATGGATTTATGAGCACAATTAATTTTCCCAAGGTTCTTGGATAACCAATCCATTCCCAAGATAACATCCAACCCTTTAGAATCTATCACAACCAACTCTGCCCAAAGTCTACCCCAAGGATGTTTATGTTGATGCTACGGCAGATTTGATCAGTCGTGAAGATTGACCCAGGTGAGTAACTAACAGGTGGTGGATAAAATGATGCATGCTCAACTAGCGTTGAACAGCAAATTGACTACTAACAAAAGAAAGGAATGTTCCAGAATCAAATGGAACAGTAGATGAACTGAAATTAATTAGGAACATACCAAGAACAACGTCAAGTGCTTCAGCCGCTTCCTTAGCCGTGATCTGGTTCACCCGATCTCAGATTGGAACTGGATCAGACTTGACAGATGTCTTTGAAGATAGTGTGGGACGAACAACAGCTGGGAAAGGTTGAACAGGAGGCAACCCACGTTTCTTAACAAAGCACTGGTTTGCGAAATGTCCAGGACGTCCACAATGATAACAGATCACACCAGGCTTGATATTGCTGACAATGGGTGGCTGATTTTCACTAATTTTTAACTGCACACAAGAATTAGGAAGTCTAGGTACCAAGGTGAGTGGTCGAGGTAGAGCTGGTGGTGGTATGGGAGCTTGATAAGTCTGGGGCATCCCTCGATGTCTTGCGAAGCATCGATTAGCATAATGGCCAAGGCGACCACAATGAAAGCAAGTAACTTTCTTGTTTCGTTGACAGCACCTTATTGGCTTCTCTCTGGGCTGTCCTTGTGTACCTCTTTGTCCAGTGGTTGTCTTGAGGACGACGGCGTGGAGAATCCGTTGTTGTAGTCCAACTGACTCAGTGATCATCCGATGTAGACGACACTCTTTGGGACAGTGATCATGCCCTTCGCAGAGAAAACAAGTGACTTTATTAGTTGGACAGCTCCCTGGTGGATGGTCTCCGTCACAGTTGGGACAATTTGTAGTGCACTGATTGAGGTAGTGTCCTTCTTCACCACAGCGTCGACAGACCTTAACCTCGGCGATTGTCTTACTTGACTCCCCGGGTTGAGTGCTCAAAGGAGTACTAGGTTCTGCCATCCTAATGTCACACGGATGGTTAGAGGACAGAAAAAGGATACACTCAATTGTGTGCGAAAGATAGTTTTGGCAGAATAAGGAAAGTACTAAACTTAGTATGCATAAATGATATGAATGCACCAAAATTAATATCAAAAGGAGATGCAAAGGACAGCATAAGATCCAATAAAACAAATCATAGTTTTCTGACATAATTGCTATACATACTGCCCATAGGCGATGCACAATTACTCGAAAACCAAAAGAGAGTGGACGGTCAAACAACAAAATATAACTTCTACAGATAGGAAAAATAAATAGGGTGGATATTATCTATTAATAATCCCTAAGTTAGTCTTAATATCGTAATACGACAACGTCTTCTCGTCCCTTCGCCATTGCTCTTCGGGGTGAACACTAATATGTCTCTCTTTTTGAAAATGAGAGAAAAGAATTGGAAAATATCTTACATAAGTCCAATAAATAGTGAGGTAAGAATTAGAAGCTAAGATGGGTAAGGAATAAAAGATGTCATACTTAAACTTTCCGAAATTATTTTACTAACTTGAAAATAATTTCTCAAAAGACTCTCTAATACTAACGGCCATGCTATTTCTAACCTACAGGCAACATATGCTCTGATACCAACGCTGTGAGGATACCCGGTTATTGGAAATGTACTTAATTAAATTTATAATGTAGCATAATTGTTAATGAAGGAACAGTATTGCCCCTTTATTAAAGATCATGCTAGGAGTATAAATTTAACCAGTAGCCGATCCAATACTCAGGATTCCCGGATATATATATCTCACAATGGTTCCCAGGATCAACGACCATTGCATATATATCCTTCATCAACATTGCATCAAACACATACAAGTCATACATTGACATAATTAAACATAAGTTTACAACTTGCGGTTTTAGTACTACATTATGAAGTGACTTGGTCACTACAACAAGTTCAACGGCGGAAGCAAAATAAAAGTTCAAAATCCACCAATGGCCTCATCCACCCGCAGGCGATTGCGTGGAGGAAAGAAGTAGCTTTACTCGTTAGCGTCACCCTGATCGGCGCTAACGGGTACTTCATAAAGGTAACCATCCTCACCTGCAACAATAGGTGATAGCACCTTGAGTACGGAAAGTACTCAGCAAGTCTTACACAAACTAATAAAAGAAAGTGTTTATTAGAACCTATTCAAAGGAGTAGAATTTATACATGCATAAGGCTACAACAGGAAGGTAAAATGGTTAAGTTTTGCATAAAGCAGGACATCTTAACCTATAAAAGCTAAATTTTGGATAAAGCAGTTTAATAAATCCAAGTTGGATTAGAATAGTAAGTAAATGATATAATGTAAACAGTACAGTGCATGAATCCCTCATGCCAAACCAAAAACAGAAACCAGATTTGTAAATCAAAACTTCTATACAGGTGACATCAATTCAAGTTATCGTCCATGACCGTGGACACGGCTATTCGAACAGTTTATACCCTGCAGGGGTGTACATCTTTACCCACATGACTTAGCTAGCCCGTTGCCTTCGGATGCCTCTGTGAGGACCCCAGTTTATTTGGCTTGTAATGCTTAACCAACCACCCGGTCCTAGCATCACAAATCAAATAAATTGATCCTCGAGATATGTATACTTCCCAGAAAGCAGTATACACACCCCGTTACAAAATTAGACATCAACTCCATTCCAAACATAGAGTCCAAACACTACACTACCAAACGGAAGATAAACAAATAGTAGAGTTATTACAGACAAAGGCCGACAGGCCAAGATACACAAATAAACAAGAACGACAGCGGAAGCAAAAGTGCCATAAGATGGCTATAAACAAAGCCAATCAGCGTGCCTCCAACCCACAAGGCATCTGACCGGACCGCCAAGCCTAGTCGTCCACGAAACGGCAACACAGCTCACAGAAGTGAGGCCCTTGGGGCTCACCTTCCTCCTCTGCAACAAAAACATTAAGCAAAGCACCTGAGTACAAAGATTGTCTTTGTACCCGCAAGACTGACGTTGTAACAGCCCTAACTTAGGGTTTGTATTTCAAATGTAAAATTTTGAGGAGAAATAAAAACTTTTGTTGTCTCTTCAAATCATTTGAAAGTTTCTAAAGTTTTCCCTAGCAATTTCCAATTTTTAGAATTTAATTCTTGTGATTGGAAATTGTTGTTGTCAGGTTCTTAGCTTTCAAACTTATGGTCATCCTCTGAAATTATTTTTCCTATCATATTGATCATCCTATCTACCTCCTGAATTATTTCACAATTTTTAGATTTTGTTTGCTATTTTAAATGGCCAAGTCAAACTAGTTGAAAACTGGTCAAACTCCTCAGACAGCAGCTTGTGAATTTTCTCTAGAACAATGCAGTGCATAAAAGTTCTGGAAAAATTATACAAGGTTGTCCTCTGTCTCTAGTAGCTACCATAAAAATTTCAGAAATTTTTAGAGCTCAGAGCTACCTCTAAAAATTCCCAAAACCTTCTCTGTCTTTTAAATCAAATTCCAAAGTCTTGTTCCTCGGGCCCGAACCCAACTCAGCTCGAGTCCGACTCGCACCACTTGGCTCGGTCGCGTCAACTAAACGTACCGCCGAGTCCAATCAATCGTGACCGTCCGATGAAGATCGAGCGATCCACGTCGCGCGCGCAACCGACTGTCGAATGCATACACCAATCCCACCGCCCATTTCGGATCCAACGGTCGGTGCGTCGCTGATCAAATCAAACCACGGTTCGCACCACCGATATCGCCGACATATGGGTCCCACTGTCGAGTTCTTCCTCGCCGACTCGCGCCTCCGGAGCTCACTGGCGATCGCGCATGCGTGCCACGCAGCTTCGTCGCCGCGCACGCCGGACGCGTGTACGCCTCGGAGGATCGCTCAAGTCCATCTACCTCATAGGGTCGTCCATTCCTTCGCGACCATTCTTGCGCCCTCTCGCCCATTTCTTAGCCGGCGGAGAAAAACTCGGCGTAGCGCGCCGTTCGAGCAGCCGCTTGAGCGGCGACCGCACCATCGTGTTCCTCTTGCCTCGCCGCCTCCATTTTGCCTATTCCGTGTCCTTGGCGTCGGTGGATCACCAAGAGCGGTATTGTCGTCTCGCCTCCGCGATCTCGATCCGTGAGCTCGTTTGCGACTGGTGAGTTTCGGCTCGTCACTTAGTCCCTTAGGATCGCATTGATGCATCGAGTCTAACGGTGGGCTTGTTTACGCCTTTTGTGCATCGTTGCGGGCGTGCGACCAATTCTTCTCAAGCTCGGTTTCGCGCGTGGAAATTCCGGTCACCTCGGGCTTTCTTCGTCGGCGTTATCGTGTGCTTCTTGCTCCCGGCATTGAGGCGGCTTAAGCACACCTTCCGAGTCTTCTAGAAGTCGTATCGCCTTCATCTGCGTGGGCGTGCTTTCTTCTCCGCCTCCGGTCGTCGTGAGCTCAACTCGTGACCATCGGACCCGCGTCGCCACCTTTGGGTTCGCCGAGTCTCGTGAACCCGAAGGTATCACTCGCTCGCTTTGAAACCCACTAGTTCGCGAGATCCACTGCGCGGCCGCGCCGCCGTCCCCGTGCGCGCCGGCGAGCCGCCGGTGGCGTTCAGTTAGCACTAATATTTGTTTAGTTATGTCGCTGATTTGTGGGCCCTCTCTGGTAATCGTGTTTAGTAAACTCTAATCCAACCGTTATATTTCCCTCTGAGTCACTGCCATGTGGGCCCATGATGTCAGTTAGTGGGTGTGTAACCCTTGGCGATATGTTTTCTGTTTGAAAGCGTATTTCTCGTGAGTATGTGTTAGAAGTACACTTTGATATGTCAAAGACGTATTCTTAGAATACGCCTTCGGCGTCACTTCGTGTGGCGTTGTTTCGTCAACACTTTCGCGCGCCCGCCGGTCGTTGTCTGGGGTTAGTTGGTGTGGGTAGAAAAAGGATTAAATGCTTTAGTAAATCAGTAATGCTTTTACATTTAATCGTTAATTCAATTAAACTTGTAAAATGCATAACTAATTCAATTTTTATCCAAATTGCATGAATCCGAAGGTCGTTTATTTTCATTTCAAATGTATTGTTTACTAAAATTAGCTTCACCCATGTCTCTGTAGCAAAAATCTGTTAGCTAATAAAATGATGTCTTATGTATCTTCTAAATTAGAAAATGCATATCTCTTCCAATAATTGTCCAAATTAAATGAACCCAATTCAGTAAAATTTCATTTTCAGTATACTAACTATTAGGATAGGTTTTACACACTGTTTCTGTTCATGAAAATTTGTTAAGTAATTAACTAGTGGCTTGTTGTGTTTTTAGCTTAGAAAATTCATAGAAAATTGATAATAACTTAAAATAATTTGTTCTCTGTTTCTAAAATTTTGTTATATCTTGCTTAGGTTCTTTGTGTGAGTTTTAGCTTGTTTTGGTGTTGTTGTATGTTTGAGTTTTGTCGGTGTTATTCGTTCTTATTTCTTTGTTATGTTCGATCGTTAGGCTTCGATATTTGCGGCAACCCCGAGGACGATCCTCCGCACCATATTGAGCAACGGCCGTGCAAGCGGTTTGATCATATTTATCCCGGTATTTTAAAGTCTAATATTTTGTTTATTTGTATGTATGCATCGCTTAATTTGTGTTAAATTGATTAGTTAAATCCGTATTGCATATCCTGTAGACAAAATATTGATCTCTACTACCCGAGCCTAGGTTATTTCTTTGTGATTAGAGATCATTTGGATGATTTCTTGTCACTTAGTAGATACGATTTCAGCTGCTTAGACATGCTTAGTATCGGTAGAAGCGGGCGGTTATCGACTTTAGTCGGTAACCTTGATCACACAAAATTTACTACAACTTTATGTTTCACATTTCTGCTATGTTTAATTGCAAAACTAAAAATGAAAACAAAAATGATTTGGACGGGCACAATGGTAAGATTGGTGTGATCTTTTGGGTGTGATCGAAAGGTGCAGGGTCAATTAAGGACCGAACATCTTGTGAGTGAATTTTTATCCAGCATTTCGCGTGCTAACCACACTAGAGTATATGGGACCTCTCTTGACCTAGTACTTTGGCGTGTATTGGCTCCGGTCGCAGGAGGTCGCAGGAGGGATGGAGGTGGGAGCATGGTAGTTGTCCAGAAAAGCTTTATCCGAGTGGGTAGTTGTCTTTTCGGCTTTACCATGTAAGCGTATGGGTTTCTATCCATACGAGCGGCTCGAGGTTGATACACAATATTGGAAACATCTCGTAGGACTTAGTGTGCGGCATACCTTCTAAGTGTGCTTTGGCTTAAAGGCGATGCGAGGTGTGGGTGCGATGGTACACCTGCAGGTTAAAAACTATTCGAATAGCCTCGCCCTAGGTGATGGACACGCTTGGTAAGCTTTTCAAGAGTTAGACTACAACATTTAAATTAAAACTTGATGGGTGGTACGAATGCGGGATTCGTGCTATTGTTGTGGTGACTATTGGGATAGTCACTTCTAGGTTGTTTTATCTTTGCTCTGTTGCTATTATTATCCTTCTTGCTATTTCAATCTTAAAATGAATTGCAAACTTGCCTTTAAAGCTGTATTATATTATTGCAAGCGAAAGTTGGCTTTATGCAAATGAAACATATGGCCTCCACCAAATAAGCCTGCATGTAGCATATGAGCAGTGCGCTAGTTCACACGTCGGTCTTGCGGGTACAAAGACAATCTTTGTACTTAGGTGCTTTGCTTAATGTTTTTGTTGCGAGAGGAAGAAGGTGAGCCTCGTGGTCCTCACTTACGTGGTGTGTTGCCGCTTCTTGGACGACTAGTCTTGGCGGTCGGTCGGATGCCTTGTGGGTTGAAGGCACACCGATTGGCTTTGTTTATAGCCATCTTATGGCACTTTGCTTCATTGTCGTTCTTGTTATTTGTGTATCTTTGGCACAGCCGGCCTATATCCGTAATATTGTTACTATTTGTTTATCTTCCGTTTGTAGTGTAATGTTTGGACTCTATGTTGAATGGAGTTGATGTCTAATTTTGTAACGAGTGCGTATCTTGCTTTAGGAAGTATACATATCTCGAGGATCGATTTATTTGATTTGTGATGCTAGGACCGGTGGTTGGTTAAGCATTACAAGCCAAATAAGCTGGGTCCTCACAAAGTTGGTATCGAGCCATTCGACCGTAGTAACCCAAGCATAGTCGTCCTTAGGATATTTTGAAAGTCTTATTTTCAAATCATAAAAGGTTTATGAAAACCTAGGCGATTCTCGATTTTATTCCTTACCTATCTTAGCTTTCTACTCTCATCTTACTCTAATTTAAGTTTTGAAACTTGGTTTCTCTCTTTCCTATCAAAAGATAGTTAATACCGGTAGAATCAGTCTTTGGGAGAACCATAGGGAATTAGTTTAATTAAAAATTTGTGGGGACATAAGGGTAAGATATGTATGAGTTTGCTAAGTGTCTGATCTTTGTCAGTTGGTTTTTGTAACTTAAAAGTCTTGTGCTTGTTTGTGTTTGTTAGTAAGTTAATTGCAGTGGGTATTGACTTCGTGTTTTCCGGCTATTGTTAACTTGTCTTAGTGAACCAGGATGGCCGGGAGAACGCGTGGCAGTCAGCAGGCTGGTCATGATGAGGAGCTTCCCCCTCCTCCGACCATGGCTGAGGTTCTCGCTCCGATTGAGCGAAACCGCATGGACCGACGCGCATCTTGGAGGTTATTGCTAGGAATACCTCCACTCCTGCCGTGGTGGCGGCCACCGGACTCGCGGGGACTTGCGAGTTCCTCCGCACACACCGCCGACTTTCTCCGCTCGAGGACCCTCTCGATGCGGATGATTGGCTGCGCATGGTTGAGCGGAAGCTCAACATAGCTCGATGCCGACGCAGACAAGGCACTCTTCGCGCCCCACCGGCTTGAGGGCGGCACTCTCATGGTGGGAGAACTATCTCGCCATGCAGCCCGCGGGCCATGTGGTCGCGTGGGAGGAGTTCGGTCGACTTTCGTCGGGCCCATATCCCGGATGGCCCGATGAAGTGAAGAAAAGGAGTTTCGCGCTCAAACAAGGGCGCAAGTCCGTGACGAGTATCTATACGAGTTTAATCACTTGGCTCGTTATGCTCGGGTGAGGTGGCCTCGAGATGAGGCTAGCAGAGAAGTTTATGGATGGCTTGTCCGAGGAGCTGCAGGACAAGCTATCTATTGTGGACTTCTCGACTTTCGTGCCTTGGTAGATAAGGCCATCGTTGCGAGCATAAAGCGAAGGCGCTGGCGAGTCCCCATAGCGCAAATGGGAGGCGATCGGTCTACTCACACCGGCCTCGTTCGTCCTCGGTGGGCGGCACTGATGGCCCGTTCTTTTGCTCCACGGCGCCGAGACCATCTGCACCAGCTCCTCGCCCACGCGCAGCGTGTTTCAGCCACGTGCGCTGCGATCCAGACAGAGCGGCCTCCGCAATCCGGCGGCCGAGGTTACTTGTTTTCGCTGCCACAACAAGGGCCATTATGCGAATGCCTGCCCTCAGAGTGTTGCAGCAGCCCCTCGTCCTAATGGAGGACGCGGGCAGGGGAGTGGTCATCCACCTGACCAGAAGATGATCCAGAAGCCCCAGGGTGCGAGCAGCGGTCGAGTCAACCACCTTTCAGCTGAGGAGGCTCAGGAGGCGCCAGATGTCGTGATGGGTACACTTCTTGTTAATTCTCGTCCTGCTGCAGTATTATTTGATTCTGGAGCATCGCATTCTTTTATTTCAAGATCATTTGCTGCTGCTAGTAGTCTTCACTGTGTACCTTTGGGGGTTCCTTTGCTCATCCGCTCTCCGGGGGCGGAAATGAGAGCTGATTTACAGTGTCGGGATGTTCCTATCGTAGTCGAAGGATTGGTATTTTTGGCAAACCTTATTTTGCTCAGTTCAGCGAGTCTGGATGTGATTCTTGGCATGGATTGGTTGTCCCAACACTTGGGGCATATCGATTGTGCCAGGAAGATTGTCTATCTCACCAGCCCTTCAGGCGAGCAGGTCGGGTTTTCGCGCGACTACTGAGGGCCACATCTATGTGCATTAGAAGCAAAGCCAGCCTTGCAAATTCCAGATGTCCCCATAGTATCTGACTTTGTGGATGTCTTTCCTGAAGATTTGCCTGGGATGCCTCCGGTTCGAGATCTGGAGTTTGCCATCGAGTTGTTGCCCGGTACCGCTCCGATTTCGAAGGCGCCGTATCGGATGCCTCCCAATGAGCTAGAAGAATTGAAGAAGCAGCTTGGTGAGCTCCAAGCAAAGGGTTTCATCCGTCCCAGTTCATCTCCTTGGGGTTGTCCGGTGATCTTTGTGAAGAAGAAGGACAAGACTTTGCGTATGTGTGTTGACTACCGTCCTCTCAATGAAGTGACGGTGAAGAATAAATATCCTCTGCCCCGCATTGATGATCTTTTTGACCAGTTGTCTGGAGCTCAGGTGTTCTCCAAGATTGATCTGAGATCGGGCTATCATCAAGTCCGGATCAGGGCTGAGGATATTCCGAAGACGGCTTTCACTACTCGTTATGGCCTGTACGAGTACACCGTCATGTCCTTTGGCTTAACCAATGCTCCAGCTTTGTTCATGAACCTTATGAATTCAGTATTCATGGAATATTTGGATAAATTTGTGGTGGTCTTTATTGATGACATTCTTATCTATTCCAAAATCAAGCGAGCATCTTGAGCATCCAAGATTGTTTTGGGCGATTATGCGGAACATCAACTATATGCAAAGTTCAGCAAATGTGAGTTCTGGTTGAAGGAAGTGGCATTCTTGGGCCATGTTCTTTCAGCTGGAGGCATAGCTGTGGATCCCGGCAAGGTCAGCGATGTTCTATCTTGGGGCGGCCAAGTCGATCCAGCGATGTGCGGAGTTTTCTCGGCTTAGCGGGCTATTACATTGCTTTATCGAGAACTTCTCCAAAATCGCAAAGCCGATGTTGAATTGCTCAAGAAGGATAAGAAGTTTGTGTGGTCCTCTGCTTGCGATGAGAGCTTTCAGGAGCTCAAGCAGCGATTAACTTCAGCCCCAGTTCTTACTCTTCCTGATATCCACAAGAGCTTCGATATTTATTGCGATGCCTCTCGTCGGGGACTCGGATGTGTTCTTATGCAGGAAGGCAAGGCAGTTGCCTATGCATCCAGGAAATTGAGGCCTCATGAGCTCAACTATCCCACCCATGATTTAGAGCTTGCTGCAAGAGTTCATGCACTCAAGATTTGGCGGCATTATTTGATCGAAACCATTGTGAGGTGTATTCGATCATAAGAGTTTGAAATACTTATTTACTCGGCCCGATTTGAACCTCGGCAGAGGAGATGGTTGGAATTAATCAAAGATTATGACATGGGTATTCGATATCACCACAGCAAGGCCAATGTAGTTCTTTGATGCACTTAGTCGAAAGGTGTATTGCAATACTTTGATGATCCAAGAGCAGCAACCTGCGCTTCTTGCAGAATTCCAGCGTCTCAACTTGGGTTTAGTTGAGCATGGTTCCCTTGCTGCCTTGGTTGTGCAACCAACCTTGGTGGATCAGATCAAGGCAGCACAGCAATCAGATGATGGTGTGGGTAAAATCAAGCAGAATATCAAGGATGGATCAGCCAAGTGTTTCACAGAAGATGAGCACGGTGTTGTGTGGTTTGGGCAGCGTCTTGTGGTCCCAAAGGTCCCAGAGTTGCGGGATTTGATTCTTCAGGAGGCCCACGGTTCGCCTTTGTCCATCCATCCCGGGGCCACTAAAATGTACCAAGATCTGCGTCAGAGATTTTGGTGGACTCGCATGAAACGCGAGATTGCGTGTTCGTGGCGGATGTGACATATGTTGTCGCGTCAAGGCGAGCATCGGCGTCAGCAGTCTCCTCCATCCCTTGCCTATACCAGAGTGGAAGTGGGATTACGAGGCATGGATTTTATCACCGGTCCGCCTGCACTTCTTCAGGGAAGGATGCTATCCGGTTGTTATCGATCGATTGGCGAAGGTAGCGCACTTCTCGCCAAGATTTACCACTCTCGGTGTCGATCGATTGGCGATCTCTATATCTCCCGCATTGTGAGCTTGCATGGTGTGCCACGAACGATTGTGTCGATCGTGGCTCTCTTTTCACTTCTCGGCTATGGCACGATTTACGTGAAGCCATGGGGACCCGTCTTTCTTTCATTTCACCTATCATCCTCGGACCGATGGTCGACGGCGGGTCAACCAAGTTCTTGAAGATATGCTCGTGCTTGTGTTCTTTCCTATGGGAAGAATTGGGAGAAGTGTCTACCGCTTGCGAAGTTCTCCTACAACAACGACTTCGAGCTAGTCTCGGTATGGCACCGTTTGAGGCTTTGTATGGGAGGCGCTGCAGAACCCCGTTGAACCGGTCGTGGCGGTGAAAGCGGTTCTTTGGCCCGATTCAATCAATGAGGTGAAAGTCAAGTGCGATTGATTCGTGAGCACTTGCGCGTAGCTCATCGAGCGAGAAGAGCTATGCGATCGGCGTCGCCGTGAGTTGAGTTTCAGCCCAATGACTTTGTGTATCTCAAAGTCTCACCTCCGAAGGACATCGTCGTTTTTGTCAAGGGCAAGCGGCTCCTCGATATGTCGGGCCGTGTCGCATCATCAAGAGAGTGGGAGCTGTTGCTTACAAGTTAGACTTGCCGGCTACACTTGAGGGGTGCATGATGTGTTCCACGATCGCAATTGAAGAAGTGCCTTCGTGTTCTGTGGAGAAACGCCATTGGAAAATATCGATGTGCGGGAAGATCTGTCTTATCATGAGCATCCCTTTCGTATCCTCGAAGAAGTGAACGCAGAACAAGGAACCGTGTGATCAAGTTCCTTAAAGTTCGTGGTCAAACCACTCCGAGGATGAAGCCACTTGGGAGCGGGAAGATCGTCTCGAGCAGATTACCCATCCTTCTTCTCCTAGTGATCGAATCTCTCGGGCGAGATTCTGTAAGGGGGAGATTTGTAACAGCCCTAACTTAGGGTTTGTATTTCAAATGTAAAATTTTGAGGAGAAATAAAACTTTTGTTGTCTCTTCAAATCATTTAAAAGTTTCTAAAGTTTTCCTAGCAATTTCAATTTTTAGAATTTAATTCTTGTGATTGGAAATTGTTGTTGTCAGTTCTTAGCTTTCAAACTTATGGTCATCCTCTGAAATTATTTTTCCTATCATATTGATCATCCTATCTACCTCCTGAATTATTTCACAATTTTTAGATTTTGTTTGCTATTTTAAATGGCCAAGTCAAACTAGTTGAAAACTGGTCAAACTCCTCAGACAGCAGCTTGTGAATTTTCTCTAGAACAATGCAGTGCATAAAAAGTTCTGGAAAAATTATACAAGGTTGTCCTCTGTCTCTAGTAGCTACCATAAAAATTTCGAAATTTTTAGAGCTCAGGAGCTACCTCTAAAAATTCCCCAAAACCTTCTCTGTCTTTTAAATCAAATTCCAAAGGTACTGTTCCTCGGGCCCGAACCCAACTCAGGCTCGAGTCCGACTCGCACCACTTGGCTCGGTCGCGTCAACTAAACGTACCGCCCGAGTCCAATCAATCGTGACCGTCCGATGAAGATCGAACGATCCACGTCGCGTGCGCAACCGACCTGTCCGAATGCATACACCAATCCCAGCCGTCCATTTCAGATCCAACGGTCGGTGCGTCGCTGATCAAATCAAACCACCGGTTCGCACCACTTCGACTGTCGCTGACATATGGGTCCCACCTGTCAGGTTCTTCCTCGCCGACTCCGCTGCCTACCGGAGCTCGCTGGCGATCGCGCATGCGTGCCACGCAGCTCGTCGCTGCCACGCCGGGGACGCGTGTCTGCCTCCAGAGGATCGCCTGAAGTCCATCTACCTCATAGGGTCGTCCATTCCTTCTCGCAGCCATTCTTGCGCCCTCTCCGCCCATTTCTTAGCTTCGGCCGGAGAAAAACTCGAGCGTAGCGCCGCCGTTCGAGCCGCCTTGAGCGGCGATCGCACCATCGTGTTCCTCTTGCCTCGCCGCCTCCATTTTGCCTATTCGGGTCCTTGGCGCCCGGTGGATCACCAAAGCGGTATTGTCGTCTCCGCCTCGGCGATCTCGATCCGTGAGCTCGTTTGCGACTGGTGAGTTTCGGCACCCGTCACTTAGTCCCTTAGGATCGCATTGATGCACCGAGTCTAACGGTGGGCTTGTTTACGCCTTTTGTGCATCGTTGCGGGCGTGCGACCAATTCTTCTCAAGCTCGGTTTCGCGCCGTGGAAATTCCGGCCACCTCGCTTTCTTCGTCGGCGTTATCGTGTGCTTCTTGCTCCGGTATTGAGGCGGCTTAAGCACACCTTCCGAGTCTTCTAGAAGTCCAGACGCCTTCACCGCGTGGGCGTGCTTTCTTCTCCGCCTCCGGCCGTCGTGAGCTCAACTCGGTGACCATCGGACCGCGTCGCCACCACGGGTTCGCCGAGTCTCTGTGAACCCGAAGGTATCACTCGCCGCTTTGAAACCCACTAGTTCGCGAGATCCACTGCGCGGCCGCGCCGCCGTCCCCGTGCGCGCCGGCGAGCCGCCGGTGGCGTTCAGTTAGCACTAATATTTGTTTAGTTATGTCGCTGATTTGTGGGCCCTCTCTGGTAATCGTGTTTAGTAAACTCTAATCCAACCGTTATATTTCCCTCTGAGTCACTGCCATGTGGGCCCATGATGTCAGTTAGTGGGTGTGTAACCCTTGGCGATATGTTTTCTCTGTTTGGCGTATTTCTCTGTGAGTATGTGTTAGAAGTACACTTTGATATGTCAAAGACGTATTCTTAGAATACGCCGACGTCACTTTCGTGAGCAAGCATTGCGTCAAGACTTTCGCGCGGCCCGCCGATCGATGTCAGGGTTAGTTGGTGTGGGTAGAAAAAGGATTAAATGCTTTAGTAAATCTGTAATGCTTTTACATTTAATCGTTAATTCAATTAAACTTGTAAAATGCATAACTAATTCAATTTTTATCCAAATTGCATGAATCAAAGGTCGTTTATTTTCATTTCAAATGTATTGTTTACTAAAATTAGCTTCACCCATGTCTCTGTAGCAAAAATCTGTTAGCTAATAAAATGATGTCTTATGTATCTTCTAAATTAGAAAATGCATATCTCTTCCAATAATTGTCCAAATTAAATGAACCCAATTCTGTAAAATTTCATTTTCAGTATACTAACTATTAGGATAGGTTTTACACACTGTTTCTGTTCATGAAAATTTGTTAAGTAATTAACTAGTGGCTTGTTGTGTTTTTAGCTTAGAAAATTCATAGAAAATTGATAATAACTTAAAATAATTTGTTCTCTGTTTCTAAAATTTTGTTATATCTTGCTTAGGTTCTTTGTGTGAGTTTTAGCTTGTTTTGGTGTTGTTGTATGTTTGAGTTTTGTCGGTGTTATTCGTTCTTATTTGCTGTTATGTTCGATCGTTAGGCTTCGATATTTGCGGCAACCCTGAGGACGATCCTCCGCACCATATTGAGCAACAAAGACCGTGCAAGCAGTTTGATCATATTTATCCCAGTATTTTAAAGTCTAATATTTTGTTTCAGCTGTATGTATGCATCGCTTAATTTGTGTTAAATTGATTAGTTAAATCCGTAGCTGCATATCCTGTAGACAAAATATTGATCTCTACTACCTGAGCCTAGGTTATTTCTTTGTGATTAGAGATCGTTGGATGATTTCTTGTCACTTAGTAGATACGATTTCATTGCTTAGACATGCTTAGTATCGGAGAATCGGGCGGTTATCGACTTTAGTCGGTAACCTTGATCACACAAAATTTACTACAACTTTATGTTTCACATTTTCGCTATGTTTAATTGCAAAACTAAAAATGAAAACAAAAATGATTTGGGACGCGCACAATGGTAAGATTGGTGTGATCTTTTGGGTGTGATCGAAAGGTGCAGGGTCAATTAAGGACCGAACATCTTGTGAGTGAATTTTTATCCAGCATTTCGTGCTAACCACACTAGAGTATATGGGACCTCTCTTGACCTAGTACTTTGGCGTGTATTGGCTCCGGTCGCAGGAGGTCGCGGGAGGGATGGAGGTGGGAGCATGGTAGTTGTCCAAAAGCTTTATCCCGAGTGGGTAGTTGTCTTTTCGGCTTTACCATGTAAGCGTATGGGTTTCTATCCATACGAGCGGCTCGGGTTGATACACAATATTGGAAACAGTCTCGTAGGACTTAGTGTGCGGCATACCTTGAAGTGTGCTTTGGCTTAAAGGCGGTGCGAGGTGTGGGTGCAGTGGTACACCCCGCAGGTTAAAAACTATTCGAATAGCCTCGCCCTAGGTGATGGACACGCTTGGGTAAGCTTTTCAAGAGTTAGACTACAACATTTAAATTAAAACTTGATGGGTGGTGCGAATGCGGGATTCGTGCTATTGTTGTGGTGACTATTGGGATAGTCACTTCTAGGTTGTTTTATCTTTGCTCTGTTGCTATTATTATCCTTTATCGCTATTTCAATCTTAAAATGAATTGCAAACTTGCCTTTAAACTGTATTATATTATTGCAAACGAAAGTTGGCTTTATGCAAATGAAACATATGGCCTCCACCAAATAAGCTCGCATGTAGCATATGAGCAGTGCGCTAGTTCACACGTCGGTCTTGCGGGTACAAAGACAATCTTTGTACTCGGTGCTTTGCTTAATGTTTTTGTTGCGAGAGGAAGAAGGTGAGCCTCGTGGTCCTCACTACGTGAGTCGTGTTGCCGCTTCTTGGGCGACTAGTCTTGGCGGTCCGGTCGGATGCCTTGTGGGTTGAAGGCACACCGATTGGCTTTGTTTATAGCCATCTTATGGCACTTTTGCTTCATTGTCGTTCTTGTTATTTGTGTATCTTTGGCACATCGGCCTATGTCCGTAATATTGTTACTATTTGTTTATCTTCCGTTTGTAGTGTAATGTTTGGACTCTATGTTGAATGGAGTTGATGTCTAATTTTGTAACGAGGTGCGATATCGCTTTAGGAAGTATACATATCTCGAGGATCGATTTATTTGATTTGTGATGCTAGGACCGGTGGTTGGTTAAGCATTACAAGCCAAATAAACTGGGTCCTCAGACGTGTGAACTAGCGGACCTATTCATAAGCTACATGCGAGCTTATTTGGTGGAGGCCATATGTTTCATTTGCATAAAGCCAATTTTCATTTGCAATAAGGTAATCTGATTTTAAAGGCAAGTTTGCAATTCATTTTAAGATTGAAATAAACAGTAAGGATAATAATAACAAAAGCGAAAGATAAACAACCTAGAAGTGACTATCCCAATAGTCACCACAACAATAGCACGAATCCCGCATTCGTACCACCCATCAAGTTTTAATTTAAATGTTGTAGTCTAACTCTTGAAAAGCTTACCCAAGCGTGTCCATCACCTAGACGAGGCTATTCGAATAGTTTTAACCCTGCAGGTGTACCATGCACTCCACACTGCATCGCTTTAAGCCAAAGCACACTAGAAGGTATGCGGGCACACTAAGTCCTACGAGACTTTTTCCAATATTGTGTATTAACTACGAGCCGCTCGTATGGATAGAAATCCATACGCTACATGGTAAAGCCGAAAGACAACTACCCACTCAGATAAAGCTTTGGACAACTACCATGCTCCCACCTCCATCCTCCTGCGACCTCTGCGACCGAGCCAATACACGCCAAAGTACTAGGTCAAGAGAGGTCCCATATACTCTAGTGTGGTTAGTACGCGAAATGCCCGGATAAAAATTCACTCACAAGATGTTCGATCCTTAATTGACCGGGCACCTTTCGATACACCCAAAAGATCACACCAATCTTACCATTGTGCCGCGCCCAAATCATTTTTGTTTTCATTTTTAGTTTTGCAATTAAACAAAGCGAAATGCTGAAACATAAAGTTATTGAAAATTTTGTGTGATCGTGGTTACCGACTAAAGTCGATAACGCCATTTCTACCGATAGCTAAGCATGTCTAAGCAAATTGAAATCGCATCTACTAAGTGACAAGAGATCATCCAACGATCTCTAATCACAAACAAATAACCTAGGTCAGTATTAGAGATCAATATTTTGCCTACTGAATATGCATCTACAGATTTAGCTAACCATTTTAACACAAATTAAGCAATGCATACATACAACTGAAACAAAATATTTAAACTTTAAAATACTGGGATTAATCATGATCAAACTGCTTGCCTGGCTGCTGTTGCTCAATGTGTTGCGGAGGATCGTTCTCGGGGTTGCCGCAAATATCGAATCCTAACGATTGAACAAAACAAATAATAAGAACGAATAACACCGGCAAAAATCAAATAATCAAACACAAACACCAATTTATACACAGAGGCTAGACTATCACAAAAGAATGACAGATACTGCTACAGAGACCCACTCACTTATTTATCAGGCTAACCACAAAATCACTCTTCTTATATGATTTAAACATTGGATAGACTTTGATGGTGATTGTGTGCACATCTATTATTTAATTATCAGTTAACACATCAAAACAGCTAGCTATTCTAAAACCACTATTGTGGTGAGAGCACAGAATCTACAAGAAGCTATTGAAGGCATAACTAGTCAAGTATCCAATTATGAGATGCTACATAAAATTCCAATTAAGTTTGGGCTTTAATAAAATTCAGCTACTAATACACCTAAGCAACATGCCAACATATTGGAAGGTTAACCATAACAGTATGCTATCACTACAAGGCCTTACCACACCAGTGAAAGTAGGAAAAATAAGTACAGAGACAACCACTAGTTCCAATAACAACTTCTTAGATCACACATGCCAACAAGGGTTTTAAAATCTAGAATCACTAACTAACATAATTCCTTACCAAACACTACTTCTTAAGCAATTTATCAAGTCTAACAGGACCTAAATAGCATAAGCATGAAACCAATTTTCAGTTTACTGACAACAGAAAAAAGACAACAGGGAACAAACAGAGAACTAGAACTAAAATGCCTTCAAACCTCCAACACCAAATTTTGATCATGCAATGAAAGCGAACTAATGAACAATCATAAACATGATAAGCAGCTGACTACAAAGCTTCAGAGAGGTGGGCCCCACTGTCAGCCACAACAGCAACAGGGAGCACAAGGAAGAACAGAGAGGCTCTGGACCTGGATTCGACACCGGTGAAGGAGTGGTGGCGCGGGCTGTGCGACGGGCAAAATGGGTTGCTAGAGGACCACCGGCGATGGTGGTCGCGGGTTGGCGAGAAGCACCGAGGCGGCGCGCGGCGGCGCGGCGGCCGGCGATGGAGGTGATAAGGTGCGGTTTGCACTGAGAGGCGAACAACAAGAATTAGCGCGCGCATGGGCATCGATGAGTTACCAGAACTCACCGGAATGACGCGAGCTCAAGAGGTTGCCGGAGATGGCCGCGGCGAGAGCGGCGGCGATCAAGGGGTCACCGAGGAGGAGCAACCTGAGCAAAAATAGAGGAAAAGAGAGATGGAGGTAGCTCGGTGAGTGCACTAGATGGTGCTAGCGCGAGCAATTGCTCTAGGAACTAACTCACCGGAGAAGAGGACGAAGGTCCCAACTTTCGGCCGAAGAAGAGGGACACCAAAATTCAACGGCCCCCTGCGAATAAAACTTCAAATTAGTTGAGGGAAGACATGATAGGAGTGCGGAACACGATCCGACGCGAAAAGGAGAAGATGAGCTTCAGCGGTTGTGGTGTTGACACGGTGGTGGCGGCACGGTCGTGCACGAGCTCGAGCACCACTATGAATTGAGCTCAGAAGGAGCAATGGTTGATAGGGGATTGCTTAATGGTGTCTAAAGAAGGAAGAGGGAGCTTTGGGTGAGCTTAAGTAGGGATGAGGGCGGAGGAAAACGAGCGGCGACGCTTTCGGCACCGAGGAGCTCAAGAACGGTGCCGACAAGCTTGTGAAAGGAACGGTGGACGATTAATGCTGCGCAGGGCATGGCCTCTCAGCGGAAGATGCGGCCGAGGTGATGCGCGCGCGGAAAACCGGAAAGCGGTGACGGAACAGCGAGGCGAGGTGGCGATCATGCGCGATGTCGCCGGCACTTAGCACTCATGCGGAAGGTAGGTGACGACCTGACAAGAGGGGCCCGCCTGTCAGCGACAGAAACAAAATGGCGCGAGCCCGAGTCAAGTGCGGCGCAAACGGTGGTTTGACTCGACCATTTCCACTCCGACCGTTGGATCTGAGATGGACGGTCGAGATTGATGTATGCATTCGGACAGGTCGGTTGCATGCGCGCACGTGGATCGTTCGATTTGCATCGGACGGTCACGATCGATTGGTCTCGCGCGGTGCAGCTAGTTGACGCGACCGAGTCAAGTGGCGCGGTCGATTTGAGTCGGGCTCGGGTTCGAGCCCGACAAGCGATGTTTTCGATTTTTGTTTTAAAAGTGAGAGAGTTTTAGGAATTTTAGAGATAGCTCCCGAGCTCCAAAAATTCCGAAATTTTTATGGTAGCTACTTGAGATAGAGAGCAACATTTCATAAATTTTCCAGAACTTTTTATGCACTGAGAAGTTCTGCAGAAAATTCACAAGCATGCTGACCTAGGGTTTGACCAGATTTCCAACTAGTTTGACTAGGTCATTTGAAATAGCAAATAAAATCTAAAAATTGTGAAATAATTCAGGGAGGTAGATAGGATGATCAAGATGACAGGAAAAATATTCCTAGGAGATGATCACAAGTTTGAAGGCTAAGAATGTGCTGACAACAATTTCCATTCACAAGAATTTAATTCTAGAAAATGGAAATTGCTAGGGAAAAATGTAGAAACTTTCAAATGATTTGAAGAGACAACAAAAGTTTTTATTTCTCCTCAAAATTTTACATTTGAAATACAAACCCTAAGTTAGGGCTGTTACAGCCTCCGAATGATCACATACTTCCTTTGGTATGCCGACCGGGGAAACTAAGATTTGGCATTTTTCAACAAGTTAACACTATTGAGTTGGATACCCATGTGTGAACTGATCTCGCTTAAATAACATCTGATAGCGTCTGTCTAACCGGGGCACACATGTTGCGTCAGGAATGCCGATCCAACCATAAGAAGTAAGGCGTTGGGCTCGCTACCCATAGTAGATTGCAATCGGCATCTTTAAGGTACGTACATGCAACGGAGCACATATACGCCCTCACCCTTCTAAGAACATCTGATATCGACATACAAGCTCACATGGCATAAAACGCAGTCTAATGACCAAAGCATCTATGCCATACAAGATCAATACACATATCCTTACTCCCCTGTTTCCAACTCAATAATCTTAACATTTTACTTAACCAAACAGCGCCCATACACTGCATGTGGAAGTACGTGGGGGACTTGAATTGAATAGTCAGAGTTTGGTCCTTAATTGGTCCAGACAAGTCCACCACAATTCCCAATCTCGTGCACAAAAGCACCACCACTAGCTTCCTCTTGTCCAGATCAATTTAAATTTAAAACTCATTTCGGACATAAGTAAACTGGACAAAGAGTTTAAAGTAACAGAAAGCCATTTGTGATTCCCATGTTTGACAAGATATTCTTGTCAATCTCTAAAGTTCTGTAGACTGCATGTCTAAGCCAAATCTGAAAATATATTATAGCATACAGTACTACACTAAGGTTGAGTGTATGGTTATAATTAAGGTAATCCACCATGTTAGGTCATAACTAGCTACTAACAGATCACAATTTTGTATTTTCAGAAAAGTAGCATGCACAGATGTCACTGGATTTGGAAAAGCTATTGTATAAAATTTGGGATCAACATGGTGCAAAGAGGATGCTTGCCTTGATAATAGTATACTTCTGTTGCAGGCTCAGGATGCTCAGAAATAGGTTCAATCACTTCAGCAAAACCAGATTCTAAAAGAAGCAATAAAGTCCAATAAATGCCAAAATCGACAATAAGTACAAAATGGAAGAAATATGCATGATCAATCTGGAAATGCATGATTGACAGTATGCTTAAGTTATATTTACCCTAATAGTGATAATAACCCATATTACCACCTACTGATATCAGAAGGCAGAAACTAGGGTTTAGTTCAAAGTTTCAGTTTCCAGATTTTTGAAAAGAACAGAAACAGGACAGATTACAGATTTTGGGAAAAAAGGAAAATAGATCAAGCAAAGGTTCAAAAATGAAACTTAGCCTGATCTTTTAGGGTATTTAACACCCAAACTAACCCTAATCGGTTAGATTACAAAATCTGAGGAAAACTTGTATTGTCGGTTAAGCCGACAATAAAGAACAGATGCAGATCTCTACTAACAAGCTAAACAGAGGATGACAAGAATTAAATGAACAACTTGTTATGCTGCTAGGGTTTAGTTGAAACCTAACTAGGATGATAAGTTGACAGGAGAAACCCTAGATCTTGAAAAAGATATGAAAGATCGAAAAGTTAGAATAACAACTTTTCAGTTTGAAGCAAGTTGAAGCTACTGATATTTAAAAGAATGATTCATATGATCTCCTAAGGTCCTTAAGATGCCCCAGATGTCAAAAACTAGGGTTTTAGCTTACCAGTATAAGAAAGACACCAAGGATTCTGAAAACCCGATGTTGATCGACAGAGAAATAAACTCTGGTTTAACCTACAAAAGATGTCAAATCTTTATTACAAGGTGAAACCAGGGTTTAGGATGGATAAGCAATGGACAGGAGCAAGAACTCCACTGGACAACAATAGAGGATGAGAAGCTCCTTCGGTCAACACTAGTAACAGCAAAAAGCTAGGGTTTATATATAGATGTTGAGCTACAGGGCAAAGTGGAAAAGTCTAGAGTTGATGAGGTGTCCATTTAAAGCTAAACATCCAAAAATTAGTTGCATAATTTTGGATAAATCCTCTCCTCTGCTCACAGAAATGGCTGCGCGCAGAGATAAGAAAGAAGAGGGGCAACATATGACATGTGGGTCCCTTTGTCAGCCACAGTCGCGCGTGTAACATCCCAATCTTGGGCTTGTGTTTCAAATGTAAGAAAATCAGTAGAAATTAAAACTTTTTCTTACATCATGTATTTCCTGTTGTGCCAAACAATTCTTGTACAAGGGATTATGGAAATACATTGTCACAAGTCTAGTTGATCCAAATCTTGGCATTCCAAAAACAATCTTGTCAAATCTTATGATCATCCTCTGGAAATATTTTTCCTAAATCTCTGTGATGGTATGTGACCCCTCTGAAAAATTTCACAATTTTTGGAAATTGTTTGAATATTTTTAGAGCGATCAAACTGTTTGACTCTCAGTCAAACATTAAAACAGAGCCTTTCAGAATTTTTGGAGATTTATTCACAGTATAAAAACCTCTGAAAATTTTACACAAGGTTAATATCTGAGTTAGCAAGCTCCTGTAAAATTTTCATAATTTTTGGAGTTAATTTGCTACCTCAAATAAATCATTCAAAGTCTCTGTTCCTATTTCAAAGTCAAACTTGGTTTTACTGTTACTTGGGTTCGAGTCAGACTCGGGCTCGAGCCAATTGATTCGGTCCAGTCAACTAACTGCACCGAGCCACTCTTTAAAACGCGCCTTGGATCTCGTCCGTTGGATCTAAATCGCACGGCCCGCGCGCGTGTAAGACTTCGGACCTTCCGGTTGCTTGCGCGATTGTCGACCGTTAGATCTCCATCCAACCGTTGAGATTTCCCGAACCCTTCGGACCCTCCGGTTGCATTTCTGAATCTGGGCCGATGGATTAAGATCCAACGCTCGCGTACCCCTTCGTTGTAACTTGAGTTTACAACGTGGAGCCATCTGAGCCGTTCGTTTCTAATCGTAAGGCTCGCAATCTCCCCGTTGTGTTTTAAACCCGGGAGGCGTGGCGTTTTCGTGGCCGTCCGATTTAGATCGTAGGGCTGAGAATCACCGAGCATTTTTCCTGGTCTTCTTCTACCTCCGGCCGTGCGAGCACTGTAGGGGAGTAATGGCAATGTCATTTCTTGCTCCCTAAAGCCACCCTAGCCGAACCGTTTAGGGGTATGGGAGGTACTCGTGCAAGGCCATGCCCTAATGCACGTCTACACCCCTTTTTCCTTGTCGGCCGCATCTTGTGCTTTGTGTTTTGCCGCCCGAAAGAGGTGTGGTGCAAACCCTAATGCTTTCATGGCTTTATAAACACTCTCAAGCCCTCCTGGTATTTCTTTAGACCACCATCAAGCTTCATTTTCAATATTGGAGCTTAATACCTCAAAAATGGTAAATCGCCATTGTTGACCCGTGGAGCTCCATTGGTGTTCTTGGTGTTCCAGTGGTCCTCCTTCATGTTTCTTTGCCCTAACCTTATCTCTTTATCATCTTGAGCATTACCCCTCACTTAATTTTGGATTTGATTCTCAGGAATTGTCCAATTTGGGGTTTGTTCAAATTCGGCCGAATTTGGTCATCTTCTTCCTCAGCTCAGGTGAGTGCTCCATTTTCCAATTAATGGCTCATGTAGCTTCTGTGGGCCTTAATGAAGCTATTTTGATGCTTTGGAATCACTCATTTGGCTCAGGGTATCTATCTCGGGTTTTCTTCTCCAAGTCCGGCGAGCTTTCACCGTGATCAAGCGTCTCCGGCCATCTTCGAAGCTTCTCGTCCCTAAGGTAGCTTCTTATTAGTCCTTAGAAGCTCTGGCACCCGCATCCTAGGCTTGTAGTGGAGCTCATCGCGATTTTCGTGTTTAGCAGTAAGCTCCCATTTTCGTTTTTCCGGCTAGCCGGCGTTCTAGTCCTTCGCCGCCGGTGAGAATGCTACCATTAGTTTCGTTGTGCTATTGCGAATCCATTTTGGTTCTTGGTGGGCGCCGCCGCGGCCAGTGTCGCCGGCGATTTGCCGTTGAAATCACTCGGGTTTTGCCGGCACAGAGCTCCCGTTTTCGTCATTTGATTAGGACACATTAATTGCTAATCATTAGTTATTAATTATGTCTTAATCATTGTCGTTGAGCCACTGACCAGTGGGCCCAATATCCTTAAATCACTCTCTGGTTCAATCCCGCACTGTTCCGACATCATTAATGCTAATCATTGGTTAATTAATGTGTCGGCATTTAAATCGGTGTCGGAATCTCCTCTGGGTCGCTGACTTGTGGGCCCGAGGGATTAAAATCAAATTCCAGTATTCATTAGTGTCTATTTAATGATAATCATTAGAAGCATTAATCCTGTCCTAACCGCCACTCCAGTCGCTGACAAGTGGGCCCAGTGCACTGTGCACGTGGGTTAAACCAGCGCGTGGGTGACTCGAAGTCACTGACATGCGGTCCCACATGTCAGCATCTCCCTTTGAACTGCGATCAATATCTACCGTTCATTTTTAGATCTCGCGCCCGATCTTTGTGTGCGTTCGACCCTCCGTTGTCTTGATCGTTCTCGACCGTCGATCTTTCGAACAACGGCCAAGATCGTGTGTGCAACCGCACCGTCCGAATGCATACACGAGTATGCGCCGTTGGATCTTGATCCAACGGTGGGCTCCGTTTCGAGTTGGCGTCGTGGCGCTGCTTTCGCGCGTAGCGTGAGCCGAGGATTTGAGATCAAGGGTTGGGAGTTGTCCACGTCGTTTTCTTTTATTGAAGTTTGTGCGTATTTGGAAGTATTTGTTTAACATCCGAAAATGATATAAAACTTTAGAAACTCATAACTAATTCATTTTAACTGCTTTTTAGATAATTCCAACTGTAATAAATTTTGTTGTCACTTTAGTTTATTATAAAAATGGAATTAAGCATATTCCCGTAGCAGAAAATTGTGTAACTAGAAATAACTTGATTTCTGTCATTTTGAATATTCCAGAAATAGTTTTAATCTTGAAAATGCATATCTTTTCTCAGTATAAATCCAAATTGTGCCAAATCAACTTTGTTAAATTCATCTGTTAGTATACTTTCATATAAAATAGGATTTGAGCATGTTCATAATTCTGTAAAATGACTTGCATTAGATTTACAACTTAGAAAAATCATAAGTAAATGTGTATAACTCCAAATTTAGTAAATCCAACTTTGTTGTTATTAGGATGTCATAATCTACCTGCTATAAAAATTTCAGACCTTAGATCATTCTGGAAAATTTCACCATGAACAGTGTTAATTATTAATTAGGTTAATATAGGCTGAGAAAGAGCATTTTGCTCATATCTTTTGCATGCTTAGTTCAAATTTCATAATTCTTGTTCCTGTCATTGTTTTAGACCATTCCCTAGCTGTTGTGTAGATTTTATTAGATTTGGATGTGTTTTGCTATTGGAATTTATTTGGTGTTCTTCGTTCTTATTTGCTTATCGCCTTTTCGCGTTAGGTTCCGAAGATAATATTATTAATCTTGATATTGAGCCACAGCAGCCATCAGACCCTGCACTTCAGCCAGGCAAGCAGATGTAGCATTCATTTGATCATATTGTTCCTACTATTTTCAAATTCTAATATATTGTTTGCAAATTCTATGTATGCATTGCTATGTTGTTTTAAACTATTGTCGATAGTTGGCCTACTAGATGCATTATCGAGGAAATGTTTATTCCTCTACCATCAAGCCTAGGTTACTTGGTGTGATTTTGGGTTATTTGGATGGACCCTTGTCACTTAGTAGTTTACGCGTCATTATGCTTAGCCATGCTTAGTTGTCGGTAGAAATGGGCGGTTATCGACTGCCGATAACCTTGATCACACAAACTGTTATAATATGTATATTTCAGCCTTGTGCTTTGTCTAAATTGCAAAACTAAAACTGAAAATGAAAACAATTTAGACTTGGGCACAATGGTAAGATGGTGTGATCTTTCGGTGTGAATGGAATGGTGCCCGGTCAATTAAGGACCGAACTACTTGTGAGTATCATTATCCGAGCATTACGATCCGTGCTAACCACACTAGAGGATATGGGACCTCTCTTAGCTAAGTACTTTGGGTGTGTTAATTAATGAGTTTGCGTGGTGGGTTGCATATTTGATTATATGCAACATGGACACGTTGTAGGGGGGAACACCGCCGAGGCGGTGTATCTTGCTCCACGTATGGGTCCTTGTGATCCATATTTCGTCGGCAGATCACTAAGGATTAACCCCATACGTGCGTCTCTTGATTAGCATAATCCATTGGAAAGGGTTCGTAGGACTTAGCCGTGCCAAGATACCAAAGGAAGTGTGCTTAATAGCTTGGCAAAAAGGCGGTCCAAGTGTGGGTACATTGGTACACCCCTGCAGGGATTAAAACTATTCGAATAGCCTCGTCCTAGGTTATGGACACGCTTGGATAAGCTTTTCAAGAGTTAGACTACAACATTTTAAAATTAAAACTTGATGGGTGGTATGAATCAGGGATTCATGCTATGTTGTGGTGACTTTTGGGAAAGTCACTTCTAGGTGGATACTTGTTACTTATGTTTACTCGCTATTATTTAAATGCTTAAAAACTGATTTTACAAACTGCTGTTCAACCTATTACAATATTGCAAATGAAACTTGCTTTATGCGTCCAAAGAACCATATAACCACATCCCTTTGAATACAGCTTTCATATAGTTATGTATAGGCTTGCTACTCGTAAGTCTTGCGAGTACATTTTTGTACTCACCTGCATTGCTTGTATTGTGCAGAGGATGATAGTGAGTCCGATGGACCTAACTTTTGTGAGTTGTCTTTGTGGCGGTTCTGGCGATTAGCTTGGCGCCCGGTCGGTTGCCCCTGTGGTGTTATGTGGCTAACCGGTCGTCTTTTGGTTTAAGCCATCTTATGGCAACTTTTGCTTCATTGTTACTTATTTGGTACTTATGTCATTTGGCCGGTCGGCTGTGTTGTAATAACTTATATTATGTATGTCTTTTGGTAGACTTGTTATATTCTGTTGTATGGAAATGATGCATGCTTGGAAGTGATGTATGTGTGCTGCTTGTCCTGGGAGGCACATGTTCATCGAGACGCGGATTATTCTATTTGTGATACTAGAACCAGTGGAAGGTTAAGTATTACAAGTTCAATAAACCGGGGTCTCACAGCGCGCGCCTCCTAAAGCACAAAAGAACAGCAACCGTCCGATTAGAAATGGGCGGCTGTGTAACACCCCAAGAGCCAAGAATGCTACTAAAGTAACCTTACACAAAACTAAACTAAGATAGTTTACTAAATTTCGGCAGAGTCTCCTTTGTATTTCTAACATCACATTGCTTTCAACAGTTAAAAGGGAGTTATAACAATCTCGCAATATTCATGATCAACAATAAGTACTCAAGAACTTACTAATCGACTGAACAAATCCTCAAACTTCCAACTAGACTACTCATCATTATTACAAATAATCCGATACGGAAACATAAACAGGTCAAATCTTTTATCAGTAGCTTAATTAATAAGGCATGATCCGAGAATTTAAGTTCATGATAGTGTGCATGCAAAGCATAACGCTACTCCCACCCATGCATACTGAGCTTGAACTGGGTACCTAAAAACAACAAGAAAGCAAGAGTGAGTCCACAGACTCAGCAAGTACATAAATAAAAAGACGCATAATTCAATCCATAACATCAGCATCCATATTCAGGAGCACAACACTAAATCATTCCACATGCAAATGCAATGCTCAAGGATTCCTTTTCTTTATCTCTTTGTGCATTTTACCGGTAATGCAAAGTATGCAACTGTCGCTGCATACTCATGCCTGTGCGCGCACGCACAGGGACCAATTGCCCAATACTCCGCAAGTATTGGGGACCTCAAGCCCACACTCCACGAGTGTGGGGATCTCAAGCCCGTCACATTCATGACGGGGACCTCAAAGATGTGCATGCTTGGTCATCACAAGACCAGGCCTCAACATGATATCAAAATGCATATGCACCATCTCTTTTCAACAGCAAGCACCAATGGCGGTAACAACATTCATGAATAAAGGCAATAACGACATTCATGAATTAAGGCGATAACAACATTCATGAATAAAGGCAATAACAACATTCATGAATAAAGCATATCCATACTTTGAACATTCACCACTCTGATTATGCACACTTATCAACAGCCATACGACATTAACAACCATCAAACCCGCATTCATGTCCAAGCAATCACAAACAAGGATCAAACGATGCACTTGCCTCAACCGTGCAGGAACGAAGGACGCGAAGAGGGTGCCGCCTCCGGAACAAGTCCCCCACCTAAACATTCAATTAAGAAATGCTAAGACAGCAATAGAGGACCACTCAAACCATAAAAGTAAACACGGACTCACAAAAGTTCCTTTAACGCGAACCCAGCCCCAAATTCTAGATGTCGCTTTGTCCCCTCTGTGGACAGTCATGTTCTAAAATTCATATCGTTTCGTATAGGGATCCAAATTAGGTGTTCTTGGACTTCATTGAAAGGTTATCAAATTCCACAACTAAACCTAGTTGGTGAGGCTTCCTGTTTCGGCCATCTACTACCCCTAACATGCGAAATAACAGAACATCGTTTTCACGTCAGGTTCTCTGGACAGTACACTAAATTGATCATAACTTTCAGCTCGTTTGTCCAAATTTCACGTTCTTGTGCTTCCCTGAAAGCTATGACAATTATCTACAACTTTCGTTATACTGAGATCCTCTAATTCCCCATTTAACTTATCGCACAACTCAGATTACTAAAACCTGTCAAAACACTGACTGATTCGCAGGACAGTCGCACTAATAAATTCATAACTTTTGCTACAGAGGTCCAAATAATATGATCTAGCACTTCATCGAAAGCTATTGACGTCCTCTACAACTCTCTAGGAGAAGCCCAAGACTGAATCCGCACTTAACTATATCAAAACATCTGTCTAATGCGATCTGTCCTGAGGAGACAGAAATACCGACATTGCTACAACAATCAAAAGATGCATCTACAAGGGGGAATCCGGGGTTACCCTTGACGAACGCCGATGACCAGGATGCCGCCCACGAACCTTCACCCTTTCCTCTCCTCTTCCCTTCTCCCTTCTTCCTTCTTCTTCTTTTTTTTCTTGGGCGGCCACCACAAAGAAGAGGTATCGGAGGAGAGGGGCATCACCATGGAGGAGAGGGGTAGCACGGGGTTACTGTAGCAAACCTAGGGTTTCCCCTCCTCCTTTTGTTGGTGGTTGATTTTCTCATGGGCCACTATGGCTAATTTCCCCCCTTATGGTTGGCCACCACCTCCCACCTTTGGGCCAAATACCAATGGGCCTGAGGCCTCGGCCCAGGTTGTCCAAATTTCGCTGTAATCCCCCTCTTTAACTGCTTAAATAACTATTTTCTATTTGATCCTTCCCTCAATTCAATTTCTAAATAGTCCTTCTCTTTAAATAACTTAATTCTCTCTCGATAATCCTTTCAAATACTTTTGGGGTATTACATTCTACCCCCCTTAAACTGAATTCGACCTCGAATTTTGACCATGCTTACACTAAAGTATAATCACAGCTAAAACTTACTAACATTGCTACGTACCTGCTGTGAATAATTCTGGACATCGCTCGCGCATGCGAGACTCCAATTCCCAAGTCGTTTTCCCACTTGGACTTATGGGACCACCGCACCTTGATGCAACTGATGTGTTACGCCTCATCACTTATACCATCCTAACCAGAACCACTCAACGGACAAGACTTGAAGATGCGGTAATGCTCATTGGTCAACGCTATTCTGAAACCTCACACTCGGATACCTTAAGCATTCTCTCAACATCGGTTCATCCAAAACATTAAATACCCTCTCCAAGACTCGAGACGGTTCTAGCGAATTGCTATCTTCCTAATCCCGCAACTTCCGAACAACCAAATATACTCGGGCTATCTATCTCTTCGCACCAAACCACATAACTTGCACATAAACATTTGGACTCTTGTTCCTCTCATCGATTCCTTCACTGAACAAGGAGATCCTCCATTAAGCAGGGACGCGCAACACAACTTATTTTATCAAACTTTAATAATCAGATTCAACTGAAAACAAAGGATTCACAAAGTAATTCCAACTTTCCTCCAAAACACTCAAATCCAAAATCAGAGATTCTTCACGAAAACCTTCCATCCTTCCAACTCGACAGTTTGCAACTAAACACCACATAAGCCAAAAGAGAATTCGCTCGAATGTCCAAATCAATTACTTCATTTATTTTCTTGAACTGGGATAAACCACCTTATCAACATAAGTCAACTCAAATTGTACATGATCTCCATTATAAAATAAAACAAAAAACCAATTCAAGCAAGAACCAATGGAGCACTTCTCTACTCGAGGATCATTCTTTCTCGATGTTCATTTAAGAAATAATCCCTTTCCTTTTTCATGGGTGTGCAGAATTATCACACTAACTCCTCCCTCTTAACCGACAATCTCAAAATGATCCTCAAACCGAAAGAACAACCATACTTATTTAGAGAGACTCTTCTAATCCACAAAAGGATTCTCTAGTCCACTCCTATCCCAAAGGAATTATTTGACAAATGGTTTCAACGCCTCAATAGAGATTTTTCACCCACAACCACATCAACTCATTCATTAAAGATAATCAACTTCGAGTTCTCAAAGACATACTCATTTACTTTACCCAAAGTATTCTATCAAAGATCAACATACTATTCAAAATTCGCTTCTGTTCATCTACCTCTACACATACTATTGGGTCTCCAAGATCCTATCATAAAAATACAAAGCCCAAATTCAACCTCCAAGTTTTCTACCATGAGTTTTTGGTATAATTGATAGGAAATCCTTAAATTCGTTTACTAAAATTTCACATAGCTCACAATAACCTCGGTTATTATTATCAACATTCCTCACTAATCAGGTAACCACCCCAAGGCGATTTATTTCACCAATCTTAGGCCTCTAATCCACACCAATCCAATTCAGTTACACAACTACAATATACCAATTCGCAATACTCTAATTGATTGACCACGATTCAAACATACTCAATTACCAACGTCAATAAATAAATAAATTCTTGACCAAGTTATACTTAGAGATAATCTAACTCCCAAAGGGTTACTCACTGAGGCCGAATCATACCTGACAATAACTCAACAATTCCTGCTATCCCATTAATTAGCACAACACTTAGGTTTCTTGTAACATCCCAATTTTCAATCTGTGTTTTAAATGTAAGAAAATGTCTAGAAATTAAAACTTTTTCTTACATCTTGTATTTCCTGTATGTTCTGAACAAATCTTGTAAAGGAAATAGGGAAATACAAAGTCACAGGTCATTTTGACCTAAACCTTACCCTTCAAAACTTTCTTGTCAAATTTTGTGATCATCCTCTGGAAATATTTTTCCTAAGTTCTTGGGTTGATGTGTGACCCCTCTGAAAAGTTTCACAATTTTTAGAAGTTGTTGGAATATTTTTGGAGGCAAGTCAAACCAATTTTTCAATTGGTCAAACCTTAAATTCAAACATTCTGGAATTTTGGAGAAAGATTCTGAGCATAAAAACCTCTAAAAATTTTATGTAAGGGTTATCATAGAGTCATCAACCTCCATTTAAAATTTCATAAGTTTTGGAGCTAGTTGCTATCTCTAAAAATCCTTCCAAGATTCAGGTCATTTTAAAACCCTAAGTCAAACATAAAGAGCATACACTTAAAATAATTTTTGGGAAGAATTTACTTCACGTGAAACTCTGGGAAATAATTTATTTAAATCTTATAATAATTATCATGAATAAATATAATTTTTCCAAAATTTTTGGAGCTAAACGCGATCCACATAAAATTCAAACTTGCTTCAATAACCTATTGTAAGTTTGAATTTAAAATAAGCAAATGACTCATGAACAAGAAGGTTTAAAATTTTATTTGGTCACTAGGTCATCCCAGGAATCTCCCTGAAAAATTTCAGAATTTTTGAAATTTAATTGCTATATTTTGAAGCTCGGTCAAAGTTGGAGCTTTGAATTAAAACTCAGTCAAAACCTCCTATTCACTGTCCACCCGACCGAACCGGCGCGGTCAAACCCAACCGCCTAGCGCTACCGGGCTCGGTCGCACCGCACGAGCGCATCGCTTGCCGTCCGGTTGGGAATCGAAGGCCCGGATTGGTTGAGCATTCGGACTGCCCGATTGCCCCGTCGCCATCGACCAACCGATCCCGATCGAACGGCTGCAAATCGCGCACACCACCCGCACCCGACCCAACCGGTCAGCTCCCGTGGACCGTCCGTTTCGAAACGAACGGCCGGATTGCATCGCCCCTTTTCCCCTAGCTTTCTTCCTCCCGCGGTCGCCGCTCGCCCGCGCACGCCACCGCGCCGCTCACCTGCTCTCTGCCACCGCCAACCACCCCGCCAACGGCTAGTTCGCCCGGTGGAGCACACTCCGCCTTTATAAGCACCCCTACCCCTCTTGTGCTCTCCTTTCTGCTCCTCCCTCGCTCAATCGCCTAAAAACCCGAGCTCGCCGCCTCTGTCGTTTTCACCGGACCTTCGCCGTCGGTGATCCCCATGGCAATCCTCTCCTCCGAGAGCATCCCCGGACCTTCCTCTACCTCGGAGCACCACTCACTGGCGCTCTGTTTCTCTCCAGGTTACTGCCACCGGTGACCCTCTTTGCTCCGCCGTTGGACGTCGTCGCCAGGCACCTTCGGCCACCCTCCGGCTTTTCCGACCACCCAGTCTCGCTCCAGGTAACCCCCTGGTGCTCGTGCGCGCCATAATTCCCCCCCATCTTCACCCGTGTGCCATCGCCTCTTTCTTCTCCACGGCCGGCCGCTACTCGCCTTGTCCACGCCGCCACAGTGCAGCCCAAGCTCTAGACCCGCCTCCCCTAGCTCCAGTGGACCTCGGGCGATCCATTTTGCTACTCGCTTTCACCTCCTCGTCCCTCGACCGCCGGCGATTCGCCGCCGCCATTTTGGCCCGAGCTTCCTATCTTTGGTTCCCCGTTGTCGGTTCTCAGAAATGAGGTTTCCACTCTACTATACCAATGCAAATAGAAATTGTTAATACCTCTTAAATCACTTAAGGAGAAGTGCTTAGCAAATGAATTAGGAAATTGGTAACTCTAGATGTTAAGCACTCTTGTTTGTATGAATGTTCAGAGAAGAGGATTAGAAGAAAGTTCAGAGTGTCAGTTTAACCATCTTGCCAAATCTTTTGTCCTTTGCTACAAGTTTGGTTGACTGTTTTTGGGTCACTCATTGGAGCAAACAAATTGGACGTTTAAGTTCTGTAGGAAGGTTAGCTAATCGCACTTTAGTCCTAAGTTAGTTGCTGTTGTAGGTTGTCTAAACAGTAACCTGAAATTTCTCAGTTTTATCCATTAGGCTTTTGGCTGGGTTAATTCAGTAGATGGAGATGTTGTTGATTCCATTAGTTATTAGACACCTATTTAGCAGTAGTAATCTATCTGACATTGGGGCTCACTAGTAAATCACCTAGCTGCTGTTATTGTCAACCTTTGCCTGTCAAGTAAGTCAAGCAATTGGGTAGCAAATCTGATGGTTAAGTCTTGCAGGTAGTTCTGATGGATGTTTTAATCAGAGAAAATAAGGTAACTAGGAGGAAAGTTGAAGTGTTAGTGTAACCCTTGGATTAACCTGTTGTCTTTTTCTATCAAACCCTAGTGCTAACCCACATCAGGAATGCAATTAATCTTTGGTTCATGGCTTGGCAAAATCTGAAAATAGAGGTTTAGCTTTGGCAAATAGATCATTGTCATGGTTAATATAATGGTTAGCAAAATTGTGCCTTCAAACCCCCCATTTGAACACTTAGATTTCAATAACCATCAATTTGAAAACCAATACTAGAATCTGAAATTTTCAGAAAACCAACAGAGTTTCAGAAATGGTTAAGTCTCAAAACTGAAGTGAGTAGGTGTTTTCTCGTTTTCATATCTTTTTCATTGTAAGTCCAAATTAGATGATTCCAATTTTTTTAGCTTCATTATAACTTGGGCTTAAATGGAAAAATAATTAGAGACCATGATCAAACCTGGAAAACCATTTTAAAAAATAGTAAACAAGTGAACTTAATACTGTTTTTCAGAACTTTTAGCAAACTTGTAAAATGAATAACTTTTAATCTATAGGTCCTTTTTGTATGAATCCGATTGGATTAGCTTCCAATGCTAGTGTATTTGCTAGGAAAATTTGTTTCACAAATTTTACTGTTTTTAAAAATCATAAGGATCATATTTTAGTTTAATACCCTAAACAATTTAGACAAATCATAACTCTTTCAATATAACTCAAAATGACCTGAAATTTTATATGGCTTATCACTATACCAGTAGGTAGCTACCATAAAAGTTTCAGCTTCAAAATCTTTCTAGAAAATATTTTTGCTACAGTACCTAATTATGGCCGAAAATAGGTTTTTAGGGAATATCTTCTGCACCACAAATCCAAATTAGGTTTTTCCAGTTTCTATGTCTAGGTTTATTCCTATTTTACCTTGTGTATAAATTTTGTGTCATTTGGATGCTTTTTGCTCAATATTTGTGATTAGGGTTTATTGCCTTATTTGCTTTTCGTCGTGTTATTTGCTTATGCGATTAGGCGACTAAGAGTGGGTTGAGGTGAGAGCGATCCTCAAGAACTTCTTGAGCAACCGCAGCTGTGCAAGCAGTTTGATCATATCCACTCAATCCCATTACTTTTAAAATCTAATACTTTGTTTTACTTGTATGTATGCATGCTTTTGTGTCAATGATTAAGTTTGCCGAATAGAGGTAGCTAAGCCTATTGCATTGTTTCCCTTAAATTGTTCACCCCTGCCACAACCTTAGGAATATTATCCTCGCCGGTGAATTAGAGCCCGGTGAATGATTTAGGGCCTTTTATTTGTCTTTGCGATATGACGCTTAGCAATGCTTAGTATCGGTAGTATTGGGCGATCATCGACTTAGTCGGTGATCTTGATCACACAAATGCTATTATTATTCCATTATGTCCAACCCTTGTGTTTTACCAATTTGCAAATCAAAAACTGAAAACAAAAATTATATCTTGGCTTGGGCACAATGGTATGTTGGTGTGATCTGTTGGGTGTGATTGGAATGGTGCCTAAGTCCCTACGGACCGAGTTACTTGTGCCATTGATCCAAGCAATTATTGCGTGCTAACCACACTAGAGGGATATGGGACCTCTCTTGACTAAGTACTTTGGAGGGTGTTAATTAATGAGTCGCGTGGTGGGTTGCATATGGGATATATGCAACATGGACATGTTTGTGGGGAGTGGAGCGCCCGCCGAGGCCGGTGTCTCCTACTCCACGTATGGGTCCTTGTGATCCATATTTCGTCGGCAGATCACTAAGGGTTAACCCCCATACGTGCGGCTCTTGATTAGCTCAATCCATTGGAAATATCTCGTAGGACTTAGCCGTGCCGGCATACCAAAGGAAGTGTGTTTAATAGCTTGGCAAAAAGGCGGTCCGAAGTGTAGGTACATTGGTACACCCCTGCAGGGTTAAAACTATTCGAATAGCCTCGTCCTAGGTTATGGACACGCTTGGTTATTTCTCGCAAGAACTAGACTACAACCTTTTAAAAACCTAAACTTGACATGGGTGGTATGAAGGGGTACTTCATGCTATTGTTGTGGTGACTATGTGTTAGTCACTTCTAGGTTGGTTTTGTCATCTATCTATTGTTATAATTGTCTCTCTTTTATTTGAACAATAAAAGTTAATTGCAAACTTGCTTTGAATCTATTACCTTATTGCAAAGGAAAACTTGCTTTATGCTGAAAATAAGTCCAGAGCCTCATCCACTTAAATAAAGCTTGCATGTAGTTAATTATAGTTCTGTTATCTCACACGTCAGTCTTGCGAGTACAAAAACAAGTTTTGTACTCATCTGCTTTGCTTAATATTAATTGTTGCAGAGGAAGAAGGTGAGCCCCAAGGGCCTCACTTTTGTGAGCTGTGTTGCGGCGCTGTTTGGGACGATTAGCTTGGCGGTCCGGTTGGTTGCCTTGTGGGTGAAAGGCACACCGATTGGCTTTTGTTTATCGCCATCTTATGGCCATTTTGCTTCCGCTGTTTAAATTAGTTACTTATGTGTTATTGGCCGATCGGCCTCTCTTTTGTAATAACTCTCTTTATATTATCTATGTCTTTCAGTTGTTGGTTTTGCTTCGGCTCTCTGTGTTTGAATGGAATTGATGCATGATTTTGTAACGGGGTGTGTATACTGCAATTCTGGGAAGTATACATATCTCGAGGCTTGGTTTATTTGATTTGTACTGTTAGGACCAAGTGGATGGTTAAACAGTACAAGCCGAATAAACCGGGGTCCTCACATTTCTCCACACCGCTACTCTCATTAACCTTCACCATCAAAACTCTTCTACACAATCTTACTAAGTATCCAAATACACAATCTTACTAAGTATCCAATTGGGATACTCTAATAAATTTATCAAGTGTCCATACTTTCGATAATCTCAACATTCCAATATGGACAAATGTTACTGGATCATAATTCGTCATAGGTTCCACTAGTTGTAACACTAATCAATTTTATTTCATCGACAAACCTTCCATTTAATTATAACTCCCTCCTGTATTATAGGTCAAAACCAATTCACTATCTATCGCTTCTTCAAATAGCTTGGTTCCCAAAATTTCACCACTATCATATACTTGTCTACCACCAACCAATCACCATAATACACTTTATAAGACTTTGGCAACACAAGTTGGTTAATTCCTTTCTCAAAAGGAAGAAACAACCAAATACAAGTTTTCAACGCACAAGAAAAATGTTGCTCCTCGGAGTGAGCCCGAGACCAAGAGGAATAGTCAAATATTAATGATCCCGGAAAACAAAATACGAGTCTGTAAATAAGGGCACATGTCCCACAATAAGGAACTTTCAAACCTCCATAAATCATAATAAAACACTGCTATGGAAACCCAAGAAACTCTTAAGCTTTAACAACAGAAAAAAATTACAGATCACAATTCTTAACTCCAACCTTAAATACTTATGGTACACATTTTTCGTTAACAAAGAAAGAAATTTTCTTTTATTACAACACTACTTAGGAACCAAACCACATTAATCACTTAGGAACCAAACAGAACCTTCCCACAGGTCACATTGCTCAACTAATTTCATCTACTACATAATTCATGAACTCTAAAAGATCACGAATGCAAAACTCCAAACATTTCATTTAATCCATATTATGAAAAGCAATCAACTTACTTTCTCTCTAGAAGAATTATCAACACTCACAATCTCTTGTAGACTGTATTTCTAACATCAAGAGTAATTCACTCTTAACAAGATTCGTTATTGTCAACCTTTCCTTTAAAAAGTCCTCAAAAGCTTTCCAAATTGTTATATACTAGATTATCATCTCATCCTCAATTGAGGGTATATCAAATTCTTACAATCTCACTACAACAACCACTTTATTTTAGAGGGAACCGACTACACAATTTAAAAGGTTATTCCAAAACCCTTCCATCAAAGACATACTATTATCCGATAGTTCTACCATCACGTAAACATTGTTCATCCATTAAATCCCATCAGTTTATCTTTTAGTGATGCTCAACACCAAACTTTAATAGACAATAATTGCACCTAGCGATTACATACAATCACTAAGTATCCACCAAAGGTTACTCCAAGATTAATATCCACTAAGACAATAATGTAACTCCTTTTGAACTTAACCATCTCAAATGGTTAGATTAATCCATTGAGATCAGTTAATATAATTTACCAAAGAAGTTTTCCAAATATATCACTCTTAATGATCAACTCAATTCATCAATGTTCCACACTTCTTATCAACTCTATTGATTACAATTAGATATAGCCATACTCTTAATCACAACTCATCAAGACTTACTACAAGAAACTTTCAAATTTATCAACTTTCCTTTCAAGGATCTTAGTTTGATCGATCATGCACACACTGCAGACCTAACCTGATAATCCATATCATATCCATTAATTGCTTTGATTATAACCTGTCACTTAACCAAGACAAAACATCGCTAAAGGGTTTAACATCTTCTTTCATAAAAGAGAACTATTAATCTTCAACACTCAAAATACCCAAGAGAGATAAATTGAGTCAAAGTCTCCACGTACTAAAGGACCTGTAAAAGAAAACTTTCATTAACCAAAACATCAAGCGAATAAATAGGTCAAGTTTTCTAATAAAAAAGACAAAACTCCAATACAAAGGTCAATCTTGACAATTAACAAAGTTCACCAACCGCGAGAATAACTCAACAGTTGGGAAAATAATAATTGATTACAGGACAAATTAAGCCAAAAGAAACACACAACTTTTTTCAAAGCAACCCATCAACCGCAATGAACTGATACCCAAGAGAAACTCATCAACCACAACTGGATAAGAGTTGATCAAATCCAAATTCAAGGAAGAGAACAACTCTTCTAAAGATACTCACTATCAACACTTGTACTAAGATATCCGAGGTAACCACTTCCCTATTCTCACATCATGACGGTGGTGTAACTGGTAAAACCCAGGGCCACAACCACGACCTCAACCTCTCAAGATGGGTTATCCCCACACATAATAATTATATAATCAATTAATGAGCAATCATACTCAATTCATACCAGCAATCATCAATACGATATAACGGAAACGAAAATGCAATGCAATGCAATGCCCATTCCCATTCTACTGTGCACCAGTGTGTCAAATTTTTAAGTTCATTAACCATTACAAAATTTTAGCAACTTAAGTTGCCTAAGTTGTAAATCCAATCACCACGGACCTACAACCTGGCTCTGATACCAACTGTAACACCCCAACTCCACAAGAGCCAAGAATGCTACTAAAGTAACCTTACACAAAACTAAACTAAGATAGTTTACTAAATTTCGGCAGAGTCTCCTTTGTATTTCTAACATCACATTGCTTTCAACAGTTAAAAGGGAGTTATAACGAAGTACTGCAATATTCATGATCAACAATAAGTACTCAAGAACTTACTAATCGACTGAACAAATCCTCAAACTTCCAACTAGACTACTCATCATTATTACAAATAATCCGATACGGAAACATAAACAGGTCAAATCTTTGATCAGTAGCTTAATTAATAAGGCATGATCCGAGAATTTAAGTTCATGATAGTGTGCGTGCAAAGCATAACGCTACTCCCTCCCATGCATCTCGCGCTTGAACTGGTACCTAAAAACAACAAGAAAGCAAGAGTGAGTCCATGACTCAGCAAGTACATAAATAAAAAGACGCATAATTCAATCCATAACATCAGCATCCATATTCAGGAGCACAACACTAAATCATTCCACATGCAAATGCAATGCTCAAGGATTCCTTTTCTTTATCTCTTTGTGCATTTTACCGGTAATGCAAAGTATGCAACCATCGCTGCATACTCATGCCTGTGCGCGCACGCACAGGGACCAATTGCCCAATACTCCGCAAGTATTGGGGACCTCAAGCCCACACTCCACGAGTGTGGGGATCTCAAGCCCGTCACATTCATGACGGGGACCACAAAGATGTGCATGCTTGGTCATCACAAGACCAGGCCTCAACATGATATCAAAATGCATATGCACCATCTCTTTTCAACAGCAAGCACCAATGGCGGTAACAACATTCATGAATAAAGGCAATAACGACATTCATGAATTAAGGCGATAACAACATTCATGAATAAAGGCAATAACAACATTCATGAATAAAGCATATCCATACTTTGAACATTCACCACTCTGATTATGCACACTTATCAACAGCCATACGACATTAACAACCATCAAACCCGCATTCATGTCCAAGCAATCACAAACAAGGATCAAACGATGCACTTGCCTCAACCGTGTAGGAACGAAGGACGCAAGAGGGTGCCGCCCGAACAAGTCCCCCACCTAAACATTCAATTAAGAAATGCTAAGACAGAAATAGAGGACCACTCAAACCATAAAAGTAAACACGGACTCACAAAAGTTCCTTTAACGCGAACCCAGCCCCAAATTCTAGATGTCGCTTTGTCCCCTCTGTGGACAGTCATGTTCTAAAATTCATATCTTTTCGTATAGGGATCCAAATTAGGTGTTCTTGGACTTCATTGAAAGGTTATCAAATTCCCCAACTAAACCTAGTTGGTGAGGCTTCCTGTTTCGGCCATCTACTACCCCTAACATGCGAAATAACAGAACATCGTTTTCACGTCAGGTTCTCTGGACAGTACACTAAATTGATCGTAACTTTCAGCTCGTTTGTCCAAATTTCACGTTCTTGTGCTTCCCTGAAAGCTATGACAATTATCTACAACTTTCGTTATACTGAGATCCTCTAATTCCCCATTTAACGTATCGCACAACTCAGATTACTAAAACCTGTCAAAACACTGACTGATTCGCAGGAGAGTCGCACTAATAAATTCATAACTTTTGCTACAGAGGTCCAAATAATATGATCTAGCACTTCATCGAAAGCTATTGACGTCCTCTACAACTCTCTAGGAGAAGCCCAAGACTTAATCCGCACTTAACTATATCAAAATGTCTGTCTAATGCGATCTGTCCTGAGGAGACAGAAATACCGACATTGCTACAACAATCAAAAGATGCATCTACAAGGGGGAATCCGGGGTTACCCTTGACGAACGCCGATGACCAGGATGCCGCCCACGAACCTTCACCCTTTACTCTCCTCTTCCCTTCTCCTTTCTTCCTTCTTCTTCTTTTTTTTCTTGGGCGGCCACCACAAAGAAGAGGTATCGGAGGAGAGGGGCATCACCATGGAGGAGAGGGATTGCTACAGTACCATGCTACAGTGACGGCGGTGGTACTGTAGCACGGGATTACTGTAGCAAACCTAGGGTTTCCCCTCCTCCTTTTGTTGGTGGTTGATTTTCTCATGGGCCACTATGGCTAATTTCCCCCCTTATGGTCGGCCACCACCTCCCACCTTTGGGCCAAATACCAATGGGCCTGAGGCCTCGGCCCAGGTTGTCCAAATTTCGCTGTAATCCTCCTCTTTAACTGCTTAAATAACTATTTTCTATTTGATCCTTCCCTCAATTCAATTTCTAAATAGTCCTTCTCTTTAAATAACTTAATTCTCTCTCGATAATCCTTTCAAATACTTTTGGGGTATTACAGGCTGTGATAAAGAGAGAGGTTAAAAGGTTTTAATCGGTTACTTTTAATATGGACCGTGCGATTTCAATCGGTCGATCGAGATTTAAACAGAGCCCGAAGGAATCTGGGGATCTACTTTCAAATCTGGACGTTGGATTGGAATCCAACGGTCAAATAAAATAATACACGTCACCCCTTTTTGAGGCGATGACGCGGCACCGTTAGATTTGATTTCTACGGTCAAGATGTGAAGATGAACCGGATGGTCCGAATGCATACACCGACCTGGACCTTACGATTAAAATCCAACGGCCCACTGAATTTGGGCTTTAACAGCCTGCGGTCAAAAAGGAGTACCGTGGGATTTAGATCCAAAGGCCCACGATTGATGCGCGTCTTTAAATTCAAAATGAAAAGGCAGCGCGGTTGGATCGAGAATGGACGGTGGAGATCGTGAGGGGATCCGGAGTCGTCCGAATGCATACATCTCCCTTGATCGTCCGATTAAGATCCAACGGTGGAAATTAGGGCGCACAAGTGGGACGGCTCGCGTGGCATCGTAGCCTCGCCTGCTCGATGGAAGATCGACGGCTCACAAGGCGCGAGGGGATTGGGCTCACGCCCAACGTGACAGAGCGGACCGGTTGACTGGTTGGACCCAACCGCATGGCTCGAGTCGCTCTGATCTTTGAGGTTAGGTTTAGACCGAATAGTTGACCGAACCTATTTGAATGCTTAAAGGTTTGACTGGCTTTTAAAAATAGCAAATAAATTTGTAAAATCACAAAAATTTTCTTTGGAGGCTCTTGGGATGATATATTTCCCAGATAAATTTTTAAAATCACATTATCACTTTGTAAAATACATAAATAATTATTACAGCCCGAAAGTGTTTATTTAAAGCAAATATTTTCCTCCAAGTCAAAATAATTTATCTAGGCTTTAATGAAAACACTTCCCATTCATAATACAAGTTTTATCTTGTATTTCCCTTAAGACTTTAACTGGTTCTTTTGGATTTTCGCTAAAAAGGAAGGTTTTTAATTTGTAACATACTGCCCAAACTGTAGAAATAAACAGTAATGCTATGAACAGCACCTCATTACTGTTCATAAAGCATTTTTTTACTGTTTATAAACTTGGGCTGTTACAGATGTAGTCGATTTCGATACGGCATATAACGCCATACTCGGACGACCTACTCTGGCAAAATTTTTGATAGCTACTCACTATGGGTACCAATGTCTTAAGATGCCAGGTCCCAAAGGAGTGATCACAATATATTGTGACAAGAAGATGGCGCATTCCTGCGACCGTCGTTCCCTTGAGATGGTTGGACAACTACCAACTCGAGACGAAAGTCAGCCTTCGACTAGCAAGTCGAAGCCTAAAGCTGCACCTAAGCCGAACGACCAGGTCAAAGAGGTTCCTCTGGACGCAGAGGAGCCCTCGAAGACTGTTCGCATTGGGGATTCTTCCGACCCTAAATAGGAAGACGCCCTCATCACCTTCCTCCGAGCAACGGCGATGTCTTTGCGTGGCAAGCATCCGACATGCCCGAGTCCCAAGGAATGTGATCGAGCACGAGGCTAGCCTTACGGCTTGATAAACTACCCAGTAAAACAAAAGTTACGAGATTTGCCTGATCGACGAGATGCTATTAGGTCAGAATTGGACAAGTTGCTTAAAGCAGGCTTTATAAGAGAAGTCAACCACCCAGAGTGGTTGGCCAACCCTGTAATGGTTAGAAAGTCTAACGGCAAATGGCGTATGTGCGTAGACTTTACTGATCTTAATAAAGCTTGTCCAAAAGATGATTTCCCTTTACCTCGCATCGATCACCGTTGGTCAGATCGCAGATGTGAAATATTGAGTTTTCTAGATGCATACTCGTTATCATCGATTAGTATGCATCGAGAAGATGAAGAAAAGACCGCATTTATTACACCGCTTGGAGTATTTTGCTATGTCAAAATGCCATTCGCCTAAAAATCTTTGGAGCTTCTTTTCAACGTTTGATGCAAACGACTTTCGCTCCTCAACTAGGCGAAATTTGGAAGCCTATGTTGATGACCTAGTCGTAAAAGCACCAAACGACTAACATATCACAGACTTGCAGGAGACTTTCGACAACCTCAGAAAACACCAATTGAAACTAAATCCCGAGAAGTGTGTGTTCGGGGTCTCTTCAGGAAAATAGCTTGGATTCCTGGTTTCTGAACGGGGAATCGAAGCAAATCCCGAAAAGATCAAAGCCATCACTCAGATGCTCCCCCCGACCACGAAAAAAGAAGTCCAAAAACTTACAGGGTGCATGGCGGCTTTAAGTCGTTTCATAGCACGACTGGGAGAAAAAGGACTGCCTTTCTTCAAACTTCTAAGGAAACATGAAGGTTTCGAATGGTCAGAAGAGGCTAACTTAGCCTTCGAGAAAGTCAAGAGGTATCTTACGAGTGCTCATGTTCTAGTTTCCCCGAAGCTAGGAGAGACGCTCTTAATTTACCTAGCTGCCACGCCACAGGCAGTAAGCGCAGTGCTGGTCGTAGAACATGAGAACATACAACGACCAATATACTACGTGAGTGAGGTTTTGCATGGACCTAAGGAGCGTTACCCTCAGGTTCAAAAACTTCTTTATGCCCTCCTCATGTCTTCGAGGAAACTGCGGTATTATTTTCAGACGCACAAACTAGTCGTGCTGCCCGAGTTTCCCTGGGAGCGATCCTCCGTAATAGGAAACAACGGACGCATGGCAAAATGGTCATCGAACTTGGGCGTTCGACATCCATTTCGTGTCCCGAACGGCGTTAAATCGGATCTTGGCGACTTTGTCGCCGAATGGACAAATCTGAACTGTTCAGATCCCGATCACGATTCCCACGATCAGTGGATGATGTACTTTGATGGGTCACTTACGATAAGTGGCTCGGGGTGAGGTGGTCCCGAATCTCCTACGGAGAAACCTTAAAGTATGCCATACAATTAAACTTTCAGGCCAGTAATAACGTGGCAGAGTACGAAGGTTTGCTAGCTGGCATACGAGTTGCGAAAACACTCTCGATTCGACGATTGCTCGTAAGAGGAGACTCTCACTAGTCGTGAATCCATCGGAAAGGAGTACGGTGCTCCAATTCGACCATGTCCTGGTACCTATCGAAGTACGAAAGTTAGAAAAGCACTTTTGGGCTTTGAGGTACAATTTATCCCCCGGAAGGATAATTTCCTCGCAGACCAACTGGCTCGTCTAGCTTCCTCCCGATCCGTAGTACCGAAAGGGTGTTCTGGAACAACTTCGAAACCGTCCATAGTCGCATTTAACCGAGACACCTTTTATAGAAACGACCTCTCTAGAGTACGAAGATACATGGATGGCGCCCATTTATGAGTATCTTCAAGAGGGTTCTTATCTGATGACGATCTAGAATCGGATCGATTATCCCAAAAGCCAAAATGTATACTTTGGTCGAAGGTGTTCTTTATAAAAGAGGAACCCAAGGGGTGCTCATGCGATGTATTCGCATAAGCGAAGGATTAAAACTCCTTCACGACATACACGGAGGGATCTGTGGAACTCATGCTTCCTATAGAACACTGGTTGGTAAAGCTTTTCGACAAGGTTTTTATTGGCCAACAGCCCTCTACGATGCCAAGGAGATGGTTAAAAGATGTGTACAGTGTCAGTTTCATAACCGGCAAATACACCAACCAGCTCAGGCGTTGCAAACAATTCCTCTGTCATGGCCTTTTGCAACTTGGGGTCTCGATATCCTAGGACCGTTACCCAGAGCTCTAGGAGGTTTCGAGTTCCTGTTTGTGGCTATTGATACGTTCACAAAATGGATAGAAGCTGAACCTGTGACTGGAATAACAACGAAAGCAGCAAAACGGTTCATGATAAGATGCGTGATCACTCGATTCGGAGTACCAAGTCGAATTATCACAGATAACGGTAAACAATTTACAAGCGCAAAATTTCAGAATTTTGCGACGAGTTGGGAACTCGTTTGTGTTACGCCCGTCGCACACCCCAAAGCAACGGAGCGATCGAGAGAGCGAACGGCCGATAATGAAGGGAATCAAGACCGAGTCTTGATCAGCTCGTAAAGCGCTCGGGGCTTGGGTACGGAATTACCTTGATATTATGGGCAATTAGATGCGACGACTAGCGAGCTACGGAGAAACACCTTTCTTTCTAGTTTTGGTGTGAAGCCATGCTTCCACCGTAAATTAAGATCAGTCGTAAAGAGTCGACAAGTTTCATGACTCGTCTCAAGAACATCTTCGACGACGACATCAACTCGCTCAAGAACAGAGGAACAAAGCTTTATTCCGTTCGCGGTCTACCAACAAGCCTGCGCAGATACTATGATCGTAGGTCAACCTCGCACCTCGCCGCAGTGATTTGGTATTGAGACTTATCCAATCCCGGTCTAATCGGAACAAACTTTCCTCCAAGTGGGAAGGTCCTTACACCGTGGTCGGCGTAACGCGCGTCGGGATCGGCACGACTTGCAATGGAAGACGGCCGTGTTCTCTCAAATTCTTGGAACATTGACCCGATTCACGCAATTTTATGTGTAACAAACTTCAACGGCAATAAAGCAACAGTTCTCCTATCTTTTTGTCTATTTTGAATTTCGCTTTTATTCTTTCGACCATTTTTCTCTCATCCTTCTGTACATAATGGTTAGCAAAAGGACGATACATTTAGTTGAAGTCTCTCTCTCTCGCATGTGGTTATGCTCTGGAAGGAGCTTCCTAATATCGCCGTTCTTAAACAATCAGTACAAAGCTTATTGAGCTCAGAAAAATGGTCGAAAGTTGTTAAGTGAATTCATATCACCTTAGCTTATTTCGAAAAATAAACTGAGAAGAGTAACATTTTCTTTGAGATGCATTCGGCTACCTTTTCAAATAACTTGATTAGTTTTACTGGTCGAAGGAAGAAACACACTTAGTCGAAGCCTCTCCTGTCTGCACGTGGTTCTGCCCACTAGACGGAGCTTCCTAATGTCGTTCAGTTTCCTACTTTTGCTGCCAGAACAACTAAGTCCGGAAAGATGAATGTAGCCGAATGAATCCTTAAGGTACTCGAGAAGCTTGTTTCGCTCTAGTCGTCATTATCGAGTTAATTAATCTGGTTGGAGATGGTAACATCACCTAGTCGAAGCCTTTTTTCTCTGCACGTGGTCCTGCCCACTAGAGGGAACTTCCTAGCGTCGACCTGTTTCTACTCTTTCGACTAGTGCAAACAAGTCGATATTTGACAACTCTAAGACGAACAAACCTCTCTGTTTTTTCAGAACCCTTTCTTTACTACTTACCTAGTTTATTAAAAATAAACTAAGTAAGTAGCCAGAACTAGGATAAAGTTATAAACATGACTTCATTTCTTAGTCTAATTTTTTCTAAAGATATCATCGTGCGAGTTACTAACTACTCTATGAGATGATTCGCAGAAAGATACTGGAAGGAAGGAGGAATCGCTCATATCTGGTCTAACTATTTCTTCTTTTATCTTACGAGTTATTTACTCTACAAGATAATTTGCGGAAAAAGGATCATATATTTAGGCGTCACCACCAAAAAGACTTGTTTATACAAGAATATATTACAAGACTACTCTGTCTAGGAGATTCTATCTGCATCTCCTCCGCGACCTTCTCGCCAACCGATCGCATCTCTTCGATCGACTTCTCGGCTCAGATTGGTGTAGTCAAGTCGGCTTCAACAGAATGAAGATTAAGGTTAGATCACGGGCCTTGAGTTTTGCTAAAACAAAACTCACGGCTCCTTTGACCGCTTCCCTTATTGAATCGCTCGATTGGCCTTGAGTAGATATCATCTCGCTGAGTACCGACTTGTTCCCCAATGGCACTCGTATGAGCGCCATCGTGTCGTCACGAGGAACAACCCTCCGACACGAAGCCCATCGAGTACATTGTTCGAAGTGAGATATTATCTTGAAGATTGATCTTCATTGATTTTGTCTCCTCCTGGGAATAAGTCGAAGCCTCATGGAGTCGCTTTATTTGAGTCAATCGGTCTGATAAGAGCGAGGATTGAATAACAAAAACGATTCTATGAGAAGATAGAATGAATAAATAGCAGGTAAAAGTTCTACTTACCAGCTAATTGAGAACCCAAGTTCTCAATCTCTTGGTCTTTCTCCTTCGCGATCCGGGAGATTTCGCGGACAACGGAGGTCTTCTCATTAACCTCATCCGAGAGCCCCATATTGGGTGAAGGGTCTTATTTTCGACTTCTTTTTCTACAAAAGAATAAGAGGTCAAAAAACAAAGGGATGCAGAAACCAAGATCAGAAGCAGTCATAGTAATACGTACTATTTAATTTTTCCTGCAACTGTTTAGCTGCATAGTTAGCCTCCTGAAGCTTCTTCAGAGGTCGATGTTTTGTCCTCGACTTCTTTGACTCGGCTTTTTCAAAGTCGAGCGAATCAGCCAAGGTCTTTTCGTCGCTCTTAAACCTGCAAAGATAAAAGAGCAGACATGAAAACAAGTGGTCATAAGCATTTCTATGACCAATGGGTAGTCGTAAGTTATTCTACGACCAACCCCTAGTCGTAAGTTTTTTCTACGACTAGTATAAGTCGTAAGCTTTTCTACGACAACTGGTTACGAGTGTCACTCACCACCTCTCTGCTTGTTCGCAGAGTATTGCCTTTTCTTGTCGAAGCTTGACAAGTTGCCGATTGTACTCACAAATCGTAGCGACTTGCTCAACGGCTCTCTGAAAAAGAGAGAAACGATAAGATAAAGAGATAAAACCCTAAGTGAGTATCGATAAATACTTACGTTCATGTTTGACCAAGCAAACATGGAGACTATTCGTGATGGATCCTTCACTCATCCATCTCCTCGACTCGCTTCCACCATACCCTTCGAGTCGCTCATTGTCAAACACGTCTCCGCAATTGACAATGCTATCGGGTGGGGAACTCGATCGCGGAGCGTAGGCGGAAGATCCTACGATGGAGTCGGGGCCAAAGAAGTCGAGCAAAAGTTGAAATACTCCTCTTCCTCCGACTGCGTGGCGTGAACTCCACCGAGAGGCGGAGGAAACATCCTCAACGACCTCCTGCCGGCACGACGGTCGGCGCTCGCCGCCGCTCTCTCTGGTGCCTCCTCGAGGCTTGTGTGGCCTCCATCACGGTCTCTACGACGACTCGGATGTCGTGGCGACTTCAACATCATTGGCCTCCGTGGCGACTTCAAAGCAACTACAACCTCTTCGCGCAGCAGGACGGTGAGCTAGATCTTCGCCTCGTCGTTGTCGCACCCCTGCCGGTTGAAGGGCGATAACGGATCCTCTATGAGAGTTCCCCGAAATTTGAAGACGCGGCCGAGAATCGCAAAGCGCAACAATAAGTCAACAAATAAAGCGATGAAGTAGTCATTACACTTATGTGTTTTATTTTACATACCTCTGTCTTATTGGACCTAACCCAAATTTAGGAGCAACCTTCCCAACAAAAGATTTCTTCGATTTCTTCTCAACCACCATTGGTTGAGATGCACTCGGGGCAACAGGAGTCATCTCCTCCCTACTTCTCGGGTGGACGAGATCGGTCTCGACCGCTCGAGAATCTTTGCTTCCACGGCTTCAGATTCCACCGGAGCAGTTTCCTTCACAAAGACATGAACTCCTTCGGTTCTTCTTTTCTAGTTGTCTTACAAAGCGCGAAGCGTAAGCTGCGAAGGACTTGTCATCGTAGTAGAAAGGTACCTTAACTTTGGAGACCTTGCGCTTAAGGGCAAGAGCCTCTTCTTCTGCTCTCTTTCTTGCCGCGGCTAGATCTGCGGCAAACTTAGCAAAAGGAGCAGGAGGAGCAGAACTCGAACCCCCCTTGTCGCCGACTTTCACCAGTCGGTGCTTCTTAGATGGAGGGGACTTCGCTGACTCCGTTTGCGTAGTCGCCCCTACAACCACCAGCTCGACTTCCTCGTCGTCTCGGCGGTTCTCCATGCCAACTTTCTGTTGAAGAAGGAGAAAAGTGGTCTGTATGATCAGCTCAAAAATTATAAGTATTTCTACGACATTATCTAATCGTAAGTCATTCTACGATTATGTTAAGTCGTAAGTATTTCTACGACATTATCTAATCGTAAGTCATTCTACGATTACGTTAAGTCGTAAGCATTCCTACGACATTGCCTAATCGTAAGTTATTCTACGATTACATCCGGTCGTAAGTTTTTCTACGATCAGTACCCAGTCGTAAGTTTTTCTGCGACAAATCAGCTAGTCGTATACTATTCTACGACAATAAAACACCTAAAGGCAGAGTCGTTTGATTACCTTTAGGCGCCTTTCTTTCTCCTCTGTGGTCAAAACCGCGAGATTTGAGGGGCCGCCATATTCGCGGATGCTTCGCAGATGAGCGGACACGTCGTCAACCTCGCTGCGAAAGATCTGGGAATATGGACAATACGATTAAACAGACTAAATCAGGGTTAACCAAGGATAAAACCAAAAGAGTAAGTCTTTCTACTCACCGTCCTTGTAGTCCCTGGTTGGGTCATCCTTTCCTGAGTACCTCCACATGGGAGGGACCCTTGTCTTCAAAGGACTAATCCGGCGCGTGATGAAGTCCTTCACCACGTAGCAACCGGTGAGCCCCTCCGACTTCAAGTCTTTGATAGCTTGAATATAGGGGGCTATCCAGTCGAGATTACTGGGAGTCGAGTCCCAGGAAGAAGATCGCTCGGCGTCCTGTCCAACAAACGAGGGGCTATCTTCCTCGGTAACCTCCCAGTAGAACCACCTCTTCTTCCAACCCGGCCAGGACGACCGGGTAAACATCTGAATATACTCCTTCGACTTGTTGTCATGGAGCTTGGACCACGACTACCGGCGATCCACTTGACGAGCCATTCCATAATAATATCGCAGCGGTACTCGAGGTCCGCGGAATCCTAGGTAGGCCTCACACAAGTACACGAATACACTTAACATCGTGATGGAATTAGGACCAAGGTTCACTAATTCCACCAAGTGCTTGAGTACGGCGTGAGAAAGGGTGAGCAGCAATCGAAGGCCACACTCACAATAAGCACGGAAGGCGGAATTTGGCCTACCTCTCCCGAAGGCCAATGCGCCCATTCGCGCAATCCAAGTCACGAGAAGACCCTCGGGGATCTTCTCGTGGCGATCAAAGCAATCATTTTTGCATCGTCCATCTCCGACTCGGCCCATTCGGAGACAATCCGCCATTTTTCTCTCAAGACGAGAAGATTTAAAGTTGGGAAAGCTTCAAGAAAATGTACTGAGTCACCGTGGCGGAAGAAACAAGAAAGCAATAGGCGTTGGGTAAAAGGTAAGAACCTAAGTTCTTCCCTGCGCCCGCTTTATAACCGCACAGGTGAGATGAAGCGTCGCGTAATCCCAACGATCGCCACCGCTCGGAATCGTTTCAACGGACGGGCTTTTTACGCCTATGGAAAGTCCCAAGACACCTTTTCACACCTCAAGTGAAATTACCATCTTGACCCCCGGGTCAAGTGAAAGACCAACCGGGAAAACCTTATTTCCGGTTTTAAGGCTACGACGGCTTCGAAGTCGTAAGACATCTCGTAGTCGTGACAACCTTAAACCAATTACCTCGATTAAGCATATTCCTGGTCGAGAAAAACAAGGGTTGAAGAGTTTTTCCTTCAACATTTTCCTAACGACCCCTTAGTGGTCAAAGGATCGTCTACGACCCTTCACTCAAGTAAGTTATTTTCACTTGAAGCTGGGGGGCTAGATGACGAGGATCTAAGTAATCCTCATTTATTTAATCCATAATCAAGAAATATGACATCATCAGACATACCCCTTAGAATATTAAAAGGGAAGAACTAGCCAGGAAGTCGTAGACCACCCTACGACTACCCCCCTGGTCGTAAGCTCTTCTACGACCACGGGATAATCCCTACGACTACCCCCCTGGTTGTAAGCTCTTCTACGACGACGTGATAATCCCTACGACTACCCCCTGGTCGTAAGCTCTTCTACGACCATGGTATAATCGTTACGACTACTACCTAGTCGTAAGCTCTTCTACGACTATGGTATGATCGTTACGGTATGTCCGGTCGTAAGTTTTTCTCGATCGGGGCTGCTACGGGTTCCTCACGACTTACTGGACCCACCCGTTTGACGGCCCATTAAACAGTGAGAATCTAAGCAGTCAAAATACGCAGTTATCTCTGACATAACTGTAGATAATTCCCACTATCTCTGACTGGTAACTGATTGACAGCATGGGGAGGTTACTACTCCGGTAATTACTCTCATTATTACATAATAATGAGCGACTAATTAGCCAGGAAGGACAACGTCCACTATTGCTTAGTATAAATAGGTATCTGTTAGAGATAGAGAGGGAGGCCTATGGGAAAAGAAAGAAGAAACAGAGCATACTTATTCGATTGTAATCCAAAGAGCAAATACAAGATACACAAGAGTAGGGTTGTTATTCTCACCGGAGAAGGCCCGAACCTGTATAAAAATCCCCGTGTCTTCTTCGTCTGTGTGATCAATTGTGGAGACCCCCCGAATCAAACAATCTTTACGTAAGATCGGTTCTAAAACACCGACAATACTGAATTCCCATATCATAATCCTTGATCAATTCCAACCATCTTCTTTGCCTGAGGTTCAGATCTGGCTGGGTGAACAAATATTTCAAGCTCTTGTGATCAGAATACACCTCACAACAGTTGCCAATCAGGTAATGCCGCCAAAACATGAGTGCATGAACCACTGCAGCTAACTCCAAGTCATGGGTAGAATAGTTAAGTTCATGAGGCCTCAACTGCCTTGATGCATAGGCCACTACCTTGCCTTCTTGCATAAGAACACAACCGAGTCCCTGACGAGAGGCATCGCAAAAGATATTGAAGCTCTTGTGGACATCGGGAAAAACAAGCACTGGAGCTGAAGTCAAGCACCTCTTGAGTTCCTCAAAACTCTCATCACAAGCAGAGGACCACATAAATTTCTTATCATTCATGAGCAACTCAGTCATCGACTTTGTAATACTCCGAAAGTGTTACAACGTCTAGTCGGGAAAGTTTAATCGATCGGGAGAGAATCAAATGGAGTTTCGGGAAGGACCTTATAGAAGTTACTCAAATAAACAGATTGAGAGGGGGGGTTATTGCAACTGTCACCTCAACCTGGGCCTGGGCTTGGCCCATAGGGGCCCAAGTGTGGCCGGCCAAGGGGGGAGAACACCCCTTTTCTCCCCCCCCCAAACCCTAGCCGCACCCTTTCCTCCCCCCACTCCCAACCGGCCGCCACCCCCTCTCCACCTCCCCTCCACCCTCCCTTGCGCCCCTCTCCATCCCCCCACCACCTCCATTGCTGCTGGCCAAGGAGGAGAAGGAGCTCCATTGCAGCCGGCCAAGGAGGAAGAAGAAGGAGAAAAGAAGAGAAGGAAGAAGAAGGAGAGGGAGAAGAGAAGAGAAGAAGAGGGAGAAGAAGGGATCCGCAGCGGAAGCGTGGTGGTCATCATCCCCGCTGTGTGCTCTATTCGTTTCGGCAAGGGTAACCCGTGGTTCTTTGCTTTAGGTCAATTTCTAGTTGTCTAATTTTCGGATGTCAGTTCGTCGATATTCTGCAGCAGTGAAGTTTGTCGGTTTTGATTAGGTTAGAGGCAGATTTGGGTCTGGGTGTCTCCTAGAAAGTTGTAGCTATCGTAGTTACCTTTCATTGCCGACAAGAATCAAGTCATTCGGACTTCGGTAGCCAAAGTTATGAATTTATTAGTATTTCTGTGTTTCTGGAGAGAAGCAGATTTGCTAGTGTTGGTTAACCTGATAGAAGCGCATATTTAGAGGGGTTTCCAGAGGGTCTCACCATAACGAAAAATGAGGCTAATCCTCTTAGCTTTCAGGAAAGCTAAAGATCACTGAATTCGGACGAACGTAGAGAAAGTTATGATAGTTTCTTTGTCGCTGTCCAGAAACCCGACGTGAAATGTTTGCTCTGATTAAATAGATTGGTAGGTCTGGTAGATGGCCGAATCAGAGGGTCTCCCCAACTAAGTTTATTTAGACATTTTAATTACCTTTTCAGATTGTCCAAGATCATCCTATTTGGACTCCTGGGCAGAAAGTTATGAATTTTTGAAGTCTGTTGTCCGCAGTGACCGATCGCTAGAAATTAGAAAAGCTAGACGTGATAAGAAGATTAGCGATCTCGATTGTAATGTGATGTATGATTTTGGTCCAGTATGCTATTCTTAGTTTGGGGTTATCTTCTTGTCCAGGTGGCAGCGAGATCCCAAGGGCAGCACCCACTTCGCGTCCGCCGTTCTCGCGCGGTTGAGGCAAGTATTCGGGTTTATGTGTAGTATTGGTTGCATGTCATGATTGAGTGGTGTATTGTTCATCATTGCCATGTGAATGTGTTGTGGAGATGATTCTAGTTGTGTTGATGCTTGCTGTAACATCCGAATTTTAGGCTTGTGTTTCAAATGTAAGAAAATGAGTAGAAATTAAAAAATTTTCTTACATCCTGTATTTCCTATTGTACCAAGCAAGTATTGTACAAGAAGTTATGGAAATACGAAGTCACAAGTCTTTTGATCCAAATCTTGAATTTTCAAAAACAATCTTGTCAAACCTCTTGATCATCTCCTGGAAATATTTTCCTAAGTTCTTGGGATGGTATGTGGACCCTCTGAAAAGTTTCACAATTTTTAGAAAATGTTTGAATATTTTTGGAGGTCAGTCAAACCAATTCAAAATCTGGTCAAACCTTGGACCAGTGCCTTGTTAAATTTTTGGAGGAAAATCCACAGCCCCAAAGCCTCTGAAAATTTTATGCTAGGTCCTCGTTTGAGCTAGCAAGCTCTGTAAAATTTCATAATTTTGGAGTTCTATTGCTACCTCAAACAATCCTCCAAATGTCAGCCTTTCTCTAATACAGAAAATTTAAATCGGTTGAGTCAAACCAGGGCTCGGACGAGCCCAACTCAACCGACTTGGTTGGACCATGTCGCGACGCCGCACACCGAGCTCGATCTCGTGCGCTCGTTCTAAGCCGTTGGATTTCAATCCGGCGCTCACGACCTCCCCATCGATCGAGGACCTCTTGGCGCCCTCGGCGCCTCGAGGTGGTCAAGCCGCTGGATCTCCATCCGGCGGTCACGACCTCCCAGACCTCCTCGCCGCGCTCGACCTCCCCACCTCGGCGATTCTCGGGCGTCGGGACCTCTCCTTCGGCTCTGTTCTTCTTCCTCTAGACCTCCTCGAGCCACGGTCATCATGGTTTTCCCGCGCCCGTGCGTGTGTCGAGTCGAGCGGTTGAAGCGATGAGATGTCACCTTTTGCCTCTTGTCAACGGCTCTTTCGGCTGACATGCATTTATTGCCAGCAAGCTTTAGCCTCCAAAGTCTTCACTTGCTCTGCCTCTTGTCCTGTCGTGCGTGCCGTTGGCAGGGGCATGGTTCTTGCTCACTGATGAAGCACGCCTAGCCCTTGTCCAAGCTCCACGGCTATGTATAGCACGAGACCTTCCTCTCCTTTTCCTTCTTTGTTCTTTGGGTGCTTGAGCTCCCTCAATTGAGTTGGTCCTCAAACTCAAACACCTGAGCACCCGAGAGCCCCTTCCTTACCACCATTGTCGAGCTTGGAGCTCCTTGAAGCTGTCGGAGCTCCAGTGGTCCCAGCAACTTCCTGGCCTTGTTCACTGTCATCTTGATCTCCTCAACTCGAGCTGCTCTAACAGCTTGGTTCTCATTGCGGTGGTGCACGAGTTGGGGAGTAGCCTTGCGGGTCGAGGCCATCTTCTTCTTCCTCTCCGCAAGCTCTTCACCGCGGGGTGCATCGACCTTCTCCAAGTCCCTCCGTCTTCCTCTGGACCTTCCCTACACTCGGGTGAGTCCATTTTAGTCCCTTAGAGCTTAGGGTCTAGCTAGCTTAGCTCGTGGCGCTCAGCTTTGTCATTTTCGGTTTTTGCCGGAAGACTTGTCCTCCGCCATTCTCCGGCTCGCCGGCGTTTAAGGCCGTCGCCGCCGTCGAGAGTGCCTCCGCTAGGTCCGCGACACTATTGCGAGTTTATTGGTGCCCTTGGTCGGCGCCGGCGAGGTCCCCATCGCCGGCGGCAAATCGTTGAGCCCGCTCGATTTTGCCGTTCAAAACCTCCGTTTCGTCATCGGTTAGGACATCTTAAATGCCCATTTATTACCAATCATCGATGTGATGAGTTGTCTTAGCCGCCACCTTTGTCGCTGTCCGGAGGTCCCGCGCCTTTACACAGCACCTTGGACCTCCTCGAGTTCTTCGTAGCCGTTTAAGACCTCCCCACGTTTAGATCTGGACCTTTAGATCTTCCCCGTGAAAACCCGTAAGTGTAAGACCTCCCCTCGTTTAATCTCGGCCATTAAGACCACCCTCGGTTAGATCTGTACCCATGAGATGGGTTTCATGAAATTTCTAAGTCCCGGGACCTCCCTAGTTCTACCTCGGCCTTTAAAGACCTCACGGGATTAGCTCTTAGCCGTAGATCCGGCTCTGTGTTAAATCTTTCGCTTGGACCTCCCCTTGAGTGATCCTAGCCGTTTAAGACCTCTTGGAACTCCATCGAGCCACTAGGACCACTCTGCGCAAAAGACCTCCTCGAGGTCATTTTGTAAAACCACCTTCAAGACCTCCCGGGTCCTCTTTGTGAAAGATCTCCTCGAGGTCCTCTTCGCAAAAGAGCACCCCGGTCCTTGTTAGAAAACCCTCATGACCTCCCCAACCTCGATCTTAGCCGTTCGCAACCTCCCGGGTTAGATCGGCGTTAGATCTCTTTGTAAAACCTTTAGCGCTCGGACCTCCCTCGCGTTGTTACGGACCGTTCAAGACCTCCTAGGTCTAATCTGAACCGTCGGATCTCCTCCGTTAAGCGCTATCGCTTAGGACCTCCCGAGAAGATCTTGGTCATCCAAGACCTCCTCGTGTCAATCCCGACCGATCAAGACCTCCTGCGGAGATCTTGACCGCCTAGGACCTCCTCCTTTGGATCGGTAGCGTTAGGACCTCCTCCTCGGTCTAAACCGTTAGATTTAGATCTGCGTGTTAGACCTCCTTACGTGGATTTAGCCGTAGGAGTAGGACCTCTCTCGGAGATCTAGACCGTTGGGACCTCCTGCTGTGAGAATCGGCCGTCCGACCTCTTTCCTTGGATTTAAAGCCTTAGGATCTCCCCTAGTGCTCGGGACCGCGGATCTCGTCGGCGGTCACGACCTCTGTTAGGCGCGTAGACCTCCTTGCGTGCGCTGTGCACGCGCTGGTCGTGATCGTTGGATCAGATCTCAACGATCCAGACCTCCCCAGTGCGGGAGGAGGTCTTGTGCGCGCTGTGCTTCGAGGCTCATAGCCGTCAGACCTTGATCTAACGGCCCACGACCTCTCCTTGTCTTCCAGTTCGTTTGGACCTCCCGAGAGCTCAAAGTTTCCTAAGTCTTTTGCTGTTTCAAATTTCAAAAGTGCATAACTTTGTCATGTTAACTCCTTTTTGAATGATTCCAGTTGCTGTAGCTTTGTTATAGTATAAACTTTAATCTGAGAATGAATTTAGGCCCTGTGTTGTAGCAGAAAATGATTTTAATAGCATGATCTTGTTTAATGAAAAATGAGGTCTAGAAATTCATGAAAAATTTGTAAACCACATAACTTCCTCTCTGTAGTTGCAAAGTGAGCAAACTCAACCTGGTAAATTTGGCCTATAGACATGCTTTAAATTGATCTAGGCTTTGTCTTTATTCATGTTCCTGAGAAATGATATATGCTAGTTGTAGAACTTAGAAAAATCATAACTAAATCATCTTAACTCCAAATGACCTAAAATTTTATATGGGTTACCACTATACCAGTAGGTAGCTACCATAAAAATTTCAGCTTCAAAATCTTTCTAGAAAATATTTTGCTACAGTGCTAATTATGGCGAAAATGAGTTTTTAAGTAATATCTTTTGCGCCACAAATCCAAATTAGGTTTTTCCAGTTTCTATGTCTTGGTACATTTGTATTCTACCTTGTGTATAGATTTCGTTGTATTTGGATGATTTTTGCTTGCTCTTTTGTTTAAGTGTTGCTAGTCTTATTGGTTGTTCTTGGTTCTTTTTCCTTTTAAGCTTAGGATTCGATATTTGCGGTAACCCGAGAGCGACCCTCCGCAACAAATTGAGCAAATGCAAGTAGGCAAGCAGTTTGATCATGTTAATCCAGTATTTTAAGTATTTATGTTGATTACAAATTCTATGTATGCATTGCTACTTTGTTTTAATAGTTGGCCTAGTAGATGCATTTCCTTAGCAAATGATTATCCTCTACTACCATGAGCCTAGGTTACTTGCTGTGATTTAGAGTTCGTGGATGGGCTCTTGTCACTTAGTAGTTGCGAATTAATTGCTTAGCCATGCTTAGCTCAGGTAGAAATGGCGGTTATCGACTTGTCGATAACCTTGATCTATAAAACTTATTATGATTATGATTTCCACCTTGTGCCATGTCTACTTATGAAAACTAAAACTACAAACAAAATGATTTAGACTTGGGCACAATGGTAAGATGGTGTGATTGTGGGGTGTGGATGGAATGGTGCCGGTCAACAAGGACCGAACATCTTGTTACACTAAACCAAGCATTTTAGCGTGCTAACCACATTAGAGGTATGGGACCTCTCTTGACTTAGTACTTTTGCGTGTATTGGCTCCAGTCGCAGGAGTCGCGGGAGGGATGGTCTTTGGGAGCATTGTAGTGTCCGAAAGGCTTCCGTGATGGTGGTTGTCTTTCGACTTGCAATGTAAGCATATGGGTTTCTATCCATATGAGCGGCTCGTAGTTAATACACAAGATTGGAAATGTCTCGTAGGACTTAGCCGTGCAGCACCTTGGAAGTGTGCGTGTGGCTTAAAGGCGATGCAAGTGTGGGTACATTGGTACACCCCTGCGGGGTTAAAACTATTCGAATAGCCTCGTCTAGGTTATGGACACGCTTGGCAAGGTCTTTCAAGAGTTAGACTACAACCTTTTTAAATTAAAACTTGATGGGTGAGTACGAATCGGGATTAGTGCTATGTTGTGGTGACTATTGGGTTAGTCACTTCGGTGGTTACTTGTATGTATCTTTACTTACTGTTACTTTGATAACAAAATAAATTTGCAAACTTGCTTTTAAAAGGTACTACATTATTGCAAATAAAGTTGGCTTCATGCAAAATGAGACATATGACCTCCACCTAAATAAGCTTGCATGTAGTTTATGAATAGGTGCGCTATTCCACACGTCGATCTTGCGGCTACAAAGACAATCTTTGTACTCGGTTGCTATGCTTAATTGTTTTGTTGCAGAGGAGGAAGGTGAGCACAAGGGCCTCACTTTGCGAGTTGTGTTGTGGTAGCTTATGGGCGACTAGCTTGGCGGCCCGGTCGGTTGCCTTGTGGGTTATGTTGGCTAACAGGTCGACTTTTGTTCTAGCCATCTTATGGCGCTTTTGCTTCATTGTCATTCTTGTATATGGTTCTATTTGGCGGTCGGCTCTCTTTTGTAATAACTCTACTTTATGTATGTCGTTGTTGAACTTAGTGATGTATACGTATGGAATTGATGTGTAATTTTGTGATGATGTACATATGTTGCAATGCAGGAAGCATATGTCCATCGAGGCTTAGAATGTTTAATTAGTAACGCTAGAACCAATTGGAGGTTAAGTGTTACTAGTTAAATATTCCGGTCCTCACAAAGTTGGTATCGAGCCATCTTGACCGTAGAAACCCTAGCTTGGTCGCCTTTAGGATATTTTGAAAACTTACTTTCAAATAGTTTATGAAAACTTAAGTAAGTTCTCTAATTTTGCTCCTTACCTATCTTAGCTTGCTCATCTCACCTTACCCTCACTTAAGTTTGAAAAAGTTGTTCCTCTCTTCCTTTCAAAAATTAGCCTCTATCGATTAACTTGGTTTGGGAAAACCATGAGAGCTTGGAGAAAGAAATTTGGACAGCTAGCTAGTGGTGAGTAATTAAGGTAGGAAATGAGAGGTAAATACAAGTAAAACTCGTGGGAATAAAAGGGTAAGAAGTGATATGAAATTAGCTAAATGCCTATACTCTATTAGGTGGTTATACCTTGATTTTGGACTGTTTTGAGCTGGAAGTTAATGCTGGAATTTTGGGCCTTCTTAAGCGATTGCTCGTTCTTCCATACGGGTTGGTCGTTTGGGAAAGTTGATTCGGTGACTTGTGGTCTCATGTTCTTTTGTGGCTATTCTTTGGTCATTTTAACTAAGTTTGGATTTCTGTGCTCTTGGGTCTTGATCTGTATCTAACTTGTCTTAGTAAATCGGGATGGTGGTGGGACACGTGGCGGCGGAATCGGTAGGGTAGTCCCGATGAGGAGCTTCCCCTCCTCAGACCATGGCGGAAGTCCTCATGCAAATCGAGCGTGTCGTTCGAGGACCGCAGGTGTTGGAGGTTATCGCCGGGAACACCTCCACTCCCTCTGGTGCCTCTGGATGCGGAGGTGGGCACGGCGCGTGGGGGCTTGCGAGTTCCTCCGTCACGCAGCCTCCTACCTTCTCCCGGTCCGAGGATCCCTTGGGCGCAGACGATCGGCTGCGTGCGGTTGAGCGAAGCTCAACGTTGCTCGATGCCGAGCGAGGCGGGCACACCGCATCCCATCGGTTGGAGGTGCGGCACTCTCATGGTGGGAGAATTTCCTCGCCATGCGGCCCGCGAGACACGTGGTCTCGTGGGAGGAGTTCGATCGACTTTCCGTCGGGCCCATGTCCCGCCGGCTGATGAAGTGAAGAAGAAGGAGTTCCTTGCGCTCAAGCAGGGCGCAAATCTGCCACCGAGTACCTCCATGAGTTCAACCATTTGGCGAGTGCGCTCTCGCCGAGGTGGCCGCGGTGAGGCCAAGCGGGAGAAGTTCATGGAGGGTTTGTCGAGGAGCTTGGGACAAGCTCTCTATTGTGGACTTCACGACTTCGGACCTTGGTGGACAAGGCCATCATCGCCGAGCACAAGGCGAGCGCTGGCGAGTCCCGCGCAAGTGGGAGGCCCGGTGTTCGCACAGTGGCCTCGTTCGTCCCGAGTTGGGCTGCACGGTGGCCGTTCCTTGGCTTCACCACCGCGAGGCGCCGGCACCAGCTCCCCGTCCTCCGCAGCCGTGGCTCGCCACGTGCGCCTCGACCAGCAGGAGGTGTTCCCGCAACCCCGCGGCCGACGTCACCTGTTTCTACTGCCACAACAAGGGCCACTACGCGAGTAGTTGTCCTAAGAAGACTGGAGCGGCCCCTCGTCCTAATGGAGGACGCGGGCAAGGGAGTGGTCACCCACGACCGAAGACCCGGGCTTGGGAGCGGTCGAGTCAACCACATCTCGGTGAGGAGGCACGGAGGCGCCCGGCGTGGTGTTGGGTGCGCTCCTTGTTAATTTGCGCCCTGCTCTGATTTTATTTGACTCTGGAGCTTCGCATTCTTTTATTTCGAGGTCATTTGTTGTTGATTGTGGACTTCTTTGTATTCCTTTGGGATTCCACGCTATTCGCTCTCGGGTTGGAAATGAGCCCGACCAAGTATGCCGGGATGTTCCTATCCACATCGATGGAGTGGGATTCTTGGCGAACCTTATCCTACTCGACTCGGCACGCCTGGATGTGATTCTTGGCATGGATTGGTTGTCCCAACACTTGGGGCAAATCGATTGTGCCGGGAAGATTGTCTACCTCACGATCCTTGGTGAACAAGTTGGGTTTTCACCGCGATTATGGAGCCCCATCTTTATGCCCTTGAAGCAAAGCGGCATTGGAGATCCGAGGATGTTCCCACAGTATGCGAGTTCGTGGATGTCTTTCCCGAAGACTTGCCTGGCAAGCCACCTGTTCGAGATCTGGAGTTTGTGATCGAGTTCTTTGCCCTGCATCGCCCCTATTTCTAAGAGGCCGTGTCGCATGCCTCCTAATGAGTTGGAGGAGTGAAGAAGCAAGCGGGTGAGCTGCAAGAGAAGGGTTTTATCCGCCCTAGCTCATCTCCTTGGGGTTGTCTAGTTATCTTTGTGAAGAAGAAGGACAAGACCTTGCGCATGTGTGTTGATTACCGTCAAGCAATGAGGTGACGGTAAAGAACAAGTATCCTTTGCCCCGGATTGATGATCTCTTGATCGGTTGACCGGAGCACGAGTCTTCTCCAAAATTGACTTGAGATTGGGCTATCATCAAGTCAGGATCAGGGCCGAGGATATTCCTAAGACTGCCTTTGCTACTCGTTATGGTATTTACGAGTACACCGTCATGTCTTTTGGGTTGACTAATGCTCCTGCTTTATTCATGAACCTAATGAACTCAATATTCATGGAGTATTTGGATAGGTTTGTGGTGGTGTTCATCGATGATATCCTTATCTACTCCAAGAGTGAAGAAGAGCATCTTGATCATCTTTCTCGTGTTGGGCAAGCTGCGCGAACACCAGTTATATGCCAAATTCGGCAAGTGCGAGTTCTGGTTGAAGGAAGTGGCATTTTAGGCCATGTCCTTTCGGCGGGAGGTGTGGTGTGGATCCTAGTAAGGTCGGTGATGTGCTATCTTGGGGTCGAGCCAAGTCGATCACGGATGTGCGGAGTTTTCTTGGTTTGGTGGCTACTATCGCCGCTTTATCGAGAATTTCTCCAAGATTGCAAAGCCTATGTGAGCTGCTCAAGAAAGACAAGAAATTTGAGTGGTCATTGCTTGTGATGTGAGTTTTGGGAACTCAAGAAGCGGTTGACCTCAGCCTTGATGCTTGTTCTCACGATATTCACAAGAGTTTTGATATCTATTGTGATGCTTCTCGTCAGGGTCTTGGTTGTGTTCTTATGCAGGAGGGCAAGGTTGTGGCCTATGCATCGCGGCAGTTGAGGCCTCATGAACTCAACTATCCTACTCATGACTTGGAATTGGCTGCTGTGGTCCATGCACTCAAGATTTGGCGGCATTATCTGATTGGTAACCGTTGTGAGGTGTATTCCGACCACAAGAGTTTGAAGTACTTGTTCACCCAGCCAGATCTGAACCTCAGGCAAAGGAGATGGTTGGAATTGATCAAGGATTATGACATGGGTATTCAGTACCATCCGGGCAAGGCCAATGTCGTTGCGGATGCACTCAGTCGAAAGGTGTACTGCAACATGTTGATGCTCCAAGAGCAGCCGCCTGCTCTCGTTTCAGAATTTCAGCGCCTTAATTTGGGTTTGATCGAGCACGGTTCTCTTGCTCCATTGGTTGTACAACCAACCTTGGTGGACCAAATCAAGGCGGCACAGCAGACAGATACCGGTGTGAGCCAGATCAAGCAGAACATCAAGGATGGGATAGCCAAGTGCTTTTCAGAGGATGAGCATGGCGTTGTGTGGTTTGGGCAGCGCCTTGTGGTTCCTAAGGTCATGGAATTGCGGGAATTGATTCTCCGCGAAGCCCATGATTCTCCTTTGTCCATCCATCCCGGGGCTACCAAGATGTATCAGGACCTTCGTCAGAGATTCTGGTGGACCCGAATGAAGCGCGAGATTGCCAAGTTCGTTGCGAGTGCGGCGTGTCTTTGTCGTGTGAAGGCGAACTTCAGCGTCAGCGAGTCTTCTTGACCTTTGCGGTGCGAGTGGAAGTGGGATTCCGTTGGCATGGACTTCATCACCGGATTGCCCGCTCGTCCAAAGGGAATGATGCTATTTGGGTCGTGATCGACGGGTTGACTAAAGTGGCACATTTCCTTCCGTCAAGACTTCGGCCGTGTGGGGCCTTTGGCGAACTTTATGTCTCGAGGATTGTGAGTCTTCACGGTGTACCAAGACAATTATTTACGATCGTGGTGCGCTTTTCACCTCGCGGTTTTGGCATAGTCGCAGAGGCTATGGGGACCGCCTTCATTTGATCTGACCTTTCATCCTCGGTCGATGGTCGACGGGCGAGTCAACCAAGTGTTGGAAGATATGCTCGTACTTGTGTTCTTTCCTATGGGAAGAAGTGGGAGAAATGCCTACCATTTCTTGAGTTCTCCTACAACAACGACTTTCGAGCGGTCTTGGCATGGCACCATTTGAGGCTTTGTATGGGAGAAGGTGCGAACCCGTTGAACTGGTCGAGAGGCGGTGGCGGCGATTTTCGGCCCAGATTCGATCAATGAGGCCGAAAGTCAGGTTCAGTTGATCCGCGAGCATCTGCGCACGGCCCAGGTCTAGGCAGAAGAGCTATGCAGATCGTCGTCGCCGTGAGTTGAGCTTTGAGCCCAATGACTTTGTGTATCTCAAAGTCTCACCCTTGAAGGGCCATCAGCGTTTTGGCATCAAGGGCAAGTTGGCCCCTCGATATGTTGGGCCTTACCGTATCATCAAGAGAGTTGGAGCGATTGCATCTGATTGGAGCTACCGGTGCACTTGAGGTGTGCATGATGTGTTCCATGTTTCACACGAAGAAGTGCCTCCGTGTCCCCCGAGAAGCTCCGTTGGAGGTTCTCGATGTGCGAGAGAATTTGACCTACCGCGAGCATCTGTTCGCATTCTTGAGAATCGAGCGGAGAACAAGGAACCGTGTCATCAAGTTCCTTAAGGTTGATGGTCAAACCATTACGAAGATGAGGCAACTTGGGAGCGAGAAGATCGCGTGCCGTGCAGATTTTCCTTCTTTCTTCTCCGAGTAAACGGAATCTCGGGTCGAGATTCTTGTAAGGGGGGGGAGAGTTGTAACATCCGAATTTTAGGCTTGTGTTTCAAATGTAAGAAAATGAGTAGAAATTAAAAAATTTTCTTACATCCTGTATTTCCTATTGTACCAAGCAAGTATTGTACAAGAAGTTATGGAAATACGAAGTCACAAGTCTTTTGATCCAAATCTTGAATTTTCAAAAACAATCTTGTCAAACCTCTTGATCATCTCCTGGAAATATTTTCCTAAGTTCTTGGGATGGTATGTGGACCCTCTGAAAAGTTTCACAATTTTTAGAAAATGTTTGAATATTTTTGGAGGTCAGTCAAACCAATTCAAAATCTGGTCAAACCTTGGACCAGTGCCTTGTTAAATTTTTGGAGGAAAATCCACAGCCCCAAAGCCTCTGAAAATTTTATGCTAGGTCCTCGTTTGAGCTAGCAAGCTCCTGTAAAAATTTCATAATTTTTGGAGTTCTATTGCTACCTCAAACAATCCTCCAAATGTCAGCCTTTCTCTAATACCAGAAAATTTAAATCTGGTTGGAGTCAAACCCGGGCTCGGACCCGAGCCCAACTCAACCGACTTGGTTGGACCATGTCGCCAGCGCCGCACCCGAGCTCGATCTCGTGCGCGCTCGTTCTAGCCGTTGGATTTCAATCCAGCGCTCACGACCTCCCCACTGATCTGAGGACCTCTTGAGCGCCCTCAGCGCCTCGGGGTGGTCCAAGCCACTGGATCTCCATCCAGCGGTCACGACCTCCCAGGACCTCCTCGCCCGCGCTCACGACCTCCCCACCTCGGCGATTCTCGGACGTCCAGGACCTCTCCTTCGGCTCTGTTCTTCTTCCTCTAGACCTCCTCGAGCCCTGGTCATCATGGTTTTCCCCGCACCCGTGCGTGTGTCGAGTCGAGCGGTTGAAGCGATGAGATGTCACCTTTGCCTCTTGTCAACGGCTCTTTGGTGACATGCATTTATTGCCGACAAGCTTTAGCCTCCAAAGTCTTCACCGCTCGCCTCTTGTCACTCGCGTGCGTGCGTTGGCGAGGGCATGGTTCTTGCTCACGATGAGCTTACGCCTAGCCCTTGTCCAAGCTCCACGGCTATGTATAGCCCGAGACCTTCCTCTCCTTTTCCTTCTTCGTTCTTTGGGTGCTTGAGCTCCCTCAATTGAGTTGGTCCTCAAACTCAAACACCTGAGCACCCGAGAGCCCCTTCCTTACCACCATTGTCGAGCTTGGAGCTCCTTGAAGCTGTCGGAGCTCCAGTGGTCCCAGCAACTTCCTGGCCTTGTTCACTGTCATCTTGATCTCCTCAACTCGAGCCTGCTCTAACTAGGCTTGGTTCTCATTGCAGTGGTGCACGAGTTGGGGAGTAGCCTTGCGGGGTCGAGGCCATCTTCTTCTTCCTCTCCGGCAAGCTCTTCACCGCGGGACTGCATCGACCTTCTCCAAGTCCCTCCGTCTTCCTCTGGACCTTCCCTACACTCGGGTGAGTCCATTTTAGGGTCTAGCTAGCTTAGCTTTGTCATTTTCGGTTTTTGCCGGAAGACTTGTCCTCCGCCATTCTCCGGCTCGCCGGCGTTTAAGGCCGTCGCCGCCGTCGAGAGTGCCTCCGCTAGGTCCGCGACACTATTGCGAGTTTATTGGTGCCGTTGGTCGGCGCCGGCGAGGTCCCCATCGCCGGCGGCAAACCGTTGAGCCCGCTCGGGATTTTGCCGGTTCAAAACCTCCGTTTTCGTCATCTGGTTAGGACATCTTAAATGCCCATTTATTACCAATCATCAGTAGCAGTGAGTTGTCTTAGCCGCCACCTTTGTCGCTGTCCGGAGGTCCCGCGCCTTTACACAGCACCTTGGACCTCCTCGAGTTCTTCGTAGCCGTCTAAGACCTCCCACGTTTAGATGCGGACCTTTAGATCTTCCCGTGAAAACCCGTAAGTGTAAGACCTCCCCTCGTTTAATCTCGGCCATTAAGACCACCCTCGGTTAGATCTGCATGAGATGGGTTTCATGAAATTTCTAAGTCCCGGGACCTCCCTAGTTCTACCTCGGCCTTTAAAGACCTCCTAGGATTAGCTCTTAGCCGTAGATCTGGCTCTGTGTTAAATCTTTCGCGCTTGGACCTCCCTTGAGTGATCCTAGCCGTTTAAGACCTCTTGGAACTCCATCGAGCCACTAGGACCACTCTGCAAAAAGACCTCCTCGAGGTCATTTTTGTAAAAACCACCTTCAAGACCTCCCCGGGGTCCTCTTTGTGAAAGATCTCCTCGAGGTCCTCTTCGCAAAAAGAGCACCCCCGGTCCTTGTTAGAAAACCCTCATGACCTCCCCAACCTCGATCTTAGCCGTTCGCAACCTCCCCGGGTTAGATCTGAGCGTTAGATCTCTTTTTGTAAAACCTTTAGCGCTCAGACCTCCCTCCGCGTTGTTCTGGACCGTTCAAGACCTCCCTAGGTCTAATCTGAACCGTCCAGATCTCCTCCCGTTAAAACGCTATCGCTTAGGACCTCCCCGAGAAAATCTTGGTCATCCAAGACCTCCTCGTGTCAATCCCAGCCGATCAAGACCTCCCTCTGGAGATCTTGACCGCCTAGGACCTCCTCCTTTGGATCAGTAGCGTTAGGACCTCCTCCTCTGGTCTAAACCGTTAGATTTAGATCTAACGGGTTAGACCTCCTTCTGTGGATTTAGCCGTAGGAGTAGGACCTCTCTCGGAGATCTAGACCGTTGGGACCTCCTCTGTGAGAATCGGCCGTCCGACCTCTTTCCTTGGATTTAAAGCCTTAGGATCTCCTAGTGCTCGGGACCGCGGATCTCGTCGGCGGTCACGACCTCTGATTAAGCGCGTGAGACCTCCTTGCGTGCGCTGTGCACGCTACCGGTCGTGATCGTTGGATCAGATCTCAACGATCCGACCTCCCGATCGGGAGGAGGTCTTGTGCGTGGCGTGCTTCGAGGCTCATAGCCGTCGGACCTTGATCTAACGGCCCACGACCTCTCCTTGTCTTCGATTCGTTTGGACCTCCGAGAGCTCAAAGTTTCCTAAGTCTTTTCTTGTTTCAAATTTCAAAAGTGCATAACTTTGTCATGTTAACTCCTTTTGAATGATTCGATTCTTTGTAGCTTTGTTATAGTATAAACTTTAATCGAGAATGAATTTAGGCCCTGTGTTGTAGCAGAAAATGATTTTAATAGCATGATCTTGTTTAATGAAAAATGAGGTCTAGAAATTCATGAAAAATTTGTAAACCACATAACTTCCTCTCTGTAGTTGCAAAGTGAGCAAACTCAACCTGGTAAATTTGGCCTATAGACATGCTTTAAATTGATCTAGGCTTTGTCTTTATTCATGTTCCTGAGAAATGATATATGCTAGTTGTAGAACTTAGAAAAATCATAACTAAATCATCTTAACTCCAAATGACCTAAAATTTTATATGGGTTACCACTATACCAGTAGGTAGCTACCATAAAAATTTCAGCTTCAAAATCTTTCTAGAAAATATTTTTGCTACAGTGCTAATTATGGTAGAAAATGAGTTTTTAAGTAATATCTTTTGCCACAAATCCAAATTAGGTTTTCCAGTTTCTATGTCTTGGTACATTTGTATTCTACCTTGTGTATAGATTTTGTTGTATTTGGATGATTTTTGCTTGCTCTTTTGTTTAAGTGTTGCTAGTCTTATTGGTTGTTCTTGGTTCTTTTGCCTTTTAAGCTTAGGATTCGATATTTGCGGTAACCCCGAGAGCGACCCTCCGCAACAAATTGAGCAACAACAAGCGAGGCAAGCGGTTTGATCATGTTAATCCCAGTATTTTAAGTATTTATGTTGATTACAAATTCTATGTATGCATTGCTACTTTGTTTTAATAGTTGGCCTAGTAGATGCATTTCCTTAGCAAATGATTATCCTCTACTACCATGAGCCTAGGTTACTTTCTGTGATTTAGAGTTCGTGGATGGGCTCTTGTCACTTAGTAGTTGCGAATTAATTGCTTAGCCATGCTTAGCTCCGGTAGAAATGGCGGTTATCGACTTGTCGATAACCTTGATCTATAAAACTTATTATGATTATGATTTCCACCTTGTGCCATGTCTACTTATGAAAACTAAAACTAAAAACAAAATGATTTAGACTTGGGCACAATGGTAAGATAGTGTGATTGTGGGGTGTGGTGGAATGGTGCCGGGTCAACAAGGACCGAACATCTTGTTACACTAAACCAAGCATTTTAGCGTGCTAACCACATTAGAGGTATGGGACCTCTCTTGACTTAGTACTTTTGCGTGTATTGGCTCGAGTCGCAGGAGTCGCAGGAGGATGGTCTTTGGGAGCATTGTAGTGTCAGAAAGGCTTCCCCGTGATGGTGGTTGTCTTTCGCTTGCAATGTAAGCATATGGGTTTCTATCCATATGAGCGGCTCGTAGTTAATACACAAGATTGGAAATGTCTCGTAGGACTTAGCCGTGCCGACATACCTTCGAAGTGTGCGTGTGGCTTAAAGGCGATGCCAAGTGTGGGTACATTGGTACACCTGCGGGGTTAAAACTATTCGAATAGCCTCGCCCTAGGTTATGGACACGCTTGGCAAGGTCTTTCAAGAGTTAGACTACAACCTTTTAAATTAAAACTTGATGGGTGGTACGAATCGGGATTAGGTGCTATGTTGTGGTGACTATTGGGTTAGTCACTTCGGTGGTTACTTGTATGTATCTTTACTTACTGTTACTTTGATAACAAAATAAATTTGCAAACTTGCTTTTAAAAGGTACTACATTATTGCAAATAAAGTTGGCTTCATGCAAAATGAGACATATGACCTCCACCTAAATAAGCTTGCATGTAGTTTATGAATAGGTGCGCTATTCCACACGTCGATCTTGCGGGTACAAAGACAATCTTTGTACTCAGTTGCTATGCTTAATTGTTTTGTTGCAGAGGAGGAAGGTGAGCCTGAAGGGCCTCACTTTTGCGAGTTGTGTTGTGGTAGCTTGCGGGGCGACTAGCTTGGCGGCCCGGTCGGTTGCCTTGTGGGTTATGTTGGCTAACGGTCGACTTTTGTTCTAGCCATCTTATGGCGCTTTTGCTTCATTGTCATTCTTGTATATGGTTCTATTTGGCGTCGGCTCTCTTTGTAATAACTCTACTTTATGTATGTCGTTGTTGAACTTAGTGATGTATGTGTATGGAATTGATGTGTAATTTTGTGATGATGTACATATCTGCAGTGCAGGAAGCATATGTCCATCGAGGCTTAGAATGTTTAATTAGTAACGCTAGAACCAATTGGAGGTTAAGTGTTACTAGTTAAATATTCCGGTCCTCACACTTGCGAGTTATGTTTAAGGTTCCTTCACGATGCTATTGTTTACATACTCTGAATACATGTTGAATCATGATATTGAAAATATGATGTGGTAGTACTTTTGCATGTTGGAGCATTTTGAGACTTGGTCACGTGGTGATCAAGAATACATTGTTGAGGTCCCTGTCATATGTAATGACAGGCTTGAGGTCCCACATTCTTGGAATGTGGGCAATGGATCTGAGGTCCCGTCATTGTGATGGCGGGCAAAGGTCCCTATCGTGTGACGTATAGGCTCTTGGTCCACTGTGCGGAGGGCACGAGCATGGGTATTCATTGACGGATGAACACCCCGCATTACCGGTAAAATGCGAAACGAGATAAAGATCAAAGAGTGCATAGCATTATCATCATTCGAATATTTGTAATGTCTTAATGGTGTTGAATAAAGTTGTTTTTAGATGTTATGTCTTTATGAATGTTGCAACCTTGTTGATACTTGCTGAGTCGTATGGCTCACCCTTGCTTTGTCTTGTTATAGGTACTTCGGGCAAGAACGTCATGCATGGGAGGGAGTAGGCATTGGAAAGCACGCACTACCTCACAACATTCATGCAATTTCTGTTTAGTTTCACTTAGGAATAAATAACTGTGTGGAGACTATCAATGGATGTGTTATAATGTTGGTTGTTGGATTATTCATGGTTATGAGAATGATGTTAATTGTTTACAATCGAACGATTATTTTATATGCATGAAAGACTTGGATTATAGAAATAATAAGAAATGCCATGATCATCTGTTGATATCTCGCTTTTGTTGTTCTTACAAAAGAAGTTCTGTCAAAAAAATTATAGATTGTTCTAGTTAGTTTAATTCTTGTAGCATTCTAGGCTCATGCGGAGCTGAGGTGTTCTGATTGGTATCGAGAGCGGTTTGTAGGTCCGTGGTTAGTGAAACATTAATTTTGACACACTAAGCACGATAGGTGGGTTGGGTTTTGCATTGCATTTACGCTTAGTTGATATTATAGTTTGACTTGTGCTTTAGTTGTATTGTGCTTATTGTTTAAATTATTTTGTCATGTTTGTGATTGTTTAGTGATGGCAAGGGTGGAGGCCGTGGTCATGGTCGTGGCGGTGGTGCTTGGCGAGGCGTGCAATGCCCCGCAGGAAGTTCGAACTCTGAGCTGGGAGGCTAGTCTGCGGGTCGAGAGGAAGAGGTGGCATCCGCAATGCAAGAGAATCGAGCCCGCCACGGTGCTGTCGTGCCGCCCCATGGTGGCTCTGCAGGCCTCTCTGGCGTTGCCATGGGGCTACACCGGTGGAATGCTTTGAGGTTGGACACCTTCGGACGGGTCGAGCACGCCGATTGATGCGACTAATCGGTTGCGACACATGGAGAGGCATTTTGGAGCTCTAGGGATGACCCGGAAATGAGGCGCGGTTTGTCGCCTTCGGCTCAAGGGCAAGCAGATATCCGGTGGGAAGGAGTCACGGCGGCTAGGACTTACGCCCATGGTCGATTACTTGGGAGTTGTTTGTGGAGCAATTCGGAGGAGGTTTTATCTGCCTCGTTTGTGGAGAGGATGGAGGTTTCATTGCAAAGCTACAAGTAGGGCAAGATGACGATGTCGGAATATGAGGCGGGTTTAACAACTGATCCGCTTTGTTCGGCGGTGGCTCTTGATGAGGTGGAGAAGGCCAAGAGATTTCGTAGAGGTCTCGAGCAGGAGTTTCGCCAGGTTTGGGGGCACTTGAGTGCGTGACTTTGGCTCCACTGGTAGAGCAAGCTCGGGGCATGGAACTTGAAATGCAGCTTGGGGAAGATTTACCAGGTACAGGAGGTACCATAGTCCAGGAGGATGCAGGTGGCAGTCAGAAGAAGAGTTTTGGGGGAGGAAGTGGGTCATCACTGAAACCAGTTTACAAGAAGTTCAAGGGCCCGCAGAATTCTTTCAAGTCCAAGTCCGCAAGGCCACAGTCATCCTCTTCTTTTCGACCTTCGGCGAGTGCTCCTAGATTGCGTCGGTTCGGGGCAAGGGATGAAGTGTTTCAAGTGTGGTAATGAGCATCGTGCCGGAGTGTTCTTGGTGGGTTCTTGTCGCCCTTGTGGTGGGAGGGCCACAAGGCTTTGGTTTGTCGGCGGAATCTGCGGTGTGATCAAGTGGGAGAGCAGTCCCCTGCCCATCGGCGTGAGCGGCGGCTTCATCTCGGGGTTCGGTCACGGATGTTAGCGGCCACTCCTACTCGACCTGGGTCACCGCGATCTTACCTTCCTTATCACGGGGTATTCCACCGCCAGGGTACATTTGGCCACCGGTCCCTGCGGCACCGTTTCCAGTTGCGGCACCTTCGGCACCTCCTGCAGCCGCTGCGTCCCCATACCAGGGTGTTGGGGCTCCTTCCGCCCCAGCAGCAGTTTCTTATGCCATGCCGACGGCAGAGTCGGCAGGTCGTCCCGATGTGGTGGCAGTGCGCTCTGGTGGACTCGGTGGAGGCATTTGTACTTTTGATTCGGAGCTACTTTCTCTTTTGTATCGTTAAGAGTTTGCTAGCAGGCCAAGTTGAGTTTGCAGTCTATAGCTCAGTCAGTTTTAGTTAACTCTCCTGGGGGAATCCTTTCTAGCTCCATAGTTTGTCCTGGTTGTGTGATCTCCTTGGATGGGGAAGAATTTATTGCTAATCTAATGGTCATGAAGATGGAGTCGTTTGATGTTATTCAGGTATGGGTGGTTGCATAGCTATCGAGCGGTTATATCTGCTTCGGAAGACGGTAACCTTGCGTGCACCTTCAGGCGGGAGGTAGTATTTCAGGAGTGCCCTCTTACTCTCTTTGCGTCTTTGGCTAGTGCGTATCACGGTAGTCGAGCCGAAGAGTGGGTTTCTTTTGTCTCGGTGGGAAAGTCGAGTTCCTCTTTGACTACGAATTAATTTGGTGGTTGAGAATTCTTAGATGTTTTCGGCAGAGTTGCGTGGATGCCCCACCACGCCCGGTGGAGTTCGAATTGATTTAGTCAGGGTGCCCGACCGGTTTCTATGACCCCTACCGTTTGGTACGTCCTTTCGGGAGGAACTAAAGAAGCAATTGGATGAATTAAGGCGAAGGGTCTTATTCGACCTAGCATATCTCCGTGGGGAGCTCGGTTTTATTTACCAAAAGAAGGATGGTAGTTGGCGCATGTGTATTGATTACAGTGCACTCAACGGTGACCATCAAGAATAAATACCCTTTACCCGTATTGAAGATTTATTTGATCGGTTGAGAGGGCAAAGGTATTTTCAAAGATAGACCTTGATCGGGCTATAATCGATTCTGTCGAGAAGAGGATATCGAAAAGCGGCGTTCTCTACAAGGTATGGGCACTTTGAATTTAAAGTTATGTCTTTTGGACTAACGAATGCCCTTTGCTTTCATGGAGACTATGAACAGGATGTTGCATGAGTATTTGGATGATTTTGTCGTCGTCTTTATTGATGATATCTTGATCTATTCAAAGACTGAAGTTGAGCATGAGCGTCATCTGAGGATGGTGTTGGAGACGTTAAGAGAAAATAGATTTTATGCCAAGCTTAAAAAGTGCGAGTTCTGGATGTTTGAGGTGGGATTCTTGGGGCATGTTATAAATGATAAGGGAATATCAGTTGATCCAAGTAAAATCTCCACAGTGGTAGAATGGGGAAGGCCGACTAACGTCAAAGAAGTGAGAAGCTTCCTTGGTATGGCAGGCTATTATCGGCGTTTTGTGCAGGATTTCTCCATAATTGCGAAGCCGTTGTCCAGGCTCACACAGAAAGATGTGAAGTTTCGGTGGGATGAGGTGTAACATCCCCATTTTGGCTTGTGTTTCAAATGTAATAAAATGAGGGTAAATTAAAACTTTTCCTTCATCCTTTTACTTTTGAAACTTTTCTGAAATTCTTGTAAAAGAATTTTGGAAAATTAAAAATCAAAGGCCTCATTTATCAAGTCAACAACCTCCTTGGTCAAATCTTTTGTCAAACCCTTGGAAATAATTTTCCCTAGTTCTAGGGTGGCTTGGTAACACCTCTGAATTATTTCATAATTTTGGGAAATTATTTGAAATATTTTAGAGGCAAGTCAAACCTTGGTCAAACCTCTGTTTTAACCTTCTGGAATTTCTTGAGAAAATTCCAGTGCACAAAACCCTCTGGAAATTTTATGGAAGGTTAACCCCAAGGTAAGCAAGCTCCAGTTAAAATTTCATAAATTTTGGAGTTGATTTCATGCCTCAATTAAATCCCCAAAGTTTCAGGTTTAAAATCAAACCCTAACTGGTTTGTACTGTTCATTGGACTCGAGTCAGGCTCGGGCTCGAGTCACTTGACTCGACCGAGCCAACTAATCGCACCCGGCGCGGTCGAGCGGGCGCGCGCGTCATCAGCCGTTAGATCTCCATCGGATGGCTCTCATTCGTGTAGGCATTCGGACAACTCCGGTTGCCTTCCGTTTCTCGACCGTTGGATGTCCATCGAGCGGTGGGCGGTGTCTTGTATTGTTTGACTCGATCGCACAGCGTCGTTGGATGCGAATCGGACGGTGGCCATCGTCGTCCTCCTCTCGCGCGCGCGCTGCGCCATGGCGGAGCGGCGTGGAGTGCGCGATGTCTGTCACCTCCGTCGTCGTCACGGCGGCTCTGCAGCGCATTAAATGCCCGCCACTCCACCGCCCGTTTAGTCGTCGTCTCACTGCTCCCGTCGCCACGGCGATCGCAGCGCAGCGGGAACCCGAGGCGAGCAACGCGCTTTCTTGCTTCTCGGGCCTACGTAAGCTCCCGGGTCACCCCTTCGGCTTCCTTTCCTCTCCCGCGGCTCCTCTTGCATTCACTAAGCACGAGCGAGCCCATACCACCAGCGCCCATTTCCGCCATTGCCGAGCTTGGAGCTCTCATCGCCGACGGTGCTCGGTGGTTCTTGGCTCCCTTCTTGCTCTGCACCTTCCTCTCACAGGTGGTGCTTAACCCCACTCCATTTCAGGTTGCTTCAACGGAGCGCCGGGATTTTGGATTTCCCAAATCGGCCGCGAGCATCCTTCTTCGTCTCAGCACGGTGAGTGCTCCTTTTCTAATTCCTTTCTCGGGAGCTTCTGTGCTCTCTAGAACCCATCGTGATGACGGCATGGTTGATTTTGCCAGCCGTCTTCCTCGCGTCATCTTCCTCGGGTCCGTCGCGGAGCTTCGTCGCCGGAGCTGCTCCGACCGCCTCTGCACCTCCGCGTCAGTCTGGTAGCTCCCTGGTAGCCCCTAGATGATCAGGCACCGCTTGAATGGTCAGCTGCGGAGCTATTTGCTGTTTGTCGTCGTTGTCATTTTTACCGCGCCGCCCCTCGTCGTCGCGCCACCGCTCTGGTCCACCACCGTCGGTGTGGGTGGTACCAGAGGGTGCGCAATGCTATTGCGCACCCATTCCTGGCATTCACTCACGCCACCGTGCCTTTGGTCGCCGCGTTGTCGGGCGACAACGTTGCGGGAGCGACGTGGCTGGTCTTCGGCCGTTGGATCTAGAGATCAACGACCCTGGAGCCTCCACGTCGGCCCTCTGTTCCGCGCGCGTGAGGAGTGTTTGGTCTGGTTCAATGTCGTCCGTTGGATCTGAGATCGACGGCTCTCATTCGCCCACGTCTCTAGGTGTTAGTGAAGTCCCGAAAGTGCTAAGTCCAGAAATCAGTATCACATTAGGGTCTTGTCATTTTCATATCTTTGTCATCTTAGCTCCAAATTAGATGATTCCAATTTTTTTAGCTTCCTTATAACCTGAACTTAAATATAAAAATAATTGTAGACCATAATCAAACCTGGAGAACCATTTTCAAAAATAGTAAACAAGTGAACATAATACTGTTTTTCAGAACTTTTAGCAAACTTGGAAAATGCATAACTTTTAATCTATAGATCATTTTGTATGAATCAATTGGATTAACTTCCCTGATAGTGTATTTGCTAGGAAAATTGGTTTCACAAATTTTACTGTTTTTAGAAATCATAAGGATCATATTTTTGTTTAATACCTAAACAATTTAGACAAATCATAACTCTTTCATTATAACTCCAAATGACCTGAAATGTTATATGGGTTATCACTATACCAGAGGAAGCCACCATAAAAATTTCAGCTTGAAATTTTTCTTGAAAATGTTTTGCTACTGATGCTAATTATGGCGAAAATAGGTTTTTAGAGAATATCTTTTGCACCACAAATCCAAATTAGGTTTTTCCAGTTCCTATGTCTAGGTATATTCCTATTATACCTTGTGTATAATTTTAAATCGCATTTGGATAATTTTTGCTTGCTCTTTCATTTAAGCGTTGCTCGTCTTATTGGTTGTTTTCGCTCTTTCGCTTAGGATTCGATATTTGCGGTAACCCCAGAACGACCCTCGCAACAATTTGAGCCACAACAAGTGCAAGCAGTTTGATCATTTCCCATTGATCCCATTACTTTTAAAGTCTAATATTTTGTTTAACTTCTATGTATGCATTGCTATTTTGTTGTTAAATTGATTAGTTAGACCTCTAGTTGCATAATCTGTAGGTAAATGGTTATCCTCTACTACGAGCCTAGGTTATTTGCTGTGGTTAGAGTTCGATGGATGAACTCTTATCACTTAGTAGATTTCAGATAAATATTGCTTAGCCATGCCTAGTATCGGTAGTTTTGGGCGATCATCGACTTAGTCGGTGATCTTGATCACACAACTACTTATACTACTCCATTATGTCCAACCCTTGTGTTTTATTGATTTACAACTCAAAAACTGAAAACAAAACTATATCTTGACTTGGGCACAATGGTATGTTGATGTGATCTGTTGGGTGTGTTGGAATGGTGCCTAAGTCCCCAATGACCGAGTTACTTGTGTCACTAAGCCAAGCGCTTATTGCGTGCTAACCACACGAGGGGGATATGGAACCTCTCTTGACTCGAGACTTTGGAAGGTGTTAATTATGAGCTGGTCGGTGGGTGTGTTCTTGTGTGTGTGTGTTGTTGGAGGGGAGCATTAGCAGGCCGGTTAGGCTGTCTAATGTGTCTTTCTCCCATGGGTTGCGGCTCTTAATTAGCATCGTCCATTGGAAAGCGTCCTGTTAGACTTAGCCATGTCTGCATACCAAAGGAAGTGTGCTAACCGTGGCTGGTGGAAAGGCGGTCTATCGTGTGGGTACATTGGTACACCCCTGCAGGGTTAAAACTATTCGAATAGCCTCGTCCGAGGTTATGGACATGCTTGGTAAGGTCGTGCAAGAACTAGACTACAACCTTTTAAAAACTTAAACTTGACACGGGTGGTATGAAGGGGTACTTCATGCTATTGTTGTGGTGACTATGGGTTAGTCACTTCTAGGTTGGTGTTGTCATCTATCTATTGTTATTATTGTCTCTCTTTTATTTGAACAATAAAAGTTAATTGCAAACTTGCTTTGAATCTATTACCTTATTGCAACTGGAAACTTGCTTTATGCTGAAAACAAGTCGAGAGCCTCATCCACTTAAATAAAGCTTGCATGTAGTTAATTATAGTTCTGTTATCTCACACGTCAGTCTTGCGAGTACAAAAACAATTTTTGTACTCATCTGCTTTGCTTAATATTAATTGTTGCAGAGGAAGAAGGTGAGCCCCAAGGGCCTCACTTTTGTGAGTGTGTTCTTGCACTGCTTTGGGACGATTAGCTTGGCGGTCCGGTTGGTTGCCTTGTGGGTAAAGGCACACCGATTGGCTTTTGTTTATCGCCATCTTATGGCCATTTTGCTTCCGCTGTGTATTTACTTATTTGTATGACTTTTGGCCGGTCGGCCTCTCTTTTGTAATAACTCTCTTTATATTATCTATGTCTTTCAGTTGTTGTTTTTGCTTCGGCTCTATGTGTATGAATGGAATTGATGCATGATTTTGTAACGGTGTGTATCTGCAGTTCAGGAAGTATACATATCTCGAGGCTTGGTCTATTTGATTTGTACTGTTAGAACCAAGTGGATGGTTAAACAGTACAAGCCGAATAAACCGGGGTCCTCACATGAGGATTGTGAACGCAATTTTCTTATTTTGAAGGAAAAGCTAGTGACTGCACCTGTTCTCACTATTCCTGAGCCGGGGAAGCGATTCACAGTCTATTCCGATGCTTCTCGAGTTGGGTTGGGCTGTGTGCTCATGCAAGATGGTAAGATTCTGGCTTATGCGTCTAGGCAGCTGAAGAAACATGAGCAGAACTACCCAACACATGATTTAGAATTGGCTGCGGTGGTGTTCGCCTTGAAGCTTTGGAGGCATTATCTCTATGGTGAGTCTTGTGATGTCTTTACGGATCACAAAAGCCTGAAATACATCTTTACGCAGAGGGACCTGAATCTAAGGCAGAGAAGATGGTTAGAGCTGATCAAGGATTATGATCTCACGATTCAGTATCATCCAGGCAAAGCCAACGTGGTGGCTGATGCTCTTAGTCGCAAGGCGACACCGGCTGCATTGGATTGTCTAGTTGCGGATTTTGACCGCATGGGGATATCTTATTGCTATGCAGGTTCGGCTCATCTTTGAGATCGATTGATTTTAGAGTCAGCCATTCCAGAGCGTGTGCGGGAAGCACAACAGAGTGACCCGTTATTGCAAAGAGTCAGGAGACGTCTGAATTTGGGCAAGGAAGGAGATTTTAGTTTGGATGGGTGTGGAGCATTGCGATTCAAGGGACGATTATGCGTGCCACGAGCGAGGAGTTAAGGATGACATCTTAAAGGAGGCACATCGCACTCGTATATCTGTTCATCGGGAGAGACGAAGATGTACAGTGATTTGAAGCGAAATTTCGGTGGAAAAGAATGAAAGTGGATATTGCCAATTATGTAGCCTCTTGTGGTGTTTGTCACAGTGAAGGTGAACATAAAGCGTCTGCAGGTTATTGCAGCCTTTGGAGGTACCCCAATGGCCATGGGATGATATTTCTATGGATTTTGTTGTTGCGTTGCCTCGTTCACCGCGAGGTAAGGATGCGATTTGGGTTATAGTGGATCGATTCAGCAAGTCGCACATTTTATTCCCATCCGCACGACTAATTGGCTAGTGATTTGGCTCCTATCTATTTATGGAGATTGTGAGATTGCATGGAGTGCCAAAGACCATCATTTACGCGAGACGCCAAGTTCGTATCCAAGTTTTGGGAGAGTTTGCAGAGTGCCTTGGGCACACAACTCCGCTTTGAGTACAGCTTTCCATCCTCGAGACGGATGGGCGCAGAGCGCACTATTCAAACCCTGGAGGACATGTTGAGGTCATGTGTCCTGTCTTGGAAAGGTAGTTGGGAGGATCAATTGCCATTGGCAGAGTTTGCGTACAATAACAGCTATCATTCGAGCATAAAAGCCGCTCCATTTGAGGTTTTATATGGCGTAAGTGCAGTCACCTCTTTCCGGGAAGCCGGGTGAGAAGGCGTTTTGGGACCGGACTGGGTGCAAAAGACGGTTGAACGAGTGGCCTTGGTGAGACAGAATTTATTAGCAGCTCAAAGCAGACAGAAGAGTTATGCGGATGTGAGGAGAAGAGACTTAGAATTTGAAGTGGGAGATCAGGTGCTCCTCAGAGTGTCCGCCACTAAAGGTGTTGTCAGGTTCGGTACCAAAGGGAAGCTTAGCCCGAGGTACGTTGGGCCATTCACGATCTTGGCTCGGATCGGGAAGTTGGCATACCGCTTAGACCTACCAGAGGCTATGCGAGGAGTGCATAACGTTTTTCATGTGTCTATGTTGAGGAAGTTCCTTCGTGATCCGAGCATCATGTTTCATTAGAACCCTAACCATTGACCAGATCGACATTTGAATCTAAACCGGTGCACTGCGGAAAGATCGAAAAGAGTTGAGGAACAAAACTTTGAAAGCGTTAAGGTGCTTTGGTCGCAGTGATGCAAAAGGAGGCCACTTGGGAATTGGAGTCTCGCATGCGCGAGCTTTATCCGGATTTGTTCATCTCAGGTGGGTACCCTGGTTGCTAAGTTTCCAGTCTCGGTTTTATTTCTTGAAGTTTGGAGTTTAGATTCGAGGTCGAATCCTGTTAAGGGGGGTAGAATGTAATACTCCGAAAGTGTTACAACGTCTAGTCGGGAAAGTTTAATCGATCGGGAGATAATCAAATGGAGTTTCGGGAAGGACCTTATAGAAGTTACTCAAATAAACAGATTGAGAGGGGGGGGTTATTGCAACTGTCACCTCAACCTGGGCCTGGGCTTGGCCCATAGGGGCCCAAGTGTGGCCGGCCAAGGGGGGAGAACACCCCTTTTCTCCCCCCAAACCCTAGCCGCACCCTTTCCTCCCCCCACTCCCAACCGGCCGCCACCCCCTCTCCACCTCCCCTCCACCCTCCCTTGCGCCCCTCTCCATCCCCCCACCACCTCCATTGCTGCTGGCCAAGGAGGAGAAGGAGCTCCATTGCAGCCGCCCAAGGAGGAAGAAGAAGGAGAAAAGAAGAGAAGGAAGAAGAAGGAGAGGGAGAAGAGAAGAGAAGAAGAGGGAGAAGAAGGGATCCGCAGCGGAAGCGTGGTGGTCATCATCCCCGCTGTGTGCTCTCTTCGTTTCGGCAAGGGTAACCCGTGGTTCTTTGCTTTAGGTCAATTTCTAGTTGTCTAATTTTCGGATGTCAGTTCGTCGATATTCTGCAGCAGTGAAGTTTGTCGGTTTTGATTAGGTTAGAGGCAGATTTGGGTCTGGGTGTCTCCTAGAAAGTTGTAGCTATCGTAGTTACCTTTCATTGTCGATAAGAATCAAGTCATTCAGACTTCGGTAGCCAAAGTTATGAATTTATTAGTATTTCTGTGTTTCTGGAGAGAAGCAGATTTGCTAGTGTTGGTTAACCTGATAGAAGCCCATATTTAGAGGGGTTTCCAGAGGGTCTCGCCATAACGTAAAATGAGGCTAATCCTCCTAGCTTTCAGGAAAGCTAAAGATCACTGAATTCGGACGAACGTAGAGAAAGTTATGATAGTTTCTTTGTCGCTGTCCAGAAACCCGACGTGAAATATTTGCTCTGATTAAATAGATTGGTAGGTCTGGTAGATGGCCGAATCAGAGGGTCTCCCCAACTAAGTTTATTTAGACATTTTAATTACCTTTTCAGATTGTCCAAGATCATCCTATTTGGACTCCTGAGCAGAAAGTTATGAATTTTTGAAGTCTGCTGTCCGCAGTGACCGATCGCTAGAAATTAGAAAAGCTAGACGTGATAAGAAGATTAGCGATCTCGATTGTAATGTGATGTATGATTTTGGTCCAGTATGCTATTCTTAGTTTGGGGTTATCTTCTTGTCCAGGTGGCAGCGAGATCCCAAGGGCAGCACCCACTTCGCTCGCGTGCTCGCGCGGTTGAGGCAAGTATTCGGGTTTATGTGTAGTATTGGTTGCATGTCATGATTGAGTGGTGTATTGTTCATCATTGCCATGTGAATGTGTTGTGGAGATGATTCTAGTTGTGTTGATGCTTGCGAGTTATGTTTAAGGTTCCTTCATGATGCTATTGTTTACATACTCTGAATACATGTTGAATCATGATATTGAAAATATGATGTGGTAGTACTTTTGCATGTTGGAGCATTTTGAGACTTGGCCACGTGGTGATCAAGAATACATTGTTGAGGTCCCTGTCATATGTAATGACAGGCTTGAGGTCCCCACATTCTTGGAATGTGGGCAATGGATACAGAGGTCCCCGTCATTGTGATGACGGGCAAAGGTCCCTATACGTGTGACGTATAGGCTCTTGGTCCCTGTGCCAGAGGGCACAGGCATGGGTATTCATTGACGGATGAACACCCCGCATTACCGGTAAAATGCGAAACGAGATAAAGATCAAAGAGTGCATAGCATTATCATCATTCGAATATTTGTAATGTCTTAACGGTGTTGAATAAAGTTGTTTTTAGATGTTATGTCTTTATGAATGTTGCAACCTTGTTGATACTTGCTGAGTCGTATGGCTCACCCTTGCTTTGTCTTGTTATAGGTACTTCGGGCAAGAACGTCATGCATGGGAGGGAGTAGGCATTGGAAAGCACGCACTACCTCACAACATTCATGCAATTTCTGTTTAGTTTCACTTAGGAATAAATAACTGTGTGGAGACTATCAATGGATGTGTTATAATGTTGGTTGTTGGATTATTCATGGTTATGAGAATGATGCTAATTGTTTACAATCGAACGATTATTTTATATGCATGAAAGACTTGGATTATAGAAATAATAAGAAATGCCATGATCATCTGTTGATATCTCGCTTTTGTTGTTCTTACAAAAGAAGTTCTGTCAAAAAAATTATAGATTGTTCTAGTTAGTTTAATTCTTGTAGCATTCTAGGCTCATGCGGAGCTGGGGTGTTACAGACTTTGCGATCTTGGAGAAATTATCGATAAAGCGACGGTAATAACCCGCTAAACCAAGAAAACTCCGAACATCGGTGATTGACTTGGGCTGACCCCAAGATAGAACATCGCTAACCTTGCTAGGATCCACAGCTACGCCTCCTTCTGACAGAACATGGTCCAAGAATGCCACTTCCTTCAACCAAAACTCGCACTTGCTGAACTTGGCATACAGCTCGTGCTCATGCAGCTTCCCCAATACAATCTTCAGATGCTCGACATGCTCTTCTTCACTCTTGGAGTAGATAAGAATGTCATCAATGAAAACCACAACTAACTTATCCAAATACTCTATGAACACCGAGTTCATAAGATTCATGAATAAAGCGGGAGCATTGGTCAAGCCAAAAGACGTGACAGTGTACTCGTAAAGGCCATAACGAGTAGTGAAAGCCGTCTTTGGAATATCTTCAGCCCTGATCTGGACTTGATGATACCCCAACCTCAAGTCAATCTTGGAGAACACACGAGCTCTAGTCAACTGGTCAAAGAGGTCACTAATGCGAGGCAAATGATACTTGTTTTTCACCGTCACTTCATTAAGCGGACGGTAATCAACACATATACGCAGGGTCTTGTCCTTCTTCTTCACAAATATCACAGGACAACTCCAAGGAAATGAACTAGGTCGGATAAAACCCTTTGCTTGAAGCTCACCCAATTGCTTCTTCAGCTCCTCAAACTCATTAGGAGGCATTTGGTACGGCGCCTTTGAAATTGGAGCGGTACCGGGTAGCAACTCAATAACAAACTACAAGTCTCGAACTGGAGGCATCCCAGGCAAATCTTCAGGGAAGACATCCACAAAATCACATACTGTGGGTACATCCTGAATCTCCAAGGCTGGCTTTGCTTCAAGGGCACAAAGATGTGGCCCTTGCAGCTGTGGTGAAAACCCAACTTGTTCGCCTAAGGGGTTGGTGAGGTAGACCATCTTTCTGGCACAATCGATTTGCCCCAAGTGTTGGGACAACCAATTCATGCCAAGAATCACGTCCAGGTGCGCCGAGTCGAGTAGGATGAGATTCGCCAGGAATCTCACTCCTTCAATATCAATAGGAACGTCTCGGCACTCCAGATCAGCTCTCATTTCCGCACCCGAAGAGCGAATAAGCAAAGGAATCCCCAAAGGAACAAAGTGAAGGTCACAAGCAGCAGCAAATGTGTAGGGAAACGGGTAGGCTACTGTAGTGCAAATTAAAAAATTCTACCCGTAAACCAAGATCACTGCAGTTATAGATCACGGTCTTACCACTAGACGCGCAGGTGCGGAAGTTGATGCGGCGTCGGGAAGTGTAGTCGTACCAAGTTGATGCAAGACGTCAGCGCAGTAGTCGTAATACTTCCTCGTCCTCGCCGTGGCGCCCCACGACATGCTCCTTTCCGCGGTTCGTCCCAACGCCACGGATGCGGCGCCTTCAAAGGTATCCACACGACGGAGGAAGCGACGCACGCCGGACTACTAGATCCGCGCGAGCGACTAGGGCGTGGGAGGGTGGCGCTGGGTTTGGGGATGTCACGAAAAACTCAACCCCCAACCGCGCGCCGCTCTCCTTTTATAGACGCGTCCTTATAATGGGCTTCTACGAATAGAGGCCCATTAGGACTCAATGCCCATCTAGTCGGATCCAATCCGAATTAGGCTTCACCTCAAGTGTGTGACCCTATAGGTTCACGTATGTTTATACATGACGCAAGTACACATACTTGGTCAATAGTTGGTAGCGGCCTCTAGCAAAACGTGCCAACTCCTAAACGCACGTAAAGATCATATCGGACGAACCATCACAACGTTATGTACATGCCAATCCCTTTGCCTCACGATATTCAATCGAGCTCCAAGTGACCACTCTTCTCGATCCGTGATCCGGAATCCCTTACTAGGTTAACTCTTAACCTTAACTAGCATGGCCATGCATTTCGGATCCGATCACTCGAGGGCCAGAGATATCTCTCGGTAGAGAGGGCAAATCCCATCTCGACCGACCATGCCTCGCAAAGATGCTTCATGACAAACCCGAAAGCTACCTTTATAACTACCTGCCATTTGAGTAGCGTTTGATAGCCCCTAAGTAGGTCTATTCACATCTCAAGTACATGCGACAATCTCAGGTCTAAGGACAAGGCGTACACATTGTGTAGAGAGAACCATAAGTATAAAAGCTATGTCTCATGTTGGGTCGGTCCAACCTCATGTTCTAAACATGTGTCCACATTATTGGTTTGACATCTCCATGTCTATGACTTGTGAAACATGGTCATCAACCGATACATGTGCTAATCCATCATTCACGTGTGTCCTCACATGAACTTCGACTAGGGACAACTTTAGAATAACCATACAAGTAAAGAGTTTCACAAACAAGTCACATACTTGTTAATCAACACAAAGGCAATATTCAAGGAACATTTATTAAATCATGGATACAACGAAATATCATCATCAAAATGATTGCCTCTAGGCATATCTCCAACATCTCCCACTTGCACTAGAGTCAATCTAGAAGATATCTAATACCCATAGCTCTTGTGTGCGCCTCATGCTTAGGTCAGGAGAGGCTTCACAAAGGATCTAAAATATTCAAATCCGTGTGTATTTTGCATATCTTTAAATCTCCTCGATTAAGGATCTCTCGAATGAGATGAAACCGCAGATGTGTTTGTTCTTTTGTGATTCTCGCTCCTTGGCTTGCGAATGGCCCCACTTGTTATCACAAAGAAAGATCCGCAGGATCGCACGCACTAGGAACCACACCTAGTTCGATTATGAACTTCCTTATCCAAACACCTTCCTTTGCCGCTTGAAGCCGCAATGTACTCGGCCTCCGTTCTAGAGTCGCAGATCTCCGCTTGGAACTCTTTCAACTTACCGCACCACCGCTCAAAAGGAACACAAAACCCGATTGCGATTTGTAATCATCTTTGTCGGTTTGGAAGCTTGCATCGTGTAACCATTTACAACGAGCTCTTCCTCACCTCCGTAGACTAGGAACACATCCTTAGTTCTTCTCAAATACTTGAGGATGTTTTTAATCGCTGCCCGATGACTCTCACTGGATCACCTGTATCTGCTCGTAACACTTAGAGCATAGGAAACATCTGGCGAGTGCACATCATAGCATACATGATAGATCCAATGGCCAAGCATATGGAATCTTACTCATGCGATCTCGCTCATCGCTTGTCGAAGGACACCGAGTCTTGCCAAGATTTATGCCATGAGACATGGGCAAGAACCCTTTCTTTGCCTCCTCCATGTTGAACCGTTTCAACACTTTGTCAATGTAAGTACTCGGCTTAATCCTATTAGCCTTTTGATCTATCTCTATAGATCTTAATACCTAAAATATATGCCGCTTCCCTAAGTCCTTCATTGAGAAACTATTTTTCAGTGAGGTCTTAACGGACTCGAGCATAGGAATATCATTTCCAATCGTAATATGTCATCTACATATAAGATTAGAAATACGAGTGAGCTCCCACTTGTCTTCTTGTAAACACAAGATTCTTCTTCGCTTTTGATGAAGTCAAACCTTTGACCACTTCATCAAAACGAATGTTCCAACTCCGAGATGCTTGCTTCAATCCATAAATGGATTTTTGAAGTTTGCATACTTTTCTAGCATTGTTTGATCGACAAAACCCTCGGCTGTATCATATACACGTCCTCGGTTAAATTTCCATTAAGGAAAGCCGTTTTGACATCCATCCGCCATATCTCATAGTCGAAATATGCAAGAATAGCTAGAATGATCCGTATTGATTTAAGCATCGCTCTGGTGAGAAAGTCTCATCGTAGTCAACTCCTTGAACTTGCCGAAAATCTTTTGCGACAAGTCGAGCTTTATGGATATGAACATTTCCATCCATATCAATCTTCCTTTATAGATCCATTTGCACTCTATGGTTTTAACACCATCAAGCGGGTCAACCAAATTCCAAACTTGATTGTCTCCCATGGATGCTATCTCGCATCTCATGGCACTATGCCATTTCTCGTAGTCCTGGTCCATCATTGCTTCCGCATAGGTCGAGGCTCATCATTGTCTAACAATAATATATCTCGCGCATTGCGGAGCCTTTCCAACCTTCGTGGTGGTGGTGCTTCCTTTGCCATGGGTTCTCAACTTGTTCTCGCCACATGGGCATCATTCGTCGAGTCTTCCCGATTGGTTCATCTTGAACCTCTTCAAGCCGCACCGTTCTTCCACTTGTCTCCCCGTTGAGAAACTCTTTTCTAGAAAACACCACTTGAGCGACAAACACTTTGCCCTCTAGTCGGTTGTAGAAGTAATATCCAAAGGTTTCCTTGGATATCCCACTTAAAATGCATTTATCCGACTTGGGTGTGAGCTTGTCCGATCAGAGTCGCTGACAAACGCCTCACATCCCCAAATCTTTAGAAAAGACAAACCGTGACTCTTCCTAGTCCATATCTCATATGGTGTCTTAACTACGGATTTAGACGGTACCTATTAAGTGTGAAAGCTGCCGTTTCTAGAGCGTAACCCCAAAAGGATAATGGTAACTGATCGCTCATCATCGATCGAACCATGTCCAACAAGGTCCGACACGCCGCTCGGATACCCCGCTTTGAGGCGTTCCGGCGGTGTTAGTGTGGAACAATTCGCAACTCTTCGATGATTGCTAAATTCATGACTCAAATACTCGCCACCACGATCGATCGCAGAGCCTTAATTTTCTTGGCACGTTGATTTTCAACCTCATTCGAACTCTTTGAACTTTTCAAATGTTTGGACTTATGCTTCATTAAGTAGACATAGCCATATCTACTAAAATCATCGATGAAAGTTATGAAGTAATGAAATCCACCTCTAGCGATCGTGCTCATTGGTCCACATACATCAAGATGTATGATTTCCAACAAGTCCGACGCCTCTCAAAAGAACCTTTGAAAGGTGATTTGGTCATCTTACCAAGCAAACAAGCTTCACATGTCTCGTATGATTCAAAATCAAACGGTTAGAAGACCATCAAGATGGAGCTTCTTCATGCGCTTTTCACTTATGTGACCCAAACGACAATGCCAAACATAGGTGGGATTCAAATCATTAGGTCAAGTCTTTTAGCATTTATGTTAAAGATAGGCGCATCATCAAGATTTAAAATAAATAACCCATTCACAATGGGCAAAAAGCCATAAATATTCCATTTTTAGAGATCAAACAACCATTGTCTTTACTTGCAAATGAATAACCATCTCTCATCAAACATGAGGGGGATAAATGTTTCGACTCATACTAGGAACATAATAACAATTATTCAATTCCATAATAAATCTTGAAGGAAGCTGAAGTTGCATGGTGCCGACGGTCAACGCGGCAACCCTTGCTTTATTTCCGACGAAAATCAACTTCACCTCTTGCGACTCCTCTACTTCTTATTAGCCTCGCATCGAGTTGCAAATGTGAGCAATCGATCCGTATCAAATACCCAAGAGTTAATAGGAGAATCAGCGAGAAAATGTCTAAAACATTTATGACAAGTGTACCATGGGTGGAAGTCTTACTTCCACCTTCTTCTTGCATTCATCGAATTCATGTACTTCTTGCGTTTCTCTTCCGGTGGGCGCTTTACAATAGAAGCATACTGTCTCGACTCGAGTCCAAAGATTAGGCTTAGGCGTTGGCTTCGAGATCATATCTTTAACCTTGCCCTTATTCTTTGGCCATGGCTTCTGTAACATCCCCATTTTCAACTTGTGTTTCAAATGTAAGAAAATGAGTAGAAATTAAAACTTTTTCTTACTCCCTTCTGTTGTCGAACTTTTCTGAAATTCTTGCAAAGGAATTTTGGGAAATGTAAAATCAAAACCTTCAATTCTCTCAAGGCAAAGATCATCTTGTCAAATCTTGTGATAATGCTCTGGAAATATTTTTCCTGGGTTCTAGGGTTGCTTGGTGGCACCTCTGAATTATTTCCTAATTTTTGGAAATGATTTGAAACAGTTTAGAGGCAAGTCAAACCCTGGTCAAACCCCGGAGATAACGTTCTGGAATTTCTTGAGAAAATTCTAGTGCACCAAAGTCACTGGAAATTTTATGGGAGGTTAATCCTAAACTCAGGAAGCTCCAGTTAAAATTTCATCAAGTTTGGAGTTGATTTGATACCTTAATTAATTCCCCAAAGTCTCAGCTGCAATTCGAACTCCAACCAGGTGCACTGTTCCTCGGGCTCAAGTAAGGCTCGAGCTCGTTCTACTTGTGGTCCGACTCACCCTCTCGTGCACGTGCGGCTCGAGCCGCTTATCTATCTCGATCGTGGTCCCGCCTACCTCCTGGTCTTCTTCCTCCTTCGTCGCGCTACGTGTGCGTGCCGAGCAAAGTCGCGAGAGAGCGTGGCCTTGTCACCTCGGTGAAGCCTTTAAACGGCTCCCCTCATGCGCATTTATTGCACACCATGCGACCACCCGAAGTCCATTTTCCACTGCTCCGTCACTCCGAGCGACCGCACGCTACGGACTTGAGCTCGCCCATGAGCATGCACCCGTTGCTCCCTTTTTCCCTCTCTGCTACTTAACACCCCGCTCTCCTTCTTTGTCCTCCTTTCACCCTTCCGCAGCCCCAGTTTACACCCACCTTGCTTGCTTGAGCTTGAATCACTTAAATCACCTTCCGCCTTTGTTGGCCGCAGAGCTCCTCATCGCCGACGGTGCTCCAGGTCTCTGGCCCTTTTCTAGCATCGCAACGTTCCTTTCGACCTCTGGTCTTCCCCTAACTTGGTTTGGCTTGTGCTCGCAGGAGCAAACAATCAAAGGCAGGTCTGTTCGCAAAACCGCCGCCGTCCTCCTCTCTCGTAAGGTTGCCCTCCCCAATTCATCGCTCTTGGACCTTGGTGAATCCTTCAGAGCTAACCGCACCACTCGTTGGTCCTCTATTGCTCGGGATTGCTTGCCGCGTTGTCTTCCTCGGCTCGGTGGCGGTCGTCGTCGCTGGAACTCCTCGACCTCCCTTGGACCTCCTGCGGCCGGTGAGTTCACAATGACCTCCGTAGCTTAAGCACTCGATAGTTTAGGTCGCGCGAAGTCTTTCTCGGTTCTCACTTTTCCGTGCTTGATCTCGCCTCGTTCGGCTCGCCGGCGATATGGGTCGTGTCCGCGACATTTGTGCCCTCAAAATGTTCGCAATAGTATTGCGAACATTTTTGCCTCGTTGGACCGCGCCGTGGTCGTGGTCGCCGGCGGCGAGCCGTGACCAAAGCCGTGTCTGGTGCGTTGTCGCATTTTGTCAAGTCTTTGGACCTCCTCGGGGTCATTGTGACCCTCCAGGACCTCCCCGTGTTAGATTCGCACCGTGGGATCTTGTCGGCAAAAACTCTAGCTCCCAAGATCTCATCGATCTAATCCTAGCCCTTAAGGACCTCTTCATTGTTGATCTGGATCGTTAGATCTCCTAGTCTAAGTCCTTAGCCGCCAGGACCTTCCACCATTTGGAATCCTAGCCGTTAAAGACTTCCATAGGTAAAAACCCAGCCGTTAAGATCACCCTCCGCCTTGGGGTCCTCTTTGCAAAAGACCTCCTTGAGGTCCTCTGTGCAAAAAGGTCACCCCGATCGTTTTTGTCAAAACCACCCTCTTGAACTACCTCTCGAGGTCCTCATTGCAAAAGACCACCCCTGGCCTTTTGCAAAGAAAACCTTCAAAACCACCCCCAGGGTCCTCTTTGCAAAAGACCACCCCTTGGTCTTTTTGTAAAGAGAACCTCGAGACCTCCTCGTCTTTGGTCTTAATCGTGAGGACCTCCCGCCTAGATCTGGACCACTCGGGACCTCTCCCATGGAGATCCGAGCCGCCCGAGATCTTTCTCTCAAAGCGCGTGTTGGAGGACCTCCCGAGGGAAATCTCGACCGTTAGGACCTCCTCGGTGAGATCCCAGCCGTCAAGACCTCATTGTTAAGCTCACCGCTTAGGTCCTCTCCTCCGATCAGATCTAGACCGTTAAGACCTCCTCGGAAATCTTAACCGCCTGCACTCCCCTTAGTTAGATAGCCGTAGGACCTCCCTAGCGCGCGAGGAGCTCCTTCGCGGTGCTTGTGCATCCGGTGGTCGGAGCCGTTGGATTCAATATCAACGGCTAAGACCTCTCTAAGCGCGGCAAGGTCTTTGCGCCCGGTGCTCGTGCGGGTTTGGCATCGAGATCGTGAGCCGTGCGATCTTTGATCAACGCCCACGACCTCCCGCTTTTATTGGTTTTCAGATTTAGTTCCGAGAGCTTTTATTTGCACATATTAATTGTTTTAAACTTCAAAATTGCATATCTTTTCTCTGTAGCTCCAAATTTAACAAACTAAAGTTCTATAAATGCATCTGTTAAAGTACTTTAGCTTAGTATAGGTTTTGAAGAGTCTTTAATACTGAAATTAATCATGTCTTAGATTTATAACTTAGAAAATCATAACTAAATCATTTTAACTCCAAATGACCTGAAATTTTATATGGGTTACCACTATACCAGTAGGTAGCTACCATAAAAATTTCAGCTTCAAAATCTTTCTAGAAAATGTTTTTGCTACAGTGCTAATTATGGCGAAAATAGGTTTTTAGAGAATATCTTTGCACCGCAAATCCAAATTAGGTTTTTCCAGTTTCTATGTCTAGGTATATTCGTATTTTACCTTGTGTATAAATTTCGTCGCATTTGGATAATTTTGCTTGCTCTTTTGTTTAAGTGTTGCTCGCCTTATTGGTTGTTTTCGCTCTTTCGCTTAGGATTCGACATTTGCGTTAACCCGAGAACGACCCTCCGCAACAAATTGAGCAACGACAAGCGTGCAAGCGTTTGATCATTTCCCAACCGATCCCATTACCTTAAAGTCTAATATTTTGTTTAACTTCTATGTATGCATTGCTATTTTGTTGTTAAATTGATTAGTTAATCCTCTAATTGCATAATCTGTAGGTAAATAATTATCCTCTACTACCGAGCCTAGGTTATTTTCTTTGTGATTAGAGTTCAGTAGGATGAGCTCTTGTCACTTAGTAGATTACGAATGAATATTGCTTAGCCATGCCTAGTTATCGGTAGTATTGGGCGATCATCGACTTAGTCGATGATCTTGATCACACAAATACTTATACTACTCCATTATGTCCAACCCTTGTGTTTTAATGATTTACAAAGCAAAAACTTAAAACAAAAATTATATCTTGGCTTGGGCACAATGGTATGTTGGGTGATCTGTTGGGTGTGATTGGAATGGTGCCTAAGTCCCTAAGGACCGAGTTACTTGTGCCATTGATTCAAGCAATTGTTGCGTGCTAACCACACGAGGGGGATATGGAACCTCTCTTGACTAAGTACTTTGGGAGGCGTTAATTATGAGCTGGTCGGTGGGTGTGTTCCTGTGTGGGTGTGTTTGTGGTGTTGGAGGGGAGCATTAGCAGACCGGTTAGGCTGTCTAATGTGTCTTTCTCCCATGGGTTGCGGCTCTTAATTAGCATCGTCCATTGGAAAGCGTCTTGTTAGACTTAGCCATGCCTGCATACCAAAGGAAGTGTGCTAACCGTGGCTGGTGGAAAGGCGGTCTATCGTGTGGGTACATTGGTACACCCCTGCAGGGTTCAAACTATTCGAATAGCCTCGTCCTAGGTTATGGACACGCTTGGTTATTGTGGGGACCCCAGTTTATTTGGCTTGTAATGCTTAACCAACCACCTGGTCCTAGCATCACAAATCAAATAAAGCGATCTCGAGATATGTATACTTCTAAAGCGATATCGCACCTCGTTACAAAATTAGACATCAACTCCATTCAAAACATAGAGTCCAAACATTACACTACAAGCGGAAGATAAACAAATAGTAACAATATTACGGACATAGGCCGACAGTGCCACAAGATACACAAATAGACAAGAACGGCAATGGAAGCAAAGTGCCATAAGATGGCTATAAACAAAGCCAATCGCGTGCCTTCAACCCACAAGGCATCTTCTGGGACCGCCAAGTCTAGTCGTCAAGAAGCGGCAAACACACTCACGTAGTGAGGACCACGAGGCTCACCTTCTTCCTCTGCAACAAAAACATTAAGCAAAGCACCTGAGTACAAAGATTGTCTTTGTACCCGCAAGACTGACGTGTGAACTAACAGACCTGTTCATAGACTACATGCAGGCTTATTTGGTGGAGGTCATATGTTTCATTTGCATAAAGCCAACTTTATTTGCAATAATGTAATACAGTTTAAAGGCAAGTTTGCAATTCATTTTCTTGTTGAAATAAGCTGCGAGATAAAGATAGATACAAGTAACCACCTAGAAGTGACTATCCCAATAGTCACCACAACATAGCACGAATTCCCAGATTCGTACCACCCTGCAAGTTTTAATTTAAATGTTGTAGTCTAACTCTCGATAAGCTTACCCAAGCGTGTCCATCACCTAGGACGAGGCTATTCGAATAGTTTTTAACCCTGCAGGGGTGTACCACTGTACCCACACCTCAGACCGCCTTTAAGCCAAAGCACACTTCCGAAGGTATGCCGCACAGACTAAGTCCTCTGAGTATTTCCAATATTGTGTATCAACCCCGAGCCGCTCGTATGGATAGAAACCCATACGCTTACATGGTAAAGCCGAAAAGACAACTACCCACTCAGGATAAAGCTTTTCGGACAACTACCATGCTCCCACCTCCGTCCCTCCTGCGACCTCCTGCGACCCGGGACCAATACACGCCAAAGTACTAGGTCAAGAGAGGTCCCATACCCTCTAGTGTGGTTAGCGCGAAATGCCTCGGATAATGAAACTCACAAGATGTTCGGTCCTTAATTGACCGGGCACCTTTCGATCACACCCAACAGATCACACCAATCTTACCATTGTGCCGCGTCTAAATCATTTTTGTTTTGGTTTTAGTTTTGCAAGTAAGCATAGCAAAATCTGAAACATAAAGTTGTAGTAAATTTTGTGTGATCAAGGTTACCGACTAAAGTCGATAACCGCCAGATTCCACCGATACTAAGCATGTCTAAGCGGCTGAAATTGTATCTACTAAGTGACAAGAAATCATCCGGCGATCTCTAATCACACAAATAACCTAGGCTCGGTAGTAGAGATCAATATTTGTCTACAGGATATGCAAATACAGTTTAACTAATCCATTTTAACACAAATTAAGCAATGCATACATACAAATTGAAACAAAATATTAGAATTTAAAGTCTTGGGATTATCATGATCAAGCGCTTTTCGGTGGTGTTGCTCAATATGGTGCGGAGGATCGTCCTCGGGGTTGCCGCAAATATCGAAGCCTAACGATCGAACATAACAGCAAATAAGAACGAATAACACCGACAAAACTCAAACATACAACCACATCAAAACAAGCCAAAACTCACACAGCAGCCTAAGCATGAAATAACAGAATTTTAGAAACAGAGAACAAATCATTTTAAGTTATTAGCAATTTTCTATGAATTTTCTAAGCTAAAAACACAACAAGTCACTAGTTAATTACTTAACAAATTTTCATGAACAGAACCAGTGTATAAAATCTATCCTAATAGTTAGCACACTGAAAATGAAATTCTACAGAATTGGGTTCATTTAATTTGGACAATTATTGGAAAAGATATGCATTTTCTAATTTAGAAGATACATAAGACACCATTTTATTAGTTAACAGATTTTTGCTACAGAGGCATGGATGAAACTAATTTTAGTAAATAATACACTTAAAATGAAAATTAACAGCACTGGTTTCATGCAATTTGGACAAAAATTGAATTAGTTATACATTTTACAAGTTTGATTGAATTAATGACTCAACGAAAACATAAACCGAAATACTAAAGCAATGAATACTTTTTCTACCGCGATCAAGAAGCCCCACCATCGACGGCGGCTCCATGTAACGCGACCGGCGAGGAGATAAGCGCACGCCTAAAGTGGCGTCGGCGTATTCAAAGAATACGTCTTGGCTCACTAAGGTGCAAACCCAAAACACCCTCACAGAGAAATACGCTTCCCATCAGAGAAAACGCATAACCAGAACTACACAAACCTAACTGACAACATGGGCCCACATGGCAGTGACTCAGAGAATAAATAACGGGCTGGATTAAAGGATCTCTAAACGCGATTAACCAAAGAGGGCCCACAAATCAGAGACTCAGCTAGAACAGGGGTTAGCGCTAACTAAGCCACGGCGGCTCACCGCAAGACGAGGGGACGGCGGCGCGCGCGCTGGTGATCTAGCAAACCAATGAGTTTCAAGGCGAGTGAGTGGTACCTCAAGGTTCGCAAAGACCTCACGAACCCGGTGCGGTGACGCGAGCCCAATGGTCGACGGAGATGAGCTCACGACGGCGGAGGCGAGAAGAAAGTGCGGTGCTCGCGGAGAAGATGCTACGGACTTCGGCGGCCGAGAAGGTGCGCCACGGATCGCGGAGACACCGAGGCGATAAGCCCACGATTTTGATGATGGAGGAGGACGGTGGCGCCTGAATTGACACGCGGCGCTTTACCGAGCTTGAGAAGAAGGCGTCGCAAAGCCTCGGTGAAGCACCAAAGAGTTAAACAAGGTCACGGTTAGACTTCGGTGGTCGATTGCGATCCTAAAGGACCAAAAGTCGATACTAGGAACTCACCGAACGCAGATGAGCTTGCGGGGCCGAGATCACCGGAGGCGGAGGCAGCGGACACGCCCGGCGATACATCGACAAGAGCTCGAGATGGGAAAAATGGAGGCGGCGTCGGCGTGGATCACGCAGTGCGGTCACGGGCTCGGCGGCGCTAACACGGCGGCGTTGCTCGGGTTCTTCTCCCGGCGGAAGGAAATTTGGGCGGAGAAAACACGAGAATGGACGCGAAGGGTAGTGGATGGACTCGGTGGGTAGATGAGATCCCGGCGATGCTTCACGGGGTGACACGAGGACAAAAAGGTGGCGGCGGCGAGGCGTGGCAAGCATGCGCGCCGCGGCCGTGAGCCCGGTGAGTGCGGAGAAGGCGAGTCGATCTTGGCAGTGGGACCCACATGTCGGCCCGGCAGGAGCAAAGCGGTCGCGAGCGAGGTTCTACTCGATCGGAAAGATGCCGACCGTTGGATCGAGATGGGCGGTCGAGATTGATGTATGCATTGGACAGGTCGGTTGCGCATGCGACGTGGATCGTTCGATTTGCATCGGACGGTCGCGATCAATTGGACTCGGGCGGTGCGTTTAGTTGACGCGACCGAACCAAGTGTGCGAGTCGGACGCGAGCCTGAGTTGGGTTCGGGCCCGAGACGAGACTTTTAGAATTTGATTTAAAAGACATAGAAGGTTTGGGAATTTTAGAGATAGCTCAGGGCTCCAAAAATTCTGAAATTTTTATGGTAGATACTTTGGGAAGAGAAAACGCCTCATAAATTTTCCAGAACTTTTATGCACTGCATTGTTCTGGAGAAAATTCACAAGCTGTTGAACTAGGGTTTGACCAGATTTCTAAACTGGTTTGACTTGGCCATTTAAAATACCAAATAAAATCTAAAAATTGTGAAATAATTCAGAGAGGTAGATAGGATGATCAAGATGATAGGAAAAATAATTTCAGAGGACGATCACAAGTTTGAAAGCTAAGAATTATTTGACAACAATTTCCATTCACAAGAATTTAATTCTAGAAAATGGAAATTGCTAGGAAAATTTGGAAAACTTCCAAATGATTTGAAGAGACAACAAAAGTTTTTATTCCTCCTCAAAATTTTACATTTGAAATACAAACCTAAGTTAGGGCTGTTACAAATCTCCCCTTACAGAATCTGCAGAGATTCGATCACTGGGAGAAGAAGGGCGGGTAATCTGCTCGGAGGCGATCTTCCCGCTCCCAAGTGGCTTCATCCTCGGAGTGGTTTGACCACTGAACTTTAAGGAACTTGATCACACGGTTCCTTGTCTGCGTTCGACTTCTTGAGGATACGAGCGGGCGCCACGATAAGGCAGATCTTCACGCACATCGATATTTTCCAAGGCGTTTCCTCCACAGAACACGAAGGCACTTCTTCAATTGCGACACATGGAAAACATCATGCACCCTCAATTGTAGCCGCAATTCTAATTGTATGCAACCGCTCCACACTCTTGATGATGCGTCGGCCGGACATATCGAGGAGCGGTTGCCCTTGACACCAAGCGACGATGTCCTTCGTGAGGTGAGACTTTGAGATACACAAAGTCATTGGTGGAAACTCAACTCACGGCGACGCCGACCGCATAGCTCTTCGCCTAGATCGAGCTACGGCGCAAGTGCTCACGAATCAAGCGCACTTGACTTTGGCTTCATTGATGGAATGCGGGCCAAAGAAGCGCCTTTCACGTTTCGACCGGTTCAACGGGGTTACGCATCGCCTCCCATACAAGGCCTCAAGCGGTGCCATGCGAGACTAGCTCGAAGTCGTTGTTGTAGGAGAACTCGGCAAGTGGTAGGCACTTCTCCCAATTCTTCCCATAGGAAAGGACACAAGCACGGAGCATATCTTCAAGCACGATTGACCGCTCTGTCGACCATCGGTCACGAGGATGGTAGGCGGTCTTTGAAAGTAAGACGGTACCCATGGCCTCCAGATCAAGCGTGCCAAAGTCGGGAAGTGAAAAGAGAACCACGATCTGACACCATCGTTCGTGGCACACCATGCAAACTCACAATGCGGGATATGTAGAGGTCTGCCAATTTACTGACGCTGAGGGCGGTACACACTGGCAGAAAATGTGCTACTTTCGTCAATCTGTCAATAACCACCCAGATAGCATCCTTCCCTGAAGAAGTACGGGGCAAACCAGTGATGAAGTCCATACCAACGGAATCCCACTTCCACTCTGGTATAGGCAAGGGCTGGAGGAGACCTGCTGGACGCTGATGCTCGGCCTTCACGCGACAACATACGTCGCATCTGGCAACGAACCCGGCAATCTCGCGCTTCATGCGAGTCCACCAGAACCTCTGCCGCAGATCTTGGTACATCTTGGTAGCCCCGGGATGGATGGACAAAGGCGAATCATGGGCTTCCTGAAGGATCAAATCCCGCAACTCGGGGATCTTTGGGACCACGAGACGCTGCCCAAACCATACAACACCGTGCTCATCCTCTGTGAAACACTTGGCTGAACCATCCCTGATGTTCTGCTTGATTTTACCCACGCCATCATCTGATTGTTGTGCTGCCTTGATCTGATCCACCAAGGTTGGTTGCACAACCAAGGCAGCAAGGGAACCATGCTCAACCAAACCCAAGTTGAGACGCTGGAATTCTGCAAGAAGCGCAGGTTGCTGCTCTTGGATCATCAAAGTATTGCAATACACCTTTCGACTAAGTGCATCAGCAACCACATTGGCCTTGCCAGGGTGATACTGAATACCCATGTCATAATCTTTGATTAATTCCAACCATCTCCTCTGCCTGAGGTTCAAATCATTGAGTAAATAAGTATTTCAAACTCTTATGATGGAATACACCTCACGCGGTTTCAGATCAAATAATGCCGCCAAATCTTGAGTGCATGAACTCTGCGACAAGCTCTAAATCATGGGTGGGATAGTTGAGCTCATGAGGCCTCAATTGCTGGATGCATAGGCAAGCGCCTTGCCTTCTGCATAAGAACACATCCGAGTCCCCGACGAGAGGCATCGCAATAAATATCGAAGCTCTTGTGGATATCGGGAAGAGTAAGGACTGAGTGAAGTCAATCATTGTTTGAGCTCTGAAAGCTCTCATCACAAGCAGAGGACCATACAAACTTCTTGTCCTTCTTAAGCAATTCGGTCATCGGCTGCGATCTTGGAGAAGTTCTCGATAAAGCGCGATAGTAGCCCGCTAAACCAAGAAAACTCCGCACATCGATGGATGACTTGGGTGGCCCAAGATAGAACATCGCCGACTTTTTTGGGATCTACTGACTATTCCTCCACTGAAAGAACATGGCCCAAAAATGCCACTTCCTTCAACCGGAACTCACATTTCTTTGAACTTCGCATACGGTGATGCTCCATAACTTGCTCAAAACAATCTTGGATGCTCAAGATGCTCGCTTGATCTTGGAATAGATAAGAATGTCATCAATAAAACCACCACAAATTTGTCCAAATACTCCATGAATACGAATTCATAAGGTTCATGAACAACGCTGAGCATTGGTCAAACCGAAGACATGACGGTGTACTCGACAGCCATAACGAGTAGTGAAAGCCGTCTTGAATATCCTCACACGATCCGGACTTGATGATAGCCCGATCTCGGATCAATCTTGGAGAACACACGAGCCCGGACAAGCGGTCAAAAGATCATCAATGCGGGCGAGAGGATATTTGTTCTTCACCGTCACTTCATTGAGAGGACGGTAGTCAACACACATACGCAAAGTCTTGTCCTTCTTCTTCACAAAGATCACCGGACAACCCCAAGGAGATAAAGCGGGACGGATGAAACCCTTTGCTTGGAGCTCACCAAGCTGCTTCTTCAATTCCTCTAGCTCATTGGGAGGCATCCGTCTGGCGCCTTGAAATCGGGCGATGCAGGGCAGCAACTCGATGGCAAACTCGGATCTCGAACCGAGGCATCCTGCAAATCTTCGGAAAGACATCCACAAAGTCGATACTATGGGAACATCTTGAATTTGCAAGGCTGGCTTTGCTTCTAATGTACATAGACACGGGCCCTCAAGCCGTGGCGAAACCCGACTTGCTCACCCTGAAGGGTGGTAAGATAGACAATCTTCCCGGCACAATCGATTTGCCCCAAGTGTTGGGACAACCAATCCATGCCAAGAATCACATCCGGACTCATTGAATCGGCGTAATGAGATTTGCCAAAAATCCCACTCCTTCAACTATGATAGGAACATCCCGACATCAGTAAATCGGCTCTCATTTCCGACCCGAGAGCGGATGAGCAAAGGAACTTCAAAGGAACACAAAGTGAAGACCACTAGCAGCAGCAAATGATCTTGAAATAAAGAATGCGATGCTCGTAATCAAATAATACTGCAGCGGGACGAGAATTAACAAGAAGTATACCAATCACAACATCCGCGCCCCGAGCCTCCTCGGTGAAAGGTGGTTCACTCGACCGCCGCACTCGGTCTTGAATAATCTTAGTCGCGGTGACCGCTCCTCGCCCGCGTCCTCCATTAGGGCGAGGGGCCGCAACACTCGAGGCGAGCATTCGCATAATGGCCCTTGTTGTGGCAAATAAAACAAGTCACCTCGGCGCCGGATTGCGGAGGCCGCTGCATTGGATCGCAGCGCACGTGGCTGAAACACGCCTGCGGTGGGCGAGGAGCTGGTGCAGATGGTCTCGGCGCGGTGGAGCAAAAGAACGGCCATGGTGCCGCCCACCGAGGACGAACGAGGTGGTGTGAGTAGAGCGATCGCCTCCCATTTGCGCTATGGACTCGCCAACGCCTTTGCCTTATGCTCGGCAACAATGGCCTTATCTACCAAGGCACGAAAGTCGAGAAGTCCACAATAGATAGCTTGTCTGCGGCTCCTCGGACAAGCCATCCATAAACTTCTCTGCTTAGCCTCATCCGAGGCCACCTCCCGGAGCATAACGAGCCAAATGATTGAACTCGCATGTGCTCATCACGATTTGCGCCTTGCTTGAGCACGAGGAATTCTTTCTTCTTCAACTTCATCAAGCCATCCGGGATGTGGCCCGACGAAAGGTCGACTGAACTCCTCCCACGCGACCACATGGCGCGGGCTGCATGGCGAGATAGTTCTCCCACCATGAGAGTCTGCGCCCTCGAGTGGTGGGACGCGAAGAGTGCCTTATCCTGTGCTCGCATCGAGCTATGTTGATCTTCCGCTCAACCATGCGCAGCCAATCATCCGCATCGAGAGGGTCCTCAGAGCGGGAGAAAGTCGGCGGCTGTGTACGGAGGAACTCTGCAAGTCCCCCGCGAGTCTGGTGGCCGCCACCACCGGCAGGAGTGGAGGTATTCCTAGCAATAACGCCCAAGATGCGCGTCGGTCCATGCGGTTTCGCTCGATCGGCGAGAACCTCGACCATGGTTGGAGGAGGGGGAAGCTCCTCATCATGACCAGCCTGCTGACTGCCGCGCGTTCTCCCGGCCATCCTATTTCACTAAGACAAGTTAACAATAGCCGGAAAACACGAAGTCAATACCCATTGCAATTAACTTACTAACAAAGACAAAACAAGCACAAGACTTTTAAGTTACAAAACCAATCGACAAAGATCGGACACTTAGCAAACTCATACATATCTTACCCTTATGCCCCACAAATTTTTAATTAAACTAATTCTCTATGGTTCTCCCAAAGACTCGATTCTACCAGGTATTAACTATCTTTTGATAGGAAAGAGAGAAACCAAGTTTCAAAACTTAAATTAGAGTAAGATGAGAGTAGAAAGCTAAGATAGGTAAGGAATAAAATCTGAGAATCGCCTAGGTTTTCATAAACCTTTTATAATTTGAAAATAAGACTTTCAAAATATCCTAAGGACGGCTATGCTTGGGTTGCTACGGTCGAATGGCTCGATACCAACTTTAGGGACCCAGTTTATTTGGCTTGTAATGCTTAACCAACCACCGGTCCTAGCATCACAAATCAAATAAAGCGATCCTAGATATGTATACTTCCTAAAGCAAGATATCGCACCTCGTTACAAAATTAGACATCAACTTCATTCAAAACATAGAGTCCAAACATTACACTACAAACGGAAGATAAACAAATAGTAACAATATTATGGATATAGGCCGGCTGTGCCACAAGATACACAAATAGACAAGAACGACAATGAAGCAAAAGTGCCATAAGATGGCTATAAACAAAGCCAATCGTGCCTTCAACCCACAAGGCATCCGACCGGACCGCCAAGTCTAGTCGCCCAAGAAGCGGCAACACGACTCACGAAGTGAGGACCACGAGGCTCACCTTCTTCCTCTGCAACAAAACATTAAGCAAAGCACCGAGTACAAAGATTGTCTTTGTACCCGCAAGACCGACGTGTGAACTAAATGCACTGCTCATAGACTACATGCGAGGCTTATTTGGTGGAGGTCATATGTTTCATTTGCATAAAGCCAACTTTATTTGCAATAATGTAATCTGCTTTAAAGGCAAGTTTGCAATTCATTTTCTTGTTGAAATAATCATGAGATAAAGATAGATACAAGTAACCACCTAGAAGTGACTATCCCAATAGTCACCACAACATAGCACGAATTCCCAGATTCGTACCACCCTGCAAGTTTTAATTTAAATGTTGTAGTCTAACTCTCGATAAGCTTACCCAAGCGTGTCCATCACCTAGGACGAGGCTATTCGAATAGTTTTTAACCCTGCAGGGTGTACCACTGTACCCACACCTCGCATCGCTTTAAACCAAAGCACACTTAGAAGGTATGCCACTGACTAAGTCCTACGAGACTGTTTCCAATATTGTGTATCAACCCGAGCCACTCGTATGGATAGAAACCCATACGCTTACATGGTAAAGCCGAAAAGACAACTACCCACTCAGGATAAAGCTTTTCGGACAACTACCATGCTCCCACCTCCGTCCCTCCTGCGACCTCCTGCGACCCGGGACCAATACACGCCAAAGTACTAGGTCAAGAGAGGTCCCATACCCTCTAGTGTGGTTAGCACGCCGAAATGCCGGATAATGTAAACTCACAAGATGTTCGGTCCTTAATTGACGGGCACCTTTCCATCACACCAAAGATCACACCAATCTTACCATTGTGCGCGTCTAAATCATTTTTGTTTTTGGTTTTAGTTTTGCAAGTAAGCATAGCAAAATGCTGAAACATAAAGTTGTAGTAAATTTTGTGTGATCAAGGTTACCGACTAAAGTCGATAACCGCTTGATTCTACCGATACTAAGCATGTCTAAGCGGTGAAATCGTATCTACTAAGTGACAAGAAATCATCCAATGATCTCTAATCACAAAGAAATAACCTAGGCTCAGGTAGTAGAGATCAATATTTGTCTACAGGATATGCAGCTACGGATTTAACTAATCCATTTTAACACAAATTAAGCAATGCATACATACAGCTGAAACAAAATATTAGAATTTAAAGTACTGGGATTATCATGATCAAACTGCTTGCCTGGCTGGTGTTGCTCAATATGGTGCGGAGGATCGTCCTCAGGGTTGCCGCAAATATCGAAGCCTAACGATCGAACATAACAGCAAATAAGAACGAATAACACCGACAAAACTCAAACATACAACCACATCAAAACAAGCCAAAACTCACACAGAGAGCTAAGCATGAAATAACAGAATTTTAGAAACAGAGAACAAATCATTTTAAGTTATTAGCAATTTTCTATGAATTTTCTAAGCTAAAAACACAACAAGTCACTAGTTAATTACTTAACAAATTTTCATGAACAGAACCAGTGTATAAAATCTATCCTAATAGTTAGCACATCAAAATGAAATTCTCTGAATTGGGTTCATTTAATTTGGACAATTATTGGAAAAGATATGCATTTTCTAATTTAGAAGATACATAAGACACCATTTTATTAGTTAACAGATTTTTGCTACAGAGGCATGGATGAAACTAATTTTAGTAAATAATACACTTAAAATGAAAATTAACAAAGATCTTGGTTTCATGCAATTTGGACAAAAATTGAATTAGTTATACATTTTACAAGTTTGATTGAATTATGACTCAACGTAAAACATAAACCGTAAATACTAAAGCAATGAATACTTTTTCTACCGCGATCGAAGCCCGACCATCGACGGCGGCTCGCGCGAACGCCCGGCAGACAATAAGACTCGCCTAAAGTGACGTCGGCGTATTCAAAGAATACGTCTTGGCTCACTAAGGTGCAAACCCAAAACACCCTCACGAGAAATACGCTTCCCATCGAGAAAACGATAACCGTAACTACACAAACCTAATCGACAACATGGGCCCACATGGCGTTGACTCGTAGAATAAATAACGGGTGGATTAAAGGATCTCTAAACGCGATTAACCAAAGAGGGCCCACAAATCGAGACTCGGCTAGAACAGGGTTAGCGCTAACTAAGCTTCGCGGCGCTCACCAAGACGCGACGGGGGCGGCGGCGCGCGCCGCATTGGTGATCTAGCAAACCAATGAGTTTCAAGACGAGTGAGTGGTACCTCAAGGTTCGCAAAGACCTCACGAACCGGTGCCGGTGACGCTGGAGCCCAATGGTCGACGGAGATGAGCTCACGACGGCGGAGGCGGAGAAGAAAGTGCGGTGCTCGCGGAGAAGATGCTACTGAGACTTCGGCGGCTTCGAGAAGGTGCGCCACGGGATCGCGGAGACACCAGAACGATAAGCCCACGATTTTGATGATGGAGGAGGACGGTGGCGCCCGGAATTGACACGGCGGCGCTTTACCGAGCTTGGAGAAGAAGGCGTCGCAAAGCCTCGGTGAAGCACCAAAGAGTTAAACAAGGTCACAGTTAGACTCGGTGGTCGATTGCGATCCTAAAGGACCAAAAGTCGATACTAGGAACTCACCGTAACGCAGATGAGCTTGCGGGCCGAGATCACCGGAGGCGGAGGCACGGACACGCCCGGCGATACAATCGACACCGAGAGCTCGAGATGGGAAAATGGAGGCGCGCCGAGCGTGGATCACGCCGTGCGGCCACGGGCTCGAGGGCGGCGCTAACACGGCGGCGTTGCTCGGGTTCTTCTCCGGCCGGAAAGGAAATTTGGGCGGAGAAAACACGAATGGACGCGAAGGGTAGTGGATGGGCTCGATGGGTAGATGAGATCCCGCAATGCTTCACGGCCGACACGAGGACAAAAGGTGGCGGCGACGAGGACGTGGCAAGCATGCGCGCACGGCCGTGAGCTCCGGTGAGGTGCGGAGAAGACGAGGTCGATCTTGGCAGTGGGACCCACATGTCAGCGACAGGAGCAAAGCGGTGCGAGCAAGAGGTTCTACTCGATCGGAAAGATGCTGACCGTTGGATCTGAGATGGACGGTCGAGATTGATGTATGCATTCGGACAGGTCGGTTGCGCATGCGACGTGGATCGTTCGATTTGCATCGGACGGTCGCGATCAATTGGACTCGGGCGGTGCGTTTAGTTGACGCGACCGAACCAAGTGTGCGAGTTGGACGCGAGCCTGAGTTGGGTTCGGGCCCGAGGAACAGTACTTTTAGAATTTGATTTAAAAGACATAGAAGGTTTGGGGAATTTTTAGAGATAGCTCCATGGCTCCAAAAATTCTGAAATTTTTATGGTAGATACTTTGGGAAGAGAACAACACCTCATAAATTTTTCAGAACTTTTTATGCACTGCATTGTGCTGGAGAAAATTCACAAGCTGTTGAACTAGGGTTTGACCAGATTTCTAAACTGGTTTGACTTGGCCATTTAAAATACCAAATAAAATCTAAAAATTGTGAAATAATTCAGAGAGGTAGATAGGATGATCAAGATGATAGGCAAAATAATTTCAGAGGACGATCACAAGTTTGAAAGCTAAGAATTTGCTGACAACAATTTCCATTCACAAGAATTTAATTCTAGAAAATGGAAATTGCTAGGGAAAATTTGGAAAACTTCCAAATGATTTGAAGAGACAACAAAAGTTTTATTCCTCCTCAAAATTTTACATTTGAAATACAAACCCTAAGTTAGGGCTGTTACAGTTATTTCCCACAAGAACTAGACTACAACCTTTTAAAAACTTAAACTTGACAGGGGTGGTATGAAGGGGTACTTCATGCTATTGTTGTCGTGACTATGGGTTAGTCACCTCTAGGTTGGTGTTGTTCTCTATCTATGTTATAATTGTCTCTCTTTTATTTGAACAATAAAAGTTAATTGCAAACTTGCTTTGAATCTATTACCTTATTGCAAATGAAAACTTGCTTTACGCTGAAAATAAGTCCAGAGCCTCATCCACTTAAATAAAGCTTGCATGTAGTAAATTATAGTTCTGTTATCTCACACGTCAGTCTTGCGAGTACAAAAACAAGTTTTGTACTCATCCGCTTGCTTAATATTAATTGTTGCAGAGGAAGAAGGTGAGCCCCAAGGGCCTCACTTTTGTGAGTGTGTTCTGTGCTGCTGTTTGGGACGATTAGCTTGGCGGTCCGGTTGGTTGCCTTGTGGGTAGAGGCACACCGATTGGCTTTTGTTTATCGCCATCTTATGGCCATTTTGCTTCATTGTGTATTTACTTATCTTTATGACTTTTGGCAGTCGGCCTCTCTTTGTAATAACTCTCTTTATATTATCTATGTCTTTCATTTGTTGCTTTTGCTTCGGCTCTATGTGAATGAATGGAATTGATGCATGATTTTGTAACGGGGTGTGTATACTGCACTGCAGGAAGTATACATATCTCGAGGCTTGGTTTATTTGATTTGTACCGTTAGGACCAAGTGGATGGTTAAACAGTACATGCCTAATAAACAGGGTCCTCACAAAGTTGGTATCGAGCCATTCGACCGTAGTAACCCAAGCTTGGTCGTCCTTAGGATATTTTGAAAACCTTATTTTTAAAGAGTCAAATGAGTTGTGAAAGCTTAAGTAAATTCTCAGATTTTATCCCTTACCTATCTTAGCTTTCTCCTCTCATCTTGCTCTAAATTGAGTTTTAAAAATTGCTTTCCTCTCCTTCCCTCCAAAGATAGTTGTTATTAATTAATTGGGTTTTGGGAACCGATGAGTTTGGCAAATTGAAATGTTAGCCGCCCTCTACAAGATTTTGAAGCTTCGGAAGTTGAAGATTTCGGCTTAGAAGCTTGGATGCAAAATCTGGTCAGCGATCATTCAATTTCCGGACAGCAAGCTCAGAGGTTCTAACTAGGGTAGAAAATGAGAGGATAATCAACTAAAACTTGTGGGAATAAAAGGGTAGGATGTGATACTAGTTAGCTAAGTACCTAACGCTATTTTTGCCGCCTTAACTTTGCTCTTGAGTAGTGTTAGATTTGTTGTAAGGTGCTGAAATTTTTACCTTCTCACACTATTACTCGTTCATTCAATACGGGTTAATGGCATTGAGAAGTTGAGCTTGGTTTAATGATTCCTTTGCTGTTTTAGAGCTTCTTTGGAAACATTTAAAGTTGTTGCTTGTTGTTTTTGGCTTTCGGTTAGGGTGATATCTCATTCCCTAATCGTTAGCTTTCGCTTTCATCAACTTCTAGTCTTAGTGTTTTGGTTGCTAACCTAAATTTCTTGAACCAGATGGTGGAGGTACTTGTAGCGGTCGCGATCGGCACTGGTTTGGACGAGGAGCTCAGCCTCCTCCGACCATGGCCGAGGTCCTTCGCAGATCGAGCGCAATCGCTCAGAGGACGGGAGGGTCTCGCTGGATGTTATTGCGCGCAACACCTCCGTCCGACCGGTGCCTCGTGATCCGGCGAGGAGCGACATCGATCTCGTGGGGTTTGGCCGAGTTTCTTCGCACTCAGCCCCACGTTCTCCGAGATCCGAGGACCCATTGGATGCGGATGGCGGTTGCGTCGAGTTGAGCGTAAGCTCGGCGTTGCTCGATGCCTAGACCAGACAGGCACTCTTTGCCTCCCATCGCCTTGGGGGGCACTCTCTGGTGGGAGAACTTCCAGCCATGCAGCCCGCACGCCACACTGTCTCTTGGGATGAGTTCGGACGGCGTTCCGTCGAGCTCACATCCCCGCCGCTTGATGAAGTGAAGAAGAAGGAGTTTCGCGCTCAAGCAAGGGCGTAAGTCGGTGATGGAGTACATGCGAGTTCAACCACTTGGCTCGTTATGCTCCATCCGAGGTGGCCACCGATGAGGCCAAGGGGAGAAGTTCATGGAGGGTTTGTCCGAGGAGCCGCAAGGCAGGCTCTCCATTGTGGACTTTGTCGACTTCCGTGCCTTGGTGGACAAGGCCATTGTTGCTTGAGCACAAGGCGAAGGCGCTGGCGAGTCCCGCAAGCGCAAGTGGGAGGCCCGATGTCCGCACAGGTGGCCTCTCCGTCCCGTGTCGGGCCTACCCGAGGCCCGTTTCGTGGCCGCTACCACCGAGGCCGCCGGCATCAACTCCTCGCCTCCGCAGCCGTGCCCGATCGCGTGCGCTGCGAACCAGCAGGTGGCCCCGCAATCCGGCCGCGGGGTCACTTGCACCGTGCAACGAAGGGCATTATGCCAATAGTTGCCCTAACAGATCGAGCGCCCCTCGTCCTAATGGAGGACGCGGCAGGAGGTGGTCCTCCCGGGATCGAAGGTTGTCCCCGCTACCCATGGCGTGGGTAGTGGGCGTCAACCTCATCTCCGAAGGAGGCACAGAGGCACCGACGTCGTGTTGGGTACCCTTCGGTTAACTCTTTCCACCGCTTCTGATTTTGTTTGATTCCGGCGCATCTCATTCGTTTGTTTCTGAGTCTTTTGCTGTTGTGGGAGGTCTTCTTTTTACTCCATTGTTGGTCCCGCTGCTCATTCGCTCTCCCGGTTCGGAGATGAGAGCTGAGTCTGAGAGTAGGGATGTCCCTGTTAAGATAGAAGGGGTAGGATTCTTGGCAAACCTTATCCTCCTTCGATCGGCGAGCTTAGATGTAATCCTAGGCATGGATTTGGTTGTCTCAAGACATGGGACAAATTGATTGCGCTAGGAGGCTTATCTACCTCACGATCCTTCCGCGGCGAGTTAGTTCGCCGCCAAAGTCGCAAGATCCGCATCTTTTCGCGCCGGCGGCCACTCTAGATATTAGTGAAGTCCCGGTGGTATGTGACTTTGTTGATGTCTTCCCGACGACCTTCGGGGATGCCACCGATTCGAGACCTCGAGTTTGTCATTGAGTTGGTTCCCGGTACCGCCCCGATTTCAAAGAGGCCTTACCGGATGGACCCAATTGAGTTGGTGGAGTTGAAGAAGCAGCTGGGTGAGCTTCAAGAGAAGGGTTTCATCCGCCCTAGCTCATCTCCTTGGGGATGCTCAGCAATCTTTGTCCCGAAAAAGGACAAGACGCTGCGCATAAAGCGTCGACACCGCCCACTTAATGAAGTAACGGTAAGAACAAGTACCCTTTGCCACGATCGATGACCTCTTCGATCAATTAAGCGAGCTCGAGTTTTCTCCAAGATTGATCTGAGAGTGGGATATCATCAGGTTCGGATTCGACCTGAGGATATTCCAAAGACGGCTTTTTCTACTCGTTATGGCTTGTACGAGTATACCGTCATGTCATTCGGCTTAACCAATGCTCCGGCCTTGTTCATGAACCTCATGAATTCGGTGTTCATGGAGTATTTGGATAGGTTCGTTGTGGTCTTCATCGATGATATCCTTATCTACTCCAAGAGCGATGAAGAACACACCGAGCATTTGAAGCTTGTGTTGGGCATGCTTCGAGAGCACAAGCTGTATGCGAAGTTCAGCAAGTGCGTGTTATGGTTGAAGGAAGTAGCCTTCTTAGGCCATATTCTTTCGGCAGGAGGCGTAGTGTGGATCCTAGCAAGATCGACGTGCTTTCACGAGTCACCTACTTGATCCACCGAAGTTACGAGTTTTCTTGGTTTAGCGGGATATTATCGCCGCTTATCGAGAACTTCCAAGATAGCGGCCGATGACGGAGTTGCTCAAGAAGGACAAGAAGTTCTCGTGGTCGCCGATTGCGAGAAAGTTTCAAGCGCTTAAGAAGCGATTGACCACCGCTCCGTTCTTGTTCTCCCGATGTCTTGTCCATCGAGTCACGGCTGCGGAGGACGGGGAGCTGGTGCGAAGGCCTCGGCGGTGGTGAAGCCAAGGAACGGGCCACCGGTGCGAGCCCAACTCGGGACGAACGAGGCCGGCTGTGCGCACGCCGGGCCTCCCACTTGCGCTATGGACTCGCCACGCGCTCGCCTTGTGCTCGGCGATGATGGCCTTGTCCACCAAGGTGCGGAAGTCCGAAGTCCACAGCGAGAGCTTGTCCAAGCTCCTCGCACAAACCTCCATGAACTTCTCTGCTGGCCTCATCGGTGGCCACCTCGGCGAGCGCACTCGCCAAATGGTTGAACTCATGGAGGTACTCAGTGACAGATTTGCGCCCCTGTTTGAGTGCAAGGAACTCCTTCTTCTTCAGCTTCATCAGGCCGGCGGGGACATGGGCCCGACGGAAAGCTGACCGGAACTCCTCCCACGAGACCACGTGTCCCGCGGGCTGCATGGCGAGGAAATTCTCCCACCATGAGAGTGCCGCACCCTCCAACTGATGGGATGCGAAAAGTGCCCGCTCCTGCTCCTGGCACTGAGCAACGTTGAGCTTCCGCTCAATCAGACGCAGCCAGTCGTCTGCGTCCAAGGGATCTCGGGCCGGAGAAGGTAGGAGGCTGCGTGCGGAGGAACTCCGCAAGCCCCCACGAGCACGGTGTCCACCCCGCATCCGAGGCACCAGAGGGAGTGGAGGTGTTCCTGGCGATGACCTCCAGCACCCTGCGGTCCTCCGAACGATTGCGTTCGATCTGCATGAGGACTTCCGCCATGGTTGGAGGAGGGGGAAGCTCCTCATCGGGACTACCCGGCTGATTCCGGCCGCTACGTGTCCCACCAGCCATCCTGATTTACTAAGACAAGTTAGATACAGTTCAAGACCCAAGAGCACAGAAATCCAAACTTAGTTAAAATGACCAAAGAATAGCCACAAAAGAACATGAGACCACAAGTCACCGAGTCAACTTTCCAAACGACCAACCCGTATGGAAGAACGAGCAATCGCTTAAGAAGGCCCAAAATTCCAGCATTAATCTTCCAGCTCAAAATAGTCCAAAAATCAAGGTATAACCACCTAATAGAGTATAGGCATTTAGCTAATTTCATATCACTTCTTACCCTTTTATTCCCACGAGTTTTAGTTGCATTTACCTCTCATTTCCTACCTTAATTACTCACCACTAGCTAGCTGTCCAAATTTCTTTCTCCAAGCTCTCATGGTTCTCCCAAAACCAAGTTAATCGATAGAGGCTAATTTTTGAAAGGAAGAGAGGAACAACTTTTCAAACTTAAGTGAGGGTAAGGTGAGATGAGCAAGCTAAGATAGGTAAGGAGCAAAATTAGAGAACTCACTTAAGTTTTCATAAACTATTTGAAAGTAAGTTTTCAAAATATCCTAGAGGCGACCAAGCTAGGGGTTTCTACAGTCAAGTATGGCTCGATACCAACTTTGTGAGGACCGGAATATTTAACTAGTAACACTTAACCTCCAATTGGTTCTAGCGTTACTAATTAAACATTCTAAGCCTCGATGGACATATGCTTCCTAGGCGCAGCATATGCACATCATCACAAAATTACACATCAATTCCATACCCATACATCACTAAGTTCAACAACGACATACATAAAGTAAGTTATTACAAAAGAGAGCCGACCGGCCAAATAGAACAATATACAAGAATGACAATGAAGCAAAAGCGCCATAAGATGGCTAGAACAAAAGTCGGCGGTTAGCCACACACCCACAAGGCAACCGACCGGCCGCTAAGCTAGTCGCCCGCAAGCTACCACAACACACTCACAAAAGTGAGGCCCTTGAGCTCACCTTCCTCCTCTGCAACAAAACAATTAAGCATAGCAACCGAGTACAAAGATTGTCTTTGTACCCGCAAGATCGACGTGTGGAATAGCGCACCTATTCATAAACTACATGCAAGCTTATTTAGGTGGAGGTCATATGTCTCATTTTGCATGAAGCCAACTTTATTTGCGAGAATGTAATACATTTTAAAAGCAAGTTTGCAAATTTATTTTGTTATCAAAGTAATGTAAGTAAAGATACATACAAGTAACACACTGAAGTGACTATCCCAATAGTCACCACAACATAGCACGAATCCACGATTCGTACCACCCATCAGTTTTAATTTAAAAGGTTGTAGTCTAACTCTTGAAAGACCTTGCCAGCGTGTCCATAACCTAGGACGAGGCTATTCGAATAGTTTTAACCTGCAGGGTGTACCAATGTACCCACACTTGCATCGCCTTCAAGCCACAAGCACACTACCGAAGGTATGCCGGCCCGGCTAAGTCCTACGAGACATTTCCAATCTTGTGTATTAACTACGAGCCGCTCGTATGGATAGAAACCCATACGCTTACATTGCAAGCCGAAAGACAACCACCCGTTACGGGGGGGAAACCTTTCGGACACTACAATGCTCCCACCTCCATCCCTCCTGCGACTCCTGCGACTGAGCCAATACACGCCAAAGTACTAAGTCAAGAGAGGTCCCATACCCTCTAATGTGGTTAGCACGCTAAAATGCTTGGTTTAGTGTAACAAGATGTTCGGTCCTTGTTGACCCGGGCACCATTCCAGTCACACCCAAAATCACACCATCTTACCATTGTGCCCAAGTCTAAATCATTTTGTTTTCAGTTTTAGTTTTCATAAGTAGACATGGCACAAGGTGGAAATAATAAATCATAATAAGTTTTGTGTGATCAAGGTTATCGACAAGTCGATAACCGCCCATTTCTAGAAACTAAGCATGGCTAAGCAATTAATTCAGAACTACTAAGTGACGAGAGCCCATCTATGAACTCTAAATCACGACAAGTAACCTAGGCTCATGGTAGTAGAGGATAATCATTTGCTAAGGAAATGCATCTACTAGGCCAACTATTAAAACAAAGTAGCAATGCATACATAGAATTTGTAATCAACATAAATACTTAAGATCTGGGATTAACATGATCAAACTGCTTGCCTTCTTGCTGTTGCTCAATTTGTTGCGGAGGGTCGCTCTCGGGTTACCGCAAATGTCGAATCCTAAGCTAAAAGGCAAAAGAACCAAGAACAACCAATAAGACTAGCAACACTTAAACAAAAGAGCAAGCAAAAATTATCCAAATACAACGAAATTTATACACAAGGTAGAATACAAATATACCAAGACATAGAAACTGGAAAAACCTAATTTGGATTTGTGGGCAAAAGATATTACTTAAAAACTCATTTTCTACCATAATTAGCACTGTAGCAAAGATATTTTCTAGAAAGATTTTGAAGCTGAAATTTTTATGGTAGCTACCTACTGGTATAGTGGTAACCCATATAAAATTTTAGGTCATTTGGAGTTAAGATGATTTAGTTATGATTTTCTAAGTTCTACAACTAGCATATATCATTCCTCAGAACATGAATAAAGACAAAGCCTAGATCAATTTAAAGCATGTCTATAGGCCAAATTTACAGGTTGAGTTTGCTCACTTTGCAACTACAGAGAGGAAGTTATGTGGTTTACAAATTTTTCATGAATTTCTAGACCTCATTTTTCACTTAAACAAGCTCATACTATTTAAATCATTTTCTGCTACAACACAGGGCCTAATTTCATTCTCAGATTAAAGTTCATACCAAAACAAAGCTACAAAGAACTGGAATCATTCAAAAGGAGTTAAAATGACAAAGTTATGCACTTTTGAAATTTGAAACAAGAAAAGACTTAGGAAACTTTGAGCTCTCGGAGGTCCAAACGGCGGAAGACAAGGGGAGGTCGTGGGCGTTAGATCAAGGTCCGACGACCACGAGCCTCGAAGCACGCCAGCGCACAAGACCTCCTCCCGATCGGGAGGTGCGGATCGTTGAGATCGATCCAACGATCACGACCAGCGCGTGCGCCGCACGCAAGGAGGTCTCACGCGCTTATCAGAGGTCGTGACCGCGGACGAGATCCGCGGTCCCGAGCACTAGGGGAGATCCTAAGGCTTTAAATCCAAGGAAAGAGGTCGGGACGGCCGATTCTCACAGAGGAGGTCCCAACGGTCTAGATCTCGAGAGAGAGGTCCACGGCTAAATCCACGAGAAGGAGGTCTAACCCGTTAGATCTAAATCTAACGGTTTAGACCAGAGGAGGAGGTCCTAACGCTACTGATCCAAAGGAGGAGGTCCTAGACGGTCAAGATCTCCAGAGGGAGGTCTTGATCGGCTGGGATTGACACGAGGAGGTCTTGGATGACCAAGATCTTCTCGGGGAGGTCCCAAGCGATAGTGTTTTATCGGGAGGGGATCTGGACGGCTCAGATTAGGCCTAGGGAGGTCTTGAACGGTCCAGAACAACGCGGAGGGAGGTCTGAGCGCTAAAGGTTTTACAAAAAGAGATCTAACGCTCAGATCTAACCCGGGGAGGTCGCGAACGGCTAAGATCGAGGTTGGGGAGGTCATGAGGGTTTTCTAACAAAGACCGGGGGTGCTCTTTTTGCAAAGAGGACCTCGAGGAGATCTTTCACAAAGAGGACCCCGGGGAGGTCTTGAAGGTGGTTTTTACAAAAATGACCTCGAGGAGGTCTTTTTGCGCAGGAGTGGTCCTAGTGGCTCAGATGGAGTTCCAAGAGGTCTTAAACGGCTAGGATTTAACCAGGGGAGGTCCTAGTGCGATAAGGGCTTTGGGGAAAGATCTAAAGGTCCAGATCTAACTCGGGAGGTCCTCAATGGTTAAGATCGACCCAAAGAGGTCCTAGGACTTAGAACTTTACGCGGAAACCCACCTACGGCACAGATCTAACCTAGGGTGGTCTTAACGGCTATGAATACGCCTGGGAGGTCGGGGCTTTAGAAGGCACGCGTGTTATGCCGGCAAGACTGCATTAATGAGCGACCCCAGACAACATTAATGCCAACCATTGCATCACAGATCCTGTCCGAGTACGACACGGCAAAACGCCCGAGCACCTAAACGAGCTCACCGCCGGCGACGGGGACCTTGCCGGCGCCGACCAAGGGCACCAATAAACTCGCAATAGTGTCGCGGACCTAGCGGAGGCACTCTCGGCGGCGGCGGCGTTTTAAACGCCGCGAGCCGAGAATGGCGGAGGACAAGCTTTTCGGCAAAATCCGAAAACGGTGAAACTGAGCGCTACGAGCTATGCTAGCTAGACCTCAAGCTCTAAGGGACTAAAATGAACTCACCCGAGTGTAGGGAAGGTCCAGAGGAAGACGGAGGGACTTGGAGGAGGTCGATGAAGTCCTGCGGTGAAGAACTTGCCGGAGAGGAAGAAGAGGATGGCCTCGACCCCGCAAGGCTACTCCCCAACTCGTGCACCACTACAATGAGAACCAAGCCAAGTTAGAGCAGGCTCGAGTTGAGGAGATCTAGATGACAGTGAACAAGGCCAGGAGGTTGCTGGGACCACTGGAGCTCCGACAGCTTCAAGGAGCTCCAAGCTCGACAATGGTGGTAAGGAAGGGGCTCTCGGGTGCTCAGGTGTTTGAGGCTCACACTCACAATCGAGAGAGTCTAAACGGCACCAAGTGACGGGAAAGAGAAGGAGGAAGGAACCACCGGCTATACATAGCCGGGGAGCTTGGACAAGGGCTAGGGCAAACCCACTGTGAGCAAAGTCCATGGCCCTTCCATGACTTGCTAGATTTGACAAGAGCAGGTGGGTAGGTGATGACTCCTCTCAGGGCTAGGCTCTGACACAATTAATGCCTGGCAGAAAGAGACGTTGGGAAGGACCAAAAAGTGACAGGCCACTGCCCCCAACTGCTCTGACCCTGACACACGCACGGGTGGAGGAAAACCACGATGACCAGGGCTCGAGGAGGTCGTGAGGGAGGAGAACAGGGCTGAGGGGGAGGTCCTGGACATCCCAGAGGTGCTCGGAGAGGTCCTGGACGTCCAAGAATCGCCGAGGTGGGGAGGTCTTGCGCGGGCGAGGAGGTCCTGGGAGGTCGTGACCGCTGGATGGAGATCCAGTGGCTTGGACCACCCCGAGGCGCTGAGGGCGCTCAAGAGCTCCGGATCAGTGGGGAGGTCGTGAGCGGTGGATTGAAATCCAACGGCTAGAACGAGCGCGCACGAGATCGAGCTCGGGTGCGGCGCTGGCGACATGGTCCAACCAAGTCGGTTGAGCTGGGCTCGGGTCCGAGCCCGGGTTTGACTCCAACCAGATTTAAATTTTCTGGTATTAGAGAAAGGCTGACATTTGGGGGATTGTTTGAGGTAGCAATAGAACTCCAAAAATTATGAAATTTTCACAGGAGCTTGCTAGCTCAAACGAGGACCTAGCATAAAATTTTCAGAGGCTTCGGTGCTGAGGATTTTCCTCCAAAAATCTAGCTAGGTGCTGGTCCGAGGTTTGACCAGATTTAAATTGGTTTGACTGATCTCCGAAAATATTCAAACAATTTCTAAAAATTGTGAAATTTTTCAGAGAGGTCACATACCATCCCAAGAACTTAGGAAAAACATTTCTAGGAGATGATCAAGAGATTCGACAAGATTGTTTTGAAAGCTCAAGATTTGGATCAAAAGACTTGTGACTTCAGTATTTCCATAGCTTCTTGCACAATACTTGCTTGGTACAATAGGAAATACAGGATGTAAGAAAAGTTTTAATTTCCCTCATTTTCTTACATTTGAAACACGAGCCTAAAATTGGGATGTTACAACTCTCCCCCTTACAAGAATCTCGACCGAGATTCCGTTTACTCGGAGAAGAAAGAAGGAAAATCTGCACGGCGGCGATCTTCCCGCCCCGAGTTGCCTCATCTTCGAGAATGGTTTGACCATCAACCTTAAGGAACTTGATGACACGGTTCCTTGTTCTCCGCTCGATTCCTCAAGAATGCGAGCAGGATGCTCGCGGTAGGTCAAATTCTCACGCACATCGAGAACCTCCAACGGAGCTTCCTCGGTCGGGACACGGAGGCACTTCTTGGTGTGAAACATGGAACACATCATGCACACCCTCAAGTGCACTGGTAGCTCCAATCAGATGCAAGCGCTCCAACTCTCTCGATGATACGGTAAGGCCCAACATATCGAGGAGCCAACTTGCCCTTGATGCCAAAACGCTGATGGCCCTTCAAGGGTGAGACTTTGAGATACACAAAGTCATTGGGCTCAAAGCTCAACTCACGGCGACGACGATCTGCATAGCTCTTTTGTCTGGACTGGGCCGTGCGCAGATGCTCGCGGATCAACTTGTGAGGACCCAGAATATTTAACTAGTAACGCTTAACCTCCAACTGGTTCTAGCATTACTAATTAAGCATTCTAAGCCTCGATGGGCATATGTTTCCCAGAATTGCAACATATGCACATCATCACAAAATTACACATCATTTCCATACACATACATCACTAAGTTCATCAACGACATACATAAAGTAAAGTTATTACAAAGAGGGCCGACCGGCCAAATAGAACCATAAACACGAATGACAATGAAGCAAAAGCGCCATAAGATGGCTAGAACAAAAGTCGACCGGTTAGCCATACAACCACGGGGCAACCGGCCAGGCCGCCAAGCTAGTCGCCCATAGCTACCACAACTGACTCACAAAAGTGAGGCCCCTCAAGCTCACCTTCGTCCTCTGCAACAAAATAATTAAGCATAGCAACCGAGTACAAAGATTGTCTTTGTACCCGCAAGACCGACGTGTGGAATAATGAGACCTATTCATATCTACATGCAAGCTTATTTAGGTGGAGGTCGTATGTCTCATTTTGCACAAAGCCAACTTTATTTGCAATAATGTAATACATTTGAAAGCAAGTTTGCAAATCTATTTTGTTGTCAACATAAAAGCGTAATAACGATACATACAAGTAACCACACAGAAGTGACTATCCCAATAGCCACCACAACATAGCACGAATCCCGATTCGTACCACCCATCAATTTTTAATTAAAGGTTTTAGTCTAACTCTTGAAAGCTTACCCAAGCGTGTCCATAACCTAGGGCGAGGCTATTCGAATAGTTTTAACCTGCGGGGGTGTACCAATGTACCCACACTTGGATCGCCTTTAAGCCACAAAGCACACTTAGAAGGTATGCAAGCACGGCTAAGTCCTCTGAGGCGTTTTCCAATATTGTGTATTAACTACGAGCCGCTCGTATGGATGAAAACCCATACGCTTACATTGCAAGCGAAAGACAACAAATCCCATCACGGGTGAAGTCTTTGGGCACTACAATGCTCCCAACGCCATCCATCCTGCGACTCCTGCGACCGTAGCCAATACCCGCCAAAGTACTAAGTCAAGAGAGGTCCCATAACCTCTAGTGTGGTTAGCACGCACAAATTACTCGGATATGAGATACTCCCAAGATGTTCGGTCCTTAATTGACTCGGGCACCATTCGGTCACACCCCACAATCACACCATCATACCATTGTGCCCAAGTCTAAATCATTTTTATTTTCAGTTTTAGTTTTCATAAGTAGACATGGCACAAGGCTGAAAATCAATAACCATAATAAGTTTCATGTGATCAAGGTTATCGACAAGTCGATAACCGCCCATTTCTAGGAACTAAGCATGGCTAAGCATTTAATTCGCAACTACTAAGTGACAAGAGCTCATCCACGAACTTTAATCACAGCAATAACCTAGGCTCATGGTAGTAGAGGATAGACATTTGCTTAAGGAAATGCATCTACTAGGTAAACTAACGACAATAGTTTAACACAAGGTAGCAATGCATACATCGTAGTTGCAAACAAAATAAATACTTAAAATAAATGGGATTAAAATGGTCAAACTGCTTGCCTTGCTGCTGTTGCTCAACCTGTTGTGGAGGGTCGTTCTCAGGGTCACCGCAAATGTCGAAACCTAAGCGAAAGAGCGAAAACAACCGACAAAAACCAATAAGGGCGAAGATCACCGAAAGAACCTCAAAAACCAAAATCATCCAAATCACTTGAAATCCATACAGAAGCAAGGGTATGATTTTAGATAAACTTACCAACAAAAATCATTCCATTTGGACTAGGCATGCAAAAGATATAGCCTAAACCATTTTCTTAAGCTTTTAAAATTCAAAAACTAATTAATTGATGCTACTGTCCATATCACGAATTTCCAGAAACATTATGAACTTGGAATTTTTATAGTAGATAGATAATAACATCCTAAAGTTAGCAAAATTGAGTTTGCACAATTTGGAGTTAAAATGCATTACTTATGACCGTTCTAAGTCATAAAAGTAGTACACAAGTTACATGCAAAACATGATTTTTAGAAACAGACAACATGCATACATCTAATTTTCCATAAAACTACACTAACCAAAGTTTCTAACAAAATTGGGTTTACTGTTTTTAGAGTTACAGAGAAATACTTATGCATTTTCAATATAAAGAATTTGTTAGAACCTTAATTAAACTAGTCCTAAAGACATTTCGATAAAAGTGATTTCTGTAACAGATATCATGATTCCAACCAATTTTAGATTAAAGTACACCTACTGTAGAAGCTAACAAAATTTGATTCAACAAATTTGGAGCTAAAATGAATTAGTTACACATTGTACAACATGTCAACCTTTTTCTTTTGCAAAGAAAAGGAGTTAAAGGTTTAATTCCTAAAACAATATTTTCTGAAACAGATACATACTGAAACTATTTTTAGCAGCAAGATCAGAGAAAACAAAATTACAGAAGTGGATTCAATCATTTTGGAGTTATAATGATTTAGTTATGCATTTTGAAGTTAAACAAGATTTTTAGTTCGACTATAAACCATTTCTGAAATTCTAAAGCCATAACACCTATTCTCACCGAGCACTACCTAGCCAGTGGTGACGGTGAGGGGCAGCGTCACTTTGACTCGGTCCACGCGGGCTTGGCTCGGCCGCAACAGACGACAGCGCGGCGAGAATACGTTTTCAAAACAAAAAAGCGTAAACCTACAAAATACACTATCACTTAAGCGTCTAGGTCCACATGTAATAGACTCATTAGCGATTAAACTTTGGCATTACCGCTAACCTAATGACCTGCTACAAGTACCCTTGCCGGACGCGCGCCCGACAACAACGAGCGAGGCGCGAGCTTCCGGCGGTTCGCGGCGATGAAGTCCACGGCGCGTGAACTAAGGGTTGGGATGACTCGCAATAGTGCGGCGTACGAAGCAAGAGGTCATGAGGTTAGGTCGGCGTGCGGCGCGGCGAGCTAGAGCTAAGCGGCGGCGCCCATACGGCAAGCGTGCACTCACGCGACTGGTTCGTTTCGAGTTAACTAACGCGTGCTTATGCTACTAGAGAGGTCACCGAGGCCTACGGATCGACGGGAGGTCGGAGGCGAGGAGTCTCGCGAGCCGAGGGCGGCGATGAGGCGAAAAGAGCTCCAATGGGGACGAGAAGGACTGAGCGAAACCAACCACGAGAGGGTCATCGGAGAGGCGCAAGAACCGAGATAGGAAGCTACAAGAGCGAAATTGGCAAGATGCTTACGAGAATCAAGTGGGAATGAGCGGTTGCAACACGGCGGAAATGAGCAAAACCTCGAATCACCAAGCTTACATCGTGCATTACAGAAATGGATTGAGGTTAATGCTCAGAAACCAAGGCATGAAGTAGGGCCTTGAGCACCGAGGTCCATACCTATTGGAGACGAAAGAGCTCGGGAATGCCAGCGATCCGCGCTCGGGCTGCGGCGAGGGCACGAAGATGGACCGGAGCTACAGGCAAAAAGGAGCTCCGCATAAGCAAAAGTGGAAGCGGCATAAACCACAACACCGATAAGGAGCACCGGGAAGGCTTACGAGAAAAGGAGCTCGGACCGGCCTCTTCTTCCTCGGCCCGAGAGGAAGAATGAGTGAAATGGAGGGCCGAGGGGGTGTTATCTGCGAGTAGCGGAGTTGGCAGCGGAAGAGCGGAGATGCTCGAGATTGGTTCGGAGGCGGTGGATTGACGGCGTTAGCGGGGTGGCGAGCGGCTCGGGCGCGTGGCGGCGAGCTCGGCGCGAGTCGGTCGAGGTAGACGATGATCTTGTGAGCGGGCCCAGTAGTCGAGACACACGGGCGGGCGTGAGTCGATTTAAGTGAAACACTAGGGACCGTTGGATCGAGATCCAAAGGTGACAAACACGCGTGGGATTTTAAACTCGCGCGGCGATGCGCGATCGGGATCGTTGACACACGATCGGACGGCTCGCACGCGGTGCGCTTAGTGGGTTAGGTGAGTCGTTTCGCGAGAGACAGAGCCCGAGCAGAGAGCGATGATGAGTCAGGGTTAGGGTTAGGTTTGACGAATTGATTTTCTTGATTTCTAGATTGACCAAAGCTTAGAAAATAGAAATAAATTTCATAAAATTGTGAAATAATTCACAGAGGTTCCTGGGATGGTCTAGAAGCCATAAAAATTTTGAAACCTCACTGTTCATGATTTTTTTTGCCTAATTTTAAATTCAAACTTACAATAGGTTATTGAAGCAAGTTTGAATTTTATGTGGATTGAGTTTAGCTCCAAAAATTTTGGAACAATTATATTTATTCATGATAATTATTATAAGATGTAAATAAATTATTTCCCAGAGTTTCACTTGAAGTAAATTCTTCCCAAAAATTATTTTAAGTGTATGCTCTTTATGTTTGACTTGTCTCCAAAAATATTCCAACAACTTCTAAAAATGGTGAAACTTTTGGAGGGTCACCCATCAACCCAAGAACTTAGGAAAAATACTCCCAGAGGATAATCACAAAATTTGGTTTGAAAATTTTTAGCGACAACAATTTCCATTAAAGAAATATGGTTCTTTTAATTAGGAAATTATTGGGAATAATTCTAGAAACTTTCCAAATGACTCATGAGGCAACAAAAGTTTTAAATTATCCTCACAAATTACATTTAGAACATAAATCAAAGTTTGGGATGTTACAAATCTCCCCCCCTTACAAGAATCTCGTCCCGAGATTTAGTTCACTCGGAAAAGAAGGAAGGGTAATCTGCACGGAGACGATCTTCTCGCTCCCAAGTTGCTTCATCTTCAGAATGATTTGCCCACTGGACTTTAAGAAATTTGATGGAACGGTTTCTTGTTCTCCGTTCAGCTTCCTCAAGGATGCGAAAAGGACGCTCGCGGTAGGTCAAGTCTTCTTGTACATCGAGACCTTCCAAAGGAGCTTCCTCATTCGGGACGCGGAGACACTTCTTCAGTTGGGACACATGGAACACATCATGTACCCCCTCAAGTGTCACTGGCAACTCAAGCCTATAAGCAACAGCTCCCACTCTCTCGATGACGCGATAAGGCCCAACATATCGGGGAGCCAACTTGCCCTTGATGCCGAAACGCTGATGGCCCTTCAATGGTGAGACTTTGAGATACACAAAGTCATTGGGCTCAAATCTCAACTCACGGCGACGGCGATCTGCATAGCTCTTCTGCCTGGACTGGGCCGTACGCAGATGCTCATGAATCAGCTGAACCTGACTTTCGGCCTCGTTGATCAAGTCTGGACCGAAAAACTGCCGCTCACCAGTTTCTGACCAGTTCAATGGGGTTCTGCACCTCCTCCCATATAAAGCCTCAAATGGTGCCATGCCAAGACTAGCCTGAAAGCTGTTATTGTAGGAGAACTCGGCAAACGGAAGGCACTTCTCCCAATTCTTCCCATAAGAAAGGACACAAGCTCGAAGCATGTCCTCCAGCACCTGGTTGACTCTCTCCGTCTGACCATCAGTCTGAGGATGGTAAGCTGAACTGAAAGAAAGACGTGTCCCCATGGCCTCCTGCAACTGATGCCAAAACCGAGAAGTAAAAAGAGAACCACGGTCCGACACAATCGTTCGTGGCACACCATGCAGGCACACAATGTGGGATACATAGAGATCCGCCAACTGACTGACACTGAGGTTGGTACGCACTGGCAGAAAATGGGCCACCTTCGTCAACCGATCAATGACAACCCAGATGGCGTCCTTCCCAGATGAAATGCAGGCGGACGGTGATGAAATCCATACCAGCGAATCCCACTTCCATTCAGCGCAGGCAAAGGTGAAGAAGACTGCTGGTCGGCGATGCTCGCCTTCACACGACGAGACACGTCGCGCTCGACAACGAACACGGCAATCTCCGCTTCATACGGGTCCACCAAAATCTCGGCGAAGGTCTGATACATCTTGGTAGCCCGGGATGGATAGACAAAGGAGAATAATGGGCTTCGCGGAGAATCAAGTCCGCAACTCCATGACCTTAGGAACCACAAGGCGCTGCCCAAACCATACAACGCCATGTTCATCCTCCGAAAAGCACTTGGCTATCCATCCTTGATGTTACGCTTGATCGCTCACACCCACATCGTATCTTTGTGCGCCTTGATTTGGTCCACGGGGTTGGTTGCCTGACCAAGGTAGCAAGAGAACCGTGCTCAACCAAACCCAAATTGAGGCGCTGAAATTCGAAATGAGGGTAGGTTGTTGCTCTTGGAGCATCAACATGTTGCAATACACCTTCCGACCGAGTGCATCCATAACAACATTGGCCTTGCCGGATGATCTTGAATGCCCATATCATAGTCCTTGATCAATTCCAACCATCTTCTTTGCCTGAGGTTCAGATCTGGCTGGGTGAACAAGTACTTCAAGCTCTTGTGGTCAGAATACACCTCACAACGGTTACCAATCAGATAATGCCGCCAAATCTTGAGTGCATGAACCACAGCAGCTAGCTCCAAATCATGAGTAGGATAGTTGAGTTCATGAGGCCTCAACTGCCGTGATGCATAGGCCACAACCTTGCCCTCCTGCATGAGAACACAACCAAGACCCTGACGAGAAGCATCACAATAGATATCAAAACTCTTGTGAATATCAGGGAGAACAAGCACTGGGGCTGAGGTCAACCGCTTCTTGAGTTCCTGAAAGCTCACATCACAAGCAGTGGACCACTCAAACTTTTTGTCTTTCTTGAGCAATTCGGTCATCGGCTTCGCAATCTTGGAGAAATTCTCGATAAATCGGCGATAGTAGCCGCCAAACCAAGAAAACTCCGCACATCAGTGACCGACTTGGGCTGACACCAAGACAGCACATCCCTGACTTTGCTAGGATCCACAGCTACACCCCCTGCTGAAAGAACATGGCCCAAGAATGCCACTTGCTTCAACCAGAACTCGCACTTGCTGAACTTCGCATACAACTGGTGCTCACGCAGCTTGCCCAACACAAGCTTACGATGCTCAGCATGCTCTTCATTGCTCTTGGAGTAGATAAGAATATCATCAATGAAAACCACCACAAACTTATCCAAATACTCCATGAATATTGAATTCATAAGGTTCATGAATAAAGCGGGAGCATTAGTTAAGCTAAAAGACATGACGGTGTACTCGTAAAGACCATAACGAGTAGTGAAAGCCGTCTTCGGGATATCTTCAGCCCTGATTCGGACCTGATGATAGCCCAATCTCAAATCAATCTTCGAGAACACACAGGCTCCGACCAAGCGATCAAAGAGATCATCAATACGAGGCAAAGGATACTTGTTCTTTACCGTCACCTCATTAAGCGGACGGTAATCAACACACATCTGTGATGTCTTGTCCTTCTTCTTTACAAAAATAGTTGGACAACCCCAAGGAGATGAGCTAGGGCGAATGAAACCCTTCTCTTGCAGCTCACCTAGTTGCTTCTTCAACTCCGCCAACTCATTCGGAGGCATTGATGCAGCGCCTTAGAAATCGAGCGATGCAGGGCAGCAACTCGATCACGAACTCCAAGCCTCGAGCGGGAGGCATCCCGGCAAGTCTTGAAATACATCCACATAATCACAAGCAGTAGGAACATCTTGGATCTCAGTGGCTCCACTTCAAGTGCACCAGAAAGGGTTCTCGCAATAGCTGAGGAAAACCCAACTTGTTCACCTGAAGAACTGGTGAGGTAGACAATCCTCCTCGCACAATCGATTTGCCCCAAGTGTCGGGACAACCAATCCATGCCAAGGATCACATCCAGGCGCGCCGAATTGAGTAGAATAAGACTCGCCAAGAATCCCACTCCTTCAATGTGGATAGGAACATCCTGGCAGACCTGGTCAGCTCTCATTTCCGAACCCGGAGAGCGAATAAGTAGTGGAATCCCAAAGGAACACAGTGAAGCCCACAATCAACAGCAAACGACCTCGAAATAAACGAGTGCGAGGCTCCAGAGTCAAATAAAACTGTAGCAGGATGTAAATTGACAAGAAGCGTACCCAACACCACGTCGGGCGCCTCCTGTGCCTCCTCAGCCGAGATATGATTGACTCGGCGCTCCCAAGCCGGGGTCTTACGGTGAGCGGGTGACCACTCCTTGCCGCGTCCTCCATTAGGGCGAGGGCGCTCGATCTTCTTAGGGCAACTACTCGCGTAGTGGCCCTTGTTGTGGCGATAAAGCGGTGGCGTCGGTCGCGGGGTTGCGATGAGCAACTCTTCTTTGGTCGCGGCGCGCGATCGAGTCACGGCTGCGGAGGGCGTGGAGCTGGTGCGAAAGCCTCGGCGCGGTGAAGCTTTGAGTGGGCCTGGTGCTGGCCCAACACGAGCGAGCAGGCGGCCCGAGCATCGATAGACCTCCCATTTGCGCTTGCGGGACTCGCTTGACGCTCTCGCCTTGTGCTCGGCGGCGATGGCCTTGTCCACCAAGGTGCGGAAGTCGGGAAGTCCACAATAGAGAGCTTGTCTGTAGCTCCTCGAGACAAGCCCTCCATGAACTTCTCTGCTTGGCCTCATCGGTGGCCACCTCGGCGAGGCGTACCTCGCCAAATGGTTGAACTCATGGAGGTACTCGATCACGATTTGCGCCCTGTTTGGCGCAAGGAACTCCTTCTTCTTGACTTCATCGGTAGGCGGGGACATGGGCCCGACGGAAAGGCGACGGAACTCCTCCCACGAGACCACGTGTCCGCGGTGCATGGCGAGAAATTCTCCCACCATGAGAGTCTTGCACCCTCCAAGCGATGGGATGCGAAAAGTGCCCGCTCCTGCTCACGGGCGAGCAACGTTGAGCTTCCGCTCAACGGCGCGGCCGATCGTCGGCGTCCAAGGGTCCTCGGGCCGGGAGAAAGTAGGAGGCCGAGTGCGGAGAAACTCCGCAAGCCCCCACGAGCACGATGGCCACCCTCCGGATCGAGGCACGAGTGAGTGGAGGTGTTCCTCGCGATGACCTCCAACACTCTGCGGTCCTCCGAGCGGTTGCGTTCGATCGCATGAGGACTTCCGCCATGGTCGGAGGGCGGGAAGCTCCTCATCGGGACTACAGGTGATTCCGACCGCTCGGGTCCCTCCACCATCTGTTTCACTTAGACAAATTAGTTACAATCCCGAGTTAAAGAAACAAAGAAATCCAAACTCAATTTAAGAGGCTCGAAGTAACCACCAAAGAGCATAAGGCCATAAGTCACCAAATCGACTTTCCAAAGCGACTAACTCGTATGGAAGAGCAGTAATCGTTTGAGAAGACCCAAAATTTCAGAACTCACTTCTAGCTCAAACATCCCAAAAATCAAGATATAACCACCTAATAGAGTATAGGCATTTAGCTAATTTCATATCACCTCTTACCCTTTTATTCCCACAAGTTTTAGTTGAATTTACCTCTCCTTCCCTACCTTATTTACTAACCACTAGTTAGCTGTCCACATTTCTTTCTCCAAGCTCGATGGTTCCCCAAAACCAATTTAATCGATAGTGGCTAACTTTTGAAAGGAAGAGAGGAACAACTTTTCAAAACTTAAGTGAGAGTAAGGTGAGTGAGCACGCTAAGATAGGTAAGGAGTAAAATTAGAGAACCTACTTAAATTTTCAAGAACTATTTGAAAATAGGTTTTCAAAACATCCTAAAAGCGTAGAGCTAGTGGTTTCTCTGGTCAAGTATGGCTCGATACCAACTTTGTGAGGACCCGAATATTTAACTAGTAACGCTTAACCTCCAACTTGTTCTAGCATTACTAATTAAGCATTCTAAGCCTCGATGGGCATATGTTTCCCAATTGCAACATATGCACATCATCACAAAATACACATCATTTCCATACACATACATCACTAAGTTCATCAACGACATACATAAAGTAAAGTTATTACAAAGAGGGCCGACCGGCCAAATAGAACCATAAACACGAATGACAATGGAGCAAAAGCGCCATAAGATGGCTAGAACAAAAGTCGACCAGGTTAGCCATACAACCACAGGGCAACCGGCCAGGGCATAAGCTAGTCGCCCATAAGCTACCACAACACAGACTCACAAAAGTGAGGCCCTCAAGCTCACCTTCGTCCTCTGCAACAAAATAATTAAGCATAGCAACCGAGTACAAAGATTGTCTTTGTACCGCAAGGCTGACGTGTGGAATAATGGACCTATTCATATCTACATGCAAGCTTATTTAGGTGGAGGTCGTATGTCTCATTTTGCACAAAGCCAACTTTATTTGCAATAATGTAATACATTTGAAAGCAAGTTTGCAAATCTATTTTGTTGTCAACATAAAAGCGTAATAACGATACATACAAGTAACCACACAGGAAGTGACTATCCCAATAGCCACCACAACATAGCACGAATCCCGATTCGTACCACCCATCAATTTTTAATTAAAGGTTTTAGTCTAACTCTTGAAAGCTTACCCAAGCGTGTCCATAACCTAGGGCGAGGCTATTCGAATAGTTTTAACCTGCGGGGTGTACCAATGTACCCACACTTGGACCGCCTTTAAGCCACAAAGCACACTTAGAAGGTATGCCGCGCGGCTAAGTCCTAAGAGACGTTTTCCAATATTGTGTATTAACTACGAGCCGCTCGTATGGATGAAAACCCATACGCTTACATTGCAAGCCGAAAGACAACAAATCCCATCACGGGTGAAGTCTTTGGGCACTACAATGCTCCCAACGCCATCCCTCCTGCGACTCCTGCGACCGTAGCCAATACCCGCCAAAGTACTAAGTCAAGAGAGGTCCCATACCCTCTAGTGTGGTTATACGCACAAATTACTCGGATATGAGATACTCCCAAGATGTTCGGTCCTTAATTGACTCGGGCACCATTCGGTCACACCCCACAATCACACCATCATACCATTGTGCCCAAGTCTAAATCATTTTTATTTTCAGTTTTAGTTTTCATAAGTAGACATGGCACAAGGCTGAAAATCAATAACCATAATAAGTTTCATGTGATCAAGGTTATCGACAAGTCGATAACCGCCCATTTCTAGGAACTAAGCATGGCTAAGCATTTAATTCGCAACTACTAAGTGACAAGAGCTCATCCACGAACTTTAATCACAGCAATAACCTAGGCTCATGGTAGTAGAGGATAGACATTTGCTTAAGGAAATGCATCTACTAGGTAAACTAACGACAATAGTTTAACACAAGGTAGCAATGCATACATCGTAGTTGCAAACAAAATAAATACTTAAAATAAATGGGATTAAAATGGTCAAACTGCTTGCCTTGCTGCTGTTGCTCAACCTGTTGTGGAGGGTCGTTCTCAGGGTCACTGCAAATGTCGAAACCTAAGTGAAAGAGCGAAAACAACCGACAAAAACCAATAAGAGCGAAGATCACCGAAAGAACCTAAAAAACCAAAATCATCCAAATCACTTGAAATTCATACAGAAGCAAGGGTATGATTTTAGATAAACTTACCAACAAAAATCATTCCATTTGGACTAGGCATGCAAAAGATATAGCCTAAACCATTTTCTTAAGCTTTTAAAATTCAAAAACTAATTAATTGATGCTACTGTCCATATCACGAATTTCCAGAAACATTATGAACTTGGAATTTTATAGTAGATAGATAATAACATCCTAAAGTTAGCAAAATTGAGTTTGCACAATTTGGAGTTAAAATGCATTACTTATGACCTTTCTAAGTCATAAAAGTAGTACACAAGTTACATGCAAAACATGATTTTTAGAAACAGCAACATGCATACATCTAATTTTCCATAAAACTACACTAACCAAAGTTTCTAACAAAATTGGGTTTACTGTTTTGGAGTTACAGAGAAATACTTATGCATTTTCAATATAAAGAATTTGTTAGAACCTTAATTAAACTAGTCCTAAAGACATTTCGATAAAAGTGATTTACATGTGATATCATGATTCCAACCAATTTTAGATTAAAGTACACCTACTGTAGAAGCTAACAAAATTTGATTCAACAAATTTGGAGCTAAAATGAATTAGTTACACATTGTACAACATGTCAACCTTTTTCTTTTGCAAAGAAAAGGAGTTAAAGGTTTAATTCCTAAAACAATATTTTCTGAAACAGATACATACTGAAACTATTTTTAGCAGCAAGATCAGAGAAAACAAAATTACAGAAGTGGATTCAATCATTTTGGAGTTATAATGATTTAGTTATGCATTTTGAAGTTAAACAAGATTTTTAGTTCGACTATAAACCATTTCGAAATTCTAAAGCCATAACACCTATTCTCACCGAGCACTACCTAGCCACGGTGGTGTCGACGTGAGGCCGGCGTCACTTTGACTCGGTCCACGCGGGCTTGGCTCACCGAATAGCGGGGCAGCGTCACGGCGAGAATACGTTTTCAAAACAAAAGAAGCGTAAACCTACAAAATACACTATCACTTAGCGTCTAGGCCCACATGTAATAGACTCATTAGCGATTAAACACGGCATTACCGCTAACCTAATGACCTGCTCAAGATACCCTTGCGACGCGCCGACAACGAGCGAGGCGGCGAGCTTCCGGCGGTTCGCCGGCGATGAAGTCCACGGCGCGTGAACTAAGGTTTGGGATGACTCGCAATAGTGCGGCGTACGAAGCAAGAGGTCATGAGGGTTAGGTCGGCGATGCCGGCGGCGAGCTAGAGCTAAGCGGCGGCGCCCCATACGGCAAGCGTGCACCACGCGACTGGTTCGTTTCGAGTTAACTAACGCGTGCTTATGCTACTAGAGAGGTCACCGAGGCCTACGGTGGCGGGAGGTCGGGAGGCGAGGAGTCTCGCGAGCCAGGGGCGGCGATGAGGCGAAAAGAGCTCCAATGGGGACGAAGGACTGGCGAAACCAACCACGAGAGGGTCATCGGAGAGGCGCAAGAACCGAGATAGGAAGCTACAAGAGCGAAATCGGCAAGATGCTTACGAGAATCAAGTGGGAATGAGCGGTTGCAACACGGCGGAAATGAGCAAAACCTCGAATCACCAAGCCATGCGTGCATTACCGAAATGGATTGAGGTTAATGCTCAGAAACCAAGGCATGAAGTAGGGCCGCGAACAGCCGAGGTCCATACCTATTGGAGACGAAAGAGCTCGGGAATGCCAGCGATCCGCGCTGCGGGCTGCGGCGAGGGCACGAAGATGGACCCGAGCTACAGGCAAAAGGAGCTCCGCATAAGCAAAAGTGGAAGCGGCATAAACCACAACACCGATAAGGAGCACCGGGAAGGCTTACAGAGAAAAGGAGCTCGGACCGGCCTCTTCTTCCTCGGCCCGAGAGGAAGAATGAGTGAAATGGAGGCCGAGGGGTGTTATCTGCGAGTAGCGGAGTTGGCAGCGGAAGGAAGCGGAGATGCTCGAGATTGGTTCGGAGGCGGTGGATTGTGGCGTTAGCGGGTGGGGCGAGCGGCTCGGGCGCGTGGCGGCGAGCTCGGCGCGAGTCGGCGAGGTAGACGATGATCTTGACAGCGGGCCCAGTAGTCGAGACACACGGGCGGGCGTGAGGTCGGATTTAAGTGAAACACTAGGGACCGTTGGATCGAGATCAAAGGCGACAAACACGCGTGGGATTTTAAACTCCGCGAAGCGATGCGCGATCGGGATCGTTGACACACGATCGGACGGCTCGCACGCGGTGCGCTTAGTGGGTTAGGGTGAGTCGTTTCGCGAGAGACAGACCGAGCAGAGAGCGATGATGAGTCAGGGTTAGGGTTAGGTTTGACGAATTGATTTTCTTGATTTCTAGATTGACCAAAGCTTAGAAAATAGAAATAAATTTCATAAAATTGTGAAATAATTCACAGAGGTTCCTGGGATGGTCTAGAAGCCATAAAAATTTTGAAACCTCACTGTTCATGATTTTTTTTGCCTAATTTTAAATTCAAACTTACAATAGGTTATTGAAGCAAGTTTGAATTTTATGTGGATTGAGTTTAGCTCCAAAAATTTTGGAACAATTATATTTATTCATGATAATTATTATAAGATGTAAATAAATTATTTCCCAGAGTTTCACTTGAAGTAAATTCTTCCCAAAAATTATTTTAAGTGTATGCTCTTTATGTTTGACTTGTCTCCAAAAATATTCCAACAACTTCTAAAAATGGTGAAACTTTTGGAGGGTCACCCATCAACCCAAGAACTTAGGAAAAATACTCCCAGAGGATAATCACAAAATTTGGTTTGAAAATTTTTAGCGACAACAATTTCCATTAAAGAAATATGGTTCTTTTTAATTAGGAAATTATTGGGGAATAATTCTAGAAACTTTCCAAATGACTCATGAGGCAACAAAAGTTTTAAATTATCCTCACAAATTACATTTAGAACATAAATCAAAGTTTGGGATGTTACAAATCTCCCCCCCCTTACAAGAATCTCGTCCCGAGATTTAGTTCACTCGGAAAAGAAGGAAGGGTAATCTGCACGGAGACTGTGAGGACCCAGTTTATTCGACTTGTGATGCTTAGCCTTCCATTGACCCTAGCATCACAATTCAAATAAACCAAGCCTCAGGATATGTATACTTCCCAGGAATGCAGTATACACACCCCGTTACAAAATCATGTATCAAATCTATACAGCAAGAGGTTACAATATCAACACTACAATTATACAACAGAAAGGAAACACAAGATAAATAACAAACTACACAGCGGAAGCAAAAGCCATAAGATGGCGATAAATAAAAGAGCCAATTAGTGTGCCTTTACCCACAAGGCAACCAACCGGGCCGCCAAGCTAGTCGTCAAACCATGAAGACATCTCACGAAAGGAAGCCCTTGGGGCTCACCTTCTTTCTCTGCAACAAAACATTAAGCAAAGCAACCGAGTACAAAGATTGTCTTTGTACTCGCAAGACTGACGTGTAAGGGTAACTGAACTATAATTTAACTACATGCAAGCTTTATTTAAGTGGAGGGGGCTCTGGACTTATTTTTAGCAAAAAGCCGGTTTTCTTTTGCAATAATGTAATAGTTTTGAAGGCGGTTTAACAATTCAATTTTTATTTGCGAAATAACAATGATCTGAAGAAGTAGTAACAAAAGACATCACGGAGATGACCAACCCAATGGCCATCACAACAATAGTATGAACACCCGTTCATACCAACCCATCAAGTTTTAATTAAAATGTTGTAGTCTAACTCTTGAAAAGCTTACCCAAGCGTGTCCATCACCTAGGGCGAGGCTATTCGAATAGTTTTAACCTGCAGGGTGTACCATCTGCACCCACACTTGCACCGCCTTTAAGCCAAAGCACACTACCGAAGGTATCTTTGCACAGCTAAGTCCTACTGAGACTTTTTCCAATATTGTGTATTAACTACGAGCGCTCGTATGGATAGAAATCCATACGCTTACATGGTAAAGCCGAAAAGACAACTACCCACTCGGGATAAAGCTTTTGGACAACTACCATGCTCCCACCTCCATCCCTCCTGCGACCTCCTGCGACCGGAGCCAATACACGCCAAAGTACTAGGTCAAGAGAGGTCCCATATACTCTAGTGTGGTTAGCACGAAATGCTGGATAAAAATTCACTCACAAGATGTTCGGTCCTTAATTGACCGGGCACCATTCGATCACACCCAAGAATCACACCATCTTACCATTGTGCCCGTCGAAATCATTTTGTTTTTGGTTTTAGTTTTCACAATTAAACATAGCAAAAGTCTTTGAATCATAAAGTTATATAATAATTTTTATGTGATCAAAGTTATCGACTAAGTCGATAACCGCCCAATTCTACCAGTATCTAAGCATGGCTAAGCATCATATCGTAAATACAAATAAAAGGCCCTAAATCATTCACCGGCTCTAATTCACAGTGAGAATAATATTCCTAAGTCGATGGCGAGGGTGAACAATTTTCGTGGCAACAATGCAATGGGATTAACTACCTCTAATCGACAAAATTACTTTGACACAAAAGCATGCATACATACAAGTTAAACAAAATATTAGACTTGAAAATAATGGGAATGAACTGGATATGATCAAACTGCTTGCCTTTGCTTTGTTTGAGATATATGACTTCTTGCAGAGGATCACTCTCGATACCAACGTCATCTAACGATAAAAGCGCCAAAAGCGGCAATAATAAACACGTAACGCCAACAGGATCCAAAAAGTAATAACACAGAAAACATACTAAACAATTTAGATAAATTTAAAGGCACAAATTATTGGACTAGGAGTTTATTTGAATAGCTATAAATTATTGAAATAGAAATGAAGGCATAACTCTACTGTTGATTAGCTAACTAATTATTCACATATTGACTTATGATAACTTTTACCCTTCTAGGTTAACTAGGTTAAATACTAGTGGCTAAACACACTTTCTAAGTAATTTATTTTGGCACTTGATATGGCTCCATCTTACTGTTACATGGCAGCACTGCATTCCAATTCTTGCATCTTATTTAGTTCTAGCTCTTTAGGACTAAATGCTAAGGCTAACTATATCTTTTAAATACTTGAATGTGAAAAGGCATTAGCTTATTACCTGATTCAGGTTTTCCCCTCTGCACATTTATTTCATTAAGCCTTGGTCTAGCTAGGGTATTCTCTAGATCATTAAGTTCTTTAACTCATTCTTTTATTCACAATATAGTTTACTATTCATTTGGTTGTAAATGGCCACTACACATCGCTAGCCAATTTCTTCACTATTGGGCTCGGCTATTAACAAGAAGTCTAAAGATTTTGAAAGATCCACTAAATATCAATTTGCATTGTTTTGAGAACTTGACAATCCACGCCTCTAGGCTTCAAATTGAGACCATAGTTAGCTTTAAAGTTTACATTTAAGAGTGTTCTTTCAGATTAGGACACGGTAGCTAGGGATTGCTAAAAGACTAAATGGATCAAGGAACTCCTATTTACTATAATTAGTCAGCCTTTGACAAAACTGAAACTGGTCAGGTTATTGCCAAATCAGTGAAAAATTTCAGAAATGAAACTAATGTCTAACCTTCTTCCAAACCTCAACTACAAAGTTGCTAAACCATATAGAGTGACCTAATTACAAAGTTGATTAACAGAGAAATGGCTAGGAATAAGGGAGTAGACCCCACTGTCATTTCAGGTTTTCAACAGACAATTCAAGATATTGCTGAAATGAAGTGCTAATAACACAAACTGAAGTATTATTCCTAATCACCATACTTCAACAGATAATCAACTAACAATTCTTAACTTCCATACACCCACATTTTACTAACCTCATAACACCACTTATCTGGAACCCAAACAATCGCTGAACTCACTACAACAGATGAAGATCAGAGACAGCGATTCAGTTCTTCAGATACGAGCTACAGGAACCGACAGAGGAGGCTCTGCCGTGGTTCATCGCCGGCAGCTGGAGCGGCGGGGAGACCATGGCGATGGCCAAAATGGGTCTCCTAGAGTGCAAGGAGGCTAGGGATGGCGGCGGCGCAGCTCAAGAGGCTCGTGGCGCCGCCAAAGAGAAGCGGCGCCGCCGAGGTGAAAAAAGGCGGCGGCGTCGGGTGCAAGCGGAGCAAAACTAGCGAGCATGAGCACTAGTGAAGCTTAGGAACTCACCGGTGTTGTCGGGAAACCGAGATGGCGGAGTTGGCTTGGCGACGTGAGCTCGCAGTGGCGGCGGGTTCACTGTGGCGGGGTCCCTGGAGAGAAAGAGGGCACAAGTGAGTGATCGAGGAAGGTCCAGGGAGATTAGAAGGTGCTCGGGGAAGGAGGAATCGAAGAGAGGTTCGCCGGAGAAGAAGCATTGGCCGCGGTGGCGGTTTTGACCGGGGCCGGGGAAGAAGGAGTGTGCGGGGCTCCTCGGCGGATGAAACTCCGAATTACTTGAGGGGTTCGTCACTTGGAGCGATGGGCTGCGACGTGACGCGGTTGGGGGCGGCCGGATCTCACCGGAACAACCGGTATGCTAGGAGGTAGCGCGGCGGCTCGATGGTTGGCATTCGGGTCATTGCTAATTTGGAGCTCGGGTAGGTGAAGGCGGGGAAGGAGCTTGGGGAAGATGAAAAGGGGGTTGAGGCGGCTCGGGCTGGCCTCCTTATAAGCGAATTGAGGCGGAGACGCCGATGGCGAGACGATGGCATTGGCGGCGACAAGGTTGGCGAGATTGAAGACACGGCGTGGGCGCAAGACTTGACCGGCCGGCATAGGGATGGCACAGGCTCGGCGATACCGTGGTCAGGGAGAAAACCGCGGGCGAGGCTGCGGTGGCGTGGCACGGCTCAAGCGGCGCGGCGCATGCTGCGGCGCGTGGCGATGGAGCGGCGGGCCGTTGTTGGCGCGAAGGCGTGGTGGAGGAAGAACCCGTCGGGTGGGGCCCGAAGGTCGATGGGAGAGAAAGGGTGGCTTAGTGCGAGTCGGTCGGTCAAACCGAGTGACGAAAAAGGTCGGTCGGAGGAACGATTGCTCGGGCTAGGATTTGGGTTTTAAATTTTGACGAAAAATATACAAGTTTGACTAGCCGATTGAGGTAGAATTAAAATTGAAAAATTTGAAACTTTTGTGGACACTGAGAATCAACTAAGACTTAGGAAAAATAATTTCAAACACTTTGTATTTGAAAATTTGTCGAATTAATTTATTTTCAAATCTGCAATAGTGATTTGATTTGAATTTTGGTGAAGCCAAATCACTTCTAAAAATTTGGTAAAAATAATTATAACTCAGGATAAATCATCTAGTATTTGATTAAATTATTTTTGGAAATTTTTATTCTTACATTTTTCTGAATTCAATTAGAAATAGAATTTAAGTTTAAAGATTTTAAAAAAATTCAACACAAACTTTAATACAATCTTCAAAATTTTAAAATTGTGCACAAGATTTTGGAAACCATGAGCATGAACAAGAGATACAACCAAAAGTTTTAAATTTTAATATTTTTATACATTGAAAATACAATCCCTAATTTGGGTCACATACAAATCTACCCCCTTAAAATGAATCTCGTCCGAGATTAGGTGAGTTCTAAGTCGGAACGAAGACGTGGCAACCTAGGTGGGTTTGGTCACGTGGTCATACTTCGGATCTCGATGCGAGCCGAACTCAACTTCGAATCTGGAGAGGTTATTCAGAAGCTTTAGGTTCTAAAGTGGGAAGCTTTGTTAAAGGATTTCTAATGTCCCTTTAATAAGTGTTTCCTAAGTGGTTCTTTTCAACTCTAAACGAAATGCACCATCTGTTGTCTTGATTTCCTTCAGAGATAGTGCTAGAAGATCACGACGCAGTATCCTGACGTTGCTGCTACATTTTCCTTTCCATTGCTTTGTTTAACCTTTCCTTTCTTGATTCGAAGATAATTTGACATCATACTTCACGTCGTCTTCTGGTAGTACGAAGGGCTCGGCTCCACTTAGTCGACCAAAAGGGGCATCGATCGATAGGACAGAAAGACTGGTTAGATGGTAATCTAGTATCAACACCAGGATTCAGCGTAGAAAAGAGAAGTCAAGCAAGGTTTTAAGGTGGTCTCACTTAACCTCACTTATCTGGTTCTATTTGCTTGGCTGGGACAGGAAATACACAGGATTAATGCACGAGGGGATGCATGTGTGCAATTCAGTCCTAAGGCAATTTTAAATTTTTGGTTAATGAGAGTGCAAATGCTGACATGCTTGCTTACATGCTTCTTGTTCTATGCAACTTGACTAACACGACATTCTTTAAGTTAATTTAGAAACTATATGCATGATCGAAGTATAGGAATCAAGATGCCTAACAAGTATTTTGAGGTATCTTCTACCCCCCTTAAATATGTTTGATGCATAAAGGATGAGGAAGGAAAGAATGAACACGGTGAGGAGCAGCACTTTGTGTATGCATTTTAATTCTAACATGTACTAACTACTCCAAAAGGTTCCGACATAGTTGCTATACATGCCGTCCATAGGCGTTGTGCAACTACTTGGAACAAAGAGAGCAAATGGTTACAAAATCTAACGTCTATATCCTAAGTAATACCATTAGGGTGTAGATATACTCTATGAATAAACCCTAATTTAATTCTAATATCGCAATAAGGCATCGTCTAGGGGAAATTGACATTACCCTAACCCGATTGCAATCACATAACAATAAATGAACTCCAAATGTTCGTATGAAAGCATAAGATCAGTGCAAAATTACAAAGCAAAAGATTTGCCTCCCGGCACGACTAACTCGTATTGAATGAACGAGCAATCGTTTAGGATGATAGAATTTTAGAACACACATCAAGTTATATCGCATCTAACGTGCATGGTAAAAACCATATAAGGGTGCATTGGGCATTAGCCATCTAATATCACATCTTACCCTTTTAATCCCATGAGTTTTAGTTGATTTAACATCTCATTTTTAACCTTAACGACGAACTAAGTGCTCGCAGTTCCGAAACTTGTGTTTGCTGTCCGGATCCTTAGATCCGAGCTCCGAGATGTGCTTCAACTCTTCACAACCAACGCTTCGTGTTTTTAACACTCATTATTCCCCAGACCAAATTTAACCGATAATCAACTAACTTTGAAAGGAGAAGAGAGGGAACAACTTTTCAAAACTTAACAAGAATAAGGCAAGATGAGCAGGCTAAGATAGGTAAGGAGTAAAATCGAGAACTTACTTAAGCTTTCATAATCCACTTGTCATTTTGAAAATAAGTTTTTCAAAATATCCTAATGACGACCAAGCTAGGGTTTCTACGGTCAAGACAAACTGATACCAACTTTGTGAGGACCCAGTTTATTCGACTTGTAATGCTTAGCCTTCCATTGACCCTAGCATCACAATTCAAATAAACCAAGCCTCAGGATATGTATACTTCCCAGGAATGCAGTATACACACCCCGTTACAAAATCATGTATCAAATCTATACAGCAAGAGGTTACAATATCAACACTACAATTATACAACAGAAAGGAAACACAAGATAAATAACAAACTACACAGCGGAAGCAAAAGCCATAAGATGGCGATAAATAAAAGAGCCAATTAGTGTGCCTTTACCCACAAGGCAACCAACCGGGCCGCCAAGCTAGTCGTCAAACCCGCAGCACATCTCACGAAAGGGAAGCCCTTGGGGCTCACCTTCTTTCTCTGCAACAAAAACATTAAGCAAAGCAACTGAGTACAAAGATTGTCTTTGTACTCGCAAGACTGACGTGTAAGGGTAACAGAACTATAATTTAACTACATGCAAGCTTTATTTAAGTGGAGGGGGCTCTGGACTTATTTTTAGCAAAAAGCCAGTTTTCTTTTGCAATAATGTAATAGTTTTGAAGGCAGTTTTAACAATTCAATTTTTATTTGCAGAAATAACAAATGATGATGAAGTAGTAACAAAAAGACATCCTGGAGATGACCAACCCAATGGCCATCACAACAATAGTATGAACACCCGTTCATACCAACCCATCAAGTTTTAATTAAAATGTTGTAGTCTAACTCTTGAAAAGCTTACCCAAGCGTGTCCATCACCTAGGACGAGGCTATTCGAATAGTTTTTAACCTGCAGGGTGTACCACTGTACCCACACTTGAGCACCGCCTTTAAGCCAAAGCACACTACCAGAAGGTATCTTTGTACAGACTAAGTCCTACGAGACTTTTTCCAATATTGTGTATTAACTACGAGCCGCTCGTATGGATAGAAATCCATACGCTTACATGGTAAAGCCGAAAAGACAACTACCCACTCGGGATAAAGCTTTTGGACAACTACCATGCTCCCACCTCCATCCCTCCTGCGACCTCCTGCGACCGGAGCCAATACACGCCAAAGTACTAGGTCAAGAGAGGTCCCATATACTCTAGTGTGGTTAGCACGCGAAATGCTGGATAAAAATTCACTCACAAGATGTTCGGTCCTTAATTGACCGGGCACCATTCGATCACACCCAAGAATCACACCATCTTACCATTGTGCGTCGTCGAAATCATTTTGTTTTTGGTTTTTAGTTTTCACAATTAAACATAGCAAAAGTGCTGAATCATAAAGTTATATAATAATTTTTATGTGATCAAAGTTATCGACTAAGTCGATAACCGCCCAATTCTACCGGTATCTAAGCATGGCTAAGCATCATATCGTAAATACAAATAAAAGGCCCTAAATCATTCAGGGCTCTAATTCACGATGAGAATAATATTCCTAAGTCGATGGCGAGGGTGAACAATTTTGTGGCAACAATGCAATGGGATTAACTACCTCTAATCGACAAAATTACTTTGACACAAAAGCATGCATACATACAAGTTAAACAAAATATTAGACTTGAAAATAATGGGAATGAACTGGATATGATCAAACTGCTTGCCTTTGCTTTGTTTGAGATATATGACTTGCTGCAGAGGATCACTCTCGATACCAACGTCATCTAACGATAAAAACTGCCAAAAGCGAAAAACAGCGAATAAACACCAGAACGCCAACAGGATCCAAAAAGTAATAACACAGAAAACATACTAAACAATTTAGATAAATTTAAAGGCACAAATTATTGGACTAGGAGTTTATTTGAATAGCTATAAATTATTGAAATAGAAATGAAGGCATAACTCTACTGTTGATTAGCTAACTAATTATTCACATATTGACTTATGATAACTTTTACCCTTCTAGGTTAACTAGGTTAAATACTAGTGGCTAAACACACTTTCTAAGTAATTTATTTTGGCACTTGATATGGCTCCATCTTACTGTTACATGGCAGCACTGCATTCCAATTCTTGCATCTTATTTAGTTCTAGCTCTTTAGGACTAAATGCTAAGGCTAACTATATCTTTTAAATACTTGAATGTGAAAAGGCATTAGCTTATTACCTGATTCAGGTTTTCCCCTCTGCACATTTATTTCATTAAGCCTTGGTCTAGCTAGGGTATTCTCTAGATCATTAAGTTCTTTAACTCATTCTTTTATTCACAATATAGTTTACTATTCATTTGGTTGTAAAATGGCCACTACACACTGCTAGCCAATTTCTTCACTATTGGGCTCCAGCTATTAACAAGAAGTCTAAAGATTTTGAAAGATCCACTAAATATCAATTTGCAGACTGTTTTCAGAACTTGACAACAGTCCACTGCCTCTAGGCTTCAAATTGAGACCATAGTTAGCTTTAAAGTTTACATTTAAGAGTGTTCTTTTCAGATTAGGACACTGGTAGCTAGGGGATTGCTAAAAGACTAAATGGATCAAGGAACTCCTATTTACTATAATTAGTCAGCCTTTGACAAAACTGAAACTGGTCAGGTTATTGCCAAATCAGTGAAAAATTTCAGAAATGAAACTAATGTCTAACCTTCTTCCAAACCTCAACTACAAAGTTGCTAAACCATATAGAGTGACCTAATTACAAAGTTGATTAACAGAGAAATGGCTAGGAATAAGGAGTAGACCCCTTTGTCATTTCAGTTTTCAACAGACAATTCAAGATATTCTTTGAAATGAAGTGCTAATAACACAAATGAAGTATTATTCCTAATCACCATACTTCAACAGATAATCAACTAACAATTCTTAACTTCCATACACCCACATTTTACTAACCTCATAACACCACTTATCGGAACCCAAACAATCGTTGAACTCACTACAATGAGATGAAGATCGAGACGCGATTGATTCTTGATATCGAGCTACGAGAACCGACAGAGGAGGCTCGCCGTGGTTCATCGCCGGCGGTGGAGGCGGCGGGAGACCATGGCGATGGCCAAAATGGGTCTCCTAGAGTGCAAGGAGGCTAGGGATGGCGCGCGCGCAGCTCAAGAGGCTCGTGGCGGCGCCGCCAGCAGCGGCGCGGCGGCCGAGGGGTGAAAAGGCGGCGGCGTCGGTGCAAGCGAGCAAAACTAGCGAGCATGAGCACTAGTGAAGCTTAGGAACTCACCGGTGTTGTCTGGGAAACCGAGATGGCGGAGTTGGCTTGGCGGCGTGAGCTGCAGTGGCGGCGGGTTCAACGTGGCGGGTCCTGAGAGAAAGAGGGCACAAGTGAGTGATCGAGGAAGGTCCAGGGAGATTAGAAGGTGCTCGGGGAAGGAGGAATCGAAGAGAGGTTCGCCGGAGAAGAAGCATTGGCCGCGGTGGCGGTTTTGACCGGGGCCCGGGAAGAAGGAGTGTGCGGGGCTCCTCGGCGGATGAAACTCCGAATTACTTGAGGGGTTCGTCACTTGGAGCGATGGGCTGCGACGTGGACGCGGTTGAAGCGGCGGATCTCACCGGAACAACCGGTATGCTAGGAGGTAGCGCGGCGGCTCGATGGTTGGCATTCGGGTCATTGCTAATTTGGAGCTCGGGTAGGTGAAGGCGGGGAAGGAGCTTGGGGAAGATGAAAAGGGGGTCGAGGCGGCTCGGGCTGGCCTCCTTATAGGCGAATTGAGGGCGGAGACGCCGATGGCGAGACGATGGCATTGACGGCGACGGCAAGGTTGGCAGCATTGAAGACACGACGTGGGCGCAAGACTTGACCGGGCCGGCATAGGGATGGCCTGGGCTCGACGATACCGTGGTCAAGGGGAGAAAACCGCGGGCGAGGCTGCGGTGGCGTGCACGGCTCAAGCGCGCGGCGCATGCACTGCAGGCGCGTGGCGATGGGCGCCGGCGGTTTGTTGGCGCGCGAAGGCGTGGTGGAGGAAGAACTCGCCGGGTGGGGCGAAGGTCGATGGGAGAGAAAGGGGTGGCTTAGTGCGAGTCGGTCCGGTCAAACCCGAGTGACGAAAAGGTCCGTCGGAGGAGCAAAGGTTTCGGGCTAGGATTTGGGTTTTAAATTTTGACCGAAAAATATACAAGTTTGACTAGCCGATTGAGGTAGAATTAAAATTCGAAAAATTCTGAAACTTTTTGTGGACACTCTGAGAATCAACTAAGACTTAGGAAAAATAATTTCAAACACTTTGTATTTGAAAATTTGTCAGAATTAATTTATTTTCAAATCTGCAATAGTGATTTGATTTGAATTTTGGTGAAGCCAAATCACTTCTAAAAATTTAGTAAAAATAATTATAACTCAGGATAAATCATCTAGTATTTGATTAAATTATTTTTGGAAATTTTTTATTCTTACATTTTTCTGGAATTCAATTAGAAATAGAATTTAAGTTTAAAGATTTTAAAAAAAAATTCAACACAAACTTTAATACAATCTTCAAAATTTTAAAATTGTGCACAAGATTTTGGAAACCATGAGCATGAACAAGAGATACAACCAAAAGTTTTTAAATTTTAATATTTTTATACATTGAAAATACAATCCCTAATTTGGGGCTGTTACAGAGACGATCTTCTCGCTCCCAAGTTGCTTCATCTTCAGAATGATTTGCCCACTGGACTTTAAGAAATTTGATGGAACGGTTTCTTGTTCTCCGTTCAGCTTCCTCAAGGATGCGAAAAGGGCGCCTGTGATAGGTCAAGTCTTCTTGTACATCGAGACCTTCCAAAGGAGCTTCCTCATTCGGGACGCGGAGACACTTCTTCAGTTGGGACACATGGAACACATCATGTACCCCCTCAAGTGTCACTGGCAACTCAAGCCTATAAGCAACAGCTCCCACTCTCTCGATGACGCGATAAGGCCCAACATATCGGGGAGCCAACTTGCCCTTGATGCCGAAACGCTGATGGCCCTTCAATGGTGAGACTTTGAGATACACAAAGTCATTGGGCTCAAATCTCAACTCACGGCGACGGCGACCGCATAGCTCTTACGCTGGGTGGGCGTGCGCAGATGCTCATGAATCAGCTGAACCTGACTTTCGGCATCGTTGATCAAGTTCGACCAAAACCGCCGCTCACGATTCGACCGGTTCAATGGGGTTGCACCTCCTCCCATATAAAGCCTCAAATGGTGCCATGCCAAGACTAGCTGAAAAGTCGTTATTGTAGGAGAACTTCGGCAAGCGGAAGGCACTTCTCCCAATTCTTCCCATAAGAAAGGACACAAGCTCAAGCATGTCCTCCAAACACAGTTGACTCTCTCCGTCGACCATCACCGAGGATGGTAAGTGAATCGAAAGAAAGACGTGTCCCCATGGCCTCCTCGCAAGCGATGCCAAAACCGAGAAGTAAAAGAGAACCACGGTCCGACACAATCGTTCGTGGCACACCATGCGAGCACACAATGTGGGATACATAGAGATCCGCCAACCGATCGACACCGAGGTTGGTGCGCACCGCGAAAAATGGGCCACCTTCGTCAACCGATCAATGACAACCGGATGGCGTCCTTCCCGGATGAAATGCGGGCGGACCGGTGATGAAATCCATACCAGCGAATCCCACTTCCATTCGCGCGAGCAAAGGTGAAGAAGACCTGCTGTCGCCGATGCTCGCCTTCACACGACAAAGACACGCCGCACTCGCAACGAACTCGCAATCTCCGCTTCATACGGGTCCACCAAAATCTCGACGAAGGTCTGATACATCTTGGTAGCCCGGGATGGATAGACAAAGGAGAATAATGGGCTTGCGGAGAATCAAGTCCCGCAACTCCATGACCTTAGGAACCACAAGACGCCGCCCAAACCATACAACGCCATGTTCATCCTCCGAAAAGCACTTGGCTATCCATCCTTGATGTTACGCTGATCGGCTCACACCCACATCTCAGATTTGTGCGCCTTGATTTGGTCCACGAGGTTGGCTGCATGACCAAGGTAGCAAGAGAACCGTGCTCAACCAAACCCAAATTGAGGCGCTGAAATTACGAAATGAGGGTAGGCTGTTGCTCTTGGAGCATCAACATGTTGCAATACACCTTCCGACCGAGTGCATCCGCAACAACATTGGCCTTGCCGGATGATCTGAATGCCCATATCATAGTCCTTGATCAATTCCAACCATCTTCTTTGCCCGAGGTTCAGATCCGGTGAGTGAACAAGTACTTCAAGCTCTTGTGGTCGAATACACCTCAACGGTTACCAATCGATAATGCCGCCAAATCTTGAGTGCATGAACCACGCGACTAGCTCCAAATCATGAGTAGGATAGTTGAGTTCATGAGGCCTCAAGCGCCGTGATGCATAGGCCACAACCTTGCCCTCCTGCATGAGAACACAACCAAGACCACGACGAGAAGCATCACAATAGATATCAAAACTCTTGTGAATATCGGGAGAACAAGCACGGGGTGAGGTCAACCGCTTCTTGAGTTCAAAGCTCACATCACAAGCGGTGGACCACTCAAACTTTTGTCTTTCTTGAGCAATTCGGTCATCGGCCGCAATCTTGGAGAAATTCTCGATAAATCGCGATAGTAGCCGCCAAACTAAGAAAACTCGCACATCGGTGACCGACTTGGTGACCCAAGACAAAGACATCCACGACTTTGCTAGGATCCACGGCTACACCCCTCTGAAAGAACATGGCCCAAGAATGCCACTTGCTTCAACGAACTCGCACTTGCTGAACTTCGCATACAAACTGGTGCTCACGCAGCTTGCCCAACACAAGCTTAAGATGCTCCAGCATGCTCTTCATTGCTCTTGGAGTAGATAAGAATATCATCAATGAAAACCACCACAAACTTATCCAAATACTCCATGAATATTGAATTCATAAGGTTCATGAATAAAGCGGGAGCATTAGTTAAGCTAAAAGACATGACGGTGTACTCGTAAAGACCATAACGAGTAGTGAAAGCCGTCTTGGGATATCTTCACTCGATTCGGACTGATGATAGCCCAATCTCAAATCAATCTTCGAGAACACAGGCTCCACCAAGCGATCAAAGAGATCATCAATACGAGGCAAAGGATACTTGTTCTTTACCGTCACCTCATTAAGCGGACGGTAATCAACACACACACTGTGATGTCTTGTCCTTCTTCTTTACAAAAATAGCTGGACAACCCCAAGGAGATGAGCTAGGACGAATGAAACCCTTCTCTTGCAGCTCACCTAGTTGCTTCTTCAACTCCGCCAACTCATTCGGAGGCATTGATGCAGCGCCTTAGAAATCGAGCGACAGGCAGCAACTCGATCACGAACTCCAAGCCTCGAGCAGGAGGCATCCCGGCAAGTCTTCGTGAAATACATCCACATAATCACAAGCAGTAGGAACATCTTGGATCTCGAGTGGCTCCACTTCAAGTGCACCGAGAAAGGGTTCTATAATCGCTGGAAAACCCAACTTGTTCACCTGAAGAACTGGTGAGGTAGACAATCCTCCTGGCACAATCGATTTGCCCCAAGTGTCGGGACAACCAATCCATGCCAAGGATCACATCCAGGCGCGCCGAATTGAGTAGAATAAGACTCGCCAAGAATCCCACTCCTTCAATGTGGATAGGAACATCTGGCGGACTGAGTCGCCTCTCATTTCGAACCCGGAGCGAATAAGTAGTGGAATCCCCAAAGGAACACGGTGAAGCCCACAATCAACGACAAGCGACCTCGAAATAAGCGAGTGCGAGGCTCGAGTCAAATAAAGCGTAGCAGGATGTAAATTGACAAGAAGCGCACCCAACACCACGTCGGGCGCCTCGTGCCTCCTCACCGAGATATGATTGACTCGGCGCTCCCCAAGCCGGGGTCTTACGGTCGCGGTGACCACTCCCTTGCCGCGTCCTCCATTAGGACGAGGGCGCTCCGATCTTCTTAGGGCAACTACTCGCGTAGTGGCCCTTGTTGTGGCGAGAAAGCGGTGGCGTCGGTCGCGAGGTTGCGATGAGCAACTTCTGGCTGGTCGCAGCGCGCGTGGATCGAGTCACGGCTGCGGAGGGCGTGGAGTGGTGCCGAAAGCCTCGGCGGTGAAGCTCGAGTGGGCCTGGTGCTGGCCCAACACGAGCAGCGAGCAGGCGGCCCGAGCGGTGATAGACCTCCCATTTGCGCTTGCGGACTCGCTTGACGCTCTCGCCTTGTGCTCGGCGGCGATGGCCTTCTCCACCAAGGTGCGGAAGTCGGGGAAGTCCACAATAGAGAGCTTGTCCTGTAGCTCCTCAGACAAGCCCTCCATGAACTTCTCCTGCTTGGCCTCATCAGTGGCCACCTCAGCAGGAGCGTACCTCGCCAAATGGTTGAACTCATGGAGGTACTCAGTCACAGATTTGCGCCCCTGTTTGGCGCAAGGAACTCCTTCTTCTTGACTTCATCGGTAGGCGGGGACATGGGCCCGACGGAAAGCTGACCGGAACTCCTCCCACGAGACCACGTGTCCCGCAGGCTGCATGGCGAGGAAATTCTCCCACCATGAGAGTGCTGCACCCTCCAACTGATGGGATGCGAAAAGTGCCCGCTCCTGCTCCTGGCACTGAGCAACGTTGAGCTTCCGCTCAACCAGACGCAGCCAGTCGTCGGCGTCCAAGGGGTCCTCGGACCGGGAGAAAGTAGGAGGCTGAGTACGGAGAAACTCCGCAAGCCCCCCACGAGCCTGATGGCCACCCCCTCCGGATCGAGGCACGAGTGAGTGGAGGTGTTCCTCGCGATGACCTCCAACACTCTGCGGTCCTCCGAACGGTTGCGTTCGATCTGCATGAGGACTTCCGCCATGGTCGGAGGAGGGGGAAGCTCCTCATCGGGACTACCTGGCTGATTCCGACCGCTCCGGGTCCCTCCAGCCATCCTGTTTCACTTAGACAAATTAGTTACAATCCCGAGTTAAAGAAACAAAGAAATCCAAACTCAATTTAAGAGGCTCAGAAGTAACCACCAAAGAGCATAAGGCCATAAGTCACCAAATCGACTTTCCAAAACGACTAACTCGTATGGAAGAGCAGTAATCGTTTGAGAAGACCCAAAATTTCAGAACTCACTTCTAGCTCAAACATCCCAAAAATCAAGATATAACCACCTAATAGAGTATAGGCATTTAGCTAATTTCATATCACCTCTTACCCTTTTATTCCCACAAGTTTTAGTTGAATTTACCTCTCCTTCCCTACCTTATTTACTAACCACTAGTTAGCTGTCCACATTTCTTTCTCCAAGCTCGATGGTTCCCCAAAACCAATTTAATCGATAGTGGCTAACTTTTGAAAGGAAGAGAGGAACAACTTTTCAAAACTTAAGTGAGAGTAAGGTGGTGAGCACGCTAAGATAGGTAAGGAGTAAAATTAGAGAACCTACTTAAATTTTCAAGAACTATTTGAAAATAGGTTTTCAAAACATCCTAAAGGCGGCCGAGCTAGTGGTTTCTACGGTCGGTATGGCTCGATACCAACTTTGTGAGGACCTGAATATTTAACTAGTAACAGCAACCTCCAACTTGTTCTAGCATTACTAATTAAGCATTCTAAGCCTCGATGGGCATATGTTTCCCAGAACTGCAACATATGCACATCATCACAAAATACACATCATTTCCATACACATACATCACTAAGTTCATCAACGACATACATAAAGTAAAGTTATTACAAAGAGGGCCGACCGGCCAAATAGAACCATAAACACGAATGACAATGAAGCAAAAGCGCCATAAGATGGCTAGAACAAAAGTCGACCGGTTAGCCATACAACCACGGAGCAACCGACAGGCCGCCAAGCTAGTCGCCCATAAGCTACCACAACACAGCTCACAAAAGTGAGGCCCTCAAGCTCACCTTCGTCCTCTGCAACAAAATAATTAAGCATAGCAAGCGAGTACAAAGATTGTCTTTGTACCCGCAAGACCGACGTGTGGAATAATGGACCTATTCATATCTACATGCAAGCTTATTTAGGTGGAGGTCGTATGTCTCATTTTGCACAAAGCCAACTTTATTTGCAATAATGTAATACATTTGAAAGCAAGTTTGCAAATCTATTTTGTTGTCAACATAAAAGCGTAATAACGATACATACAAGTAACCACACAGAAGTGACTATCCCAATAGCCACCACAACATAGCACGAATCCCGATTCGTACCACCCATCAATTTTTAATTAAAGGTTTTAGTCTAACTCTTGAAAGCTTACCCAAGCGTGTCCATAACCTAGGGCGAGGCTATTCGAATAGTTTTAACCTGCGAGGGTGTACCAATGTACCCACACTTGATCGCCTTTAAGCTCTCAGAATGTGACCCTAACTTGGGGTTTGTAATTCAAATGTAAAATTTTGAGGAGAAATAAAAACTTTTGTTGTCTCTTCAAATCATTTGGAAGTTTTCCAAATTTTCCCTAGCAATTTCCAATTTTCTAGAAGTTAATTCTTGTGATTGGAAATTGTTGTCATCAAATTATTAGCCTTCAAACTTGTGATCATCCTCTGCAAATATTTTTCCTAGCATCTTGATCATCCTATCTACCTCCCTGAATTATTTCACAATTTTTAGATTTTATTTGCTATTTCAAATGGCCAAGTCAAACTAGTTGAAAATCTGGTCAAACCCTAGGTCAGCATGCTTGTGAATTTTCTGCAGAATTTTTCAGTGCATAAAAAGTTCTGGAAAATTTATGCAATGTTGATCTCTGTCTCAAGTAACTACCATAAAAATTTCAGAATTTTTGGAGCTCAGGAACTACCTCTAAAAAATTCCCCAAACCTTCTCTGTCTTTTAAATCAAATTCTAAAAACACTGTTCCTCGGGCCCGAACCCAACTCAGGCTCGAGTCAGACTCGCACCACTTGGCTCGGTCGCGTCAACTAAACGTACCGCTCGAGTCCAATCGATCGTGACCGTCCGATGTAAATCGAACGATCCACGTCGCGTGCGCAACCGACCTGTCCGAATGCATACATCGATCTCAGCCGTCCGTTTTAGATCCAACGGTCGGTGCGTTGCTGATCAAATCAAACCACCGGTTCGCACCGCTTCGTCGGCGACATATGGGTCCCACTGTCGGGTTCTTCCTCGCCGACTCCGCGCCTCGGAGCTCGGCGATCGCGCATGCGTGCCACGCACTCGTGCCGCTGCGCGGGGGCGCGTGTCCGCCTCGAGGATCACACAAGTCCATCTACCTCATAGGGTCGTCCATTCCTTCGCGACCATTCTTGCGCCCTCTCCGCCCATTTCTTAGCCGGCGGAGAAAAACTTCGAGCGTAGCGCCGCCGTTCGAGCCGCCCTTGAGCGCGACCGCACCATCGTGTTCCTCTTGCCTCGCCGCCTCCATTTTGCCTATTCGGGTCCTTGGCGTCCGGTGGATCGCCAAGGGCGATATCGTCGTCTCCGCCTCGGCGATCTCGATCCGTGAGCTCGTTTGCGACTGGTGAGTTTCGGCTCCGCCACCTAGTCCCTTAGGATCGCATTGATGCCCGAGTCTAACGGTGGGCTTGTTTACGCCTTTTGTGCATCGTTGCGGGCGTGCGACCAATTCTTCTCAAGCTCGGTTTCGCGCCGTGGAAATTCCGGTCACCTCGGGCTTTCTTCGTCGGCGTTATCGTGTGCTCCTTGCTCACGGTGTTGAGGCGGCTTAAGCACACCTTCCGAGTCTTCTAGAAGCCCGTATCGCCTTCTCGCGTGGACCGTGCTTTCTTCTCGCCTCGCCGTCGTGAGCTCATCTCGTCGACCATCGGGCTCGCGTCACCGTCATCGAGTTCGCTAGGTCCTGCGAACCCGAAGGTACCACTCTTTCGCCGAAACCTCTGGTTTGCTAGATCGGTTCTTGGCGGCACCGCGTGCCGTCTTCGCCGGTGAACCGCGGTGATGATTTGTTTGACTCTAATCATGTCTACCTTGAGTCTGTCTTGTGGGCCCTTGCGGTTGTCGCGTTTAGAAATCGTTTAATCCAACCGTTGCATTTCACTTTGAGTCTGTCATGTGGGCGGAATGTCGGTTAGGGTTTGTGTAGTTTCCTATCGTCTTCTCTGTTGGGAAGCGTATTTCTCTGTAATGGGTATGTTAGGTTTGCACTTTGGTAAGCGAAGGCGTATTCTTAGAATACGCCCGACGTCACTTTCGTGGCCGGCTGTTACGGTCGACATTTTCGCGTGAGCCCATTGTCGGTGTGCGGGGCTAGATAGCTGTGGGTAGAAAAAGGATTTAATGCTTTAGTATTTACGTAATATGTTTTCTGTTGCCTTTGTTAATTCATTTAAACTTAGAAAATGCATAACTAATTCAATTTTATCCAAATTGCGTGAATCCAGTGCTGTTTATTTTCATTTCAAATGTATTATTTACTAAAATTAGTTTCATCCATGTCTCTGTAGCAAAAATCTGTTAATTAATAAAATGATGTTTTATGTATCTTCTAGATTAGAAAATGCATATCTCTTTCAATATTTGTCCAAATCCAGTGAAACCAATTTTGTAATTTGTCATTTTTAATGTACTAATTATTAGGATAGGTTATATACACTGTTTCTGTTCATGAAAATTTGTTAAGTAATTAACTAGTGTTTTGATGTGTTTTTAGCTTAGGAAATTCATAGAAAATTCTTAATAACTTAAAATGAATTGCTCTCTGCTTCTTAAATTTTGTTATATCATGCTTAGGCTGCTGGGAAAAGTTTGGTGTGTTTTGTTTTTGTTGTATTGTTTGAGTTTGGTCAGTGTTATTCGTTCTTATTCGCTGTTTTGTTCAATCGTTAGGATTCGATATTTGCGGCAACCACGAGAGCGATCCTCCATAACATATTGAGCAACGATGGCCGGGCAAGCGGTTTGATCATGATAATCCCAGTATTTTAAAGTCTAATATTTTGTTTCATTTGTATGTATGCATTGCTTAATTTGTGTTAAATTGATTAGTTAAATCCGTAGTTTGCATATCTGTAGACAAAATATTGATCTCTACTACGAGCCTAGGTTATTTCTTGTGATTAGAGATCATTGGATGATCTCTTATCACTTAGTAGATCCGGTCAACTTGCTTAGACATGCTTAGCTATCGGTAGAAGCTGGGCGGTTATCGACTTTAGTCGGTAACCTTGATCACCTAAAATTTACTATAGCTTTATGTTTTAGCATTTACTGCTATGTTTAATTGCAAAACTAAAAATGAAAACAAAATAATTTAGACTTGGGCACAATGGTATGTTGGTGTGATCTGTTGGGTGTGGTGGAAAGGTGCAGAGTCGATTAAGGACCGAGTTACTTGCGCCACCGTCTTGAGCATTTTGCGTGCTAACCACACTAGAGTATATGGGACCTCTCTTGACCTAGTACTTTGGCGTGTATTGGCTCGGGTCGCAGGAGGTCGCGGGAGGGACGGAGGTGGGAGCATGGTAGTTGTCAGAAAAGCTTTATCTGAGTGGGTAGTTGTCTTTTGGCTTTACCATGTAAGCGTATGGATTTCTATCCATACGGCGGCTCGTAGTTACTACACAATATTGGAAAAAGTCTCGTAGGACTTAGCCGTGCAACATACCCGGAGTGTGTTTTGGCTTAAAGGCGATGCGAAGTGTGGGTACATTGGTACACCCTGCGGGGTTAAAACTATTCGAATAGCCTCGTCCTAGGTTATGGACACGCTCAGTATCGCCCGTAAGAACTAGACTACAACATTTAAATTAAAATTTGATGGGTGAGTACGAATCGGGATTCGTGCTATTGTTGTGGTGACTATTGGGATAGTCACTTCTAGAACATTTATCTTTAGCTTTTGTTATTATTACCCTTCTTGTATTTCAATCTTAAAAATGAATTGCAAACTTGCCTTTAAACTGTATTACCTTATTGCAAGCGAAAATTGGCTTTGTGCAAATGAAACATATGGCCTCCACTAAACAAGCTGCATGTAGCATATGAGCAGTGCGCTAGTTCACACGTCAGTCTTGCGGGTACAAAGACAATCTTTGTACTCGGTGCTTTGCTTAATGTTTTTGTTGCGAGAGGAAGAAGGTGAGCCTCGGGGCCTCATACGTGAGTGTCTTTGTCGCTTAAGTGGTGGTGACGACTAGTCTTGGCGGTCGGTCGGATGCCTTGTGGGTTGAAGGCACTTGATTGGCTTTGTTTATAGCCATTTTATGGCACTTTTGCTTCATTTGTCGTTCTTATTATTTGTGTATCTTGTGGCGATCGGCCATTGTGCATAATATCTTTGCTATTTGTTTATCTTCCGTTTGGAAGTGTGGTGTTTGGACTCTATGTGTGGAATGGAGTTGATGTCTAATTTTGTAGGGTGTGTATCTTGCTTTGCAGGAAGTATACATATCTCGAGATCGATTTATTTGATTTGTGATGCTTGGACCGGTGGTTGGTTAAGCATTACAAACCAAATAAGCCAGAGTCCCTAAAGTTGGTATCGAGCCATTCGACCGTATAACAAGCATAGTCGTCCTTAGGGTATTTTGAAAGTCTTATTTTCAAATTATAAAAGGTTTATGAAAACTTAGGCGAGGTCTCAGATTTTACTCCTTACCTATCTTAGCCTTCTACTCTCATCTTACTCTAATTTGAGTTTAAAACTTGGTTTCTCTCTTTCCTTTCAAAAGATAGTTACTACAGGTGGAATCGACCTTTGGGAGAACCATAGATAATTAGTCTAATTAAAATTTGTGGGAGCATAAGGGTAAGATATGTATGAGTTTGCTAAGTGTCGATTTTTGTCGATTGGTTTTGTAACTTCAAAGTCTTGTGCTTGTTTTGTCTTTGTTAGCAAGTTATTTGCGATGGGTCATCAACTTCATGTTTTAGGCTATTGTTAACTTGTCTTAGTGAAGCAGGATGGCGGGAGAGCAGCGTGGCGATCAGCGAGTGGTCATGATGAGAGCTTCCCCTCCTCAGACCATGGTGAGGTGCTCGCTCGAATCGGCGAAACCGCATGGACGGGCGTGAATCTTGGAGGTTATTGCTAGGAATACCTCCACTCCTGCCGGTGGTGGCGGCCACCGGACTCGCGGGGACTTGCGAGTTCCTCGTACCACGACCGCCGACTTTCTCCGCTCTCGAGGACCTCTCGATGCGGATGATTGGCTGCGCATGGTTGGCGAAAGCTCAACATAGCTCGATGCGAGCGCGAGGATAAGGCACTCTTCGCGTCCCACCGGCTTGAGCGCGGCACTCTCATGGTGGGAGAACTATCTCGCCATGCGGCCGCGAGCCATGTGGTCGCGTGGGAGGAGTTCAGTCGACTTTTCGTCGGGCCCACATCCACGGCGGCTGATGAAGTGAAGAAGAAGGAGTTCCTCGCGCTCAAGCAAGGCGCAAATCGTGACGGAGTACCTTTACGAGTTCAATCATCGGCTCGTTATGCTCGGGAGGTGGCCTCGAGATGAGGCTAGCGGGAGAAATTTATGGATGGCTTGTCAGAGGAGCTGCAGGACAAGCTATCCATTGTGAACTTCTCGGACTTTCGGGCCTTGGTAGATAAGGCCATTGTTGCGAGCATAAGGCAAAGCGCTGGCGAGTCCATAGCGCAAATGGGGCGCATCGGTCTACTCACACGGCCTCGTTCGTCCTCGGGTGGGCGGCACGATGGCCCGTTCTTTTGCTCCACCGCGCCGAGACCATCTGCACCAGCTCCTCGCCCACCGCGGGCGTGTTTCACCCGCGTGCGCTGCGATCGGCAACGAGCGGCCTCCGCAATCCGGCCGAGGTGACTTGTTTTATTGCCACCACAAGGGCCATTATGCGAATGCACGCCTCGAGTGTTGCGGCGATCCCTCGTCCTAATGGAGGGCGCGGGCGAGGCGGTCACCGCGACCAAAAGATTATTGAGAAGACCCGAGTGCGGCGTGTCGGGTGAACCACCTTTCGGTGAGGAGGCTCGGGGCGCGGATGTCGTGATTGGTACACTTCTTGTTAATTCCGTCCTGCTGCGGTATTATTTGATTACGGAGCATCGCATTCTTTATTTCAAGATCATTTGCTGCTGTTAGTGGTCTTCGTTGTGTTCCTTTGGGAGTTCCTTTGCTCATCAGCTCTCGGAATTCGGAAATGAGAGCGTCTGCGATGTCGTGATGTTCCTATCATAGTCCAAGGAGTGGGGTTTTGGCAAACCTTATTACCTTTCGATTCGTGAGTGCGGATGTGATTCTTGGCATGGATTGGTTGTCCCAACACTTAGGCAAATCGATTGTGCGGAAGATTGTCTACCTTACGACCCTTGAGCGGCGGTCGGATTTCGCCCGCGGCTTGGGGCCACATCTATGTGTATTAGAGGCAAAGCCGGCCTTGCGATTCATGATGTTCCCATAATATCGACTTTAGGGATGTCTTTCACGAAGACTTGCGGGATGCCTCGGTTCGAGACACAGAGTTTGTCATCGAGTTCTTTGCCGTATCGCCCGATTTGAAGCGCGTGTCGGATGCCCCCAATGAGCTAGAAGAATTGAAGAAGCGGCTTGGTGAGCTCCAAGCAAAGGGTTTCATCCGTCAGTTCATCTCCTTGGGGTTGTCCGGTGATCTTTGTGAAGAAGAAGGACAAGACTTTGCGTATGTGTGTTGATTACCGTCCTCTCAATGAAGTAGCGGTGAAGAACAAATATCCTCTGCCCGCATTGATGATCTTTTGACGGTTATGCGGAGCTCGGGTGTTCTCAAGATTGATGCGAGATCGGGCTATCATCAAGTCGGATCGAGTGAGGATATTCGAAGACGGCTTTCACTACTCGTTATGGCTGTCATGAGTACACCGTCATGTCTTCGGTTTGACCAATGCTCGGCGTTGTTCATGAACCTTATGAATTCCGTATTCATGGAGTATTTGGACAAATTTGTGGTGGTTTTATTGATGACATTCTTATCTATTCCAAGGCTGAAGCGAGCATCTTTGAGCATCGAAGATTGTTTTGGGCAAATTGCGGGAGCATCAATTTGTATCACGAAGTTCGGCAAATGTGAGTTACAGTTGAAGGAAGTGGCATTTTGGGCCATGTTCTTTCGGTGGAGGAATAGTTGTAGATCCCAGCAAGGTCGGCGATGTTCTATCTTGGGGACAGCCCAAGTCGATCAGCGATGTGCGGAGTTTTCTTGGTTTAGCGGGCTACTATCGCGCTTTATCGAGAACTTCTCCAAGATCGCAAAGCCGATGGTGAATTGCTCAAGAAGGACAAGAAGTTTGTATGGTCCTCTGCTTGTGATGAGAGCTTTGGGAGCTCAAGCAACGATTGACTTCACTTGATCCTCACTCTTCACGATATCCACAAGAGCTTGATATTTATTGCGATGCCTCGTCGGGGACTTAGGTGTGTTCTTATGCGGGAAGGCAAAGCGATTGCCTATGCATCGAGCGATTGAGACCTCATGAGCTCAACTATCCCACCCATGATTTAGAGCTTCTGCGGTGGTTCATGCACTCAAGATTTGGCGGCATTATTTGATCGGTAACATTGTGAGGTGTATTCCGACCACAAGAGTTTGAAATACTTATTCACTCGGCGGATCTGAACCTCGAGCGAGAGAGATGGCTAGAATTGATCAAAGATTATGACATGGGTCTTGATATCATCTGGCAAAGCCAATGTAGTTCTTGATGCACTTAGCGAAAAGTGTATTGCAATACTTTGATGATCCAAGAGCAACAACTGCACTACTTGCGAATTTCAGCGTCTCAACTTGGGTTTGGTTGAGCACGGTTCCCTTCTTGCCACGATTGTGCAACCAACCTTGGTGGATCAAATCAAGGCGGCACGACAATCGGATGATGGTGTGGGAAAAATCAGCGAGAACATCGGGAATGGATCGGCCAAGTGTTTCACGAGAAGATGAACACGGTGTTGTATGGTTTGGGCAGCGGCTTGTGGTCCCAAAGGTCCCGAGTTGCGGGATTTGATTGCAGAGGCCCATGACTCGCCTTTATCCATCCATCCGGGGCCACTAAAATGTACCAAGATCTGCGTCGGAGATTACGGTGGACTCGCATGAAGCGCGAGATTGCGGGTTCGTGGCGGATGTGACATATGTTGTCGTGTCAAGGCGAGCATCGGCGTCGGTAGGTCTTCTTGACCCTTACCTATACGAGAATGGAAGTGGGATTACGCAGGCATGGATTTTATCAACGATGCGCCCGTACTCTGCGGGAAGGATGCATTATGGGTTATCATTGATCGATTGTGAAGGTGGCTCATTTCCTTCGGTCGCGATCGAAGATTGATGTGAATCGATTAGCGGATCTTTACATATCCGTATTGTGATGCATGGTGTGCCACGAACAATTGTGTCGAATCGTGGTTCTCTGTTCACCTCTCGGTTTTGGCATAGTTTGCGAGGAAGCCATGGGGACCCGTCTTTCGTTCAGCTCAGCCTATCATCCTCAGACTGATGGTCAGACGGAGCGCGTTAACCAGGTGCTTGAAGACATGCTCCGTGCTTGTGTTCTTTCCTATGGGAAGAATTGGGAGAAGTGCCTACCGCTTGCCGAGTTCTCCTACAACAACGACTTCGAGCTAGTCTCGGTATGGCACCGTTTGAGGCTTTGTATGGGGCTGCTGCAGAACACCATTGAAGCTGGTGAAGGCGGTGAAAGGCGGTTCTTTGGCGGATTCGATCAATGAGGCGAGAAAGTCAAGTGCGATTGATTCGTGAGCACTTGCGCGTGCTCGATCGAGCGGAAGAGCTATGCGGATCGTCGTCGTCGTGGTGAGTTTCGGCCCAATGACTTTGTGTATCTGAAAGTCTCACCTCTGAAGGGACATCGTCGTTTGGTGTCAAAGGCAAGCGGCTCCTCGGTATGTCGGACCCTACCGCATCATCGGCAGAGTGGCTGTTGCTTACAAGTTAGAGTTGCCGGCTACACTTGAAGGGGTGCATGATGTTTTCCATGTGTCACAATTGAAGAAGTGCCTCCGTATTCGATTGAGAAACACCATTGGAAAATATCGATGTGCGAGAAGATCTGTCTTATCGTGGCGTCCGTTCGTATCCTCGAAGAAGTTGAGCGAGAACAAGGAACCGTGTGATTAAGTTCCTTCAAGTTCGGTGGTCGAACCACTCAGAGGATGAAGCCACTTGGGAGCGGGAAGATCGCCTCGAGCAGTTACAGTCCTTCTTCTCGATGATCGAGAATCTCGGTCGAGATTCTGTAAGGGGAGATTTGTAACAGCCCTAACTTGGGGTTTGTAATTAAATGTAAAATTTTGAGGAGAAATAAAAACTTTTGTTGTCTCTTCAAATCATTTGGAAGTTTTCCAAATTTTCCCTAGCAATTTCCAATTTTCTAGAAGTTAATTCTTGTGATTGGAAATTGTTGTCATCAAATTATTAGCCTTCAAACTTGTGATCATCCTCTGCAAATATTTTTCCTAGCATCTTGATCATCCTATCTACCTCCCTGAATTATTTCACAATTTTTAGATTTTATTTGCTATTTCAAATGGCCAAGTCAAACTAGTTGAAAATCTGGTCAAACCCTAGGTCAGCATGCTTGTGAATTTTCTGCAGAATTTTTCAGTGCATAAAAAGTTCTGGAAAATTTATGCAATGTTGATCTCTGTCTCAAGTAACTACCATAAAAATTTCGGAATTTTTGGAGCTCAGGAACTACCTCTAAAAAATTCCCCAAACCTTCTCTGTCTTTTAAATCAAATTCTAAAAACTTTGTTCCTCGGGCGAACCCAACTCGGGCTCGAGTCGGACTACGCACCACTTGGCTCGGTCGCGTCAACTAAGCGCACCGCTCGAGTCCAATCGATCGTGACCGTCGATGTAAATCGAGCGATCCACGTCGCGTCGCGCAACCGACTGTCGAATGCATACATCGATCTCGGCCGTCCGTTTTAGATCCAGCGGTCGGTCGCGTTGTTGATCAAATCAAACCACCGGTTCGCACCGCCGTCATCGCCGACATATGGGTCCCACTGTCGAGTTCTTCTCGCCGACTCGGCGCCTCACGGAGCTCGGCGGCGATCGCGCATGCGTGCCACGCGACTCGTCGCTGCCACGCGGGGCGGCGTGTGCGCCTCGAGGATCACGAAGTCCATCTACCTCATAGGGTCGTCCATTCCTTCGCGACCATTCTTGCGCCCTCTCGCCCATTTCTTAGCCGGCGGAGAAAAACTTCGGCGTAGCGCCGCCGTTTCTGAGCCGCCCTTGAGCCAGCGACCGCACCATCGTGTTCCTCTTGCCTCGCCGCCTCCATTTTGCCTATTCCGGGTCCTTGGCGTCCAGTGGATCGCCAAGGGCGGTATCGTCGTCTCCGCCTCCGGCGATCTCGATCCCGTGAGCTCGTTTGCGACCTGGTGAGTTTCCAGCTCCGCCACCTAGTCCCTTAGGATCGCATTGATGCCGAGTCTAACGGTGGGCTTGTTTACGCCTTTTGTGCATCGTTGCGGGCGTGCGACCAATTCTTCTCAAGCTCGGTTTCGCGCGTGGAAATTCCGGTCACCTCGGGCTTTCTTCGTCGGCGTTATCGTGTGCTCCTTGCTCACGGTGTTGGCGAAGCTTAAGCACACCTTCCGAGTCTTCTAGAAGCCCGTATCGCCTTCTCGCGTGGACCGTGCTTTCTTCTCCGCCTCGGCCGTCGTGAGCTCATCTCCGTCGACCATCGGGCTCCAGCGTCACCGTCATCGAGTTCGCTAGGTCCTTGCGAACCCGAAGGTACCACTCTTTCGCCCGAAACCTCTGGTTTGCTAGATCGGTTCTTGGCGCGCATACCGTGCCGTGCTCGCCGGTGAACCGCGGTGATGATTTGTTTGACTCTAATCATGTCTACCTTGAGTCTCATCTTGTGGGCCCTTGCGGTTGTCGCGTTTAGAAATCGTTTAATCCAACGTTGCATTTCACTTTGAGTCTCTGTCATGTGGGCGGAATGTCGATTAGGGTTTGTGTAGTTTCCTTATCGTCTTCTCTGTTGGGAAGCGTATTTCTCTGTAATGGGTATGTTAGGTTTGCACTTTGGTAAGCGAAGGCGTATTCTTAGAATACGCCTTGACGTCACTTTCGTGGTGGTTGTTTGCAGTCGACATTTCGCGCGAGCCCGTCTGTCGATGTCGGGGCTAGATAGGCGTGGGTAGAAAAAGGATTTAATGCTTTAGTATTTACGTAATATGTTTTACATTGCCTTTGTTAATTCATTTAAACTTAGAAAATGCATAACTAATTCAATTTTTATCCAAATTGCGTGAATCCGAGTCTTTGTTTATTTTCATTTCAAATGTATTATTTACTAAAATTAGTTTCATCCATGTCTCTGTAGCAAAAATCTGTTAATTAATAAAATGATGTTTTATGTATCTTCTAGATTAGAAAATGCATATCTCTTTCAATATTTGTCCAAATCGGTGAAACCAATTTTTAATTTGTCATTTTAATGTACTAATTATTAGGATAGGTTATATACACTGTTTCTGTTCATGAAAATTTGTTAAGTAATTAACTAGTGTTTTGATGTGTTTTTAGCTTAGAAATTCATAGAAAATTCTTAATAACTTAAAATGAATTGCTCTCTGCTTCTTAAATTTTGTTATATCATGCTTAGGCTGCTGGGAAAAGTTTGGTGTGTTTTGTTTTGTTGTATTGTTTGAGTTTGGTGGTGTTATTCGTTCTTATTATTTGTTTTGTTCAATCGTTAGGATTCGATATTTGCGGCAACCACGAGAGCGATCCTCATAACATATTGAGCAACAGTGACCAGGCAAGCGGTTTGATCATGATAATCCCAGTATTTTAAAGTCTAATATTTTGTTTCATTTGTATGTATGCATTGCTTAATTTGTGTTAAATTGATTAGTTAAATCCGTAGTTGCATATCCTGTAGACAAAATATTGATCTCTACTACGAGCCTAGGTTATTTCTTTGTGATTAGAGATCATTGGATGATCTCTTATCACTTAGTAGATCGGGTCAACTTGCTTAGACATGCTTAGCTATCGGTAGAAGCTGGGCGGTTATCGACTTTAGTCGGTAACCTTGATCACCTAAAATTTACTATAGCTTTATGTTTTAGCATTTTGCTATGTTTAATTGCAAAACTAAAAATGAAAACAAAATAATTTAGACTTGGGCACAATGGTATGTTGGTGTGATCTGTTGGGTGTGGTGGAAAGGTGCCAGTCGATTAAGGACCGAGTTACTTGCGCCACCGTCTTGAGCATTTTGCGTGCTAACCACACTAGAGTATATGGGACCTCTCTTGACCTAGTACTTTGGCGTGTATTGGCTCCGGTCGCGGGAGGTCGCGGGAGGGACGGAGGTGGGAGCATGGTAGTTGTCAGAAAAGCTTTATCTGAGTGGGTAGTTGTCTTTTCGGCTTTACCATGTAAGCGTATGGATTTCTATCCATACGAGCGGCTCGTAGTTAATACACAATATTGGAAAAAGTCTCGTAGGACTTAGCGTGCTGACATACCTTGGAAGTGTGTTTTGGCTTAAAGGCGATGCAAGTGTGGGTACATTGGTACACCTGCGGGTTAAAACTATTCGAATAGCCTCGTCCTAGGTTATGGACACGCTCGGATCGCCCGTAAGAACTAGACTACAACATTTAAATTAAAATTTGATGGGTGAGTGCGAATGCGGGATTAGTGCTATTGTTGTGGTGACTATTGGGATAGTCACTTCTAGGCTGTTTATCTTTCGCTTTTGTTATTATTACCCTACGTATTTCAATCTTAAAAATGAATTGCAAACTTGCCTTTAAAGCTGTATTAACTTATTGCAAGCGAAAATTGGCTTTGTGCAAATGAAACATATGGCCTCCACTAAACAAGCTGCATGTAGCATATGAGCAGTGCGCTAGTTCACACGTCGGTCTTGCGGGTACAAAGACAATCTTTGTACTCAGGTGCTTTGCTTAATGTTTTTGTTGCGAGAGGAAGAAGGTGAGCCTCGGGGCCTCACTTACGTGAGTGTCTTTGTCGCTTCGTGGGTGACGACTAGTCTTGGCGGTCGGTCGGATGCCTTGTGGGTTGAAGGCACACCGATTGGCTTTGTTTATAGCCATTTTATGGCACTTTTGCTTCATTATCGTTCTTATTATTTGTGTATCTTGTGGCGATCGGCCATTATGCATAATATCTTTGCTATTTGTTTATCTTCCGTTTGGAAGTGTGGTGTTTGGACTCTATGTGTGGAATGGAGTTGATGTCTAATTTTGTACAGGGGTGTGTATCTTGCTTTAGGAAGTATACATATCTCGAGATCGATTTATTTGATTTGTGATGCTTGGACCGGTGGTTGGTTAAGCATTACAAACCAAATAAGCTGGGTCCTCACAAAGCCACAAAGCACACTTCCAGAAGGTATCTGACACGGCTAAGTCCTCTGAGACGTTTTCCAATATTGTGTATTAACTACGAGCAGCTCGTATGGATGAAAACCCATACACTTACATTGCAAGCGAAGACAACAAATCCCATCACGGGTGAAGTCTTTGGGCACTACAATGCTCCCAACGCCATCCCTCCTGCGACTCCTGCGACCCGTAGCCAATACCCGCCAAAGTACTAAGTCAAGAGAGGTCCCATACCCTCTAGTGTGGTTAGCACGCACAAATTACTCGGATATGAGATACTCCCAAGATGTTCGGTCCTTAATTGACTCGGGCACCATTCGGTCACACCCCACAATCACACCATCATACCATTGTGCCCAAGTCTAAATCATTTTTATTTTCAGTTTTAGTTTTCATAAGTAGACATGGCACAAGGCTGAAAATCAATAACCATAATAAGTTTCATGTGATCAAGGTTATCGACAAGTCGATAACAGCCCATTTCTAGGAACTAAGCATGGCTAAGCATTTAATTCGCAACTACTAAGTGACAAGAGCTCATCCACGAACTTTAATCACAGCAATAACCTAGGCTCATGGTAGTAGAGGATAGACATTTGCTTAAGGAAATGCATCTACTAGGTAAACTAACGACAATAGTTTAACACAAGGTAGCAATGCATACATCGTAGTTGCAAACAAAATAAATACTTAAAATAAATGGGATTAAAATGGTCAAACTGCTTGCCTTGCTGCTGTTGCTCAACCTGTTGTGGAGGGTCGTTCTCGGGGTCACGCAAATGTGAAACCTAAGCGAAAAGCGAAAACAACCGACAAAACCAATAAGGCGAAGATCACGAAAGAACCTAAAAACCAAAATCATCCAAATCACTTGAAATTCATACAGAAGCAAGGGTATGATTTTAGATAAACTTACCAACAAAAATCATTCCATTTGGACTAGGCATGCAAAAGATATAGCCTAAACCATTTTCTTAAGCTTTTAAAATTCAAAACTAATTAATTGATGCTACTGTCCATATCACGAATTTCCAGAAACATTATGAACTTGGAATTTTTATAGTAGATAGATAATAACATCCTAAAGTTAGCAAAATTGAGTTTGCACAATTTGGAGTTAAAATGCATTACTTATGACCTTTCTAAGTCATAAAAGTAGTACACAAGTTACATGCAAAACATGATTTTTAGAAACGACAACATGCATACATCTAATTTTCCATAAAACTACACTAACCAAAGTTTCTAAAAAAATTGGGTTTACTGTTTTTGGAGTTACAGAGAAATACTTATGCATTTTCAATATAAAGAATTTGTTAGAACCTTAATTAAACTAGTCCTAAAGACATTTCGATAAAAGTGATTTACTGTAATGATATCATGATTCCAACCAATTTTAGATTAAAGTACACCTACTGTAGAAGCTAACAAAATTTGATTCAACAAATTTGGAGCTAAAATGAATTAGTTACACATTGTACAACATGTCAACCTTTTTCTTTTGCAAAGAAAAGGAGTTAAAGGTTTAATTCCTAAAACAATATTTTCTGAAACAGATACATACTAAAACTATTTTTAGCAGCAAGATCAAGAGAAAACAAAATTACAGTGGATTCAATCATTTTGGAGTTATAATGATTTAGTTATGCATTTTGAAGTTAAACAAGATTTTTAGTTCGACTATAAACCATTTCTGAAATTCTAAAGCCATAACACCTATTCTCACGAGCACTACCTAGCCACGGTGGTGTGGTGGGGCGGCGTCACTTTGACTCGGTCCCACGCGGGCTTGGCTCGGCCAAGAACAGACCAGCGTCGGCGAGAATCGTTTTCAAAACAAAAGAAACGTAAACCTACAAAATACACTATCACTTAAGCGTCTAGGCCCACATGTAATAGACTCATTAGCGATTAAACTGGCATTACCACTAACCTAATGACTGCTACGGTACCCTTGCGACGCGCGCGACAACGAGCGAGCGGCGAGCTTCCGGCGGTTCGCGGCGATGAAGTCCACGGCGCGTGAACTAAGGTTTGGGATGACTCGCAATAGTGCGGCGTACCGAAGCAAGAGGTCATGAGGGTTAGGTCGGCCGCACGGCGAGCTAGAGCTAAGCGGCGGCGCCCCATACGGCAAGCGTGCACTCGCGACCTGGTTCGTTTCCGAGTTAACTAACGCGTGCTTATGCTACTAGAGAGGTCACCGAGGCCTACGGTCGACGGGAGGTCGGGAGTCGAGGAGTCTCGCGAGCCGAGGGGCGGCGATGAGGCGAAAAGAGCTCCAATGGGGACGAAGGACTGAGCGAAACCAACCACAGAGGGTCATCGGAGGCGCAAGAACCGAGATAGGAAGCTACAAGAGCGAGAAATCGGCAAGATGCTTACGAGAATCAAGTGGGAATGAGCGGTTGCAACACGGCGGAAATGAGCAAAACCTCGAATCACCAAGCTTACATGCGTGCATTACCGAAATGGATTGAGGTTAATGCTCAGAAACCAAGGCATGAAGTAGGGCGCGAGCGACCGAGGTCCATACCTATTGGAGACGAAAGAGCTCGGGAATGCCAGCGATCCGCGCTACGGATCTGGCGAGGCACGAAGATGGACCCGAGCTACGAGCAAAAGGAGCTCCGCATAAGCAAAAGTGGAAACGGCATAAACCACAACACCGATAAGGAGCACCGGGAAGGCTTACAGAGAAAAGGAGCTCGGACGGCCTCTTCTTCCTCGGCCGAGAGGAAGAATGAGTGAAATGGAGGGCCGAGGGGTGTTATCTGCGAGTGACGGAGTTGGCAACGGAAGGAAGCGGAGATGCTCGAGAGATTGGTTCGGAGGGCGGTGGATTGACGGCGTTAGACGGAGCCGGGCGAGCGGCTCGGGCGCGTGGCGGCGAGCTCGAGCGCGAGTCGGCGAGTAGACGATGATCTTGACAGCGGGCGGGCCAGTAGTCGAGACACACGCGGGCGGGCGTGAGGTCGATTTAAGTGAAACACTAGGGACCGTTGGATCGAGATCCAAAGGCGACAAACACGCGTGGGATTTTAAACTCCGCGGCGATGACGCGATCGGGATCGTTGACACACGATCGGACGGCTGCGCGGTGCGCTTAGTGGGTTAGGGTGAGTCGTTTGGCGAGACGCACCGAGCAGGAACGATGATGAGTCAGGGTTAGGGTTAGGTTTGACGAATTGATTTTCTTGATTTCTAGATTGACCAAAGCTTAGAAAATAGAAATAAATTTCATAAAATTGTGAAATAATTCACAGAGGTTCCTGGGATGGTCTAGAACCCATAAAAATTTTGAAACCTCACTGTTCATGATTTTTTTGCCTAATTTTAAATTCAAACTTACAATAGGTTATTGAAGCAAGTTTGAATTTTATGTGGATTGAGTTTAGCTCCAAAAATTTTGGAACAATTATATTTATTCATGATAATTATTATAAGATGTAAATAAATTATTTCCCAGAGTTTCACTTGAAGTAAATTCTTCCCAAAAATTATTTTAAGTGTATGCTCTTTATGTTTGACTTGTCTCCAAAAATATTCCAACAACTTCTAAAAATGGTGAAACTTTTGGAGGGTCACCCATCAACCCAAGAACTTAGGAAAAATACTCCCAGAGGATAATCACAAAATTTGGTTTGAAAATTTTTAGCGACAACAATTTCCATTAAAGAAATATGGTTCTTTTTAATTAGGAAATTATTGGGGAATAATTCTAGAAACTTTCCAAATGACTCATGAGGCAACAAAAGTTTTAAATTATCCTCACAAATTACATTTAGAACATAAATCAAAGTTTGGGATGTTACACAACTGAACTTGACTTTCGGCCTCATTGATCGAATCTGGGCCGAAAAACTGCCGCTCACCAGTCTCTGACCAGTTCAACGGGGTTCTGCACCTTCTCCCATACAAAGCCTCAAATGGTGCCATGCCAAGAGGCGCTCGAAAAATTTGTTGTTGTAGGAGAACTCAGCAAATGGTAGGCATTTCTCCCACTTCTTCCCATAGGAAAGAACACAAGCACGGAGCATATCTTCCAACACTTGGTTGACTCGCTCCGTCTGGCCATCAGTCTGAGGATGAAAGGCTGTACTGAAATGAAGGCGGGTCCCCATAGCCTCTTGCAGACTATGCCAAAACCGCGAGGTGAAAAGTGCACCACGATCAGAAACAATCGTCTTCGGTACACCGTGAAGACTCACAATCCTCGAGACATAAAGTTCGGCCAAAGGCCCCACACGAAGCTGAGTCTTTACAGGAAGGAAATGTGCCACTTTAGTCAACCGGTCAATCACGACCCAAATAGCATCATTCCCCTTGGACGAGCGGGGCAATCCGGTGATGAAGTCCATGCCAGCGGAATCCACTTCCATTCTCGCGCCGCAAAGGCTGAAGAAGACTGCTGACGCCGATGTTCGGCCTTCACCACGACAAAGACACGTCGCACTCGACAACGAACTTGGCAATCGCGCTTCATTCGGGTCCACGAATCTCGGCGAAGATCTGATACATCTTGGTAGCCCGGGTGAATAGACAAAGGAGAATCATGGGCCGCGGAGAATCAAATCCCGCAATTCCATGACCTTAGGAACCACAAGGCGCTGCCCAAACCACACAACGCCATGTTCATCCTCACGAAAAGCACTTGGCTATCCCATCCTTGATGTTACGCTTGATTTGACTCACGCCCACATCATGCTGCGCGCGCCTTGATTTGGTCCACCAAGGTTGGTTGCACAACCAATGTAGCAAGAGAACCGTGCTCGATCAAACCCAAATTGGTATTTGGAATTTCGAAATGAGGTAGGCTGCTGCTCTTGGAGCATCAACATGTTGCAATACACCTTCCGACCGAGTGCATCACCACGACATTGGCCTTGCCGGATGGTGCGAATACCCATGTCATAATCCTTGATCAATTCCAACCATCTTCTTTGCACGAGGTTCGGATCATTTGGGTGAACAAGTACTTCAAACTCTTGTGGTGGAATACACCTCTGCAGTTACCAATCGTAATGCCGCCAAATCTTGAGTGCATGGACCACAGCCTAACTCCAAGTCATGAGTAGGATAGTTGAGTTCATGAGGCCTCAATTGCCGCGATGCATAGGCCACAACCTTGCCTTCTGCATAAGAACACAACCAAGACCACGGCGAGAAGCATCACAATAGATATCAAAACCCTTGTGAATATCGGGAGAACAAGCTTTCGGGCTGAGGTCAACGCGTCTTGAGTTCCCGAAAACTCACGTCACAAGCAGCGGACCACTCAAACTTCTTGTCTTTCTTGAGTAGTTCGGTCATAAACCGCAATCTTGGAGAAATTCTCGATAAAGCGGCGATAGTAGCCTACCAAACCAAGAAAACTCCGCACATCGGTGTGGACTTGGTGACCCCAAGATAGCACATCGTCGACCTTCTTTGGGATCCACACCACACCTCTGCCGAAAGAACATGGCCCAAGAATGCCACTTCCTCCAACGAACTTCGCACTTGCTGAATTTGGCATACACGGTGGTGCTCACGCGGCTGCCCAACCCAAGCTTAAGATGCTCGGCATGCTCTTCTTCACTCTTGGAGTAGATAAGGATATCATCGATGAATACCACCACGAACCTATCCAAATACTCCATGAATACCGAGTTCATAAGATTCATGAATAAAGCAGGAGCATTAGTCAAACCAAAAGACATGACGGTGTACTCGTAAAGGCCATAACGAGTAGCAAAAGCCGTCTTAGGAATATCCTCGACCCGATCGACTTGATGATAGCCCAATCTCAAGTCAATTTTGGAGAAGACTCGTGCTCCGGTCAAGCGATCGAAGAGATCATCAATACGGGCAAAGGATACTTGCTCTTTACCGTCACCTCATTAAGCGGACGGTAATCAACACACATGCGCAAGGTCTTGTCCTTCTTCTTCACAAAGATAATCTGGACAACCCCAAGGAGATGAGCTAGGGCGGATAAAACCCTTCTCTTGCAGCTCACCCGCTTGCTTCTTCACTCCTCCAACTCATTAGGAGGCATGCGTCGGCCTCTTAGAAATAGGGGCGATGCAGGGCAGCAACTCGATCACAAACTCGGATCTCGAGCAGAGGCATCACGGCAAATCTTCGGAAAGACATCCGCGAAGTCACACACCGTGGGGGCGTCGTGAATCTCAAAGGCTGGCTTTGCTTCAGGACATAAAGATGGGGCTCTGAATCGCGGCGAAAACCCAACCTGTTCACTGAAGGGTGGTGAGGTAGACAATCTTCTGGCACAATCGATTTGCCCCAAGTGTTGGGACAACCAATCCATGCCAAGAATCACATCCAAGCGCCGAGTCGAGTAGGATAAGATTCGCCAAGAATCCCACTCCTTCGATGTGGATAGGAACATCCGACATACTTGGTGACTCTCATTTCCGAACCCGAGAGCGAATCATCGGTGGAATCCCCAAAGGAACACAGTGAAGTCCACAATCAACGAAAAGACCTCGAAATAAAAGAATGTGAAGCCCGAGTCAAATAAAGCGTAGCAGACGCAAATTAACAAGGGCGTACCCAACACCACGTCGGGCGCCTCTGTGCCTCCTCACCGAGATGTGGTTGACTCGGCGCTCCCAAGCCCGGTCTTACGGTCGGTGGTGACCACTCCCTTGCCGCGTCCTCCATTGGGGCGAGGGCGCTCGATCTTCTTAGGACAACTACTCGCGTAGTGGCCCTTGTTGTGGCGATGAAAGCAGGTGGCGTCGGCGCGGGGTTGCGGGAACACCTGCTGCTTTGGTCGCGGCGCGCGTGATCGAGTCACGGCTGCGGAGGACGGGAGCTGGTGCGAAGGCCTCGGCGGTGGTGAAGCCAAGGCAGGCCACGGTGCGAGGCCCAACTTCGAGGGACGAGCGAGGCGGCTGTGCGGCACCGTGGGCCTCCACTTGCGCTTGCGGGACTCGCCCAGCGCTCTCGCCTTGTGCTCGGCGATGATGGCCTTGTCCACCAAGGTGCGGAAGTCGGAAGTCCACAATAGAGAGCTTGTCACAAGCTCCTCGGACAAACCCTCCATGAACTTCTCTGCTTGGCCTCATCGGTGGCCACCTCGGCGGAGCGTACCTCGCCAAATGGTTGAACTCATGGAGGTACTCGGTGTGATTTGTGCCTGTTTGAGCGCAAGGAACTCCTTCTTCTTGACTTCATCAGCCGGCGGGGACATGGGCCCGACGGAAAGGCGGCGGAACTCCTCCCACGAGACCACGTGTCCGCGGTGCATGGCGAGAAATTCTCCCACCATGAGAGTGCCGCACCCTCCAAGCGATGGGATGCGAAAAGTGCGCTCTGCTCACGGGCGAGCAGCGTTGAGCTTCCGCTCAATCGAGCGCAGCCGATCGTCGTCCAAGGGATCCTCGGACCGGGAGAAGGTAGGAGGCTGCGTGCGGAGGAACTCCGCAAGCCCCCACGAGCACGGTGTCCACCCCGGATCCGAGGCACGAGAGGAGTGGAGGTGTTCTGGCGATGACCTCCGGCACCTGCGGTCCTCCGAACGATTGCGTTCGATCGCATGAGACTTCCGCCATGGTTGGAGGAGGAAGCTCCTCATCGGGACTACGGTGATTCCGGCCGCTCGTGTCCCACCACCATCCTGATTTACTAAGACAAGTTAGATCTGATTCAAGACCCAAGAGCACAGAAATCCAAACTTAGTTAAAATGACCAAAGAATAGCCACAAAAGAACATGAGACCACAAGTCACCGAGTCAACTTTCCGAAACGACCAACCCGTATGGAAGAACGAGCAATCGTTTAAGAAGGCCCAAAATTCCAGCATTAATCTTCCAGCTCAAAATAGTCCAAAAATCAAGGTATAACCACCTAATATAGTATAGGCATTTAGCTAATTTCATATCACTTCTTACCCTTTTATTCCCACGAGTTTTAGTTGCATTTACCTCTCATTTCCTACCTTAATTACTCACCACTAGCTAGCTGTCCAAATTTCTTTCTCCAAGCTCTCATGGTTCTCCCAAAACCAAGTTAATCGATAGAGGCTAATTTTTGAAAGGAAGAGAGGAACAACTTTTTCAAACTTAAGTGAGGGTAAGGTGAGATGAGCAAGCTAAGATAGGTAAGGAGCAAAATTAGAGAACTCACTTAAGTTTTCATAAACTATTTGAAAGTAAGTTTTCAAAATATCCTAGAGGCGACCAAGCTAGGGGTTTCTACGGTCAAGATGGCTCGATACCAACTTTGTGAGGACCGGAATATTTAACTAGTAACACTTAACCTCCAATTGGTTCTAGCGTTACTAATTAAACATTCTAAGCCTCGATGGACATATGCTTCCAAGCTGCAGCATATGCACATCATCACAAAATTACACATCAATTCCATACCCATACATCACTAAGTTCAACAACGACATACATAAAGTAAGTTATTACAAAGAGAGCCGACCGCCAAATAGAACAATATACAAGAATGACAATGAAGCAAAAGCGCCATAAGATGGCTAGAACAAAAGTCGGTAGGTTAGCCACACACCCACAAGGCAACCGACCGGGCGCTAAGCTAGTCGCCCATAAGCTACCACAACACTGACTCACAAAAGTGAGGCCCTTGAGCTCACCTTCCTCCTCTGCAACAAAACAATTAAGCATAGCAACCGAGTACAAAGATTGTCTTTGTACCCTTAGACTGACGTGTGGAATAGCGGACCTATTCATAAACTACATGCAAGCTTATTTAGGTGGAGGTCATATGTCTCATTTGCATGAAGCCAACTTTATTTGCAATAATGTAATACATTTTAAAAGCAAGTTTGCAAATTTATTTTGTTATCAAAGTATGATGATAAGTAAAGATACATACAAGTAACCACTGAAGTGACTATCCCAATAGTCACCACAACATAGCACGAATCCTGATTCGTACCACCCATCAGTTTTAATTTAAAGGTTGTAGTCTAACTCTTGAAAGACCTTGCCAAGCGTGTCCATAACCTAGGGCGAGGCTATTCGAATAGTTTTAACCTGCGCAGGGTGTACCAATGTACCCACACTTGGACCGCCTTCAAGCCACAAGCACACACCGAAGGTATCTGGCCCGGCTAAGTCCTACGAGACATTTCCAATCTTGTGTATTAACTACGAGCGCTCGTATGGATAGAAACCCATACGCTTACATTGCAAGCCGAAAGACAACCACCCGTTACGGGGAAACCGTTCGGACACTACAATGCTCCCACCTCCATCCCTCCTGCGACTCCTGCGACTGGAGCCAATACACGCCAAAGTACTAAGTCAAGAGAGGTCCCATACCCTCTAATGTGGTTAGCACGCTAAAATGCTTGGTTTAGTGTAACAAGATGTTCGGTCCTTGTTGACCGGGCACCATTCGATCACACCCAAAATCACACCATCTTACCATTGTGCCCAAGTCTAAATCATTTTGTTTTCAGTTTTAGTTTTCATAAGTAGACATGGCACAAGGTGGAAATAATAAATCATAATAAGTTTTGTGTGATCAAGGTTATCAACAAGTCGATAACCGCCCATTTCTACGAAACTAAGCATGGCTAAGCAATTAATTAAGTAAACTACTAAGTGGCGAGAGCCCATCCATGAACTCTAAATCACAGCAAGTAACCTAGGCTCATGGTAGTAGAGGATAATCATTTGCTAAGGAAATGCATCTACTAGGCCAACTATTAAAACAAAGTAGCAATGCATACATAGAATTTGTAATCAACATAAATACTTAAGATACTGGGATTAACATGATCAAACTGCTTGCCTTCTTGTCGTTGCTCAATTTGTTGCGGAGGGTCGCTCTGGGGTTACCATAAATGTGAATCCTAAGCGAAAAGGCAAAAGAACCAAGAACAACCAATAAGACTAGCAACACTTAAACAAAAGAGCAAGCAAAAATTATCCAAATACAACGAAATTTATACACAAGGTAGAATACAAATATACCAAGACATAGAAACTGGAAAAACCTAATTTGGATTTGTGGCGCAAAAGATATTACTTAAAAACTCATTTTCTACCATAATTAGCACTGTAGCAAAAATATTTTCTAGAAAGATTTTGAAGCTAAAATTTTTATGGTAGCTACCTACTGGTATAGTGGTAACCCATATAAAATTTTAGGTCATTTGGAGTTAAGATGATTTAGTTATGATTTTTCTAAGTTCTACAACTAGCATATATCATTCCTCAGGAACATGAATAAAGACAAAGCCTAGATCAATTTAAAGCATGTCTATAGGCCAAATTTACAGGTTGAGTTTGCTCACTTTGCAACTACAGAGAGGAAGATATGTGGTTTACAAATTTTCATGAATTTCTAGACCTCATTTTTCACTTAAACAAGCTCATGCTATTTAAATCATTTTCTGCTACAACACAGTGGCCTAATTTCATTCTCGATTAAAGTTCATACCAAAACAAAGCTACAAAGAATGGAATCATTCAAAAGGAGTTAAAATGACAAAGTTATGCACTTTTGAAATTTGAAACGACAAAAAACTTAGGAAACTTTGAGCTCTCGGGAGGTCCAAACGAATCGAAGACAAGGGAGGTCGTGGGCGTTAGATCAAGGTCCGACGGCCACGAGCCTCGAAGCACGCGCGCACAAGACCTCCTCCCAAGATCTGGGAGGTGCGGATCGTTGAGATCTGATCCAACGATCACGACCGGTAGCGTGCACGCACGCGCGCAAGGAGGTCTACGCGCTATCAGAGGTCGTGACCGCGGTCGAGATCTCGCGTCCCGAGCACTAGGGGAGATCCTAAGGCTTTAAATCCAAGGAAAGAGGTCGGGACGGTCAGATTCTCACAGAGGAGGTCCCAACGGTCTAGATCTCCAGAGAGAGGTCCTACGGCTAAATCCACAGAAGGAGGTCTAACCCGTTAGATCTAAATCTAACGGTTTAGACCAGAGGAGGAGGTCCTAACGCTCTCGATCCAAAGGAGGAGGTCCTAGATGGTCAAGATCTCGGAGGAGGTCTTGATCGGTGGGATTGACACGAGGAGGTCTTGGATGACCAAGATCTTCTGGGAGGTCCCCAGCGATAGTGTTTTATCGGGAGGATCTCGGGCGGCTCAGTTAGGCCTAGGGAGGTCTTGAACGGTCCAGAACAACGCGGAGGGAGGTCTGAGCGCTAAAGGTTTTACAAAAAGAGATCTAACGCTCAGATCTAACTCGGGGAGGTCGCGAACGGCTAAGATCGAGGTTGGGGAGGTCATGAGGGTTTTCTAACAAAGACCGGGGGTGCTCTTTTTGCAAAGAGGACCTCGAGGAGATCTTTCACAAAGAGGACCCCGGGGAGGTCTTGAAGGTGGTTTTTACAAAAATGACCTCGAGGAGGTCTTTTTGCGCAGGAGTGGTCCTAGTGGCTCAGATGGAGTTCCAAGAGGTCTTAAACGGCTAGGATTTAACCAGGGGAGGTCCTAGTGCGATAAGGGCTTTACGGGAAAGATCTAAAGGTCCAGATCTAATCCTGGGGAGGTCCTCAACGGTTAAGATCGACCCAAAGAGGTCCTAGGACTTAGAACTTACGCGAAACCCACCTACGCACGCATCTAACCTAGGGTGGTCTTAACGGCTATGAATACGCACGGGAGGTCGGGGCTTTAGAAGGCACGCGTGTTATGCGGCAAGATCGCATTAATGAGCGACACGGACAACATTAATGCCAACCATTGCATCACGATCTGTCCGAAAGTGCGACACGGCAAAACGCCCGAGCACCTAAGCGAGCTCACCGCGGCGGCGACGGACCTTGCCGCGCCGACCAAGGGCACCAATAAACTCGCAATAGTGTCGCGGACCTAGCGGAGGCACTCGGACGGCGACGGTTTTAAACGCCGCGAGCCGAGAATGGCGGAGGACAAGCTTTCGGCAAAATCCAAAACGGTGAAATCGAGCGCCACGAGCTATGCTAGCTAGACCTCAAGCTCTAAGGGACTAAAATGAACTCACCCGAGTGTAGGGAAGGTCCAGAGGAAGACGGAGGACTTGGAGGAGGTCGATGAAGTCCCGCGGTGAAGAGCTTGCCGGAGAGGAAGAAGAGGATGGCCTCGACCCCGCAAGGCTACTCCCCAACTCGTGCACCACTGCAATGAGAACCAAGCCAAGTTAGAGCACGCTCGAGTTGAGGAGATCTAGATGACAGTGAACAAGGCCAGGAGGTTGCTGGGACCACTGGAGCTCCGACAGCTTCAAGGAGCTCCAAGCTCGACAATGGTGGTAAGGAAGGGGCTCTCGGTGCTCGGTGTTTGAGGCTCACACTCACAATCGAGAGAGTCTAAACGGCACCAAGTGACGGAAAGAGAAGGAGGAAGGAACCACCGGCTATACATAGCCGGGAGCTTGGACAAGGGCTAGGGCAAACCCATCGTGAGCAAAGTCCATGGCCCCGCCATGACTTGCTAGATTTGACAAGAGCAGGTGGGTAGGTGATGACTCCTCTCGGGGCTAGGCTCGACACAATTAATGCCCGCGAGAAAGAGACGTTGGGAAGGACCAAAAGTGACAGCCACGCCTCTAATCGCTCGACCACACACGCACGGTGGAGAAAACCACGATGACCGTGGCTCGAGGAGGTCGTGAGGAGGAGAACAGGTGAGGGGAGGTCCTGGACATCCCAGAGGTGCTCGGAGAGGTCCTGGACGTCCAAGAATCGCCGAGGTGGGGAGGTCTTGCGCGGGCGAGGAGGTCCTGGGAGGTCGTGACCGCTGGATGGAGATCCAGTGGCTTGGACCACCCCGAGGCGCTGAGGGCGCTCAAGAGCTCCGGATCAGTGGGGAGGTCGTGAGCGGTGGATTGAAATCCAACGGCTAGAACGAGCGCGCACGAGATCGAGCTCGGCGTGCGTGGCGACATGGTCCAACCAAGTCGGTTGAGTGGGCTCAGTCCGAGCCCGGTTTGACTCAACCAGATTTAAATTTTCGGTATTAGAGAAAGGTCGACATTTGGGGATTGTTTGAGGTAGCAATAGAACTCCAAAAATTATGAAATTTTCACAGAGCTTGCTAGCTCAAACGAGGACCTAGCATAAAATTTTCAGAGGCTTGGTCTTGAGGATTTTCCTCCAAAAATCTAGCTAGGTGCTGGTCCGAGGTTTGACCAGATTTAAATTGGTTTGGTGATCTCGAAAATATTCAAACAATTTCTAAAAATTGTGAAATTTTTCAGAGAGGTCACATACCATCCCAAGAACTTAGGAAAAACATTTCTAGGAGATGATCAAGAGATTCGACAAGATTGTTTTTGAAAGCTCAAGATTTGGATCAAAAGACTTGTGACTTCGTATTTCCATAGCTTCTTGCACAATACTTGCTTGGTACAATAGGAAATACAGGATGTAAGAAAAAGTTTTAATTTCCCCTCATTTTCTTACATTTGAAACACGAGCCTAAAATTGGGATGTTACACCTCATGAACTCAACTATCCTACCCATGACTTGGAGTTAGCCGCTGTGATCCATGCACTTAAGATTTGGCGACATTACCTAGTCGGTAATCGTTGTGAAGTGTATTCGGATCACAAAAGCTTAAAGTATTTGTTCACCCAACCAGACCTGAACCTCAGGCAAAGGAGATGGTTGGAGTTGATCAAGGACTATGACATGGGTATTCACTACCATCCGGGCAAAGCCAATGTAGTTGCGGATGCGCTTAGTCGCAAAGCGCATTGCAATGCATTGCTGCTCAAGGAGCCTCACCACCCTTCCGGAGGAGTTCCAGTCTCAACTTGGGTTTGGTTGAGCATGGTTCCTCGCGCCTTGGTTGTCTGACCAACCTTGGTGGATCGGATCAGTCCGCTCGTGAATGATGTTGGAGTAAACCGCATCAAGGAAAATGTCAAGAATGGAACAGCCAAGTGCTTCTCCGTAGATGAGCTTGGTGTCTTGAGGTTCGGGCAACGCCTCGTGGTTCCAAAGGACATGGAGTTGCGGGATTTGATCCTCCGCGAAGCCCACGATTCTCCGTTATCCATTCATCCCGGGGCCACGAAGATGTACGAGGATCTTCGCCAGAGATTTTGGTGGACCCGAATGAAGAGGGAGATCGCAAGGTTCGTTGCCGAGTGCGACGTATGTCGTCGTGTCAAGGCCGAGCATCAGCGTCCGGCAGGACTGCTTCAGCCCTTGCCTATTCCCGTATGGAAGTGGGATTCGGTCGGGATGGATTTTATCACTGGCCTACCTAAATCACCGAGGGGCAATGATGCCATTTGGGTTATCATTGATCGGTTGACGAAAGTCGCACACTTTCTTCCAGTCAAGACCAAGATTCGTACCGGTCACCTTGCGGAGCTCTATATCGCCAGGATCGTGAGCTTGCATGGGGTACCGAAGATGATCATTTCTGATCGTGGTTCCATCTTCACTTCCCAGTTCTGGCATAGCTTGCAAGAAGCTATGGGAACTCGTCTTTCTTTCAGCACAGCATATCACCCCCAAACAGATGGTCAGACCGAGAGGGTCAACCAAGTTTTGGAGGACATGCTTCGAGCTTGTGTCCTTTCCTTTGGGAAGCATTGGGAGAAGTACTTGCCATTTGCCGAGTTTTCTTACAACAACAGCTTCCAAGCCAGTCTCGGCATGGCACCATTCGAGGCCTTATACGGGAGAAAGTGTAGAACCCCGTTGAACTGGTCTGAGACCGGTGAAAGACCTTTCTTTGGCCCGGACTCGATTAACGAGGCCGAAGGTCAAGTCCAGCTCATTCGTGATCGCTTACGCACAGCTCAATCCAGGCAAAAGAGCTATGCGGATCGCCGTCGTCGTGAGTTGAGCTTTGAGCCCAATGACTTCGTTTATCTCAAGGTTTCTCCTCTGAAGGGTCACCAGCGTTTTGGTGCCAAAGGCAAGTTAGCTCCTCGATATGTCGGTCCCTACCGTATTATCGAGAAGAAGGGAGCTGTTGCCTACAAGTTGGAGTTGCCTGCTGCACTTGCGGGGGTACATGATGTTTTCCATGTGTCCCAGCTAAAGAAGTGCCTCCGTGTTCCGACAGAGGAAGCTCCGTTGGAAACCTTGGATGTTCAGGGAGATTTGACCTATCACGAGCACCCTGTTCGCATACTCGAGGAGGCTGAGCGAAGAACAAGGAACAAGACCATCAAGTTCCTTAAAGTTCAGTGGTCGAATCATTCTGAGGACGAGGCTACTTGGGAGCGAGAAGATCGTCTCCGTGCAGACTATCCCTCTTTCTTTTCCGAGTGAACCAAATCTCGGGACGAGATTTTTGTAAGGGGGGGAGGTTTGTAACATCCCCATTTTCAACTTGTGTTTCAAATGTAAGAAAATGAGTAGAAATTAAAACTTTTTCTTACTCCCTTACATTGTCGAACTTTTGAAATTCTTGCAAAGGAATTTTGGGAAATGTAAAATCAAAACCTTCAATTCTCTCAAGGCAAAGATCATCTTGTCAAATCTTGTGATAATGCTCTGAAATATTTTCCTGGTTCTAGGGTTGCTTGGTGGCACCTCTGAATTATTTCCTAATTTTTGGAAATGATTTGAAACAGTTTAGAGGCAAGTCAAACCCTGGTCAAACCCCGGAGATAACGTTCTGGAATTTCTTGAGAAAATTCTAGTGCACCAAAGTCACTGGAAATTTTATGGGAGGTTAATCCTAAACTCAGGAAGCTCCAGTTAAAATTTCATCAAGTTTGGAGTTGATTTGATACCTTAATTAATTCCCCAAAGTCTCAGCTGCAATTCGAACTCCAACCAGGTGCACTGTTCCTCGGGCTCAAGTAAGGCTCGAGCCTGTTCTACTTCGTGGTCCGACTCAGCCCTCTCGTGCACGTGCGGCTCGAGCCGTTTTCTATCTCTGACTGGTGGTCCCGCCTACCTCCTGGTCTTCTTCCTCCTTCCGTCGCGCGCCTGTGTCTGTGCCGGAGCAAAGTCAGCGGAGAGAGCGTGGCCTTGTCACCTCAGTGAAGCCTTTAAACGGCTCCCTCTGTGCCGCATTTATTGCACACCATGCGACCACCCCCGAAGTCCATTTTCCACCTGCTCCCGTCACTCCGAGCGACCGCACGCTGCTACGGACTTGAGCTCGCCCATGAGCATGCACCCGTTGCTCCTTTTTCCCTCTCTGCTACTTAACACCCTGCTCTCCTTCTTTGTCCTCCTTTCACCCTTCCGTAGCCCCAGTTTACACCCACCTTGCTTGCTTGAGCTTGAATCACTTAAATCACCTTCCGCCTTTGTTGGCCGCAGAGCTCCTCATCGCCGACGGTGCTCCAGGGTCTCCTGGCCCCTTTTCTAGCATCACAACGTTCCTTTCGACCTCCTGGTCTGTTCCCCTAACTTGGTTTGGCTTGTGCTCGCAGGGAGCAGCTGAATCAAGGTACGGGTCCTGTTTCGCCGAAAACCGCCGCCTTCGTCCTCCTCTCCGGTAAGGTTGCCCCCTCCCCCAATTCATCGCTCTTGGACCTTCGGTGAATCCTTCACGAGCTAACCGCACCACTCGTTGGTCCTCTATTGCTCAGGATTGCTTGCCCCGCGTTGTCTTCCTCGGCTCCGGTGGCGGTCGTTGTCGCTGGAACTCCCTCGACCTCCCTTGGACCTCCTGCAGGCCGGTGAGTTCACAATGACCTCCGTAGCTTAAGCACTCGATAGTTTAGGTCGCGCGAAGTCTTTCTCGGTTCTCACTTTTCCGCATTTGATCTCGCCTCGTTCGGCTCGCCGGCGATATGGGTCGTGTCCGGCGACATTTGTGCCCTCAAAATGTTCGCAATAGTATTGCGAACATTTTTGCCTCGTTGGACCGCGCCGCCGTGGTCGTGGTCACCGGCGACGAGCCGGTGACCAAAGCCGGTGTCCTGGTCTGTTGTCGCATTTTTGTCAAGTCACTGGACCTCCTCGGGGTCATTGTGACCCTCCAGGACCTCTCCGTGTTAGATTCGCACCGTGGGATCTTGTCGGCAAAAACTCTAGCTCCCAAGATCTCATCGATCTAATCCTAGCCCTTAAGGACCTCTTCATTGTTGATCTGGATCGTTAGATCTCCTAGTCTAAGTCCTTAGCCGCCAGGACCTTCTTTGGAATCCTAGCCGTTAAAGACCTCCATAGGTAAAAACCCAGCCGTTAAGATCACCCTCCGCCTTGGGGCCCTCTTTGCAAAAGACCTCCTTGAGGTCCTCTGTGCAAAAAGGTCACCCCGGTCGTTTTTGTCAAAACCACCCTCTTGAACTACCTCTCGAGGTCCTCATTGCAAAAGACCACCCCTGGCCTTTTGCAAAGAAAACCTTCAAAACCACCCCAGGGTCCTCTTTGCAAAAGACCACCCCTTGGTCTTTTTGTAAAGAGAACCTCGAGACCTCCTCGTCTTGGTCTTAATCGTGAGGACCTCCCGCCTAGATCTGGACCACTCAGGACCTCTCCCACGGAGATCCGAGCCGCCCGCATCTCTCTCTCAAAGCTGTGTTGGAGGACCTCCCGAGGAAATCTCGACCGTTAGGACCTCCTCAGTGAGATCCTAGCCGTCAAGACCTCTCGCTGTTAAGCTCACCGCTTAGGTCCTCTCCTCCGATCAGATCTAGACCGTTAAGACCTCCTGAAGAGGATGTCCCTACTACTTATGAGGTTATTCGTGAAGCAGGAGCTAAACTTCTCAAACAACAGGTGCATTTGTTTCTTAATGAATTTCCTTTTGTTGCCAATGAGAATTGGTTACTACCTAAAGCAATACTTGGTGCATTCTCAGGTTTGACAAATTTAAAGACTTTGGAACCGAGAGGGAGGAGAGGGAGGCCGAGAACAAATTCATGGAGGAGAAACACATGCGGCCAACAAGGGAGAAGAAACCCATGTGGCCAACGAGAGGGAACGTGCTCTCAGGATAAAACCCTAGCACATGCGGGCGGTCAAGAAAGACATATGGTGACATGGCAACAAGGGTTACATTGGCATCAAAAGAAGCATCAAGTGCATCGAACAAATTCGCGCAAGCTAAGAGAAGGAAAGCTCACAATACAAGGGAAACCGAGAGGGAGACTAGTTTAAATTTCCAAATTAAAGTAGGACGTTTTTGAATCGATTCATCGTTCACGTGAGCGATGTCGGACTGCCATTCAGAGAGCGATGAACGATGTCGGACTCGGATTATCAGTAGCACTTGCCATCGTTCATCCGAGCTTTGTGCTTGCGTGGGAGGCTATATAAACCCCCATGGCGCACCATAGAGGTAGACCGGTTTATGCATAAGATTGAAACATAGCTATTGCTTGTTCTTTCGACACGAGTTCATGCGAGGACTTTGAGAGAGAATTAGGCGATCCATTTGTTTTGTTCGCAATCCAAGGTCAAGCCGCTGCTCCATTGGGAATCGGGACTTGGCGTTCGCTGCTCGTGGTCTCGCGACGAACAACTACCCGGTGTGTTGTGGGCGATTCCAAGAGTTGAGGTTCGTGCATTGGCGCGAGTGTTCAGCTAGCGACATCGTCTACTGCATCAACTATCCACGGTTTCCCATCGAGAAGATCGGGCCTCCCCGTATCATATAGTATCGATTCTAGGTTTACTCGGTGAGAATTTCTTTACCGTAGTTAGATTCGTTTTCTATCCTATCGCCCAATAAACCAAAATTGCAATACCAAAACCGTAGTTTAATCTGTTATTTCTTGTGCGTTTAGTTAAGTTTTCATCCATTAGAGTTTTTTTAGTGCTGATCCATGTGTTCCTTTTTGCATTGCTTAATCGTTGTGTTCACATAAACCGTACCAAATTGTTGATTGAACTCCTCAATTAGCACCCAAAAGAGATAGTGATCAAACACTTTGGGTTTCTTGAGCTTCACTTATATCCTTTCATCCTTGAGACTAGCTTTTGTACATTGCACTAGGGCTGTTCTTTGGTTTATTTACACGTTGTTGAATTGTGAGACTTGTGCAATCAAGAGGAGCAAACCCTATTTCGCCATTGCAATAAGAAAAGAGGAAAAGGCACCGGTTACAAGAAAAAGCCACGGCTTGAAAAGGTATTTAAAAAACAAAAGATCAAACCCGCAAATACCAGTACCAAATTTTTCCTTTCGGTTTCCTTAATAGCCGAAGGGCTAAGAGCTTTGTTCATGCGGTTTTGAGAAAAACAACAAACAAATAAAAGGGTGGCGAAATTGGGAAGAGTAAACCTTAGTCCACAATTTCAGATTGTGTATTTAATCTATTTGAGCAATCTTGTGCCCTAACATTGATATCTTTGCAATTGGCTAGCGTCTCTCATAGTACTTGGTGCAAAAACGAGCTAGTTTTCATCTCAATTTCAGTTTGTCTCTCACTAGCTCATTCCTTTGTTTGCATTAAGTCACATTTATCTTTGTTTGTGCGCTCATACACTTCGCTTAAACCTTTGGATCAGCACATAGGCAAAATACTCTAGCTTGGATCATTACTTAGCTTTACAATACCTTGAATATCGATTGCATAGGATATACACATACCTATCCGAGCTCCACCTACACCCGCTTGTGTACTCCCTTGCTCTTGGTTACGCTCATACATTACGGGTTAAGGTCGCTCATTGTCACAATCTGTCGATTTGCCGTCTTTGATTCACTTTGGAACGGTAAGCTTGTCTTGTGTTCAGGACAGTGAGTTGCGAGCGTAGAGAGTAAGTTTTTTTTTACTAACCCAGATATAATTTCGTTTGCTATTTGTGAGTTGTATCCATGTCAGGTCATCAGGAGAATCCACCGGTTACGTGGACGGAATATACACGGTTGTGTGGGACGCTACAAAAGCAACTTCATGATCGTGATAATGGTGTGCGCGATGAGCTCGGGTCCGTTCGGACTGGATTGAACAACCTCGGAGAGGAGGTTACGCAACTACGCACGGACATCAACAACAACTTCTTGAGCCGCACGCCATGTTCAATCAACCAAACGTGCATCGTAAGGATTTTCACGATAAGCCCAAATTTTCTATCCCTATATTTTCGGTCGCATGCGGATGTACAAGAATATCTCACTTGGGAGCTAGAAATTGATACTCTATTTCGGATGCACAACTATACCAATGAGAGGAAGCTCTTACTTGCGTCTAGTGGCTTGGTGATTATGCCACACATTGGTGGGAGCGGTTTATTCGTAGCGTATGGAGCGCCATGAATTGTCGATTATCACGTGGGAGCGGATGAAGCAGCATTTCGCACGCTTTGTACCTCGCCACTACAAGCGTTCTCTACTTGACAAGTTGACTTGTCCACTAAAAGGTTTAAATGCCGCTAGTATATCACATGTGAAGGCGACGAGCATGGGACATTCCTTCGGTACATGTTTCGTGTAGTAACGCCCCATTGCTTCATGAAGAGTTTGTGGTTATCGGTAATTGCTCAATTGTCGACCCACAATCTTTGGGGGACAGGATGTATCCAAACCCATATGAGAATGAGTGCCACATAGCCAAATTGAGTGAGAATGATAAAAGAGTGAGTGTGTGATTCCACCATATGTGAGGTTGAGAGCATCTCTATTGAGTGTGAGAAAGATGCACCAATGAAAAGAGAGAAGTAGATGATAGTCAAAGTGAGGTTACTACTGAAATTCACGATTTATTTTCTACTTCTAGTGTTGTTTCTCACATTGTGCAGGTTGATATTAAAGAAAATGAGTTGAAAGTTGAACAACCGGCACCGTTGGACGTGAAAGACGAGGAGATAACCACGGTGGGGGATAGAGTGCTTGCGATCCAATGGTTTCATGATGATGATTTGATATCTACAACACCTACAACAACCGAGGAGGATGGTAAAGGTATGAGAATGGTGTTGAATTGCATACTCATCAAGAAGAGGTACGTACGAGTTCGATCTCTAGTGTTCCTTTGAATATTCCATGTTCTGAAATTTGTACGCTCAATTTACATAATGTGGAATTGATTACCCATAAGGACGTTCTTACTAGAATATCTGTTGATGATCTTTTATACTATATCATGTTCGATGTTCATAGAGAGCTATCTAGTGTGATTGAGAATCTTGCTAAAGTTTCATGTTTAAAATCACTCGTTAGTACTTATGCCTACACATATACATTCAATTTGATTGGAGATTATGGTGTAGATGACAAGTTCTATGTTTATCGAATATGCATTACCTGTGATAATCTTTCTGATTTAAACTTGCATGTTTTGCGCAAACCATCTATTGAGAAATATCATGGTCATTTTGAGATGGATTTTAATACAAGTGCCTATTGTTTAGAACGCAATATGATGCATACTTGTTTCTCCTATGCTTGTGAACAACGTAGTCGAGTTGAAGCATGGAAGAAACTAAAAATTTTCTCTCCAATATTTGAACAACTTGATCTAGTGGGTCCCTCTTATATCTTGTCCATGTACTTACCAAAGTCGAGGACGACTTTTTCTCATGGGAGGGAGAATGATGTGAATGAAAGTATCGCAATGTATATATCAAATACATCCTATGGCTGCTATGATCCTAATTATTTTGTGCGAAACAACGAGAATGTCACAACAATTGATGCATACATATACCACGATATACGTTGTTCTTTTGTTTATTACACTTTCAAAGAAATCATCATGTGCTAAGTTTAAAGGAGTTTGGATGACAAATATATATACCATGCATATACGTTGTATTATTTGTCTAGCACATCTTCAGGCTATCAAAAGCCGAGGACGGCTTTTCTTGAAGAAAGGGAGGATGATGAGGATGTCCCTACTACTTATGAGGTTATTCGTGAAGCAGGAGCTAAACTTATCAAACAACAGGTGCATTTGTTTCTTAATGAATTTCCTTTTGTTGTCAATGAGAATTGGTTACTACCTAAAGCAATACTTGGTGCATTCTCAGGTTTGACAAATTTAAAGACTTTGGAACCGAGAGGAGGAGAGGGAGGCCGGAACAAATTCATGGAGGAGAAACACATGCACCAACAAGGGAGAAGAAACCCATGTGGCCAACGAGAGGAACGTGCTCTCGTGATAAAACCCTAGCACATGCGGGCGGTCAAGAAAGACATATGGTGACATGGCAACAAGGGTTACATTGGCATCAAAAGAAGCATCAAGTGCATCGAACAAATTCGCGCAAGCTAAGAGAAGGAAAGCTCACAATACAAGGGAAACCGAGAGGAGACTAGTTTAAATTTCCAAATTAAAGTAGGACGTTTTTGAATCGGATTATCGCTCACGTGAACGATAATCGGACTGGTATCTTATGCAAATGAGCGATGTCGGACTCGACATCAGAGCACTGCCATCGCTCATCCGAGCTTTGTGCTTGCGTGGGAGGCTATATAAACCCCCATGGCCGCACCATAGAGGTAGACCAGTTTATGCATAAGATTGAAACATAGCTATTGCTTGTTCTTTCGACACCAGAGTTCATGCGAGGACTTTGAGAGAGAATTAGGCGATCCATTTGTTTTGTTTCGCAATCCAAGGTCAAGCCGTCGCTCCATTGGGAATCGGGGACTTGGCGTTCGCTGCTCGTGGTCTCGCGACGAACAACTACCCGGTGTGTTGTGGGCGTATTCCGAAGAGTTGAGGGTTCGTGCATTGGCGCGAGTGTTCAGCTAGCGACATCGTCTACTTCGCATCAACTATCCACAGTTTCTCACTGAGAAGATCGGGCCTCCCCCGTATCACCTCCCCTCGGGAAATCTTAACCGCCCAGACCTCCCCCTTAGTTAGATAGCCGTAGGACCTCCCTAGTGCGCGAGGAGCTCCTTCGCGGGTGCTGTGCATCCGGTGGTCGGAGCCGTTGGATTCAATATCAACGGCTAAGACCTCTCCTAGGCGCGGCAAGGTCTTTGCGCCCTGGTGCTCGTGCGGGTTTTGGCATCTGAGATCGTGAGCCGTGCGATCTTTGATCAACGGCCCACGACCTCCCCAGTTTTTATTGGTTTTCCAGATTTAGTTCCGAGAGCTTTTATTTGCACATATTAATTGTTTTAAACTTCAAAATTGCATATCTTTTTCTCTGTAGCTCCAAATTTAACAAACTAAAGTTCTATAAATGCATCTGTTAAAGTACTTTAGCTTAGTATAGGTTTTGCAGTAGTCTTTAATACTGAAATTAATCATGTCTTAGATTTATAACTTAGAAAAATCATAACTAAATCATTTTAACTCCAAATGACCTGAAATTTTATATGGGTTACCACTATACCAGTAGGTAGCTACCATAAAAATTTCAGCTTCAAAATCTTTATAGAAAATGTTTTTGCTACAGTGCTAATTATGGCCGAAAATAGGTTTTTAGAGAATATCTTTTGCACCGCAAATCCAAATTAGGTTTTTCCAGTTTCTATGTCTAGGTATATTCGTATTTTACCTTGTGTATAAATTTCGTCGCATTTGGATAATTTTTGCTTGCTCTTTTGTTTAAGTGTTGCTCGTCTTATTGGTTGTTTTCGCTCTTTCGCTTAGGATTCAACATTTGCGGTAACCCCGAGAACGACCCTCCGCAACAAATTGAGCAACAGCAAGCAGGCAAGCAGTTTGATCATTTCCCAACTGATCCCATTACCTTAAAGTCTAATATTTTGTTTAACTTCTATGTATGCATTGCTATTTTGTTGTTAAATTGATTAGTTAATCCTCTAATTGCATAATCTGTAGGTAAATAATTATCCTCTACTACCTGAGCCTAGGTTATTTGCTGTGATTAGAGTTCGTTGTACGAGCTCTTGTCACTTAGTAGATTACGAATGAATATTGCTTAGCCATGCCTAGTTATCGGTAGTATTGGGCGATCATCGACTTAGTCGATGATCTTGATCACACAAATACTTATACTACTCCATTACGTCCAACCCTTGTGTTTTAATGATTTACAAAGCAAAAACTGAAAACAAAAATTATATCTTGGCTTGGGCACAATGGTATGTTGGGGATCTGTTGGGTGTGATTGGAATGGTGCCTAAGTCCCTAAGGACCGAGTTACTTGTGCCATTGATCCAAGCAATTGTTGCGTGCTAACCACACGAGGGGGATATGGAACCTCTCTTGACTAAGTACTTTGGGAGGTGTTAATTATGAGCTGGTCGGTGGGTGTGTTCCTGTGTGGGTGTGTTTGTGGTGTTGGAGGGGAGCATTAGTAGACCGGTTAGGCTGTCTAATGTGTCTTTCTCCCGTGGGTTGCGGCTCTTAATTAGCATCGTCCATTGGAAAGCATCTTGTTAGACTTAGCCATGCCTGCATACCAAAGGAAGTGTGCTAACCGTGGCTGGTGGAAAGGCGGTCTATCGTGTGGGTACATTGGTACACCCCTGCAGGGTTCAAACTATTCGAATAGCCTCGTCCTAGGTTATGGACACGCTTGGTTATTTCCCACAAGAACTAGACTACAACCTTTTAAAAACTTAAACTTGACAGGGGTGGTATGAAGGGGTACTTCATGCTATTGTTGTGGTGACTATGGGTTAGTCACTTCTAGGTTGGTGTTGTTCTCTATCTATGTTATAATTGTCTCTCTTTTATTTGAACAATAAAAGTTAATTGCAAACTTGCTTTGAATCTATTACCTTATTGCAAATGAAAACTTGCTTTACGCTGAAAATAAGTCCAGAGCCTCATCCACTTAAATAAAGCTTGCATGTAGTAAATTATAGTTCTGTTATCTCACACGTCGGTCTTTGCAGTACAAAAACAAGTTTTGTACTCATCCGCTTGCTTAATATTAATTGTTGCAGAGGAAGAAGGTGAGCCCCAAGGGCCTCACTTTTGTGAGTCGTGTTGCGCTGCTTGGGACGATTAGCTTGGCGGTCCGGTTGGTTGCCTTGTGGGTAGAGGCACACCGATTGGCTTTTGTTTATCGCCATCTTATGGCCATTTTGCTTCCATTGTGTATTTACTTATCTTTATGACTTTTGGCCGGTCGGCCTCTCTTTGTAATAACTCTCTTTATATTATCTATGTCTTTCGCTTGTTGCTTTTGCTTCGCTCTATGTGAATGAATGGAATTGATGCATGATTTTGTAACGGGTGTGTATACTGCAATGCAGGAAGTATACATATCTCGAGGCTTGGTTTATTTGATTTGTATTGTTAGGACCAAGTGGATGGTTAAACAGTACAAGTTTAATAAACCGGGTCCTCACACTTCTTACCCTTTTCTTGAAGCTAGACTTGTTCTCGCATACCATCACATGGCTAGGCCTCGCACACTTCTTAATGTCACTATCTGCTGTTTTGAGCATCCCACAAAGCTCATTAAGGCCCTTATCCGCCCCATGCATATGGTAGTTCAAATGAAATGCCCATAGCTAGGTGGAAGAGACGCTAAATGAAATCGATTGCCAACTCTTGGCCAATTGGAAAACCAAGTTTATCCAAAGTCCGATCAGAACCAACCATTTTGATCACATGTGGGCCTACGGGTGCACCTTCGTTAACTTGCATTCCGAAAAGCCTTAGAGACATTGAACCGCTCGGTCTGGCACGTGTTCGAACATGTCCTTAACCGCTATGATCATATCATACGCTTCCGATCCTCAAACCGCTTTTGAAGGTCGTTCCATGCATGCAAGCATAAGACGACTAATCTCAAGAGAGTCATCACATGCTTTCTTGTAGGCATTTTTAACAAAGCAGCAGACGCATTGTTAGCGTGTTCTTACGGATTGGGGTGTCGAACGTTTTCCTTTTTATCCGCCACGAGAACAATTCTCAGTTACGGACCAAATCGAATAGTTTGTTCCATTTAATTTCTCTTTCTCAAGAATCGATCGCAAAGCAAAAGGGTGTGCGTGGTTGCTAGATGCCATTGATCTACAATAGGAAATGCAAAATACTAAGACAAATAAAACCATGATAGAGTAAACTGTATTAAACAAATTTAATAGAATGTACTCCCACTAAAATCAACATCCCTCTATTGATTCTTAGCGATTCAAGATCCGCAATTAACGAGTCTACTAGTGAGCTTTTGCATCACCGCTAGGAGACAAGGTAATTCGGTAAGCAACACCTTACTAATCATATCTCTATATGACTCTTGTTGTTGGGTGACATCTCTATGCCCCGGCGCCCAACCTTTATGCCCCAAGGCCCATAACCTTTATGATAACCTTGTTAAGTTCACCAATCCTTATGCATGTAAGTATCCGATACAAAGCCCATCTAGTCAAGGAAAGTTGATGGTGCCCTAATTTTATAGACCCACCATCAATTTACAAGACATGGGATAGTGCAAAGTTTAATTGGGAGGGCATATGTTTAACTTAACATTTTGTGAGGGATCGCTATACTTCTACCATTCAAACATGCATAGGAGTAAAACAATAGGAATAGCATTCACACAGTTGTGACTCAAGATGACCCATTTTCTCATGGTGATCTCCATCGCCATAGAATCTGTCCACCATGATGATCTCCATCTCCATGGTTCATGTGTGCCATCCCTCCAAGTGATGTGTCCTCCGAGTACTACTATAAGCTATTACTCATAACAGCTAGTAATAAAATACATGGATACTAGGAATCATCACAAGTCGGCACGTAGGCCGTTAATACAATACTTTGACAACACAATGGCTCCAGCCGTGTTGCCGTACCCACGACACGCAGGTCATGCAAATATTATAAACATGCATCACATACACATTAGGCCATACTGGTCACATACATCCTGCAAAAACAAGTTTATGCATAGAATCGCAATCTACCGGATAGGGGGTCGAGGGGGTTTCCCCCCGCGGGGTTCGAAGGGGCAGCGCCCCTCGCGGGACTTCCGGGCGTCCGGACCTTCGTAAAAAAACAGAGATCCAATCTATGCAATTTTTACATAGGATTTTGATCGGCAAATCATATTTACCACAAATCGACTACTGTTCCGATTCGACCAATTATATTGATCTTCGCATGCCGCAACCGGTTTTACGTGTCACTGTCTACCCCGATGGCGAATCCGACCGGTAGGGGTATGTTGTTTCACGACCTTAGCAGCATGATCACGGTACATCGATTATTAATCTAGGTTCCGATTCGATCAATCATATTGATCTTCGCATGCCGCAACCGATTTTACGTGTCACTGTCTACCCCGATGGCGAATCCGACCGGTAGGAGTATGTTGTTTCACGACCTTAGCAAAGCATGATCACGAAACCGCACCAATCCATTACGTAACTATACAATCGATCACATCGATCATACCGATTTACATATCGCCATATGCAAATCACCCGAACCTATAACATGACAAAGAACCGCTCGATACCATCAGAGGGAAACGGGTAGGCTACACTAGCGCAAATTAAAAATTCTACCCGTAAACCAAGATCATCGCAGATTATAGATCACGGTCTTACCACTAGACGCGCAAAGCGGAAGTTGATGCAACGCGTCGGGCGGTGTAGTCGTACCAAGTTGATGCAAGACGTCGTCGGCGCAGTAGTCGCACTACTTCCTCGCCCTTGTCGTGGCGCCCCACGCATGCCTCCTTTCTTGCGGTTCGTCCCAACGCCACGATGCGGCGCCTTCAAAGGTATCCACACGCACGGGAGGAAGCGACGACGCCGGACTACTAGATCCGCGTGAGCGACTAGGGTGTGGGAGGGGTGGCGGCCAGGATTTGGGGATATCACGAAAAACTCAACCCTTAACCGAAGGCGCCTGCTCTCCTTTTATAGACGTCCTTATAATGGGCTTCTACGAATAGAGGCCCATTAGGACTCAATGCCCAGTCTAATTCGGATCCAATCCGAATTAGGCTTCAGCCCCTTAAGTGTGTGACCCTATATGTTCACGTATGTTTAGACATGACGCAAGTACACATACTTGGTCAATAGTTGGTAGCGGCCTCTAGCAAGACGTGCCAACTCCTAAACGCACGTAAAGATCATATCGGACGAACCATCACAACGTTATGTACATGCCAATCCCTTTGCCTCACGATATTCGGTCGAGCCCAAGCTGACCACTCTTTCTCGATCCCGTGATCCGAATCCCTTACTAGGTTAACTCTTAACCTTAAGTAGCATGGCCATGCATTTCTGGATCCGATCACTCGAGGGGCCCAGAGATATCTCTCTCAGGTAGAGAGGGGCAAATCCCATCTCGACTGACCATGCCTCGCAGCATGCTTCATGACAAACCCGAAAGCTACCTTTATAACTACCCGATTTTGAGTAGCGTTTGATAGCCCCTAAGTAGGTCTATTCACATCTCAAGTACATGCGACAATCTCAGGTCTAAGGACAAGGCGTACACATTGTGTAGAGAGAACCATAAGTATAAAAGCTATGTCTCATGTTGGGTCGGTCTAACCTCATGTTCTAAACATGTGTCCACATTATTGGTTTGACATCTCCATGTCTATGACTTGTGAAACATGGTCATCAACCGATACATGTGCTAATCCATCATTCACGTGTGTCCTCACATGAACTCCGACTAGGGACAACTTTAGAATAACCATACAAGTAAAGAGTTTCACAAACAAGTCACATACTTGTTAATCAACACAAAGGCAATATTCAAGGAACATTTATTAAATCATGGATACAACGAAATATCATCATCAAAATGATTGCCTCTAGGGCATATCTCCAACAAAATGATCTCGAAATAAAAGAATGTGAAGCTCCTGAATCAAATAATACTGCAGCAGGACGAGAATTGACAAGAAGCGTACCCAACACAACGTCGGGCACCTCCTGTGCCTCCTCAGCCGAGATGTGGTTGACTCGGCCACTTCCCACGCCCTGAGTCTTCTGGACCACCTTCTAGTCCGGTGGGTGACCATTCCCTTGCCCGCGTCCTCCATTAGGACGAGGGGCTGCTCCAGTCCTCTGAGGGCAACTGTTGGCGTAGTGGCCTTTCTTATTGCAGGCGAAGCAGGTAACCTCGGCAGCCGGATTGCAGAGGCCACCCTGCTGCTGGGTCGCAGGTGCACGTGGCTGAAACACGGCCTACGGGGGACGCATATCCGGGCACTCGAGATCGTTCTCATCTCTCATTAAGTGTTGCGCTTCTGGCGTAACCACTTTGCTTGGAACGAATTTGATCCCGGGGAGGCCTCACAGTATGTGGCTCGTAGGCTGCAGAGGTCAGCCATGGGGTGAGGAGAGCTCGCGGCCATGTGGCCGACAATGTTGACGACAACATCATGAGGAAGATCAGCGACGACAATCGCCGACCTCCTCGCCTTCCTCGCCGTCATGCTTCGTACGTGGTCAGTACGTATACGTATGATCAATGTCGTGATCATATATAGAGCGATCGATGGGATCGAGAGGTTATATATATGTATATAGAGAGAGTGATCGATGTCGATCTGGCTAGATGATCGATCATCTTCGATATGGCGAATCGATTAATATCCTTTTTTATAAAATATGGAATAAATTCGGTGCATGAAACGAAGAGACGCATCGGGGAGCCGAAGCGGCATTGATGCGAGCGAAGAGACGCATCGATGAGGAGTCGATTGAAGAAACTCATCGGGTCGCTAAAGCGATATTATCACAGACGGTTATAGTTAAAAACCATCTGTGAAGTATACACAGACAGTTCGCGTTTAGAACCGTCTGTGAAATATACAATTATCACAGACGGTTCGAGTTAAGAACTGTCTGTGATACTTCATAAACGGTTTTAAATATGGACCGTCTGTGATATTACCTCTTCACAGACGATTTTTAGCGCAACCAGTAACGCAGACGGTCTCTAAACTAAAACCATCTGTGATTGCATGTTATATAGACAGTTTTGGTCAACCGTCTGTGATGAGGCATCCAGTATTGGCCTTTTTGTAGTAGTGTGCTCAAGAATTCTATGAAAAGTAGTGTTGTGAAGGCTTTGCGGATTAGGATGCGTTCTCCACTCAATTGCCTTTGAACATGTTAATTGGCATTTCCATGTTTTTCCATTCCGCTGCAGGAGTTCATTTGTTTCTTTAGCCATGTGTGAAAATTAAGTAAACTTTGACCATAAGATCCAGTTACTATTACTATTTGTTATTTAAGATCTTTTTAGTTAAATCAATAAATGAATGATATTTCATCGATGTTTTCTGTGTGAACTAGCTACTGATTTGGAACTAATTCAGAATACAGAGAGGATTTCGGAAGTGTAAATCCGGATCCCGACAACCACCCCAAGGAGAAGTTCGCCAAGGCTGCCGCAAGGCTGCGGCCAACGGCAGCAAGCGCCTACCCAAGAAGCGCAACAGGGTGCTCTACGAGCGCTCAATGGATGCATGGCCGGACCTGCTGCCGCCCACAAGGCCAGGGCAGCCCACCTGGTCCGTACAGCATGCGGCGGTGTCAGGGTTAGCTTCTGATCTTTGACATATATGCATCTATCTGCTTATATATAGGCTAGGCTGTCTAGTCCTCCTTGTTCGTGCACGCTCGTTCATATATATAGCTAGTGACCCAAATATAAGTACATATATAACACTTAATCTAGCTAGAAATAGGTTAGCTCATGTTCATTAGTTACTGATAATGCTTATCATGTGGAGAGTACTATCAACTACTGGCATACATGTTTTGGTTATCTTTCTTTTTGTGCTGTTCGCAAGGGGGATCTAGTGCTTCAGCTTTCATGGATCTCGTGTCGATGACAAATCTACTCTAAAGTCAATGATCAAGGTTGTGTGTTAGAAAAGCCCTCTTCCAAGCAAAATTACTAATTCATTTCATGCATCTGAAATGTATTTTATTTATGCAATGTAAGTGATTGGGGGAATGACATGATCTTTGGGTCCAGGTGAAGTTGTTGCTGTAGGATCCCGACAACCACCCCAAGGATCGTTAATGACAATCAAAGAGGGGTGAATGATTGTATAAGGTTTTACTTCTTTTTAAACTCAATTTCTCCTTACTATTGATCAAGCATGCACCATAGATTATATAATTGTATTTGCAATGTAACTCTGATGCATACAACTGAAAGCTAGCACAGTTGTATTAGTTAAATTAACAAATGTGTCAAATCAATTTATATCTGATTGTTATAATGGAACCACCTCACTAAAATAATCTATTTTTCTCTTGACTAATGGAGAAACAAACACGCAAGTATGCTACTGGTTGCTACGTACTCACCTCAAATAATCCATAGATATGCTTCTACTCGTACCACAGTTTTTGTCTTGCTAAACCAGAGAATATAATATGAAACTGACCTGACAACCAGAACTGACGGTACAATCTGAACATAAAGCAAAAGCACCACACACTATTGACCATCCAACCACCAGCATGCAAACTGAAACCAGTAGAACTGATCAAAAGGGCCTTTAGTCTCCTTCTGTGCCACACGAAGCTGCAGCGATGTCAGGTAGTGTGCTGGCTTGCATATGCGATGGCGATCGACCCGAGGCAAAGAAAAATCGCTGAATAGCGAGCAGCTCGGCAGCTGAACGACGTGCCTTCAACCAATAGGACGACGTCGATGCATATCAATCACATCTGAAGTTCTTCCAGAGATCATGCAACGCCAGAAGCTTTTTCCATCAACATGCACACAAAAACATTAGCCGTCACCAAGACCCAAAAACCACGTTTCTTCTCCCCTAACCCTAACAACCATCAGCTATTTATTTCCTACCGGCCGCAGGCCCAAATACCAACCACCCAACCTCACACGCAGAGCCCATGCAAACCAATGTTGGCCCTTAACACCCACGTAGGGCCCAATACGTGGGCTTTTACACCAGATTATAAAATCAATTTTGGACACCCTAAAATTATCACATGTTGTAGCCTCCGGACCACACCTCTGTAACTCCAACACGCATCATCCATCATTGATCTCCATGCGCTCCAACTCGAGTCCAACCGTCTCCTCTAGCATCCTTGACCCTCTAGACCATGACTCCACACCAAGACATCTCCCGGTCGCCGCCGTAGACCACAATCGCCTCCAAGTTACCCTACACATGCAAAGACCAAAACACCATATTTTTTCGGCACAAGTTCTTCCCAACTTGACTGACATAAGTTCACACACGCGTCACACCCCTCAAATAACATCAATTAGCAACATTATCAATTATTCATCAACTAAATTATTCTAGACCTAGCCACATGGTCTAACAATCTCCCCCTGGATGAATACATTGACAATACTTCAAGATTGCATGATGAATTAGCTTCAAACAGATATAAGTGAAGAATTGAAGCTGAAAAAGCATTTTAAGCCAGAAGTCTCAAATATGTACTAAATCTCTCCCCCTATCTCAATTCTCTCCCCCTTTGGCAATGTAATCATCAGGAAGCATCAAAGAAAGAATAATTCTAAGAAGGAGCAATGAGAGTAAAAATCAAGAAGCTTTGTAGATTATCCAAGTCACTTCGCATTAATTTAATAGAGTAAACAAGCCATCTTTTTAGTAGAGCTATCAGGATCATATAAAGTCATATACCATATAGCAATGTCAAAACAAGTCTTTAGATTGATGAAGCAACTTAAATTAATGACAGGCATCTCAATAATGACCAAACCGATTATAGAAAGCACAAGGAGATATCACAATAAAAAGTTAAAGCCTAAAAGTGAAGCAAACTTTAAATCTAGATGAGCTAGCAGTCTCATGTAGCAACCTATTGCTCTACACTCAATTCTTAAGCATGTGGCATGCTTGTAGCATACTTCTTTTCACTGTTGGTATGCTTAAAGCATACTTCTTTTCATTTGAGCACTTTCTTTGTATTATACAGATACATATATATGTATGGCATGCTTGAAGCATACATCTTTTCATTTGAGCATGTTTTTTTTTATAGAGATACATATATATGTATGACATGCTTGAAGCATACATCTTTGCAATTGACTCTTTCTTATTTTTTTATATAACATGCCAAATTGAGTGAGCAAAAAAGATTGCAATAAGAAACATACGAGCCTCAACCAAGATTTAAAATAAGACTCACAATCAAGCTAATCCTTTTTGTTGAACATCGCAAAGTAATAACTATACTCAATCTAGTCAAAGTATTTCTCCATGCTATGCTTTAGTTCAAATGTGGCAAATTAATTAAAACCAGTCATGATCAAAGCTACACAGCACATGAGTAAATATGATAACGAGAGCTCTACAGCTTATTTGATTTCAATGGCTTGGATTTGATTTCAAAGTTTCAGGCTTGTGTTTCAAATGTAAGAAAATGAGTAGAAATTAAAACTTTTTCTTACATCATGTATTTCCTGTGTGTACTAAACAATTCTTGTACAAGAGTTATGGAAATACACAATCACAAGTCTTTTGATCCAAATCTTGATCCTTCAAAAACAATCTTGTCGAATCTTTTGATCATCTCCTGAAAATATTTTTCCTAAGTTCTTGAGATGGTATGTGGCCCCTCTGAAAAATTTCACAATTTTTAGAAATTGTTTGGATATTTTAGAGGGCAGTCAAACCTTGGACCAGTACCTTGCAGAATTTTTGGAGAAAAATGCATAGCATAAAAACCTCTAAACATTTTACACAAGGTCAATATCTAAGTCAGCAAGCTCCTGTAAAACTTTCAGAATTTTTGGAGTTATTTTGCTACCTCTAATAAATCCTCAAAAGTCTCAGCTTAAATTAAAAACCTAAACCTGGTTCACTGTTCCTTGGGTTTGAGTCGGACTCGGGCTCGAGCCAGTGGACTTGATCGAATCAACTAACTACACCGGGCCCCTTTTAAACGCGCGGTCGATTTTGGCCGTTGGATTTAAATCGCTCGGCTCGCGTTGGTTGTGCCGTTCGGGCCACCGCGATCATCTCATCCTTTTTGAGCCGTTGGATTTACATCGGGCCGTCCTGATTGAATGAGCTGTTCGGGTCACCCGAACGTCTCTTTTAACCTCAGTCGTTCGATCTTGATCGGACCGCCCTGGTTGTTGGTGTATTAAAAACCCTCAGCCGCACCCTTTTAATCTCAGCCGTCCAATTGAGATCCAACGGACATGGCTTGCTTTTCTGTTCTTCTTCCTCCTCTGTCTCTCCGTGCGCGCATGCAAACAATGGCAGGAGGAGAGAGAGAGAGGGCGGTTTCGTTGTGTCACTTCGAGCTTCCTCTCATCAACACCACTCTGTGGGGCATTAAATGCGCCCCAAGCTTTCGGCTCCTCCATCCCGAGTCTCAGCTGCTCCCATCATTTCTCGGTCCATGACTGTAGCATGAACCGAGCTCACCATGAGCTCTTGTTCTTGCTCGAAACCCTAATACTTCCTCTATATAAACCCCTCTATGTCCTCCTGGTGTTCCTTTACACCACACTTTGCTCACTCTCTGTGTTTGAGCTCAAAACCACTTCAAATCCTCAAACCACCATTGTTGACCCGAGAGCTCCAATGGCGATCTTGGTGTCCAGTGGTTCACCTTCAATCTTTCTTGTACCCTTTTGAGCTCCTCGACTTCCTTTATATTTCCCCTAACTTAATTTTGGGTTGCATTCACAGGAATCACTCAATTTTAAGTTTGGAGATTTTCGGCTGATTTCACCCCCTTTCTTCTCCAACTCCGGTAAGTGGTTCATTTTGCAATTACTTGCTGTTAGAGTTTCTCTGGGCTATAAGGAAGTTATGGTAATGAGTTGGTTCCACTCATTTTGCTCAGAACCACATTTCTACTTCGTCTTCCTCGGCTCCGGTGAACTTCATCGTGTTCAAGTCATCCCCGACCATCTTTGAAGTTCCTCTCGGTTAAGGTAGCTTCTATTTAGTCCCTAAAGTGTGGGCACTCGCTTTCCTGGACCGCAGTGGAGCTTTTTGCTATTTTCATGTTTTGCCGAAATGGCATCCTTCTATGTTTTTCGGCTTGCCGGCGTTCTAGACCTCCACCGCCGGCGAGGTCATCACCATTGGGTCCGCATCACTATTGCGAACCCATTTTGGTATTTTGTGGGCGCCGCCGCGACCGGAGTCGCCGGCGGCAAGCCGTGAAAACCACTCGGTTTTTGTCAGCTGGGAGCGCCCATTTTCGTCAGATTATTAGGACACAGTTAATGCCAATCATAATCAATCATTAGAAGTATTAAATTGTGTCTTAATTTGGCCTAAATGTCTCACTGACGGTGGGTGTAACATCCCAATTTTCAACCTGTGTTTCTAATGTAAGAAAATGAGGGAAAATTAAAACTTTTTCTTACGTCATGTAATTCTTGTATGTTATAAACAATTTCTGTACAAGAATTATGGAAATACAAAGTTACAAGTCCTTTTGACCAAAACCTTACCCTTCAAAAACCTTCTTGCCAAATCTTGTGCTCATCCTCTAGAAATAATTTTCCTAGGCTCTAAGGATGTTGTGTGACCCCTCTGAAAAATTTCAGAAGTTTTAGAAATTTATTGAATGTTTTTGGAGGCAAGTCAAACCAATTTTTCAATTGGTCAAACCTTAAATTCAAACAATCTGGAATTTTTAGAGAAACATGTAGTGCATAAAAATCTCTGGAAATTTTATGTAAGGTTTATCATAGAGTCATCAACCTCTAGTTAAAATTTCATGATTTGTGGAGCTAGTTTGCTATCTCTAAAAATCATTCCAAGGTTTAGCTCGTTTTCAAAATCCATAGTCAAACATCAAGAACATACACTTAAAATAATTTTTGGAAAGGAATTTACTTCAATTAAAACTATGGAAATAATTTATTTAAATCTTATAATAATTATAATGAATAACTATAATTTTTCCCAAATTTTTGGAGCTAAATTCAATCCACATAAAATTCAAACTTGCTTCAATAACCTTTTGTAAGTTTGAATTTAAAATAAGCAAATGATTCATGAACATTAAGGCTTAAGATTTTATTTGGTCATTAGGTCATCCCAGGAACCTCCCTGAAAAATTTTAGAATTTTTGAAATTTAATTACTATATTTTGTAGCTCGGTCAAAGTTGGGGATTGAATTAAAAACCCAGTCAAAACCTCTTTTCACTGTTCATCGGGTTCAAACCCAACACCGACCGGACCCAACCCCGACTTGACTCAATCGAGCAGCTTAGCTAAACCTGGCTCGGCCGCACCGCACTAGCGCATCGCCAGCCGTTCGTTTTGGGATCAGCGGCTTGGATCTTGTGGAGCATTCGGACTGCCCGATTGCCCCATCACCGTCAACCCTCCGATCTCGATCCAACGGTCAAGAATCACCCACCGTTTAAAACTCCAACCCGATCTTTCCGTTGCGTCGCTGACTGGTGGACCCGCCGGCCGGTTGTCTTCTTCCCCGCGCTGTCACGCTCGCGTCCTCGCCTGCGCGCCGTCGTGGCTCCGCTCACGCCTGCGTCAGCGCCAACCACCGCCAACGGCTCTCCCGCAGCTCCTTCCTCCTCCTCGGGGCTACAAAGACCCCGCGAGCCCCCCTTGGACCACCCTTTTTGCCTCCCCACCGGCGCCTCGCCCTTTCTCTTCTTCCCCGTGAGCTGTCGCCGTGCGCCTCCGAGCACTCCGGCCGCCCCGGTGACCCCCAGTCCTCCCTAACCGTGTCACGTCGCGTCATCCCTCGCAAGGAGTCGAAGCCCTCTGTCAATCTGAAGAATCGCCACCGGAGCACCTCGCGCCTCTTCTTCCCGACCACGGCCGCCACCGCCAATCCCACCGCCCCTTCTTCTCCGATGACTCGTTCTTCAATTCTTTTGCCTGGGAGCACTCTTGGACCTCCCTCTACCTAACCCCATTACTCACCCGCTCTCTCTTGCTCCACAGGGTCCTCTCCGCGGTGATCACCTTGCGCCGCCGCGGGTTCGTCGTCGCCGGACCACTCCGGCCACCCTCCACCTGCCCCGACTACTCGGGTGAGTTCCATGCATCACACTGGTGCTCATGCGCACCTTAATTCCTCCCCAACCTCACCCGTGCGCTGCCACCTCCTTTCACCCCCCACGGTCGGCCACCGCATGACCTCACCGCGCCGCCACAATGCCGGCCGAGTCCCAAAACCGCCACCCCTAGCCTCCTTATACTCCGGGCAACCCATTTTGGTGGTTGTTGTCACCACCGCGCCACTCATTCGCCGGCGACGAGCTACGGCAGAGCCTCCTCTGTCTGCTCCTGTAGCCCCTCTTTGTAAAGCCTCTCTCTGATTTGTAGGAGCCCTAATTCATTTGCTAATCAATCTTTTGGATTAGCTGAGGGGATTACTCAACCTAATTGACTTTTGAATAGGTGATTCCAGAGAGAAAATGTTTTGATAGCACCCCAATTTCAGAGAGTGTTCTGTGTAGGTGTGTGTTTAGTAATCTGAAAAATGTCAGAACATGAAAAGAAGAAATTTTGTCAAAAGGCTTATGACACTGTTAATGCAATAGTTAGAAATGTTTTGGAATCTATTAACCATATGAGCACTTAAGCTGTCGGTAGTAGTCAAAACTAAAAACCAATAGGGAGGTGAGTTTTCAGAAACCAACAGAGAAGAGATGATGTGATAAAAAGTTGTTTTGTCAGTAAACTAATAGCTTGACTAACTCTGGTAGTTAGAGTTTCTCTTAATTCTTTTAGTCAGTTGGTAGCTTTTCAAGTTTAGGATGTTGTCATGTTTTAAGTTTTTGAACAGAGTAAATGAGTTGAGAGTAAATAAACGATGATAGTGAACTTTGTTCTGTGTTTGGCTAAGGCAATTAGTGTTTGAGTTCTGAAAATTAGGTTAGTAAACTAGGAACTGTTGTGGATGGTATTGTAATGTAAGCATCTGGAGGTTTAGTAGATTGTTCAAGCTGAATAGCATCCTTTTTGAAGGCAACTAGAGGTTAGTTAGTTATTAGCTAGTTAGCAGTTTTCACCTTCTTCACATTAGCAAGGTATTGAGGTAACTGCCTGCTAGAGTTTTAGTTAGCTTTCACGTTTTAGTTAAGGGGGTTAGTTTCAGGTGACCTTTTTAGATGATTAAGTGTCAAATAGTTTGTCTATGGCTTTAGACCTCACCATTCCTGTGATTAGTTTAGATAAAAATCTATTGGATGTTTATATTTGGCAGTAGGCTATCTTTTGCTAAGTCTAGTAGTTAGTAATACTTTTGTTCTTTTAGCCCTTGAGCATTTAACCAACAGTAGCACTAGGTCAATATGATAGGTAGTGCCAAGTGGTAAAGCATTCAGATTGGCAATTTGTGGTGTGGTCTTAGCATAAAGTCTTAAGATTATTGCCCCTAGTTGAAAATCCAAAATAAATTGTTTCAACTTGAAATTGGGTAAACTTCACAATTACTTAGCTAATTCAAATGAACCCCAAATCCAATTATTTTTGTTCTTAAATTTATCTAAAATCATAATCTATCTGTTGTATTAATTAATTTCTTAATTGTTGGAGTTTCTTTTGGAAGTTTGGTGTTTATTTGGTGTTATTCGTTCTTATTGTTTCTTCTCGAATCTTTCGATAGGTTCTGACGATTCTATTATACGAGAGTGATCCTCTGCAGCAGGTGAATTATCAGCAAGCAAAGGCAAGCAGTTTGATCATATCCACTCAATCCCATTACTTTTAAAATCTAATACTTTGTTTTACTTGTATGTATGCATGCTTTTGTGTCAATGATTAATTTTGCCGAATAGAGGTAGCTAAGCCTATTGCATTGTTTCCCTTAAATTGTTCACCCCTGCCACAACCTTAGGAATATTATCCTCACCGGTGAATTAGAGCCCGGTGAATGATTTAGGGCCTTTTATTTGTCTTTGCGATATGATGCTTAGCAATGCTTAGTTATCGGTAGTATTGGGCGATCATCGACTTAGTCGGTGATCTTGATCACACTAATGCTATTATTATTCCATTATGTCTAGCCCTTGTGTTTTACCAATTTGCAAATCAAAAACTGAAAACAAAAATTATATCTTGGCTTGGGCACAATGGTATGTTGGTGTGATCTATTGGGTGTGATTGGAATGGTGCCTAAGTCCCTAAGGACCGAGTTACTTGTGCCATTGATCCAAGCAATTGTTGCGTGCTAACCACACGAGGGGGATATGGAACCTCTCTTGACTAAGTACTCTGGGAGGTGTTAATTATGAGATGGTCGGTGGGTGTGTTCCTGTGTGTGTGTGTTTGTGGTGTGGAGGGGAGCATTAGCAGACCGGTTAGGCTGTCTAATGTGTCCTTCTCCCGTGGGTTGCGGCTCTTAATTAGCATCGTCCATTGGAAAGCGTCTTGTTAGGCTTAGCCGTGCCTGCATACCAAAGGAAGTATGCTAACCGTGGCTGGTGGAAAGGCGGTCTATCGTGTGGGTACATTGGTACACCCTGCAGGTTAAAACTATTCGAATAGCCTCGTCCTAGGTTATGGACGCGCTTGGTTATTTCCCGCAAGAACTAGACTACAACCTTTTAAAAACTTAAACTTGACATGGGTGGTATGAAGGGGTACTTCATGCTATTGTTGTGGTGACTATGGGTTAGTCACTTCTAGGTTGGTGTTGTTCTTTATCTATTGTTATAATTGTCTCTCTTTTATTTGAACAATAAAAGTTAATTGCAAACTTGCTTTGAATCTATTACCTTATTGCAAATGAAAACTTGCTTTATCTTTGAAAATAAGTCGAGCCTCATCCACTTAAATAAAGATGCATGTAGTTAATTATAGTTCGTTATCTCACACGTCGGTCTTGCAGTACAAAACAATTTTTGTACTCAGCTGCTTTGCTTAATTGTTTTGTTGCAGAGGAAGAAGGTGAGCCCCAAGGGCCTCACTTTTGTGAGCTGTGTTGCGGCGCTGTTTGGGACGATTAGCTTGGCGGTCCGGTTGGTTGCCTTGTGGGTGAAAGGCACACCGATTGGCTTTTGTTTATAGCCATCTTATGGCCATTTTTCTTCCGCTGTGTATTTACTTATTAGTATGTCTTTTGGCCGGTCGGCCTCTCTTTTGTATTAACTCTCTTTATATTATGTATGTCTTTTAAGTTATTGTTGTGCTTTGGTTCTATGTGAATGAATGAAATTGATGCATGATTTTGTAACGAGATGTGTATACTGCATTTCTGGGAAGTATACATATCTCGAGACTTGGTTTATTTGATTTGTACTGTTAGGACCAAGTGGATGGTTAAACAGTACAAGCTGAATAAACCGGGGTCCTCACAAAGTTGGTATCAGAGCCATTCCAACCGTAGTAACCCAAGCTTGGTCGTCCTTAGGATATTTTGAAAACCTTATTTTCAAAGTATGAAATGATTTATGAAAGCTTAAGTAAATTCTCAGATTTTACTCCTTACCTATCTTAGACTGCTTATCTCATCTTGCTCTAGTTTGGGTTTTAAAAATTGTTTTCCTCTCATCTTCTTCTAAAAAGATAGTCATTATCGTTTAAATTGGGTTTTGGGAACCAATGAGTTTGGCAAATTGAAATGTTAGCCGCCCTCTACAAGATTTTGAAGCTTCCAGAGTTGAAGATTTCGGCTAGGAGGCTTGGATGCAAAATCTGGACAGCGATCATTCAGTTTCCGGACAGCAAGCTCAAAGGTTTCTAAATAGGGTGGAAAATGAGGGGATAATCAACTAAAACTTGTGGGAGTAAAAGGGTAAGATGTGAAATTAGTTAGCTAAGTATCTACCGCTATTTTTGCCGCCTTAACCTTGCTCTTTAGTAGTGTTAGACTTGTTGTAAGGTGCTGAAATTCTTATCTTCTCACCCAATTACTCGTTCATTCAATACGGGTTAATTGTGTCAAGAAGTTGAGCTTTGGTTTGGTGTTTCCTTTGCTGTTTTGGAGCCTTTTGGAAGCATTTAAAGTTTATATACTTGCTAATTTGGTTTTGTCTAGGGTGATATCTCAATTCCCCTAGTCGTTAGCTTTTCGCTTTCGTCAACTTCAAATTTCGGGCAGTGTTGCTAACCAAAGTTATTAGTAACACCCTTGTTTTCTAAACCTTTTCAAGGCGTTTAAAATAAAATAGAACCATTTGGTTTTGATGAGAGTTCAAAACTTAACCTAAGTTTTCGAAAGAGTCCTAAATGACTAAAACAAACTTCAACAGATCAAATTTGAAAGTTCTTTGTGTTGAGTGGGTTCTAAAACTACCCAGGCCTCCCTTTTTGGTTCTGTCTTCTCTAGAACTCTCTTTCGATACCCCTTTCTCTGGAATATCCATACCGCGTCAACTAGGTATTACCACTATGCGGTATTACCTCCGTTCAACTCGTGGTCACACCACTTCATGAGAGAAACAAACTCTTAAGAACATAGGTTCTAGGAATCCCTTACCGCCATATAGCACCGGTGCTACCAGAGGCGTGATGGTACCGAGTCCTGCAAACTCGCAAAGACCAGTGTTTGAACCTCTTTATACCATATGAGACCTCCTTGATGTAATCCGAGCCATTCAGACCTCTTGTTGAATCAATCTTGACCGTTAAGGACTACGACATGGGGATTCATTACCATCCGAGCAAGACTAATGTTGCTGCAGGTGCAATTAGTCGAAAGGTGTTTTGCAACGCGTTGTTGCTCCAGGAACTACAGCCTACCCTCCTTGTAGACTTTTAGCGTCTCAACTGGGGTGTGGTTGAGCACGGATCTCTTGCTACCTTAGTTGTGCAGCCAACCTTGGTGCATCAGATCAAGTTTGCTCAGCAGTCGGATGCTGGAGTGAACCAAATCAAGCAAAATGTCAAGATCGGAACAACCAACTTCAGTTAAGTCGAGATCGATTTCGCGCAGCTCAACCAGACAGAAGGGCTACGCGGATCGTGGTCGTCACAACTTAAGTTTACTTCTTTGGCCTAAATGGCCATAGTCCATCTAAGAAGCTGGCTGCGGAGGGATGACTCTGTATAGCTAGTTATCCAGCCGAGGTCTCATTCGTTAGTGGAGTAACCAGACAAATTGCTCCACCAACTAAGAATGGCCTTGGTTCCTTTAAAAAGCTATCTGCGGAGGGATGACTCCGCATAGCTAGCTAGCAGGCTGAGATTCCGTTGTTAGTGGAATTAACCAGACATATCGCTCCGGAATTAATCTGACAAATTGTTTCAGAATTAACCAGACAAATTGTTCCACCAACTAACAACGGCCAGGCACCACCAACTATAACATCAAGAAAGATCTCTCAATCTGTCAATCCTTGTTATATCTAGACCTGGTAAGTTTTCCCCGTGACGACTAAAGTGGCACATTTTCTACCAGATCAGAACCAAGATTTGTACCGATCACTTAGCTGAGCTTTATGTCTCAAGGATCGTAAGCTTGCAAAATGTACCGAAGACGATCGTGTTGGATCATTTCTCTGTTCCCTTCTCGATTTTGCCATAGTCTGCAAGAGGCTATGGAACTCAAATCTGCTTCGATTCGATTTACCATCCTTAAACCAATGGTCAGACTGAAAGTGCCATCATCGTTTTGATGTCTAGGGCAGTTTAGCTCCTCGATATGTGAATCTTTACCGCATCGTCAAAAAGGAATGGGCCGTGGCTTATAAGTTGGAATTGCCTGCTGCACTTGGCGGAGTACATGATGTGCCCCAGTTAAGGAAGTGTCTTCATGTTCCAACCAAGGAAGCTCCGTGGAAACTCTTGATGTGTAAGAAGGTAGGTCAGAATCATGACTTAACGAGAAACAATACAATAAAACAATGGATCCAAGTACAACAAAAATATTGTAAATGGATATAGAATCATAAAAGAGGGTTTGCATCCTTAAAAGAAGCTGAGCGAAAATCAAGAAATCGTGTCCTCAAGATCCTAAAAGATCAGTGGTTACATTATTCCAAGGATGAAGCTACTTGGGATCGGGACAATCGTCTGCATGCGGACTACCCCTCTTCTTCCCCGAGCCAGCCAAATCTCGGGACGAGATTTCTGTAAGGGGGGGAGAGTTGTAACATCCCAATTTTCAACCTGTATTTCTAATGTAAGAAAATGAGGGAAAATTAAAACTTTTTCTTACGTCATGTAATTCTTGTATGTTCTAAACAATTTCTGTACAAGAATTATGGAAATACAAAGTTACAAGTCCTTTTGACCAAAACCTTACCCTTCAAAAACCTTCTTGCCAAATCTTGTGCTCATCCTCTAGAAATAATTTTCCTAGGCTCTAAGGATGTTGTGTGACCCTCTGAAAAATTTTGAAGTTTTAGAAATTTATTGAATGTTTTGGAGGCAAGTCAAACCAATTTTTCAATTGGTCAAACCTTAAATTCAAACAATCTGGAATTTTAGAGAAACATGTAGTGCATAAAAATCTCTGGAAATTTTATGTAAGGTTTATCATAGAGTCATCAACCTCTAGTTAAAATTTCATGATTTGTGGAGCTAGTTTGCTATCTCTAAAAATCATTCCAAGGTTTAGCTCGTTTTCAAAATCCATAGTCAAACATCAAGAACATACACTTAAAATAATTTTTGGAAAGGAATTTACTTCAATTAAAACTATGGAAATAATTTATTTAAATCTTATAATAATTATAATGAATAACTATAATTTTTCCCAAATTTTTGGAGCTAAATTCAATCCACATAAAATTCAAACTTGCTTCAATAACCTTTTGTAAGTTTGAATTTAAAATAAGCAAATGATTCATGAACATTAAGGCTTAAGATTTTATTTGGTCATTAGGTCATCCCAGGAACCTCCCTGAAAAATTTCAGAAATTTTGAAATTTAATTCCTATATTTTGTAGCTCGGTCAAAGTTGGGGATTGAATTAAAAACCCAGTCAAAACCTCTTTTCACTGTTCATCGGGTTCAAACCCAACACCGACCGGACCCAACCCCGACTTGACTCGATCGAGCCGTTTAGCTAAACCTGGCTCGGCCGCACCGCACTAGCGCATCGCCAGCCGTTCGTTTTGGGATCAGCGGCTGGGATCTTGTGGAGCATTCGGACTGCCCGATTGCCCCATCACCGTCAACCCTCCGATCTCGATCCAACGGTCAAGAATCACCCACCCGTTTAAAACTCCAACCCGACCTTTCCATTGCGTCACTGACTGGTGGACCCGCCGGCCGGTTGTCTTCTTCCCCGCGCTGTCACGCTCGCGTCCTCGCCTGCGCGCCGTCGTGGCTCCGCTCACGCCTGCGTCAGCGCCAACCACCGCCAACGGCTCTCCCGCAGCTCCTTCCTCCTCCTCGGGGCTACAAAGACCCCGCGATCCCCCCTTGGACCACCCTTTTTGCCTCCCCACTGGCGGCTCGCCCTTTCTCTTCTTCCTCGTGAGATGTCGCCGTGCGCCTCCGAGCACTCCGGCCGCCCCGGTGACCCCCAGTCCTCCCTAACCGTGTCACGTCGCGTCATCCCTCGCAAGGAGTCGAAGCCCTCTGTCAATCTGAAGAATCGCCACCGGAGCACCTCGCGCCGCCCTTCTTCCCCGACCACGGCCGCCACCGCCAATCCCACCGCCCCTTCTTCTCCGATGACTCGTTCTTCAATTCTTTTGCCTGGGAGCACTCTTGGACCTCCCTCTACCTAACCCCATCACTCACCCGCTCTCTCTTGCTCCACAGGGTCCTCTCCGCGGTGATCACCTTGCGCCGCCGCGGGTTCGTCGTCGCCGGACCACTCCGGCCACCCTCCACCTGCGCCGACTACTCGGGTGAGTTCCCTGCATCACACTGGTGCTCATGCGCACCTTAATTCCTCCCCAACCTCACCCGTGCGCTGCCGCCTCCTTTCACCCCCACGCCCGGCCGCAGCATGACCTCGCCGCGCCGCCACAATGCCGGCCGAGTCCCAAAACCGCCACCCCTAGCCTCCTTATACTCCGGGCAACCCATTTTGGTGGTTGTTGTCACCACCGCGCCACTCATTCGCCGGCGACGAGCTACGGCAGAGCCTCCTCTGTCTGCTCCTGTAGCCCCTCTTTGTAAAGCCTCTCTCTGATTTGTAGCAGCCCTAATTCATTTGCTAATCAATCTTTTGGATTAGCTGAGGGGATTACTCAACCTAGTTGACTTTTGAATAGGTGATTCCAGAGAGAAAATGTTTTGATAGCATCCCAATTTCAGAGAGTGTTCTGTGTAGGTGTGTGTTTAGTAATCTGAAAAATGTCAGAACATGAAAAGAAGAAATTTTGTCAAAAGGCTTATGACACTGTTAATGCAATAGTTAGAAATGTTTTGGAATCTATTAACCATATGAGCACTTAAGCTGTCAGTAGTAGTCAAAACTAAAAACCAATAGGGAGGTGAGTTTTCAAAAACCAACAGAGAAGAGATGATGTGATAAAAAGTTGTTTTGTCAGTAAACTAATAGCTTGACTAACTCTGGTAGTTAGAGTTTCTCTTAATTCTTTTAGTCAGTTGGTAGCTTTTCAAGTTTAGGATGTTGTCATGTTTTAAGTTTTTGAACAGAGTAAATGAGTTGAGAGTAAATAAACGATGACAGTGAACTTTGTTCTGTGTTTGGCTAAGGCAATTAGTGTTTGAGTTCTGAAAATTAGGTTAGTAAACTAGGAACTGTTGTGGATGGTATTGTAATGTAAGCATCTGGAGGTTTAGTAGATTGTTTGTGACGACCCCGGTTTATTCGGCTTGTACTGTTTAACCATCCACTTGGTCCTAACAGTACAAATCAAATAAACCAAGCCTCGAGATATGTATACTTCCCAGAATTGCAGTATACACACCCCGTTACAAAATCATGCATCAATTCCATTCATACACATAGAGCCGAAGCAAAAGCAACAACTGAAAGACATAGATAATATAAAGAGAGTTATTACAAAAGAGAGGCCGACCGGCCAAAAGTCATACAAATAAGTAAATACACAGCGGAAGCAAAATGGCCATAAGATGGCGATAAACAAAAGCCAATCGGTGTGCCTTTACCCACAAGGCAACCAACCGGACCGCCAAGCTAATCGTCCCAAACAGCACCGCAACACAGCTCACAAAAGTGAGGCCCTTGGGGCTCACCTTCTTCCTCTGCAACAATTAATATTAAGCAAAGCAGATGAGTACAAAACTTATTTTTGTACTCGCAAGACTGACGTGTGAGATAACAGAACTATAATTAACTACATGCAAGCTCTATTTAAGTGGATGAGGCTCTGGACTCATTTTCAGCATGAAGCAAGTTTTCATTTGCAATAAGGTAATAGATTCAAGGCAAGTTTGCAATTAACTTCTATTGTTCAAATAAAAGAGAGACAATTATAACAATAGATAGATGACAACACCAACCTAGAAGTGACTAACCCATAGTCACCACAACAATAGCATGAAGTACCCCTTCATACCACCCATGTCAAGTTTAAGTTTTTTAAAAGGTTGTAGTCTAGTTCTTGTAGGAAATAACCAAGCGTGTCCATAACATAGGACGAGGCTATTCGAATAGTTTTAACCCTACAGGGGTGTACCAATGTACCCACACGATAGACCGCCTTTCCACCAGCCACGGTTAGCACACTTCCTTTGGTATGCAGGCATGGCTAAGTCTAACAAGACGCTTTCCAATGGACGATGCTAATTAAGAGCCGCAACCCACGGAGAAAGGCCCAATAGACAGGCCTAACCGGTCTGCTAATGCTCCCCTCCAACACCACAAACACACACACACAGGAACACACCCACCGACCAGCTCATAATTAACACCTTCCAAAGTACTTAGTCAAGAGAGGTTCCATATCCCCCTCGTGTGGTTAGCACGCAACAATTGCTTGGATCAATGGCACAAGTAACTCGGTCCTTAGGGACTTAGGCACCATTCAATCACACCCAACAGATCACCCAACATACCATTGTGCCCAAGCCAAGATATAATTTTTGTTTTCGCTTTTGATTTGCAAAATGGTAAAACACAAGGGTTGGACATAATGGAATAATAATAGCATTTGTGTGATCAAGATCACCGACTAAGTCGATGATCGCCCAATACTACCGATACTAGGCATGGCTAAGCAATATTTATTCGAAAATCTACTAAGTGACAAGAGCTCATCCAACGAACTCTAATCACAGCAAATAACCTAGGCTCAGGTAGTAGAGGATAATCATTTACCTACAGATTATGCAACTAGAGGATTAACTAATCAATTTAACAACAAATTAGCGATGCATACATAGAAGTTAAACAAAATATTAGACTTTAAAAGTAATGGGATCAATGGGAAATGATCAAACTGCTTGCCTTCTTGCTGTTGCTCAAATTGTTGCGGAGGGTCGTTCTCGGGGTTACCGCAAATATCGAATCCTAAGCGAAAGAGCGAAAACAACCAATAAGACGAGCAACACTTAAACAAAAGAGCAAGCAAAAATTATCCAAATGCGACAAAATTTATACACAAGGTAGAATACGAATATACCTAGACATAGGAACTGGAAAAATCTAATTTGGATTTGTGGTGCAAAAGATATTCTCTAAAAACCTATTTTCGGCCATAATTAGTACTGTAGCAAAAATATTTGCTAGAAAGATTTTGAAGCTGAAATTTTTATGGTAGCTACCTACTGGTATAGTGGTAACCCATATAAAATTTCAGGTCATTTGGAGTTATATTGAAAGAGTTATGATTTGTCTAAATTGTTTAGGTTATTAAACTAAAATATGATCCTTATGATTTTTAAAAACAGTAAAATTTGTGAAACCAATTTTCCTAGCAATTACACTATCAGTGGAAGCTAAACCAATTGGATTCATACAAAAATGATCTTTAGATTAAAAGTTATGCATTTTACAAGTTTGCTAAAGTTCTGAAAAACAGTATTAAGTTCACTTGTTTACTATTTTTGAAAATGGTTTTCCAGGTTTTATCATGGTCTCTAGTTATTTTTCCGTTTAAGTTCAAGTTATAAGGAAGCTAACAAAATTGGAATCATCTAATTTGGAGCTAAGATGACAAAGATATGAAAATGACAAGACCCTAATGTGATACTGATTTCTGGACTTAGCACTCTCGGGACTTTCCTAACACCCGGAGACGTGGACGAGTGAGAGCCGTCGATCCTGGATGGACGGCCCACGCGCACGGCGCGCACAGCACACACGCACAGGACCCACGGAGGCTCGCCGTTGGATCAAGATCCAACAGCCCAGATCGAGATGACAATCGGACCGAGCGGATGCTCGCCCATCCTGGGCCGTTGATCTTAGATCGGACGTCCCCGGTTGAACCACGCGCGTTACAGGAACTAAGCGCGCAGAAGAGGCGGCGACGTGGAGAGCTGAGGGCCGTAGATCTCTGGATCGGACGACCACCAATGGGCCACGTCGCCCCGACACGGAGCCCGTCCGACAACGAGGAGCTCCGGCGCGAAGTTTGCCGGCGTGTCGCCGGCGAGGATCGCCATGGCGGCGCCGCCAAGGGCCAAAATGGGATCTAGCACTATTGCGCACCTAAGGGCAGCCGGGACTTCGCGGAGGTGGAAGGAGGCGGCGGTGCGACGCGCGAGCGGGGTGACCGCTCACGAAACACGGCAATGGTGAAATGGCTAAGCGCACAAGAAGCAGGAGGGTGCACGAGCACTAGGAAGGCGTTAGGGACTTAAGGAAGGGCTCGGCGCCACCGAGGCCACCGGAGGTGAGCCGCGGCGAGAGATAGGCGGCGGCGGGGCAGATCTACAAAATTTTACGCCGATCGAGCTACGGCTACGCCCTAGGTGATTTAGCGTTTGCTTGAGCTACCCTAGGGGTCTAGGGACTCACCCGGATGACGCGGTGAGGATGGGGATTGTCGAACCCGGGAACGAAGGATCCCGAATTCTCTGTGTTTATACACTAGTCCAGGATTTCCAGTGTACACAGTCATCAAAAGTGATAGCAAAATCATATCACGCTCTTTATTAATATTATCTCAGAGTTTTATTACAACTGGGCCTGAGGCCAAATGGAAAGAAATAACACAGCGGAAAAAGTAGTAGTAGACCACACGACTTGCCACAGGCAATCGTCTGGGGACGTGGCCTATTCGTCCAGGTCCTCACCGTCCTGATAGAGGTCTTCTCCTGAATAAAGATTATTCAGCAAGAGTAAGCACAACTACCATGCTTGCAAGTTACACCCAATATTGAAGATTAATGCATGCATAGGGTAAACAAAGGATAACGGCGAGGTTGTTTTGCATAAACAACATTTTTGATTAAATACCATTAATAGTTTTCTAAGGCCAATTTTAATAACATAGTTGAAATCAGTGATTGAGATGACAATGAATCGTGGATAACCTCCAATAAATGAATAGTGAAGGATACCCTCCTGACACTCTGGCTAACCGCCCAATTTTTACCATAGGATTATCCATCCTAAAGACATCTGTGGAAATCATTTTATAAACCAAAACAAGTCTAACTTAGAGTGGCTTTGCTAGCATGTCCATGACCGAGGACGCGGCTATTCGAATAGTTTCTACTCTGCAGAGTTTGTACAGCTTTACCCACACGAGATAATATGCTTTTAATGTCGGCCAATGCACGCTCCGAGGCGTGTGACTAAGCAATTATCATGAGGCGTTACAAAGCAATATCTTAATGTATTTATGCCCGCTAAGGTTTCACTACCATTGGACTAACCATCCTCGCAGCCCCTCTTGCGCGGTGGGACTAATGTCTAACCAACACCCACACATACAACATAGCATAAATATCACTAAGATACCACAGATTATTTAGCCAAATCTGTCCCATTCCAGACATGTGGTGGTACGGTAAGGCGTAGCAAAATACGCTCAAAGACCGGTCCTTAATCGACTTGGCGACTTTCCATTTAAATAAACCCATGGGCGTAATCCTAACAGATTAGGCCGTGCATGAACTGCACCCACCATACATCCATCACGCCCAAGTCCAAACCCATTTTATTTTGTTTAGAGTGAAAAACTCATAAAAAGCCTTCCGTGGTAAAACAATACCACCGAAACAATTTAAAATCAAATTGTAAAGGATTTGGCTAAACCTTCCCCAAATAAAAGTGGTCTAAGCATGGCTAAGCATATGTCAAATTTTAATATAACTTTGCCTAAGGGTGTCATGGTATTCATATTCAAAAATCAAATTGGCCATACAATGGAGATTGGAGTAACTATGTATAAACAGGACTTTTTAACAAGTATATAAACATATGCATGCAATAGTAATTTTAAAACAGAATTAAATAATTTAAAATACTGGGAACAATATGATCAATAGTGTAACTTGCCTTCGTTGAAGTCTTGAAATTCTAAATCGTCGGAAGGATCTAACTCTCCTGAGTCGCCGAGGTCTATACGTGAAATTACGACAAAATCAACTCAAATTCAAATAAATTCAAAAGACAAATCAAATTAACTCCAAATTGAAATATTTTAGTTTAGTTAGCTAGATTATGAATTTACACAAATTTTGCAATTTGAACCACCCAATTTGGAGTTCTTATGCAAAAGTTATGATTTTTAGAAGTTTAATACAAAATGGAATTTTAATTGAATTTTCGAATTATTTTTCTAAAGGAAATTCTATTTATTGCGCAGTCGACGCCGATGAATTTTCGGGATTTAAAGAATTAAAAGAATTCTCGACAAGCGGGCCCCACGTGTCACGATACACGGCTCATGGTGGACTTATTCCACCGAGCCGTGTGTGGGCGATGCGATGGACCCGCCACGCAGCGCCGACACGCGGCGACCACGTAGGCTTCTTGGTCGAGGTGGCGCCGACCGCCGCGACGTGGCGAGCCACGTCGGCCCGGTGGCGGCGATGTTAGGGCTCGAGCTTCGCGGCGTTCTACGCCGCGGCGAGCCAAATGGTCGTGCGCAAAATGAAGCTGGTGCGATGCTGATGCTAGGGCACTACCTTGCGGTGGCGGGGCGTGACGAGGTGGCCGGCGGCGAGCTGGAGAGCGGCGGCGGTTTGAGGTCGACGGCGACGAAGGTGTTCCCGAGGCCCTTTGGCGAGGTGGATGACGGTACTAGCTTTGCGACGACAAGGCGATGACAATGGTGTTGACAATGAGGCGGAGGAGCTTCGGTGGCGGCGAAAAACGGAGCTCGAAGCTTTTGCGGTCGCCGGCGAAGAACTCGAATTCCGGGCGCTTCAAGCAGGGAGGAGGGCTATGGATGGTGGCTTTGAGGTGCGGTGAAGGAGGCGCTCCCGGCGCACCTATTTATAGAGCGCGGGCATGGATGGTTCAACGTGGGGCGCACGAAGGTCGTGCGGCACGGCGGCGATGAATCTGGGATTTGGGGCTACGGGGATGGAAAGACACGGCCGTGTCGAGGGCGGAGCAGATCAGGGACTTCAATGCGCGCGAGATTTCAGTGATTTGCCCGGGATTTAGCCGTGTATGGAAGGTTCTCGATTTGTATCCATGGCGGCTTCGCGGCAAGAAAGGAAGGTAGAGGAAGAAGAAGGAAAGGAGGAAGACGATTGGGGGTACGTCCGATTTTGATCGGACGGTTGAGATTAGATGGGGTGAAACGGTAAGTTGGGTTTGGGCGTAGCCGTTGGATGTAGATCTAACGGTCACCGGTCGTTGGGATGTTCGAGTAGTCCGAATGTTTTATTGAGTTTTGGCCGTTGGATTTAGATCCAACGGCTGACAGGGGTTCAAGTGGTGCGAAACAGAGAGACCGACGGTGGGACGATGTCGTGAGAGGAGGGGAGAGCGGCGCTGGGCTGGTGTGGGGCGCGTCTTGTGGGAAAAGGTCCGGCCGAGTGGGTTTCGGCCCATTGACTGTTTGGGGGTTTTCTTTTGGTTTTCGATTAAAATAATTGCTGATAATTCAATTAGGCTTTAGAATATAGTAATTTAAGTCCAAAAATTCGGAGAAAATTCACAGAAATTCTCTGGAGTATTTAGGACTTAAATAAAATATTTCCAGCTATTTTGTGGTAATATATTTTGCACATAAATTTGTTTAGCTTTAATTTAATTAAGGAAAGCTTTTGAAAAACCAGAAAATCCACAAAATACATAAATTTTAAATTCTTCAAAATTTGGGCTGTTACAAACCTACCCCCCTTAAAGGGAATCTCGACCTCGAGATTCAGGCTTGGTTATCAAAAAGATCAGGGTAGTTGGCCTTGAGTTCGTCTTCATTCTCCCATGTAGCTTCACTTTCTGGATGATGACTCCATTGCACCTTGTATGATCTGATAATTCTGCTTCTGGTAACACGCTCTGCGACATCCAGAATTTTAATTGGTCGCTCCACGTAGGTGAGGTCTTCTTGAAGGTCGAAGCTTTCCAGAAAGGTATGGTCTTCCGGTTCTCGCAGACATTTCTTTAATTGCGATACGTGAAAGACATTATGCACTGCTGACAGGGCTTCTGGCAATTCTAGCTGATAAGCTACCTCTCCACGCTTTGCCAAAATCTTGTATGGCCCAATATATCTGGGTGCGAGTTTACCTTTCGTCTGGAATCTCCTCACACCTCTGAGTGGGGTAACTCGGAGATAGACAACATCTCCTACCTCAAAGTTCAATTCCCTCCGACGATTATCGGCATAACTCTTCTGTCGGGATTGGGCTACTTTCAGACGCTCCCGAATAGTTTTTACTTTACTTTCGGCTTCTTTGATCAACTCAGGTCCGAGGAGTTGACACTCTCCCACCTGATCCCAAAGGAGCGGGGTCCGGCATTTCCTACCATACAGAGCTTCAAAGGGAGCCATCTGCAAACTGGCTTGGTAGCTATTATTGTATGAGAACTCTGCGTATGGCAGATCCTTGTCCCAACCTTTTAGAAATCCAAGGCCTGGGCTCGAAGCATGTCTTCAAGAATTTGGTTGGTGCGTTCATCGACCATCGATGCGAGGATGATACGCCGTCTTTGAAGTTGAGTCGGGTTCCCAAGGCTTCATGCGAACTCTTCGAGCCGGAAGTGGCGAGATCCTCGGTCAGACACAATCTTTTTGGGTACTCCATGCAAGCAGACGATTTTGGCCATGTACAACTCTGCTAGCTTGCTACTCTGGTAGGTGGTCTTGACAGGAATAAAGTGAGCTACTTTAGTTAACCGGTCAATTACTACCCAGATGGAGTCATATCCCGATTGGGTCCTTGGAAGTCCAGTGATGAAGTCCATACCAACCTCTTCCCACTTCCACTCGGGAATTGGTAATGGCTGCAACAGACCAGCGGGTCTTTGGTGTTGTGCCTTAACCCTTTGGCAGACATCACAACGAGCGACGAAGTCAGCAATTTCACGCTTCATGCTGACCCACCAATACTTCTCTTTTAAGTCCTGGTACATTTTGGTGCTACCGGGATGAATGGAATATGGCGACTCATGAGCTTCTTTCAGAATCGCCTCCTTTATTTCCTGCTGGTTGGGCACACAGATGCGGTCTCCGAACCACACTGTCCCTTGTTCATCCTCGGAGAAGCCTGGAGCTTTGCCTCTTCTCATATTCTTCTTGATTTCTTGGATATCTTCATCTTCTGACTGCTTTGTTCTGATCTGATCCTGAAGAGTCGGTTGAACTTCTAAAGCGTTTACGCAACCATGATTGACAATCTCGCATTCAGTGCTTGACTCTTCATACGACTACGGTGATTTTGTTGCACCATGATGGTGTTGCAATATGTTTTTCTGCTCAAGGCATCAGCTACCACATTGGCTTTGCCCGGATGATAATGGATTCCGAGATCGTAATCCTTTATCAATTCCAACCATCTCCTCTGTCGGAGATTGAGCTCGGACTGCGTGAATATGTATTTCAGGCTTTTATGGTCCGTGAAAATCTCACAGCGGTTACCAATGAGGTAATGCCGCCAGATTTTCAGAGCATGCACAATTGCTGCTAACTCCAGATCATGAGTCGGGTAATTCCCTTCGTGCGGCCTCAAGCGCGGGATGCATAAGCTACAACTTTGCCTTCTGCATCAAGACACATCCGAGGCCTTGACGGGATGCGTCACAAAAGATCTCAAAATCCTTGCGGATGTTCGGTAATATTAACACCGGTGCTGAGACTAGCCTCCTTTTTAGTTCTTGGAAACTTTCTTCACATGCGCTTGACCACTCAAACTTCTTCTCTTTCTTCAGAAGTTGAGTCATGGGTTTGGCCAGTCTCGAGAAACCTTCGATGAACCGGCGATAATAGCCTGCCAGTCCAAGGAAACTTCTCACCTCGGATCGATGCAGGTTGTTTCGGTCCATTATCGCCTCAACCTTGGCGGGGTCTCATCGCAATACCTCCTGCGGATACAATGTGTCCAAGGAATGCAACTTGACTTAGCCAGAATTCACTCTTGCTGAATTTGGCATAAAGTCGGTGCTCCCGAGCTTGTCTAGGATCATTCGAGATGCTCTTCATGCTCTTCTTCGTCCTTCGAATAGATGAGGATATCGTCAATAAAGACGACTACGAATTTATCCAGAATTCCATGAACACCTTGTTCATCATATTCATGAAGTAGGCGGGGGCATTGGTTAGTCAGAAGGACACATCGTAAATTCATACTGATCCATATCCGTGGTGAAGGCGGTCTTTGGAATATCTTCCGGTCGATCTTGATTGGTGATAACGGATCTCGATCAATCTTCGAGAAGACGCTTGTTCTGGTGATCGAGCGAAGATCATCAATTCTGGGCAACGGGTACTTGTTCTTGATTGTTACTTCGTTGAGTGATCTATAATCAACGCACATTCTCATACTATTGTCTTTCTTCTTGACAAACAGTACTGGGGCTCCCCATGGTGAGGAACTGGGTCGAATGTACCCTTTCTCTCGCAGTTCTTCAATTTGTTTCTTCAGTTCTGCTAACTCGTTGGCAGGCATTCTGTAAGCCCTTTTCGAGATCGGAGCTGTCCCGGGGACTAGATCAATTAGGAACATGATGTCCCTATCCGGTGGCATGCCGGGTAGATCATCTGGAAAGACGTCGGGATACTCTCGTGCTACGGGTATGTCTTCAAGTTTCACTTCCTTCAAGCTGGTGAGTATGGAACTTCCTCCGGTACGAGTCTTGGGTTTGAATTCAACAGATAGGCCTTGGTCATTTGTGAGGGTGATGGATCTATTGGCACAGTCTATTTGACCGTGGTTTTTGGCTAGTCAGTCCATTCCAAGTATTACATCCAGGCCTTGGGAGTGTAACACTATCAGATCTGCTAGAAAGGATACTCCGGATATCTCAAGGGTAAGATTTGAGCAAAGAGAATTTGTTCTCATTTCCGAGCCCGGGGAATGAATTATCATGGGGGTAGCTAAGGAGGATACCGGTAACCCATATTTTCCCACAAACTTATTTGACACGAAAGAATGTGAAGCTCCGGAATCAAATAAGACAGATGCTGGTACTGAATTAACGAGGAACGTACCAAGAACAACATCTGGCGCTGCCTGAGCTTCCTCGGCGGTGACATGGTTCACCCGTCCCTTGGTGAACTGGCCTGCGGGTCGGTTGGTGCCGCCGGTAGTTGCAACTCCTGAGGTTGGCCTTGCTGGTGCCAAACCTTGCTGCTTCTTCGGGCATTTATTGGCGTAATGCCCCGTCTCGTTGCAGTGGAAGCACGTTACTCCGGAAGCTGAGGAGGTAGAGTGCTTGCCAAACCGCTCTCTGACAGTGCCACGGAAGTTGGAGGGGTTGGAGCGCTGTGGCGGTGCTGGAGTACGAGACGTGGAAGATTGGAACTTCCCACGTTGCTGTGGCTGCTGTGTAGTGAAGCGAGGTTTGGGCAGACCTCCGGCGTTGAACCTTTGAGCGGCCATCCTCCGCTTACGGTTCTCCATTTCTGCGTGTTTGGCCTCCTGCCTGATAGCTTTATCCACCAACTGCTGAAAGTCGGTGAAATTTTGAGAGATAAGTTGGACAGAAATATCATCGTTTAGGCCTTCCAGGAACCTTTCCTGTCTGTCCTCATCTCTGGCTACGTCAGCTGGGGCGTAGCGGGCAAGTTGATTGAAGCGGTGAAGATACTCATTCACCGTTCGGTTGCCTTGGCGCAGTGCGTGGAACTCCTTCTTCTTCAGTGTCATCATCCCCGCCGGAATGTGTGCATGACGGAAGGCTTGCACAAAGTTGGCCCATGAAATGGATTGAGCATCATCATGGGCGTCGAATTGTCCCACCATTCTGATGCGGGGCCAGTCAGTTGGTGAGAGGCAAACAGAACCCTCTCACGATCAGAGCACTGACTGATGTCCAATTTCTTTCCAATAGCCCGAAGCCAGTCGTCGGCGTCCATTGGTTCGATCGCCGAGAACGTCGTGGCGCATCCTCATAAACTCGACATAGTCGCCTTTGATTATCTTTGAGGTGGAGTCGGGCTGCTCTTTGCTCTGATGGCGGCCCGAGCATTCTCGCACATTTTGCGAGATTGGGCGAGAAGGTCAATCGGATGGGTCGATTGGCCATCATCCGCGCCATGTCGGGTCCTTCTGCCGGTGGTGGTGGTGGGTGTGGAATGTGGTTATTCGATGATCCTTTGATCGTTTCCTTGTCCTTCGCAGAGCCGCTGCTGCCGTTGCGTTCTGCGGTGGTCACCATCTGCGGGATCCTCCAAGGATTTAGATAAGATGGTAGAGATTCAAAGGGGATAAATCTAAAATAGCCCAAGAACCAATAAACACACAACAAAGAACCAACTTTTCAAAATAGTTCTTTTATTCATTTATTTTATTAATGGATTATGGCTATCACAAGGGTAATTGATAGCTCATAATTCGCGACTAACGTCTGGACTAATGAAGCATCTATGGGTAATGGGGTATAGTCTATCTCATTGGAGCTACCCGCTTGACCTTGTATCTAGCCGATTCGCTTCCAATGCCTTGATCCTTGCTTCGCGTACTCCAAGCCGTCTTGAGCGATGCGCAGTCCTCGAGTATTTCCGTGGCGTAGTCCAAAGGCTTCGTTAAGTCCACAGTGCGTTAGCTCGGGAATCTTCTTCCTTGGCGGTGCGGAAGACGCCGTCGAGTGCGGTCGGCAAATGCATCGGGTAATAGTGAAATCCGGTGCCGTTGAGGTAGCGGTCGTAGGCGTGGCGAGTCGACGAACCGCTTCTCTTGTCTGCATCTTGAATACCATCCGCAAAGGTGTCGCGTCTGATCGGAGCGTGGAAGGTATGGAAAACCGTGTTCGGCGACAGGTCGGAGTAAACCAATACTTCCACCCTCCAGAGGTGTCGTTCTCCCACCTTATACCGATAGCCCCGAGCGTTGGCCTCTTCTTGTAGTCGGTGTTGCATCACTTCCTGCAGAAGTTCAGCCCGAAGATCCGCAATGACTCGTGAGAGATGGCGTCCGGTACCTCGGCCATCTACAATTTTGAGGAATAGATGAGTCAGTAACCGTTTTGAAGAGAAGGGTTGAGAAATGACTCTGGATAGACTCAAAATAGTTTTAGTTTTTGAAAATAAGTCCTTAGGACATTTGTGGGGCCACGACCTACAGTCGATATGGCTCTGATACCACTTTGTCGAACCCGGGAACGAAGGATCCCGAATTCTCTGTGTTTATACACTAGTCCAGGATTTCCAGTGTACACAGTCATCAAAAGTGATAGCAAAATCATATCACGCTCTTTATTAATATTATCTCAGAGTTTTATTACAACTGGGCCTGAGGCCAAATGGAAAGAAATAACACAGCGGAAAAAGTAGTAGTAGACCACACGACTTGCCACATGCAATCGTCTGGGGACGTGGCCTATTCGTCCAGGTCCTCACCGTCCTGATAGAGGTCTTCTCCTGAATAAAGATTATTCAGCAAGAGTAAGCACAACTACCGTGCTTGCAAGTTACACCCAATATTGAAGATTAATGCATGCATAGGGTAAACAAAGGATAACGGCAGGGTTGTTTTGCATAAACAGCATTTTCAGATTAAATACCATTAATAGTTTTCTAAGGCCAATTTTAATAACATAGTTGAAATCAGTGATTGAGATGACAATGAATCGTGGATAACCTCCAATAAATGAATAGTGAAGGATACCCTCCTGACACTCTGGCTAACCGCCCAATTTTTACCATAGGATTATCCATCCTAAAGACATCTGTGGAAATCATTTTATAAACCAAAACAAGTCTAACTTAGAGTGGCTTTGCTAGCATGTCCATGATCATGACGCGCTATTCGAATAGTTTCTACTCTGCAGAGTTTGTACAGCTTTACCCACACGAGATAATATGCTTTTAATGTCGGCCAATGCACGCTTCCGAGGGCGTGTGACTAAGCAATTATCATGAGGCCGTTACAAAGCAATATCTTAATGTATTTATGCCCGCTAAGGTTTCACTACCATTGGACTAACCATCCTCCGGCAGCCCCCTCTTGCGCCCGGTGGGACTAATGTCTAACCAACACCCACACATACAACATAGCATAAATATCACTAAGATACCACAGATTATTTAGCCAAATCTGTCCCATTCCAGACATGTGGTGGTACGGTAAGGCGTAGCAAAATACGCTCAAAGACCGGTCCTTAACTGACTTGGGCGACTTTCCATTTAAATAAACCCATGGGCGTAATCCTAACAGATTAGGCCGTGCATGAACTCGCACCCACCATACATCCATCACGCCCAAGTCCAAACCCATTTTATTTTGTTTAGAGTGAAAAACTCATAAAAAGCCTTCCGTGGTAAAACAATACCACCGAAACAATTTAAAATCAAATTGTAAAGGATTTGGCTAAACCTTCCCCAAATAAAAGTGGTCTAAGCATGGCTAAGCATATGTCAAATTTTAATATAACTTTGCCTAAGGGTGTCATGGTATTCATATTCAAAAATCAAATTGGCCATACAATGGAGATTGGAGTAACTATGTATAAAGGACTTTTAACAAGTATATAAACATATGCATGCAATAGTAATTTTAAAACAGAATTAAATAATTTAAAATACTGGGAACAATATGATCAATAGTGTAACTTGCCTTCGTTGAAGTCTTGAAATTCTAAATCGTCGGAAGGATCTAACTCTCCGGAGTCGTCGAGGTCTATACGTGAAATTACGACAAAATCAACTCAAATTCAAATAAATTCAAAAAGACAAATCAAATTAACTCCAAATTGAAATATTTTAGTTTAGTTAGCTAGATTATGAATTTACACAAATTTTGCAATTTGAACCACCCAATTTGGAGTTCTTATGCAAAAGTTATGATTTTTAGAAGTTTAATACAAAATCTGGAATTTTAATTGAATTTTCTGAATTATTTTTCTAAAGGAAATTCTATTTATTGCGCAAGCTGACGCCAGCGATGAATTTTCTGGGATTTAAAGAATTAAAAGAATTCTCTGACAAGCGGGCCCCACGTGTCACAGACACGGCTCATGGTGGACTTATTCCACCGAGCCGTGTGTGGGCCGGTGCGGTGGACCCGCCACGCAGGCGCTGACACGCGGGCAGCCACGTAGGATTGCTGGTCGAGGTGGCGCCGACCGGCGCGACGTGGCGAGCCACGTCGGCTCGGTGGCGGCGATGTTAGGGCTCGAGCTCGCGGCGTTCGACGCCGCGGCGAGCCAAATGGTCGTCGCGCAAAATGAAGTCGTGCGATGCGATGTTGGGCACTACCTTGCGGTGGCGGGCGTGGCGAGGGTGGCGCGGCGGAGAGCGGCGGCGGTTTGAGGTCGACGGCGGCGAAGGTGTTCCCGAGGCCCTTTGGCGAGGTGGATGACGGTACTAGCTGCGGCGACAAGGCGATGACAATGGTGTTGACAATGAGGCGAGGAGCGGTGGCGGCGAAAACGGAGCTCGAAGCTTTTGCGGTCGCCGGCGAAGAACTCGAATTCCGGGCGCTTCAAGCAGGGAGGAGGGCTATGGATGGTGGCTTTGAGGTGCGGTGAAGGAGGCGCTCCCGGCGCACCTATTTATAGAGCGCGGGCATGGATGGTTCAACGTGGGGCGCACGAAGGTCGTGCGGCACGGCGGCGATGAATCTGGGATTTGGGGCTACGGGGATGGAAAGACACGGCCGTGTCGAGGGCGGAGCAGATCAGGGACTTCAATGCGCGCGAGATTTCGGTGATTTGCGGGATTTAGCCGTGTATGGAAGGTTCTCGATTTGTATCCATGGCGGCTTCGCGGCAAGAAAGGAAGGTAGAGGAAGAAGAAGGAAAGGAGGAAGACGATTGGGGGTACGTCCGATTTTGATCGGACGGTTGAGATTAGATGGGGTGAAACGGTAAGTTGGGTTTGGGCGTAGCCGTTGGATGTAGATCTAACGGTCACCGGTCGTTGGGATGTTCGAGTAGTCCGAATGTTTTATTGAGTTTTGGCCGTTGGATTTAGATCCAACGGCTGACAGGGGTTCAAGTGGTGCGAAACAGAGAGACCGACGTGGTGGGACGATGTCGGTGAGAGGAGAGGGGAGAGCCGGCTGGTGCGGTGGCGCGCGTGTGAAAAAGGTGCAGGCCGAGTGGGTTTCGCCCATTGACTTGTTTGGGGTTTTCTTTTGGTTTTCGATTAAAATAATTGCGATAATTCAATTAGGCTTTAGAATATAGTAATTTAAGTCCAAAATTCGGAGAAAATTCACGAAATTCTCCGAGTATTTAGGACTTAAATAAAATATTTCCACTATTTTGTGGTAATATATTTTGCACATAAATTTGTATAGCTTTAATTTAATTAAGGAAAGCTTTTGAAAAACAGAAAATCCACAAAATACATAAATTTTAAATTCTTCAAAATTTGGGCATTCTGAGGATGAAGATGGGGTGGCGACGAGGGCTGCGGCGGTCTTGGGAGCTTCACTGCGGAGGGTCAACTGAGCAAGGCCACCACACCGGTCATCGGCATAGCACCAAACACACCCCAAGGGTGCTCCTAGAGCAAGGAATCAAGGGATGGGGACTTCTGGGCTGGGGACGAAAGGGGTAGTTGCGGCGATTTGGAAATCTGAAATTCAGGCGCTCCATTGCGGCGACTGAAAAGGAGCGGGTGTTAAGCACCACCGGGTGAGAGGATGCAACAGAGCAAGGAGGGAGCCAGGAACCATCAGGTACCGCCTTCACCGTGAGCTTGAGGCTCGGCAATGGCGGCGGCGGTTTGGGGTTTTGGAGCTCAAACACACACAGAGTACTAGCTCGAGTTGCGCGCAGAGGTGAAAGGGAGGTCGGGAGGAGCACGGGGCTTAAGCAGCCGGGGAGCAAGGAGGCAACGGCGCTTGCCTCGGTGCCAACGCCGCGCGGACGAGAGGAGCGGCGGGAGCGGTGAGAAGTGGCCTCACGGGGCGGTAGCACGACGGGCAATAAATGCGTGCGAGGACCCGTTGCGAGATGACCCAGTAGCTGCGCTACCAACTCCCGCCATGGCGCCGTTGACGCGGCGCTGGCGGCGCGCCGCCGCGCGAGAGGAGAACGACGACGCGGCCACCGCCCGATGTCCATCCGAGGGTCATCATGCGACCGCGCAGACGCGAGGAGGTGCAAATGTGGACCGAGCGATGGAGATCCAACGGTCCACAACGCGTCGCTTCGCCGCTTTGGCCGAGTCTGATTAGTTGGCTCGGTCGAGTCAAGTGACTCGAGCCTGTGGAACAGTGCAAGCCGGTTTGGGTTGTAACATCCCAAGTTTTAGACTTGTGTTCTAATGTAAGAAAATGAGGGAATTTAAAACTTTTTCTTACATCTTGTATTTCTGGTTGTATCTTGAAGCGACTTTTGTACAAGAAGTTATGGGATTACAAGTCACAAGTCACTCGATCAAAACCTTGCCTTCCAAAAACATTCTTGTCAAACCTTTTGATCATCTCTGGAAATATTTTTCCGAGTTCTTGGGATGGTATGTGACCCTCTGAAAAATTTCACAATTTTTAGAAATTATTCGAATGTTTTTGGGGTCATCAAACTTATTCAATTCAGTCAATCAGGAACCAGCACCTTGTTGAATTTTTGGAGGAAAATGTATAGTACAAAAACCTCTGCAAAATTTACACAAGGTCAATAACTCAGCTAGCAAGCTCCTGTTAAAACTTCATAATTTTTGGAGTTAGTTTGCTGCCTCAAATAATTCTCCTTAGATCAGCTCTTGTTGGAACTCGATTAGGAACCCTAGATCGAGTCCGACTGCACCAGTCGCTCATCTGTCGGGCTCGGTTGAGCCAGCTCCTAGACCTCCTCGGCTCGGTCTCGTGTGCGCGTGAGCTGGGCCGTCGGATTGTGGTCGTGAGGCTCACGACCTCCCGGGGTGCGCTAGCCTCCAGAGGTTTGAGGTACTCGTGGCCGCCCATCCCCAATCTAAAGGCCCACGACCTCCCCAGGACCTCCTCACTCGCAAAGGACCTCCCCACCTCGGGTGATCTGGGACGTCCAGGACCACCCCGAGTGCATCAGGGACGTTCAGGACCTCCCTCAGCCCTGTTCTTCTTCCTCCCGACCTCCCTGAGGTCTGGTCATCTCGGTTGTCACGCGCCTGTGTGTGTGTCAGGACCAGAGCAGTTGGGAGCAGTGAGATGTCACCTTTATGTCCTTGTCAACGGCTACCTCTGACAACCTTTATTTCGTATCAGCACCTTTTTCTCAAAGTCCTCCTTTCCACCTGCCCTGTCGTTTCATGTACTTTCATGGCAGGGACTTTTGACTTAAGTGCACCATGGAGCTCCACCTTGCTCCCCTCCTTTGCTCTCTCGGCTTTATTGAAACCCTGAGCTCCTCACTCAATCTTTTAGACTTCCTCTCCCTCATCCAGGCCTCTTTGTGGTCACTTGGGTTCATTTCTCAAAACTCCGAGACCTCCATTGTCTGGCTTTGAAGCTCCTTGAAGACATCCGAGCTCCAGTGGTTCAATTGCATTTCTTGGCACGCCGACTTGTCCATTTGGGCACTTTGGGCATTTCCCTAACTTACCTTGTTTGGCCTACTCAGGGATTGTCAAAGTGGGAACACGTTCCTTGAAGTCGGAATTTCTTTCTTCCTCATCTCCGCTTGCACCATTGTCGTCGAGCTCTTTTCGCCATCCCGCACCTCCTCCATTCTCAGGTGAGTACCTTAGCTTTGGAAATCCGGCTCTGTTGGTCCTCGTTAGCTTTCCTTTTGTCGTTCTGTACCTCCGGCGGTTATCTCCGGCTAGCCGCCAGTAGGGTGAGCTTTTGCTCTAGTTTTTGGCACCCTTAGATCCTCCTCGTTATTTAGAGTTCACCCTCGCCCTGGTTCCCCGGCATGGACCACGCCGCGCGGCAGCCGTTGAGCGCTCGGGATGTTGCGGTGCAAGCTCCCATTTTCGTCGTCTTTTAGGACAGCTTTAATGCACAATCATTGCTAATCATTGGTGCATTAATCGTAATAATCCGTATTTGTGGTGTCACTGGCATGTGGGCCATGGGCTTAGAAATTAAATCCAGAAGCCTTTTAGTGCCCCTTTTTGGTTCATTTATTGCCAATCATCAAGGGCAATAGATTTGTCTTAGCCGCCCCTGTTGTCGCTGTCCGGAGGTCCCGCGCCTTTAACAGCACCTTGGACCTCCTCGGGTTCTTCGTGACCGTCTAGACCTCCCCAAGTTTAGATCTGGACCTTTAGATCTTTCCGCGAAAACCTTTTAGTATAAGACCTCCCTCGGTCCTTTTGCAAAGGCCACCTCTGAGCCACTCCCGAGGTCCTCTTTGTAAAAGGACCACCCCTTGCCGTGTTGCCAAAACCACCCTCTCGGACCTCTTCCGAGGTCCTCTTTGCAAAAGACCTCCCCTTGGTCATTTTTGCAAAGACCACCCTCGGGGTCCTCTTTGTAAAAAGCCACCCCTGGCATTTTACCAAGAAAACCCCCGCTCAGACCTCCTAGGCTCAATCCTAGCCGTTCACGACCTCTCCAAGATTAGATCTGGGCCTTAGGTTCTTTTCCGCAAAACCTCGCCTCTAGGACCTCCCCTAGATCGATCCTAGCCGCGTAAGACCTCCCGGTTTCAATCCCCACCGTTTAGAAGCTCCCGCTTTGATTCAGGCCGTTGGGAGTTTTCTATGAAAACTCTTGGTCGCAGGACCTCTTGATTTTGAATCGGGCCGTTAAGACCTCCCCTTGGGAGATCTTAGCCATCGGGTCCTCCTCCGCTAAATCCTCACCCCTAAGGCCTCCTGTCAAATCCCAACCGCTAGGGCCTCTTCCTCGAGTTACCTCCACCGCTTAGGACCACCCGGGTTCAATCTGAGCCGTGGGCTCGTTTCAGACAACGTTAAGTCTTGGGACCTCCTCGTGCAACTGAGCCGCTGAGGACCTCTTCGAGCGTAGATCATGACCGCAGTCTCGTCGCAGGAACCTTAAGTGCTCACGACTCACTTGGTTAGATCTCACCGCCCAGACGCCGCGAGATCTAACTGAGCCGCTAGAACCACTCTGTGCAAAAAGACCTCCTCGAGGTCATTTTTGTAAAACCATCTTCAAGACCTCCCGGGTCCTCTTTGTGAAAGATCTCCCGAGGTCCTCGTTGGAAAAGACCTCCTCGAGGTCCTCTTTGCAAAAGAGCACCCCGGTCCTTGTTAGAAACCCTCGGGACCTCCTCCTTGGATCGAGAGCGTTAGACCTCCTTCGTGGATCTAGACCGTTGGGGCCTCCTCTCGTGAGATTCTCGACCGTCCCACCTCTTTCCTTGGATTTAAACCCTTAGGACCTCCCTAGTGCTCGGGACCGCAGATCTCGTCCGACGGTCACGACCTCTGTTAGCGCGTGGACCTCCTTTGCGTGCGTTGTGCATGCACCGGTCGTGGCCGTTGGATCAGATCTCAACGGTCCGCACCTCCCTGTGCGGGAGGAGGTCTTTCCGTGCGCGCTGTTCTTCAAGGTGCGTGGCCTGCGATGCAAGATCAACGCCCACGACCTCTCCTTTGTCTTCCGGTTCATTTGGACCTCCCGAGAGCTCAAGTTTTCTAGTCTTTTGATGTTCCAAATTTCAAAAGTGCATAACTTTGTCATTTTAACTCCTTTTGAATGATTCCATTCTTTGTAGCTCTGTTAGAATATGAACTTTAATCGAGAATGAATTTAGGCAATGTTATGAAATAGAAAATGATATAAACTGCATGAACTTATTTAATATGAAATAGTGGTTTAGAAATTCATTGAAAATTTGTAAACGCATAATTTATTCTCTGTAATACCTAGCTGAGCAAACTAAGTTTTGTTAAGACCCACTAGGATTGTCTTGTAATATAGAATAGGTCTTCATTTGATCCTTGCCATCAAATTAATGGTTCACTAGTTTTAGCACTTAGAAAAATCATAACTAATTCATTTCAAATCCAAATTGTGCAAACTCAGTTTTGCTGTTGTTAGGATAACCATACCTACCCACCATAAAAATTTCAAGTTCCAGATCATTCTAGAAATTTTTGTCATGAACAATAACCGTAATTAATTTAATTATGATTTTTCAGCCGAGAGAACTTAGATTAGCCATATCTTTTCATGCTAAGTCCAAATGACATGTTTCTTGTTTCTAAATTTGTCTAAAATCAACCTCTAGCTGCTGTAGAAATTTCATTGCATTTGGATAACTTTTGCTGTTGAGTTTTATTTGGAGTTCTTGTTCTTATTTGGTTATCGCCTTTTAGCGTTAGGTTCAAAGGAATTATTGATTACGTGAGTGAATCCTCTGCAGCAAGAAAGTGATCTACAGCAAGGCAAGCAGTTTGATCATATCCACTCCATCCCATTACTTTTAAAATCTAATACTTTGTTTTACTTGTATGTATGCATGCTCTTGTGTCAATGATTAATTTTGCCGAATAGAGGTAGCTAATCCTATTGCATTGTTTCCCTTAAATTGTTCACCCCTGCCACTACCTTAGGAATATTATCCTCACCGTGAATTAGAGCCCGTGAATGATTTAGGGCCCCTTATTTGTCTTTACGTTATGATGCTTAGCAATGCTTAGTTACCGGTAGAATTGGGCGGTTATCGACCTAGTCGATAGCCTTGATCACATACAACATATTATCGCTTATGATTTCAGCCTTGTACCATGTTTACTTGTGAAAACTAAAATCTAAAAACAAAATGATTTAGACTTGGGCATAATGGTATGTTGGTGTGCTTCTAGGTGTGACTGGAATGGTGCCCGAGTCAACAAGGACCGAACATCTTGTTACAGAACCAAGCATTTTAGCGTGCTAACCACACTAGAGGGTATGGGACCTCTCTTGACTTAGTACTTTGGCGTGTATTGGATCCGGTCGCAGAGCCGCGGGAGGGATGGTGCTGGGAGCATTGTAGTGTCCGAAGGTTTCCCCGTAACGGGTGGTTGTCTTCGGCTTGCAATGTAAGCGTATGGGTTTCTATCCATACCAGCGGCTCGTAGTTAATACACAAGATTGGAAATGTCTCGTAGGACTTAGCCGTGCAAAGATACCTTCGAAGTGTGCGTGTGGCTTAAAGGCGATCTCAAGTGTGGGTACATTGGTACACCCGCAGGTTAAAACTATTCGAATAGCCTCGTCCTAGGTTATGGACACGCTTGGCAAGGTCTTTCAAGAGTTAGACTACAACCTTTTAAAATTAAAACTTGACATGGGTGGTACGAATCTGGGATTCGTGCTATGTGTGGTGGCTATTGGGTTGGTCACCAATAGGTGGTTACTCTTGTACTTATTGTATCGCTGTTATTTCAACAATTACAATCAATTTGTCAAATTGCTTTGAATCTATTACATTATTGCAAATGAAAACTTGCTTTATGCTAAAAGTCAGTCCAGAGCCCCCTCCACTTAAATAAAGCTTGCATGTAGTTAATTATAGTTCTGTTATCCCTACACGTCAGTCTTGCGAGTACAAAAACAATTTTTGTACTCAGTTGCTTTGCTTAATGTTTTGTTGCAGAGGAAGAAGGTGAGCCCCAAGGGCTTCCCTTTGTGAGACGTGCCGGGTTTGGCGACTAGCTTGGCGGCCCGGTTGGTTGCCTTGTGGGTAAAGGCACACTAATTGGCTCTTTTGTCTTTGCCATCTTATGGCCCTTTTGCTTCCGCTGTCTATTTGTTATTTTGTTGCTTTTGGGCCGGTTGGCCCTTGTTGTAATAAATCCCTATTATGTATGTCTTTGTTAGATCTCATTGTATGGAATTGATGCATGATTTTGTAACGGGTGTGTATCTGCATTTGGGAGTATACATATCTAGGGGCTTGGTTTATTTGATTTGTGATGCTAGGGTCAATGGAAGACTAAGCCTTACAAGTCGAATAAACCGGGGTCCCCACAAAGTTGGTATCGAGCCAAACCGACCGTTAGAAACCCCTAGCTTGGTCGCCTCTAGGATATTTTGAAAACTTACTTTCAAAAGATTTGAAAGCTTAAGTAAGTCCTCATATTTTATTCCTTACCTATCTTAGCTTTCTTCTCTCGTCTTGCTCTAATTTGAGTTTAAAAAGTGGTTTCCCTTTCCTTCTTTCAAAAGGTAGTGTTAGCGTTTAAATTGGGTTTTGGGAACCAATGAGTTTGGCAAATTGAAGTGTTAGCTGCCCTCTGCAAGGTTTTGAAGCTTCTGGAATGGTGAATTTCGACTAGAGGCTTGGATGCAAAATCTGGACAGCAAGCGCCAATTTCCGGACAGCAAGCTCAAAGGTTCTAAGGAAGGTAGATAAGGAGAGGATAATTCAACTAAGACTTGTGGGGATAAAAGGGTAAGACGTGATATGAATTTGTTAAAGTGCCTATCAGTCCTTTAGGTGGTCCTACCTTGCTTTTGTGTGCATGGAACCAAGGGTTGCATTCTGAAATTGCATTCCTCAAACTGATTGCTCGTTTTTCCATACGAGTTAGTCATACCAGGAAGTTGATTTTGTAAAATTGAGATCTTGCGTTGATTTTATGCTGGTTTTTGAGCTTCTGGAGTTCATTTGGTAGAGATGTTAATTGTTTTCCTTGCCTTCAGTTTTCGGGTTTGTCCCTTATCCATCTTAGTATCTATCCCCACCCTAACGTTCAGCAGGACCCCCCCTGTCCCTGGTGTTTCCTCCGCGTCCTTCAGTTTCTAATCTTCGGGTTCGCGCTAACCCATCTCTTCGTAACAGGATGTCCGGACAGGCCAGCGGCGGACTAGGTCAGCAAGCTGGTTGGGATGAAGGTCTCCTAGCCCCAACCGCCGGCATGGATTGCAAGCGCCTCCCCCGTGATTGTGGTGGATTTTGGTTCCCTTTGCTTTGTGGCCATAGTAAAAGAGTCATGTCATTGAAGGTTGCAACCCTAGGAAGACCAAGGTCTGCCGGCGTTGTGGTGAGAAAGGACACTTCGACATCGAGTGTACTACAGCCTGCCCAAATTGCGATGAAGACCACTTACCCGGAAACCGTCATTGCCAAAGTCACTTGTTTTCTCGCGAGGAAGCACTCACTATCCCAAAGAGTGTAGCATGAACACCGTGATCGCGGATCATTAAAATTTCAGCGGCTACTTCTTGATCGCGTCTACAAGTATCGCAATCGCCAATGCTTCCAGACCAGAGAAGTTCTTGGATGATTTGTCTGTGGAGCTGCAGGGCAAATTACCAGTCTATTCCTTTCCCGAGTTTCAACTTACGGTCGAGAATCCCGTAGTTGTTGGGGCCAGAAAGAAGAAGCCTAAGGATCGTCGTAAGCGTCAACAAATGGCGGATGCCACTTGCTTCTTCTGTAACAACATGGGTCACTATGCGCATAGTTGTCCTAAAGAGCTTGCAGCAACCCCTTGCCCTCCGCGAGCCGTATTTCAGTCTCATGCACCTGCGGCCCAGCAGCAGGGTGGCCCCCGTGATCTGGCCGTTATCACGTGCTTCTATTGCCACAAGAAGGGGCATTACGCCAACAGTTGCCCCATGAAGCATCAGGAGCGGAAGGCGGTTCGTGATCAAGTCAACTCGTGTCATTGAAGAAGTTCAGAGGCGCGTGTTTGTGTTGGGTACGCTTCTTGTTTACTCTTACCCTGATACGGTATTATTCGATTCAAAGACGTCTCATTCCTTTATATCATGATACCATATCCCTATCTTTTACTGCTGATGGTGATCTTCATCTTGCTCCATCATTGGTGCCTAGCCCCACCTCGGTTTCATCAAGCCTTGCTAGCCTACCTCGTTTTCCCCAAGAAGAATGCTACCATCCGGATTGTCCTCGGTCGCTTGACTCGAGCGACACCTTCTCGTCCCTATACATCCAAGGACATCACATTCAAGTTTTTGCCTCCAAATTTCTATGGCCTAAGCGGCAGAATCCCTCTTAGGAACTAATCATGCGGAGGATGACTCAGTATAGCTAGTTATCAAGTCAAGGTCCCATTCGCTTGTGGAGTAACCGGACAAATCGCTCCACCAACCAACAACGATCTTGCCCCACCACCTTTGAATCTAGGAAGATCTCTCACCACAACCCTTGCCCTATCCGAACTTGTTAAGCTTCCCGTGTCGACTATAGTGACACGTTTTCTGATCAAAACCAAGTTTCGACGGTCACTTGGCTAAGTTGTACACCTCAAGAGTCGTAGCTTGCGAGGCACCGATGGTGCTCTGTGCCCATGTTCGGACTACCCCCTTTCTTTTTCCGAGTGAGCCAAATCTCGGGACGAGATTTTTGGTAAGGGGGGGAGAGTTGTAACATCCCAAGTTTTAGACTTGTGTTCTAATGTAAGAAAATGAGGGGAATTTAAAAACTTTTTCTTACATCTTGTATTTCCTGGTTGTACTGAACAGCTTTTGTACAAGAAGTTATGGGATTACAAGTCACAAGTCACTCTGATCGAAAACCTTGCCTTCCAAAAACATTCTTGTCAAACCTTTTGATCATCTCCTGGAAATATTTTTCCTGAGTTCTTGGGATGGTATGTGACCCCTCTGAAAAATTTCACAATTTTTAGAAATTATTCGAATGTTTTTGGGGGTCAGTCAAACTTATTCAATTCTGGTCAAACTGGGAACCAGCACCTTGTTGAATTTTTGGAGGAAAATGTATAGTACAAAAACCTCTGCAAAATTTACACAAGGTCAATAACTCAGCTAGCAAGCTCCTGTTAAAATTTCATAATTTTTGGAGTTAGTTTGCTGCCTCAAATAATTCTCCTTAGATCAGCTCTTGTTGGAACTCGATTAGGAACCTAGATCCGAGTCCGACTGGACCAGTCGAGCTCATCTGTCGGGCTCGGTTGAGCCAGCTCCTAGACCTCCTCGGCTCGGTCTCGTGTGCGCGTGAGCTGGGCCGTCGGATTGTGGTCGTGAGGCTCACGACCTCCCGGGGTGCGCTAGCCTCCAGAGGTTTGAGGTACTCGTGGCCGCCCATCCCCTATCTAAAGGCCCACGACCTCCCCAGGACCTCCTCACTCGCAAAGGACCTCCCACCTCGGGTGATCCGGGACGCCCAGACCACCCGAGTGCATCGTGGACGCTCGGGACCTCCTCACCCATTCTTCTTCCTCCCGACCTCCCCGAGGTCCGGTCATCTCGGTTGTCACGCGCCTGTGTGTGTGTCGAGACAGAGCGATTGGGAGCGAGTGAGATGTCACCTTTATGTCCTTGTCAACGGCTACCTCGACAACCTTTATTTCAGACGCACCTTTTTCTCAAAGTCCTCCTTTCCACCCGCCTGCTGCTTCATGTACTTTCATGGCGGTGGACTTTTGACAAGTGCACCATGGAGCTCCACCTTGCTCCCTCCTTTGCTCTCTCGGCTTTATTGAAACCCCGAGCTCCTCACTCAATCTTTTAGACTTCCTCTCCTCATCCAGCCTCTTTGTGGTCACTTGGGTTCATTTCTCAAAACTCCGAGACCTCCATTGTCCGGCTTTGAAGCTCCTTGAAGACATCCGAGCTCCAGTGGTTCAATTGCATTTCTTGGCACGCCGACTTGTCCATTTGGGCACTTTGGGCATTTCCTAACTTACCTTGTTTGGCCTCCTCGTGGATTGTCAAAGTGGGAACACGCCTTGAAGTCGAATTTCTTTCTTCCTCATCTCCGCTTGCACCATTGTCGTCGAGCTCTTTCGCCATCCCGCACCTCCTCCATTCTCGGTGAGTACCTTAGCTTTGGAAATCCGCTCTGTTGGTCCTCGTTAGCTTTCCTTTTGTCGCTCTGTACCTCCGCGGTTATCTCGGTTAGCCGCCGAGGGGTGAGCTTTTGCTCTAGTTTTGGCACCCTTAGATCCTCCTCGTTATTTAGAGTTCACCTCGCCTTGGTTCCATTGGCATGGACCACGCCGCCGCGGCAGCCGTTGAGCGCTCGGGATGTTGCTTGGTGCAAGCTCCCATTTTAAATCGTCTTTTAGGACAGCTTTAATGCACAATCATTGCTAATCATTGGTGCATTAATCGTAATAATCCGCGCTGTGGTGTCACTGGCATGTGGGCCATGGGCTTAGAAATTAAATCCAGAAGCCTTTTAGTGCCCCTTTTTGGTTCATTTATTGCCAATCATCAAGGGCAATAGATTTGTCTTAGCCGCCCCTGTTGTCGCTGTCCGGAGGTCCCGCGCCTTTAACAGCACCTTGGACCTCCTCGGGTTCTTCGTGACCGTCTAGACCTCCCCAAGTTTAGATCTGGACCTTTAGATCTTTCCGCGAAAACCTTTTAGTATAAGACCTCCCTCGGTCCTTTTGCAAAGGCCACCTCTGAGCCACTCCCGAGGTCCTCTTTGTAAAAGGACCACCCCTTGCCGTGTTGCCAAAACCACCCTCTCGGACCTCTTCCGAGGTCCTCTTTGCAAAAGACCTCCCCTTGGTCATTTTTGCAAAGACCACCCTCGGGGTCCTCTTTGTAAAAGCCACCCCTGGCATTTTACCAAGAAAACCCCCGCTCAGACCTCCCTAGGCTCAATCCTAGCCGTTCACGACCTCTCCAAGATTAGATCTGGGCCTTAGGTTCTTTTCCGCAAAACCTCGCCTCTAGGACCTCCCCTAGATCGATCCTAGCCGCGTAAGACCTCCTGGTTTCAATCCCAGCCGTTTAGAAGCTCCCCAGTTTTGATCTGTGCCGTTGGGAGTTTTCTATGAAAACTCTTGGTCGCAGGACCTCTTCGGTTTTGAATCTGGGCCGTTAAGACCTCCCCCTTGGGAGATCTTAGCCATCGGGGTCCTCCTCCGCTAAATCCTCACCCCTAAGGCCTCCTCACAAATCCCAACCGCTAGGGCCTCTTCCTCGAGTTACCTCCACCGCTTAGGACCACCCGGGTTCAACTGAGCCGTGGGCTCGTTTTCAGCACAACGTTAAGTCTTGGGACCTCCTCGTGCAACTGAGCCGTTGAGGACCTCTTCGAGCGTAGATCATGACCGCAGTCTCTGTCGCAGGAACCTTAAGTGCTCACGACTCACTTGGTTAGATCTCACCGCCCAGACGCCGCGAGATCTGTCTGAGCCGCTAGAACCACTCCTGTGCAAAAAGACCTCCTCGAGGTCATTTTTGTAAAAACCATCTTCAAGACCTCCCCGGGGTCCTCTTTGTGAAAGATCTCCCCGAGGTCCTCGTTGGAAAAGACCTCCTCGAGGTCCTCTTTGCAAAAAGAGCACCCCCGGTCCTTGTTAGAAACCCTCAGGACCTCCTCCTTTGGATCAGTAGCGTTAGACCTCCTTCTGTGGATCTAGACCGTTGGGGCCTCCTCTGTGAGATTCTGACCGTCCCGACCTCTTTCCTTGGATTTAAACCCTTAGGACCTCCCCTAGTGCTCGGGACCGCCAGATCTCGATCTGACGGTCACGACCTCTGTTAGGCGCGTGGACCTCCTTTGCGTGCGCTGTGCATGCACTGGTCGTGGCCGTTGGATCGATCTCAACGGTCCGCACCTCCCCGCGCGGGAGGAGGTCTTTCCCGTGCGCTGTTCTTCAAGGTCTGTGGCCCTGCGATGCAAGATCAACGGCCCACGACCTCTCCTTTGTCTTCCGGTTCATTTGGACCTCCCGAGAGCTCAAGTTTTCTAGTCTTTTGATGTTCCAAATTTCAAAAGTGCATAACTTTGTCATTTTAACTCCTTTTTGAATGATTCCATTCTTTGTAGCTCTGTTAGAATATGAACTTTAATCTGAGAATGAATTTAGGCACTGTTATGAAATAGAAAATGATATAAACTGCATGAACTTATTTAATATGAAATAGTGGTTTAGAAATTCATTGAAAATTTGTAAAACGCATAATTTATTCTCTGTAATACCTAGCTGAGCAAACTGAGTTTTGTTAAGACCCACTAGGATTGTACTGTAATATAGAATGGGTCTTCATTTGATCCTTGCCACTGAAATTAATGGTTCACTAGTTTTAGCACTTAGAAAAAAATCATAACTAATTCATTTCAAATCCAAATTGTGCAAACTCAGTTTTGCTGTTGTTAGGATAACCATACCTACCCACCATAAAAATTTCAAGTTCCAGATCATTCTAGAAATTTTCGTCATGAACAGTAACCGTAATTAATTTAATTATGATTTTTCAGTGAGAGAACTTAGATTAGTCATATCTTTTCATGCTAAGTCCAAATGACCTGTTTCTTGTTTCTAAATTTGTCTAAAATCAACCTCTAGCTGCTGTAGAAATTTCATTGCATTTGGATAACTTTTGCTGTTGAGTTTTATTTGGAGTTCTTGTTCTTATTTGGTTATCGCCTTTTAGCGTTAGGTTCGAAGGAATTATTGATTACGTGAGTGAATCCTCTGCAGCAAGAAAGTGATCTACAGCAAGGCAAGCAGTTTGATCATATCCACTCCATCCCATTACTTTTAAAATCTAATACTTTGTTTTACTTGTATGTATGCATGCTCTTGTGTCAATGATTAATTTTGCGAATAGAGGTAGCTAATCCTATTGCATTGTTTCCCTTAAATTGTTCACCCCCGCCACTACCTTAGGAATATTATCCTCACCGTGAATTAGAGCCCGTGAATGATTTAGGCCCCTTATTTGTCTTTACGTTATGATGCTTAGCAATGCTTAGTTACCGGTAGAATTGGGCGGTTATCGACCTAGTCGATAGCCTTGATCACATACAACATATTATCGCTTATGATTTCAGCCTTGTACCATGTTTACTTGTGAAAACTAAAATCTAAAAACAAAATGATTTAGACTTGGGCATAATGGTATGTTGGTGTGCTTGGGTGTGACTGGAATGGTGCCCGAGTCAACAAGGACCGAACATCTTGTTACACTGAACCAAGCATTTTAGCGTGCTAACCACACTAGAGGGTATGGGACCTCTCTTGACTTAGTACTTTGGCGTGTATTGGCTCCGGGTCGCAGAGAGCCGCAGGAGGGATGGTGCTGGGAGCATTGTAGTGTCCGAAAGGTTTCCCCCCCGTAACGGGTGGTTGTCTTTCGCTTGCAATGTAAGCGTATGGGTTTCTATCCATACCAGCTGCTCGTAGTTAATACACAAGATTGGAAATGTCTCGTAGGACTTAGCCGTACAAAGATACCTTCTAAGTGTGCGTGTGGCTTAAAGGCGGTCTCAAGTGTGGGTACATTGGTACACCTGCAGGTTAAAACTATTCGAATAGCCTCGCCCTAGGTTATGGACACGCTTGGCAAGGTCTTTCAAGAGTTAGACTACAACCTTTTAAAATTAAAACTTGACATGGGTGGTACGAATGCGGGATTCGTATATGTGTGGTGGCTATTGGGTTGGTCACCAATAGGTGGTTACTCTTGTACTTATTGTATCATTTGTTATTTCAACAATTACAATCAATTTGTCAAATTGCTTTGAATCTATTACATTATTGCAAATGAAAACTTGCTTTATGCTAAAAGTCAGTCCAGAGCCCCCTCCACTTAAATAAAGCTTGCATGTAGTTAATTATAGTTCTGTTATCCCTACACGTCAGTCTTGCGAGTACAAAAACAATTTTTGTACTCAGTTGCTTTGCTTAATGTTTTGTTGCAGAGGAAGAAGGTGAGCCCCAAGGGCTTCCCTTTTGTGAGACGTGCTTCGGGTTTGGCGACTAGCTTGGCGGCCCGGTTGGTTGCCTTGTGGGTAAAGGCACACTAATTGGCTCTTTTGTCTTTGCCATCTTATGGCCCTTTTGCTTCCGCTGTCTATTTGTTATTTTGTTGCTTTTGGGCCGGTTGGCCCTTGTTGTAATAAATCCCTATTATGTATGTCTTTTGTTAGATCTGTTGTATGGAATTGATGCATGATTTTGTAACGGGGTGTGTATACTGCATTTCTGGGAAGTATACATATCTCGGGGCTTGGTTTATTTGATTTGTGATGCTAGGGTCAATGGAAGACTAAGCCTTACAAGTCGAATAAACCGGGGTCCCCACATGGGTTTTGATTTTAAAGGCTGAAACTTTGGGGATTTGATTGAGGTATCAAATCAACTCTAAAATTTATGAAATTTTAACTGGAGCTTTCTTACCTTGGGGTTTACCTTCCATAAAATTTCCAGAGGTTTTTGTACACTGAAATTTTCTCAAGAAATTCCAGAAGGTTATTTCAGTGGTTTGACCAAGGTTTGACTTGCCTCTAAAATATTTCAAATAATTTCCAAAAATTGTGAAATAATTCAGAGGTGTTACCAAGCCACCCTAGAACCAAGGAAAATTATTTCCAAGGGTTTAACAAAAGATTTGACCCAGAAGGTTTTGACTTGAGATAAATGAGGATTTTGATTTTGAATTTCCCAAAATTCTTTTTACAAGAATTTCAGAAAAGTTTCAAGAGTAAAGGATGAAGGGAAATGTTTTAATTTACCCTCATTTTATTACATTTGAAACACAAGCCAAAATGGGGATGTTACAAACCTCCCCCCCTTACAAAAATCTCGTCCCGAGATTTGGTTCACTCGGAAAAGAAAGAGGGGTAGTCTGCACGGAGACGATCTTCTCGTTCCCATGTAGCTTCATCCTCGGAATGGTTTGACCACTGAACTTTAAGGAACTTAATGGTCTTGTTCCTTGTTCTTCGCTCAGCCTCCTCGAGGATGCGAACAGGGTGCTCGCGATAGGTCAAATCTTCCTGAACATCAAGAGTTTCCAACGGAGCTCCCTCTGTTGGAACACGGAGACACTTCTTGAGCTGGGACACATGGAACACATCATGTACCCCCGCAAGTGCAGCAGGCAACTCCAACTTGTAGGCAACAGCTCCCTTCTTCTCGATAACACGGTATGGACCGACATATCGAGGAGCCAACTTGCCTCTGACACCAAAACGTTGGTGACCTTTCAGAGGAGAAACCTTGAGATAAACGAAATCATTGGGCTCAAAGCTCAACTCACGACGGCGACGATCCGCATAGCTCTTTTGCCTGGATTGAGCTGTGCGTAAGCGATCACGAATGAGCTGGACTTGACCCTCGGCCTCATTAATCGAGTCCGGGCCAAAGAAAGGTCTTTCACCGGTCTCAGACCAGTTCAACGGGGTCCTGCACTTTCTCCCGTATAAGGCCTCAAATGGTGCCATGCCGAGACTGGCTTGGAAGCTGTTGTTATAAGAAAACTCGGCGAATGGCAAGCACTTCTCCCAATGCTTCCCATAGGAAAGGACACAAGCTCGAGCATGTCCTCTAATACTTGGTTGACCCTCTCGATCCGACCATCTGCTTGGGGTGATATGTTTGTCGAAGAAAGACGAGTTCCCATAGCTTCTTGCAAGCTATGCCGAGCTAGGAAGTGAAGATGGAACCACGATCGAAATGATCGTCTTGTACCATGCAAGCTCACGATCTGGCGATATAGAGCTCCGCAAGGTGACCGTGCGAATCTTGGTCTTGATGGAAGAAAGTGTGCCACTTTCGTCAACCGGTCAATGATAACCCAAATGGCATCATTGCCCCTCGGTGACTGGTAGGCGGTGATAAAATCCATCCCGACCAATCCCACTTCCACTCCGAATAGGCAAAAGTGGCGATCTGCCGGACGCCGATCTTTCGGCCTTGACACGATGACATACGCGCGACTCGACAACGAACCTTGCGATCTCCCTCTTCATTCGGGTCCACCAAAATCTCTGGCGAAGATCCTGGTACATCTTCGTGGCCCCGGGATGAATAGATAACGGAGAATCGTGGGCTTCGCGGAGGATCAAATCCCGCAACTCCATGTCCTTTGGAACCACGAGGCGTTGCCCGAACCTCAAGACACCAAGCTCATCTACGGAGAAGCACTTGGCTGTTCCATTCTTGACATTTTCCTTGATGCGGTTTACTCCAACATCTGACTGCTGAGCAGACCTGATCCGATCCACCAGGGTTGGCTGTACAACCAAGGCAGCGAGAGACCCATGCTCAACCAAACCCAAGTTGAGACGCTGAAACTCCTCCAGCAGAGGGGGCTGAGGCTCTTGGAGCAACAATGCATTGCAATGCGCTTTGCGACTAAGCGCATCCGCAACGACATTCGCCTTGCCCGGATGGTAGTGAATACCCATGTCATAGTCCTTGATCAACTCCAACCATCTCCTTTGCCTGAGGTTCAGGTCTGGTTGGGTGAACAAATACTTCAAGCTTTTGTGATCCGAATACACTTCACAACGATCACCGATTAGGTAATGTCGCCAAATCTTAAGTGCATGGATCACAGCGGCCAACTCCAAGTCATGGGTAGGATAGTTAAGTTCATGAGGTCTCAATTGCCTTGATGCATAGGCCACTACCTTGCCTTCTTGCATAAGGACACAACCGAGGCCTCGACGCGAAGCGTCACAAAAGATATCAAGCCGGACGGACATCGGGAGAACAAGAACGGAGCGGTGGTCAATCGCTTCTTAAGTTCTTGAAACTTTCCTCGCAATCAGCGGACCACGAGAACTTCTTGTCCTTCTTGAGAAACTCCGTCATTGGCTTCGCTATCTTGGAGAAGTTCTCGATAAAGCGGCGATAATATCCCGCTAAACCAAGAAAACTCGAACTTCGGTGACGAAGTGGGTCGACTCGAGAAAGCACATCGCTGATCTTGCTAGGATCCACGCCACGCCTCTGCCGAAAGAATATGGCCTAAGAAGGCTACTTCCTCAACTGCATCGCGCACTTGTCGAACTTCGCATACGACTTGTGCTCACGGCTTGCCCAACACAAGCCTCGGATGCTCGGCGTGTTCCTCATCGCTCGGGAGTAGATAAGGATATCATCGATGAAGACCACAACGAACCTATCCAAATACTCCATGAACACCGAATTCATGAGGTTCATGAACAAGGCGAGCATTGGTTAAGCGAACGACATGACGGTATACTGCAAGCCATAACGAGTAGAAAGCGATCTTTGGAATATCCTCGTGTCGAATCCGAACGATGATATCCCACTCTCGAATCAATCTTGGAGAAAACTCGAGCTCTAGTTAATTGATCAAGAGATCGCCGATACGGGCAAAGGGTACTTGTTCTTTACCGTTACTTCATTAAGTGGACGGTAATCAACGCACATGCGCGCGCCTTGTCCTTTTTCGGGACAAAGATTGCCGAGCATCCCCAAGGAGATGAGCTAGGCGGATGAAACCCTTCTCTTGAAGCTCACCACCGCTTCTTCAACTCCACCAACTCGATTGGGTCCATCCAGTAAGGCCTCTTTGAAATCGGGCGTGCCGGAACCAACTCAATGATAAACTCGAGGTCTCGAATGGTGGCATCCCGGAAGGTCGTCGGGGAAGACATCAACAAAGTCACATACCACTGGGACTTCACGAATATCTAGAGCTGGCTTCGCTTCGAGCGCGAAGAGATGCGGACCCTGCAGCTTCGGCGAAAAGCGAACCTACTCGCCGGACGGACTGGTGAGGTAGATGAGCCTCCTAGCGCAATCAATTTGTCCCATGTGCTGAGACAACCAATCCATGCCTAGGATTACATCTAAGCTCGCCGATCGAAGGAGGATAAGGTTTGCCAAGAATCCTACCCCTTCTATCTCAACAGGGACATCCCTACACTCAGACTCAGCTCTCAACTCCGAACCGGGAGAGCGAATGAGCAGCGGGACCAACAACGGAGTAAAAAGAAGACCTCCCACAACAGCAAAAGACTCAGAAACAAACGAATGAGATGCGCCTGAATCAAACAAAACTATAGCAGGGAAAGAGTTAACCGAAAGGGTACCCAACACGACATCGGGTGCCTCCTGTGTCTCCTCCACGGAGATGAGGTTGACGCGGCCACTACCCACGCCTTGGGTAGCGGGGACAACCTTCTGATCCTGGGGAGGATCACCTCCCTGCCCGCGTCCTCCATTAGGACGAGGGGCCGCTCCAGTCCTATTAGGGCAACTATTGGCATAATGCCCTTCGGTTGCGTGAAAAGCAAGTGACCCGGCGGCGGATTGCGGGGCCACCTGGCGGTTCGCAGCGCACGGATCGGGGCACGGCTGCGGAGGGCGAGGAGCTGGTGCTTGGCGGCCTCGGTTGTAGTGAAGCCACGAGCGGGCCTCGGGTAGGCCCGACACGGGACGAGAGGCCGGCTGTGCGCACGGCTGGGCCTCCCACTTGCGCTGCGGGACTCGCCCAGCCGCCGCTTGTGCTCGGCAAGAACAATGGCCTTGTCCACCAAGGCACGGAAGTCGGCAAAGTCCACAATGGAGAGCCTGTCTTGCAGCTCCTCAGACAATCCCTCCATGAACTTCTCCTGCTGGGCCTCATCGGTGGCCACCTCAAATGGAGCATAACGAGCCAAGTGGTTGAACTCGTACAGGTACTCCATCACCGACTTACGCCCTTGCTTGAGCGCGAAACTCCTTCTTCTTGACTTCATCAAGCCGGCAGGATGTGGGCTCGACGAACGCCGTCCGAACTCATCCCAAGGGACGGTGTGGCGGCGGGCTGCATGGCCAAGAAGTTCTCCCACCAGAGAGTGCTGCCCCAAGCCGATGGGAGGCAAAGAGTGCCTGCCCCTGGTCCAGCGCGAGCAACGCCGAGCTTACGCCAACTCGACGCAGCCGGTCATCTGCGCCCAAAGGGTCCTCGGACACTGAGAACGTGGGGCCGAGTGCGAAGAAACTCACCAAACCCCACGAGATCGATGTCCACCCCTTGCCGGATCACGAGACACAGGAAAGGGCGGAGGTGTTGCGCGCAATAACATCCAGCAGACCCTCCGTCCTCCGAACGGTTGCGCTCGATCTGAAGAAGGACCTCAGCCATGGTCGGAGGAGGCGGGAGCTCCTCATCCAAACCAGGCTGCTGACCACGGCCGCTGCGAGTACCCCCAGCCATCCTGGTTCAAGAAACTTAGGTTAGAAACCAAAGCACTAATACTAGAAGTTGATGAAAGCGAAAAGCGAACGATTAGGGGAATGAGATATCACCCTAACCGAGAGCCAAAACAGCAAGTAAACACACTTTAAATGTTTCCAAAGAAGTTCCAAAACAGCAAGGAAACTCCAAACCAAGCTCAACTTCTCAATGCCATTAACCCGTATTGAATGAACGAGTAATAGTTTGGGAAAATAAAATTTCAGCACGCTACCTCAAGTCTAACAGTACTCAAGAGCAAGGTTAAAGCGATAACAATAACGTTAGATACTTAGCTAACTAATATCACGTCTTACCCTTTTATTCCCACAAGTTTTAGTTGATTAACCTCTCATTTTCTACCCTATTTAGAACCTTTGAGCCTGCTGTCCGGAAATTGAACGATCGCTGTCCAGATTTTGCATCCAAGCTCCTAAGCCGAAATCTTCAACTTCGGAAGCTTCAAAACCTTGTAGAGAACAGCTAACACTTCAATTTTCCAAACTCATTAGTTCCCAAAACCCAATTAATCGATACAACTATCTTTGGAGGGAAGGAGAGGAGAACAACTTTTAAAACTCAAATTAGAGCAAGATGAGATAGAAAGCTAAGATAGGTAAAGAATAAAATCTGAGAACTTACTTAAGCTTTCACAAATCATTTGACTCTTTGAAAATAAGGTTTTCAAAATATCCTAAGGACGACCAAGCTTGGGTTACTACGGTCGGAATGGCTCTGATACCAACTTTGTGAGGACCCCGGTTTATTCGGCTTGTTGCTTAACCATCCACTTGGTCCTAACAAGACAAATCAAATAAACTAAGCCTCGAGATATGTATACTTCCTAGAATTGCAGTATACACACCCTGTTATAAAATCATGCATCAATTCCATTCATACACATAGAGCCAAGCAAAAGCAACAAACTGAAAGACATAGATAATATAAAGAGAGTTATTATAAAAGAGAGGCCGACCGGCCAAAAGTCATACAAATAAGTAAATACACAATGAAGCAAATGGCCATAAGATGGCGATAAACAAAAGCCAATCGGTGTGCCTTTACCCACAAGGCAACCAACCGGACCGCCAAGCTAATCGTCCCAAACAGACTCGCAACACAACTCACAAAAGTGAGGCCCTTGGGGCTCACCTTCTTCCTCTGCAATAATTAATATTAAGCAAGGATGAGTACAAAACTTGTTTTTGTACTGCAAGACCGACGTGTGAGATAACAGAACTATAATTAACTACATGCAAGCTCTATTTAAGTGGATGAGGCTCTCGACTCATTTTCAGCATGAAGCAAGTTTTCATTTGCAATAAGGTAATAGATTCAAGGCAAGTTTGCAATTAACTTTTATTGTTCAAATAAAAGAGAGACAATTATAACAATAGATAGATGACAACACCAACCTAGAAGTGACTAACCCATAGTCACCACAACAATAGCATGAAGTACCCCTTCATACCACCCATGTCAAGTTTAAGTTTTTTAAAAGGTTGTAGTCTAGTTCTTGTGGAATAACCAAGCGTGTCCATAACCTCGGACGAGGCTATTCGAATAGTTTTAACCCTGCAGGGGTGTACCAATGTACCCACACGATAGACCGCCTTTCCACCAGCCACGGTTAGCACACTTCCTTTGGTATGCAGGCATGGCTAAGTCTAACAAGACGCTTTCCAATGGACGATGCTAATTAAGAGCCGCAACCCACGGGAGAAAGACACATTAGACAGCCTAACCGGTCTGCTAATGCTCCCCTCCAACACCACAAACACACACACACAGGAACACACCCACCGACCAGCTCATAATTAACACCTTCCAAAGTACTTAGTCAAGAGAGGTTCCATATCCCCCTCGTGTGGTTAGCACGCAACAATTGCTTGAATCAATGGCACAAGTAACTCGGTCCTTAGGGACTTAGGCACCATTCCAATCACACCCAACAGATCACCCAACATACCATTGTGCCCAAGCCAAGATATAATTTTTGTTTTCAGTTTTTGATTTGCAAAATGGTAAAACACAAGGGTTGGACATAATGGAATAATAATAGCATTTGTGTGATCAAGATCACCGACTAAGTCGATGATCGCCCAATACTACCGATACTAGGCATGGCTAAGCAATATTTATTCGAAAATCTACTAAGTGACAAGAGCTCATCCAACGAACTCTAATCACAAAGAAATAACCTAGGCTCTGTAGTAGAGGATAATCATTTACCTACAGATTATGCAACTAGAGGATTAACTAATCAATTTAACAACAAATTAGCAATGCATACATAGAAGTTAAACAAAATATTAGACTTTAAAAGTAATGGGATCAATGGGAAATGATCAAACTGCTTGTCTTCTTCTGTTGCTCAAATTTTTGAGGGTCGTTCTCGGGTTACCGCAAATATCGAATCCTAAGCTAAAGAGCGAAAACAACCAATAAGACGAGCAACACTTAAACAAAAGAGCAAGCAAAAATTATCCAAATGCGACAAAATTTATACACAAGGTAGAATACGAATATACCTAGACATAGGAACTGGAAAAACCTAATTTGGATTTGTGGTGCAAAAGATATTCTCTAAAAACCTATTTTCGGCCATAATTAGTACTGAATCAAAAATATTTTCTAGAAAGATTTTGAAGCTGAAATGTTTATGGTAGCTACCTACTGGTATAGTGGTAACCCATATAAAATTTCAGGTCATTTGGAGTTATATTGAAAGAGTTATGATTTGTCTAAATTGTTTAGGTTATTAAACTAAAATATGATCCTTATGATTTTTAAAAACAGTAAAATTTGTGAAACCAATTTTCCTAGCAATTACACTATCAGTGGAAGCTAAACCAATTGGATTCATACAAAAATGATCTATAGATTAAAAGTTATGCATTTTACAAGTTTGCTAAAGTTCTGAAAAACAGTATTAAGTTCACTTGTTTACTATTTTTGAAAATGGTTTTCCAGGTTTTATCATGGTCTCTAGTTATTTTTATATTTAAGTTCAAGTTATAAGGAAGCTAACAAAATTGGAATCATCTAATTTGGAGCTAAGATGACAAAGATATGAAAATGACAAGACCCTAATGTGATACTGATTTTTGGACTTAGCACTCTCGGGACTTTCCTAACACCCGGAGACGTGGACGAGTGAGAGCCGTCGATCCTGGATCGGACGGCCCACGCGCACGGCGCGCACAGCACACACGCACAGGACCCACGGAGGCTCGCCGTTGGATCAAGATCCAACAGCCCAGATCGAGATGACAATCGGACCGAGCGGATGCTCGCCCATCCTGGGCCGTTGATCTCAGATCGGACATCCCCGGTTGAACCACGCGCGTTACAGGAACTAAGCGCGCGAAGAGGCGGCGACGTGGAGAGCCGAGGGTCGAGATCTCGGATCGGACGACCACCAATGGGCCACGCCGCTTCGACACGGAGCTCCGTCCGACAACAGAGGAGCTCCGGCCGCGAAGTTTGCCGGCGTGTCGCGGCGAGGATCGCCATGGCGACGCGGCCAAGGGCCAAATGGGATCCTAGCACTATTGCGCACCTAAGGGCGGCGGGACTTCACCGAGGTGGACGGAGGCGGGCGCGACGCGGAGCGGGGTGACAACACGGAAACACGGCAATGGTGAAATGGCTAAGCCGCGCGCAAACGGGAGGGTGCACGAGCGCTAGGAAGGCGTTAGGGACTTAAGGGAAGGGCTCGGCGCCACTGAGGCCACCGGAGGTGAGCCGGCGGCAGAGATAGGCGGCGGCGGGGCAGATCTACAAAATTTTACGCCGATCGAGCTACGGCTACGCCCTAGGTGATTTAGCGTTTGCTTGAGCTACCCTAGGGGTCTAGGGACTCACCCGGATGACGCGGTGAGGACGGGGATGCCGAAGATGGGCTGGCGACAAGGGCCTGCGGCGGTGCGGGGAGCTTCACTACGGAGGGTTCAACCTGAGCAAGGCCAGCCACACCGGGTCATCAGCATAGAACCAGCACACCCCAAGGGTGCTCCTAGAGCAAGGAATCAAGGGATGGGGGACTTACCGGAGCTGGGGACGAAAGGGGGTAGTTGCGGCCGATTTGGGGGAAATCTGAAATTCCGGCGCTCCCGCTGCGGCGACCTGAAAAGGAGCGGGTGTTAAGCACCACCGGGGTGAGAGGATGCAACAGGAGCAAGGAGGGAGCCAGGGAACCACTGTGGTACCGCCTTCACCGTGAGCTTGAGGCTCGGCAATGGCGGCCGAAGCGGTTTCGGGGTTTTGGAGCTCAAACACACACAGAGAGTACTAGCTCGAGTTGCGCAGAGGTGAAAGGGAGGTCGGGAGGGAGCACGAGGGCTTAAGCAGCCGAGGAGCAGGAGGCAACGACGCTGCCTCGGTGCCAACGCCGCACGGACGAGAGGAGCGACGGAGCGGTGAGAAGTGGCCTCACGGGGCGGTAGCACGACGGGCAATAAATGCGCGCAGGACCCGTTGCGAGATGACCCAGCCACGCGCTTACCAACTCCCCGCCATGGCGCGTTGACGCGGCGCTGGCTGCGCCGCGAGCGAGGAGAACGACGACGCGCCACCGCCTCGATGTCCATCCGAGGGTCATCATGCGACCGCGTCGACGCGAGGAGGTGCAAATGTGGACCGAGCGATGGAGATCCAACGGTCCACAACGCGTCGCGCCGCCGCGCCGAGCCGAGTACGATTAGTTGGCTCGGTCGAGTCAAGTGACTCGAGCCCGAGGAACAGTGCAAGCCGGTTTGGGTTTTGATTTTAAAGGCTGATACTTTGGGGATTTGATTGAGGTATCAAATCAAGTCCAAAATTTATGAAATTTTAACTGGAGCTTGCTTACCTTGGGGTTTACCTTCCATAAAATTTCCAGAGGTTTTTGTGCACTGAAATTTTCTCAAGAAATTCCAGAAGGTTATTTCAGTGGTTTGACCAAGGTTTGACTTGCCTCTAAAATATTTCAAATAATTTCCAAAAATTGTGAAATAATTCAGAGGTGTTACCAAGCCACCCTAGAACCAAGGAAAATTATTTCCAAGGGTTTAACAAAAGATTTGACCCAGAAGGTTTTGACTTGAGATAAATGAGGATTTTGATTTTGAATTTCCCAAAATTCTTTTTACAAGAATTTCAGAAAAGTTTCAAGAGTAAAGGATGAAGGGAAAAGTTTTAATTTACCCTCATTTTATTACATTTGAAACACAAGCCAAAATGGGGATGTTACATTGTTCAAGCTGAATAGCATCCTTTTTGCAGGCAACTAGAGGTTAGTCAGTTATTAGCTAGTTAGCAGTTTTCACCTTCTTCAGAGTAGCAAGGTATTGAGGTAACTGCCTGCTAGAGTTTTAGTTAGCTTTCACGTTTTAGTTAAGGGGGTTAGTTTCAGGTGACCTTTTTAGATGATTAAGTGTCAAATAGTTTGTCTATGGCTTTAGACCTCACCATTCCTGTGATTGGTTTAGATAAAAATCTGTTGGATGTTTATATTTGGCAGTAGGCTATCTTTTGCTAAGTCTAGTAGTTAGTAATACTTTTGTTCTTTTAGCCCTTGAGCATTTAACCAACAGTAGCACTAGGTCAATATGATAGGTAGTGCCAAGTGGTAAAGCATTAAGATTGGCAATCTGTGGTGTGGTCTTAGCATAAAGTCTTAAGACTATTGCCCCTAGTTGAAAATCCAAAATAAATTGTTTACAACTTGAAATTGGGTAAACTTCACAATTACTTAGCTAATTCAAATCAACCCCAAATCCAATTTTTTTTGTTTTTAAATTTATCTAAAATCATAATCTATCTGTTGTATTAATTAATTTCTTAATTGTTGGAGTTTCTTTTGGAAGTTTGGTGTTTATTTGGTGTTATTCGTTCTTATTGTTTCTTCTCGAATCTTTCGATAGGTTCTGACGATTCTATTATACGAGAGTGATCCTCTGCACAGCATGAAATATCAGCAAGCAAAGGCAAGCAGTTTGATCATATCCACTCAATCCCATTACTTTTAAAATCTAATACTTTGTTTTACTTGTATGTATGCATGCTTTTGTGTCAATGATTAATTTTGCGAATAGAGGTAGCTAAGCCTATTGCATTGTTTCCCTTAAATTGTTCACCCGCCACAACCTTAGAATATTATCCTCACCGTGAATTAGAGCCGGTGAATGATTTAGGCCTTTTATTTGTCTTTGCGATATGATGCTTAGCAATGCTTAGTTATCGGTAGTATTGGGCGATCATCGACTTAGTCGGTGATCTTGATCACACTAATGCTATTATTATTCCATTATGTCTAGCCCTTGTGTTTTACCAATTTGCAAATCAAAAACTGAAAACAAAAATTATATCTTGGCTTGGGCACAATGGTATGTTGGTGTGATCTGTTGGGTGTGATTGGAATGGTGCCTAAGTCCCTAAGGACCGAGTTACTTGTGCCATTGATCCAAGCAATTGTTGCGTGCTAACCACACGAGGGGGATATGGGACCTCTCTTGACTAAGTACTCTGGGAGGTGTTAATTATGAGATGGTCGGTGGGTGTGTTCTGTGTGTGTGTGTTTGTGGTGTGGAGGAGCATTAGCGCACCGGTTAGGTCGCCTAATGTGTCCTTCTCCCGTGGGTTGCGCTCTTAATTAGCATCGCCCATTGGAAAGCGTCTTGTTAGGCTTAGCCGTGCTCGCATACCAAAGGAAGTATGCTAACCTTGGTGGTGGAAAGGCGGTCTATCGTGTGAGTACATTGGTACACCCCGCAGGTTAAAACTATTCAATAGCCTCGTCCTAGGTTATGGACACGCTTGGTTATTTCCCGCAAGAACTGGACTACAACCTTTTAAAAACTTAAACTTGACATGGGTGGTATGAAGGGGTACTTCATGCTATTGTTGTGGTGACTATGGGTTAGTCACTTCTAGGTTGGTGTTGTTCTTTATCTATTGTTATAATTGTCTCTCTTTTATTTGAACAATAAAAGTTAATTGCAAACTTGCTTTGAATCTATTACCTTATTGCAAATGAAAACTTGCTTTATGCTGAAAATAAGTCTAGAGCCTCATCCACTTAAATAAAGCTGCATGTAGTTAATTATAGTTCTGTTATCTCACACGTCAGTCTTGCGAGTACAAAAATAATTTTTGTACTCAGCTGCTTTGCTTAATTGTTTTGTTGCAGAGGAAGAAGTTGAGCCCCAAGGGCCTCACTTTTGTGAGCTGTGTTGCGGCGCTGTTTGGGACGATTAGCTTGGCGGTCCGGTTGGTTGCCTTGTGGGTGAAAGGCACACCGATTGGCTTTTGTTTATAGCCATCTTATGGCCATTTTGCTTCCGCTGTGTATTTACTTATTTTTATGTCTTTTGGCCAGTCGGCCTCTCTTTTGTATTAACTCTCTTTATATTATGTATGTCTTTTAAGTTGTTGTTGTGCTTTGGTTCTATGTGAATGAATGGAATTGATGCATGATTTTGTAACGAGGTGTGTATACTGCATTTCTGGGAAGTATACATATCTCGAGGCTTGGTTTATTTGATTTGTACTGTTAGGACCAAGTGGATGGTTAAACAGTACAAGCTGAATAAACCGGGGTCCTCATAGTGGGCCCAGTTCTTTAAGTCACCCGCTGGCGCTAACCGATTGCTTTCGGACATCATTAATGCTAATGATTATCATTATTCCCTGTCTTAACATTAATGTGTCCGAAATTGCCTTTTTGGGTCACTGACGTGTGGGCCTGTAGGCCTTTAATCGTAGTCTAGAGATCATCTCGGCAAATCTGGGGTCATTAATTGCTAATCATTGATTAGCAATTAATTGGCCTTAAGCCGGCAAACTCTGTGCCACTGCCAGGTGGGCCCTCAGTCCCTAAATCCACCTCTGTGACAGTCTTTCGGACACATTAATTACTAATCATCACTAATCATTGGTCATTAGTGTAACATCCCAATTTTGGGCTTGTGTTTCAAATGTAAGAAAATGAGTAGAAATTAAAACTTTTTCTTACATCATGTGTTTCCTGTTTGTACTGGACAAGTATTGTACAAGACTTATGGAAATGCAAAGTCACAAGTCTTTTGATCCAAATCTTGTTCCTTCAAAAACAATCTTGTCAAACCTTTTTGATCATCCTCTCGAAAAAAATTTCCTAAGTTCTTGGGATGATATGTGACCCCTCTGAAAAATTTCACAATTTTTAGAAATTGTTTGAATATTTTAGAGGGCAGTCAAACCTGTTTGACCCTCAGTCAAACCTAAAACCAGTACCTTGTAGAATTTTCGGAGAAAAATACAATACATAAGAACCTCTGCAAATTTTATACAAGATCAATGTCCCAGTCAGCAAGCTCCTGTAAAAATTTCAGAATATTTGGAGTTATTTTGCTACCCCAAATAAATCCTCAAAAGTCCCAATTTTAATTTAAAACCTAAAGTCGACTCACTATTCATTGGGTTCGAGTCGGGCTCGAGTCCGAGCCACTTGACTCGGTTGAACCACCTAGCCGCACCGAGTCGTGTTTTAAAGCGCGCGTGCAATCTCACCGTTGATTCAAATCGCCGCCCACGCTCATGTGAGCATTCGGACCCTCGGTTGCATTAACCAATTGGGACCGTTGGATCTCAATCCAACCGCCCGCACTCGAGGGCAATCGGTTGTCCGCGAACTCGTTTAATCGTAACCGCCCATTTTCAATCCAACGGCCTTTGTTCGCTCGCTGTTCTTCTTCCTCCTCGGCTTCTCGCGTGCGCACGCGACAATGGCCGAGTGAGAGAGCGCGGCGGCGTTGATGTGTCACTTCAATGATTGTTTCGTCAACGTCTCTGCGGGGCATTTAATGCGCACTGTGCTTTCTCCTCCATTGTCACCGTGCTCACTTGCTCCCATCTTTTCTTGGTCCATGACCGTAGCATGAACCGAGCCCACCATGGACTGGGTTCTTGCTCAAACCCTAATCCCTTCCTATATATTGCCCCTCTAGGTCCTCCCGGTGTTCTTTACACCACCTTTGCTCTTCTCGGTGTTTTGAGCAGCTAACCACCTCACACCCTCAAAGCACCATTGTTGACCGTAGAGCTCCAATGGCGGCCTTGGTGTCCAGTGGTTCATCTTCAACCTTTCTTGCACCCTTTGAACTCCTCAACCACCTTTATATTTCCCTAACTTGATTTTGGGTTGCATTCACAGAATCACTCAATTTTAAGTTTGAGATTTTCAGTTGGTTTCACCCCTTTCTTCTCCAAACTCGATAAGTGGTTCTTTTGCAATTATTTGCTTTTGGAGCCTCTTTGAGCTATAATGAAGTGTGGTGATGATTTGGTTCCACTCGCTTTGCTCGTAACCTCATCTTCCACTTCATCTTCTTCGGCTCAGGTGGACTTCATCGTGTTCAAGTCTTCCCGGCCATCTTTGGAGCTCCTCTCGGTTAAGGTAGCTTCTATATAGTCCCTAGAAGTGTTGGCACTCGCTTCCTTGGACCGCAGAGGAGCATCTTGCTATTTTCGTGTTTTGCCGTGTCGGCCTCTTCCTTTGTTTTCCGCTCGCGGCGTTCTGCACCTCCACCGCCGGCGAGGTCATCACTGTTGGGTCCGCAACACTATTGCGAACCCATTTTGATAGTTTGTGGGCGCCGCCGCGACCGGGGTCGCCGGCGACAAGCCGTGAAAGCCACTCAGGTTTTGTCAGTTGAGAAGCTCCCATTTTCATCAGATTATTAGGGCACAGTAATTGCTAATCATTGGATGCCATTAATGTGTCTTAATCTGGCCTAATGCCTCACTGACATGTGGGTCCAGCCCCCTTTAGTCACCCGCTGGCGTTTATCTGTGCGTTTGGGCATCATTAATGTAAATCTTAGGTTAATTAAGTGTCGGCATTTATTAGCTGTCGGGGATACCCCCCCCTGTGCCACTACCAGGTGGGCCCATTAGCTTAGCGCCGAAGATCAGAAGTCATTAGGGCTGATTTTGGGTTATTTATTGCTAATCATTGTTAGCAATAAATGTGTCCGAAATTACCTTTTGGGTCAACGACGTGTTGGGCCCTCTGTCCCTAAATCACCTCTGTTCAAAATCTTTAGGACACATTAATTGCTAATCATCACTAATCATTGGTCATTAGTAATTAATTAGCTGTCCTAAGAGCCTCCTTTAAGTCACTGCGGTGGGTCCACGTGCACTGTGCACGCGTGTGTTAAATCTCGCATGTGTGACTCTCGCCAGCGACATGCGCCCCACGTGTCAAGACTCTTAAATGCACCGATCTTGGACCACCGTCCGCTTGGAGATTTGCGGCCTAGATTTTGTATGCGTTCGACCCTCGGTTCCCCTCATCATTCTCGGCCGTCCATTACTTGATCTCGCGGCCCGATCGCGCGTGCAATCGGACCATCCGATCGAGGCGTGATCGAGCCGCTCATCTTTAGATCTGCGGTCATGGATCGTCGAGGTAACCGCACCGCCCGGTGCATCCTTCTCGTGAGCCATTGGATCTTGATCCAACGGTGAGCTCTCAGAATCGCGCGCGTCGCTGTTTTTCGCGCGTGTGGCTCGTTGGATTTGCATCAACGCCCACGAGCGCCCACGTCGCTTATCTCGGTTGGGTTGGTTTTTATTTCGTAAGTATTTATTTATCAACCAAAATTGTAGCAAAACTTTAGAAATTCATAACTAATTCAAGATAAATCCTTTTGACATGAAACCAATCGTAATAAATTTGTATTTCACTAAAGTTTAATATAAAAATGCTTTTAGCTATGTACAGAGTAGAAAATTCTGTAATCTTTAATAGCTTGTTTTCTGCTATTTTTATATATTCCAGAATTGTATTAAAACTTGGAAAATGCATATCTTTTCCTGTATATCTGCTAATTGAATGATTTTAACTTTGATAAATTTGTTATTAACTAAACTTTAATCTAAAAATGGTGGTAGGCCTAAATCAGCACCAGAAAAATATGTTAATAAATTTAACCTTATTAGTATCAATTAAAAATTCATTTAATGATGTAATAGACCCCAGTAATTCCCTGTACATCCTAAAAATAGAAATTTGATGTTAGGAAATCCCTCTGTTGTCATACTATAATGTGAAATGGGTTTTGCTCATGTTTATATTTCTGGAAAGTGCATTATGCTAGTTTTGCGTCCTAGAAAAATCATAACTAAATCATTTTAACTCCAATTAAGATGAAACCACTTGTATTAGCCTTAAAATGTCAGTAGCAACCTATCATAAAATTTTCAAGTCCAGAAAACCCCTAGAAAATATTTTTGCTACAGTACCTAATTATGGTCGAAAATAGGTTTTTAGATGATATCTTTTGCACCGCAAATCCAAATTAGGTTTTTCCAGTTTCTATGTCTAGGTTTATTCGTATTCTACCTTATGTATAAATTTCGTCGCATTTGGATAATTTTTGCTTGCTCGGTTGTTTAAGTGTGGCTCGTCTTATTGGTTGTTCTTGGTTCTTTTTGCCTTTCGCTTAGGGTTCGACATTTGCGGTAATCCCGAGAGCGACCCTCCACAACAGTTTGAGCAACCGCAAGAAGGCAAGCAGTTTGATCATGTTAATCCCAGTATTTTAAGTATTTATGTTGATTACAAATTCTATGTATGCATTGCTATTTTGTGTTAATAGTTGGCCTAGTAGATGCATTTCCTTAGCAAATGATTATTCTCTACTACCATGAGCCTAGGTTACTTGCTGTGATTTAGAGTTCATGGATGGGCTCTTGTCACTTAGTAGTTGCGAATTAATTGCTTAGCCATGCTTAGCTTCGGTAGAAATGGGCGGTTATCGACTTATCGATAACCTTGATCACATCAAACTTATTATGATTACGATTTCCACCTTGTGCTATGTCTACTTACGAAAACTAAAAACTGAAAGCAAAATGATTTAGACTTGGGCACAATGGTATGATGGTGTGATTTTGGGTGTGACTGGAATGGTGCCCGGGTCAACAAGGACCGAACATCTTGTTACACTAAACCAACCATTTTAGCGTGCTAACCACATTAGAGGGTATGGGACCTCTCTTGACCTAGTACTTTGGCGTGTATTGGCCCAGTCGCAGGAGTCGCGGGAGGGATGGTGTTGGGAGCATTGTAGTGTCGAAAGACTTCACCCGTGATGGGATTTGTTGTCTTTCGACTTGCAATGTAAGCATATGGGTTTCTATCCATATGAGCGGCTCGTAGTTAATACACAAGATTGGAAACGTCTCGAGGACTTAGCGTGCCGGCATACCTTGTAGTGTGCTTGTGGCTTGAAGGCGGTCCAAGTGTGGGTACATTGGTACACCCCGCAGGTTAAAACTATTCGAATAGCCTCGCCCTAGGTTATGGACACGCTTGACAAGGTCTTTCAAGAGTTAGACTACAACCTTTTAAACTAAAACTTGATGGGTGGTACGAATCGAGGATTAGTGCTATATTGTGGTGGCTATTGGGATAGTCGCTTGTGTGGTTACTTGTATGTATCTTTACTTATCATTACTTTGATAACAAAACAGATTTACAAACTTGCTTTTAAAATGTATTACATTATTGCAAACAAAGTTGGCTTCATGCAAAATGAGACATACAACCTCCACCTAAATAAGCTTGCATGTAGTTTATGAATAGGTCTGCTATTCCACACGTCAGTCTTGCGGGTACAAAGACAATCTTTGTACTCAGTTGCTACGCTTAATTGTTTTGTTGCAGAGGAAGAAGGTGAGCCTGAGGGGCCTCACTTTTGTGAGCTATGTTGTGGTAGCTTGCGGGGCGACTAGCTTGGCGGCCCGGTCGGTTGCCTTGTGGGTGTATGGCTAACCGGTCGACTTTTGTTCTAGCCATCTTATGGCGCTTTTGCTTCCGCTGTCATTCTTGTTTATTGTTCTATTTGGCCGGTCGGCTCTCTTTTGTAATAACTTTACTTTATGTATGTTGTTGTCAAACTTAGTGATGTCTGTGTATGGAATTGATGTGTAATTTTGTGATGATGTGCATATGCTGCAATTCTAGGAAGCATATGTCCATCGTGGCTTAGAATGTTTAATTAGTAATGCCAGAACCATTTGGAGGTTAGTTGTTACTAGTTAAATATTCCGGGTCCTCACAAAGTTGGTATCAGAGCCATACTGACCGTAGAAACCCCTAGCTTGGTCGCCTCTAGAATATTTTGAAAACTTACTTTCAAAAGGTTTGTAAAACTTAAGTAAGTTCTCTAATTTTGCTCCTTACCTATCTTAGCTTGCTCATCTCACCTTACCCTCACTTAAGTTTGAAAAAGTTGTTCCTCTCTTCCTTTCAAAAATTAGCCTCTATCGATTAACTTGGTTTTGAGAGAAACATGAGGGCTTGGAGAAAGGAATTTGGACAGCTAGCTAGTGGTTAGTAATTAAGGTAGGAAATGAGAGGTAAATTCAACTAAAACTTGTGGGAATGAAAGGGTAAGAAGTGATATGAGATTAGCTAGTGCCTATACTCTATTAGGTGGTTATACCCTGATTTTTGGGCTGTTTTGAGCTAGAAATTAGTGCTGAAATTTTGGGTCTTCGCAAACGATTGCTCGTTCTTCCATACGGGTTAGTCGTTCAGGAAGTCGATTTGGTGATTTTTGGTCTTGTACTCTTGGTGGTTATTCTGAGCCCTTTTATTGAGTTTGCATTTCTTTGCTTTCTTTTATCTCGGGCTTGTAGCTAACTCATCTTAGTGAATCGGGATGGTGGTGGGACACGAGCGGCGGAATCACCGGTAGTCCCGATGAGGAGCTTCCCCTCCTCCGACCATGGCGAAGTCCTCATGCAAATCGAACGCAATCGTTCGGAGGACCGCAGGTGTTGGAGGTTATCGCGAGGAACACCTCCACTCCCTCCGGTGTCTCTCGATCCGAGGTGGTCACCGGCCTCGTGGGGACTTGCGGAGTTCCTTCGCACGCAGCCTCCCACCTTCTCCCGGTCCAGGATCCCTTGGACGCAGACGACCGGTGCGTGCGGTTGAGCGGAAGCTCAACGTTGCTCGATGCCGAGGAGGAGGCGCGCACTTTCGCATCACATCGGTTGGAGGGTGCGGCACTCTCATGGTGGGAGAACTTCTCGCCATGCGGCTGCGGGACACGTGGTCTCGTGGGAGGAGTTCCGGTCAGCTTTCCGTCGGGCCCATGTCCCTGCCGGCCTGATGAAGTTGAAGAAGAAGGAGTTCCTTGCGCTCAAACAGGGGCGCAAATCTTTGACTGAGTGCCTCCATGAGTTCAACCATTTGGCGAGGTACGCTCCTACTGAGGTGGCCACTGATGAGGCCAAGCAGGAGAAGTTCATGGAGGGTTTGTGCGAGGAGCTTGGACAAGCTCTCTATTGTGGACTTCCCGACTTCCGCACCTTGGTGGACAAGGCCATCATCGCCGAGCACAAGGCGAGAGCGCTGGGCGAGTCCCGCAAGCGCAAGTGGGAGGCCCAGCGGTCTGCGCAGGCGGCCTCGTTCGTCCCCGGGTTGGGCCTGCACCGGTGGCCCGTTCTTTGGCTTCACCACCGCCGAGGCCTTCAGCACCAGCTCCACGTCCTCCGCAGCCGTGGATCGAGTCACGCGCGCTGCGACCAGCCAGCAGGTGTTCCCGCAACCCGCGCGGCGCCACCGCTTTCATCGCCACAACAAGGGCCACTACGCGAGTAGTTGTGCAGTAACATCCCAAATTTTGGGCTTGTGTTTCAAATGTAAGAAAATGAGTAGAAATTAAAACTTTTCTTACATCATGTATTTCCTGTTGTGCCAATCAATTCTTGTTCAAGGAATTATGGAATTACATTGTCACAAGTCTTGTTGATCCAAATCTTGCTATTCCAAAAACAATCTTGTCAAATCTTATGATCATCCTCTGGAAATATTTTTCCTAAGTCTCTGTGATGGTGCATGAACCCTCTGAAAAATTTCACAATTTTTAGAAATTGTTTGAATATTTTTAGAGGCGATCAAACTGTTTGACTCTTAGTCAAACATTAAAACAGAGCCTTGCAGAATTTTTGGAGATTTATTCACAATATAAAAACCTCTGAAAATTTTACACAAGGTTGATATCTGAGTTAGCAAGCTCTGTAAAAATTTCATAATTTTGGAGTTAGTTTGCTACCTCAAATAAATCTTTCAAAGTCTCTGTTTTTATTTCAAAGTCAAACTGGGTTTTACTGTTACTCGGGTTCGAGTCAGACTCGGGCTCGGGCCAGTCGACTCGGTCCAGTCAACTAAATGCACCGAGCCACTCTTTAAAACGCGCGGTGGATCTCAACCGTTAGATCTAAATCGCACGGCCCGCGCGTGTATCATTCGGACCTTCCGTTGCAAGTCCGAATGTCAACCGTTAGATCTCCATCCAACCGTCAAGATGCGTGAAACTTTGGACCCTCGGTTGCATTTTTGAATCAGAGCCGTTGGATTAAGATCCAACGCTCGCGTACCCCTTCGTTGTAATTTGAGTTTGCAACGTGGAGCTATCTGAGCCGTTCATTTCTAATCGTAGGGTTCGCAATATCTCCGTTGTGTTTTAAAGCCCGTAGGCGTGGCGCTATCTCAGCCGTTCGTGTCTCATCCAACGGCCGTGAGTCACCGAACCTTTTTCGCTGGTCGTCTTCTACCTCCGGCCGTGCGAGCACTGTAGGGGAGTAATGGCAGTGTCATTTCTTGCTCCCTAAAGCCACCCTAGCCGACGTTTAGGGGTATGGGCGGTACATTGAGCTAGGCCATGCCCTAATGCACGTCTACACCTCTTTTCCTTGTCGGCCGTGCGTGGTGCTTTGTTTTTGCTTGAAAGAAGTGTGGTGCAAACCCTAACACTTTCTTGCCCTTATAAGCACACTCAATGCCTCCTGGTATGTCTTTAGACCACCATCAAGCCCCATTCTCAATATTGGAGCTTAACACCTCAAAAATGGCAAACCGCCATTGTTGACCCGTGAAGCTCCATTGGTGTTCTTGGTGTTCCAGTGGTCCTCCTTCATGTTTCTTTGCCCTAACCTTATCTATTTACTTCCTTGAACATTTCCCCTCACTTGATTTTGGATTTGATTCTCAGGAATTGTCCAATTTGGGGTTTGTTCAAATTCGACCGAATTTGGTCATCTTCTTCCTCAGCTCAGGTGAGTGCTCCATTTTCCAATTGCTTGCTCATGTAGCTTCTGTGAATCATTATGAAGCTATTTTGATGCTTTGGTATCACTCATTTGGCTCAGGGTGTCGTTTTCAACCTTTCTTCTTCGTGTCCGGCGAGCTTTCACCGTGATCAAGCATCTCCGGCCATCTTCGAAGCTTCTTGTCACTAAGGTAGCTTCTTATTAGTCCTTAGAAGCTCTGGCACCCGCACCCTAGGCTCGCAGTGGAGCTCATCGCGATTTTCATGTTTAGCAGTAAGCTCCCATTTTCGTTTTTCCGGCTAGCCAGCGTTCTAGTCCCTCGCCGCCGGTGAGAATGCTACCCCTAGATTCGTTGTGCTATTGCGAATCCATTTTGGTCCTTGGTGGGCGCCGACGCGGCCAGTGTCGCCGGCGATTTGCCGTTGAACTCACTTGGGTTTTGCCGGCACAGCAGCTCCCGTTTTCGTCATCTGATTAGGACACATTAATTGCTAATCATTAGTTATTAATTATGTCTTAATCGTTGTTGTTGAGCCACTGACTAGTGGGCCCAAAATCCTTAACTCGCTCTCTGGTTCAATCCCGCACTGTTCCTACATCATTAATGCTAATCATTGGTTAGTTAATGTGTCGGCGGTTAAATCGCTGTCGGAATCTCCTGCGGTCATTGTCTTGTGGGCCCGAGGGATTAAAATCAATTCCGTAGTCATTAGTGCCTAATTAATGGTAATCATTGGAATCTTAAATTCGCCCCAACCGCCACTCTCGATCGACAAGTGGGCCCGGTACCTGTGCACGTGGGTTAAACGGTAGCGTGGGTGACTCGAAGTCGCGACATGCGGTCCCACATGTCAAGATCTTCCTTTGAGCTGCGGTTAATATCTACCGTTCGTTTTTAGATCTGCGGCCCGGATCGTGAGTGCGTCGGACCCTCGGATGCCTTGATCATTCTCGGCCGTCGATCTTGAGATCAACGGTGAGATCGTGTGTGCAATCGGACCTTCCGACCGTTGAGTGCGCTCTGGACCGTCCATCTGCAGATCTGCGGTGGGATTGGCCCAAGCAACCGCACCGTCCGGATGCATACACCTTCGTGAGCCGTTGGATCGTGATCCAACGAAAGGCTCCGATTAGGTTTGGCGCGCGCGCTATTTGTTTTGGCGGCGTGAGCCGAGGATGTTAGATCAAGGGTTGCCGAGCGCCCACGTCGCTTCCTTTTAATTGGGTGGTTACGTATTTGGTAAGTATTTGTTTAACAATGAAAATGATATAAAAACTTTAGAAACTCATAACTAATTCATTTTAATCGCTTTTAGATACTTCCAACGGTAATAAATTATGTTGTCACTTTAGTTTATTATAAAAATGGATTTAAGCATGTTCGATGAGAGGAAATTGTTTAGTTAAGAATAGCTTGTTTTCTACTAATTTTATATATTCGTAATTGTATTAAAACTTGGAAAATGCATATCTTTTACGTATATCGATAATTGTATGATTTTAAGCGTGATAAATTTGTTATTAACTAAACTTTAATCTAAAAATGGTGGAAGGCCTAAATCATTTGAGAAAAATATGTTAGTAGATTTAACCTTATTAGCGACTTAAAAATTCAATTAATGATGTAATAGACACAGTAATTCCTGTAAATCCTAAAAATAGAAAGTTGATGTTAGAAATCCTCTGTTATCATTCTATAATGTGAAATAGGTTTTGCACATGTTTATATTTCTGGAAAGTGCAATATGCTAGTTTTGCATCTTAGAAAAATCATAACTAAATCATTTTAACTCCAAATGACCAGAAATTTTATATGGGTTACCTCTATACCAATAGGTAGCTACAATAAAAATTTCAGCTTCAAAATCTTTCTAGAAAATGTTTTTGCTACAGTGCTAATTATGGCTGAAAATGGGTTTTTAGGTAATATCTTTTGCACCACAAATCCAAATTAGGTTTTTCCAGTTTCTATGTCTTGGTATATTCGTATTTCACCTTGTGTATAAGTTTCGTCGCATTTGGATAATTTTTGCTTGCTCTTTTGTTAAGTGTTGCTAGTCTTATTGGTTGTTCTTGGTTCTTTTTGCCTTTGCGCTTAGGATTCGACATTTGCGGTAATCCCGAGAGCGACCCTCCACAACAGTTGGAGCAACAGCAAGAAGGCAAGCAGTTTGATCATGTTAATCCCAGTATTTTAAGTATTTATGTTGATTACAAATTCTATGTATGCATTGCTACTTTGTGTTAGTAGTTGGCCTAGTAGATGCATTTCCGTAGCAAATGATTATCCTCTACTACCATGATCCTAGGTTACTTGCTGTGATTTAGAGTTCATGGATGGGCTCTTGTCACTTAGTAGTTGCGAATTAATTGCTTAGCCATGCTAAGCAGCGGTAGAAATGGGCGGTTATCGACTTGTCGATAACCTTGATCACATCAAACTTATTATGATTATGATTTCCACCTTGTGCTATGTCTACTTACGAAAACTAAAACCGAAAACAAAATGATTTAGACTTGGGCACAATGGTATGATGGTGTGATTTTGGGTGTGACTGGAATGGTGCCCGGGTCAACAAGGACCGAACATCTTGTTACACTAAACCAAGCATTTTAGCGTGCTAACCACATTAGAGGGTATGGGACCTCTCTTGACTTAGTACTTTGGCGTGTATTGGCTCAGTCGCAGGAGTCGCGGGAGGGATGGTGTTGGGAGCATTGTAGTGTCAGAAAGACTCACCGTGATGGGATTTGTTGTCTTCGGCTTGCAATGTAAGCATATGGGTTTCTATCCATATGAGCGGCTCGTAGTTAATACACAAGATTGGAAATGTCTCGTAGGACTTAGCGGGCGGCATACCTTGATAGTGTGCTTGTGGCTTGAAGGCGGTGCGAAGTGTGGGTACATTGGTACACCTGCGAGGTTAAAACTATTCGAATAGCCTCGTCTAAGTTATGGACACGCTTGGTAAGGTCTTTCAAGAGTTAGACTACAACCTTTTAAATTAAAACTTGATGGGTGAGTACGAATCGGGGTTCGTGCTATGTTGTGGTGGCTATTGGGATAGTCACTTCTGTGGTTCTTGTATGTATCTTTACTTATTGTTACTTTGATAACAAAACAGATTTGCAAACTTGCTTTTGAAATATATTACATTATTGCAAATAAAGTTGGCTTCATGCGAAATGAGACATACAACCTCCACCTAAATGAGCTTGCATGTAGTTTATGAATAGGTGCTGCTATTCCACACGTCGATCTTGGGTACAAAGACAATCTTTGTACTCGGATGCTATGCTTAATTGTTCATTGCAGAGGAAGAAGGTGAGCTGAGGGCCTCACTTTTGTGAGTGTGTTGTGGTAGCTTATGGGCGACTAGCTTGGCGGCGGTCGGTTGCCTTGTGGGTGTATGGCTAACCGGTCGACTTTTGTTCTAGCCATCTTATGGCACCTTTTGCTTCCGCTGTCATTCTTGTTTATTGTTCTATTTGGCCGGCCGGCTCTCTTTTGTAATAACTTTACTTTATGTATGTCGTGGTTGAACTTAGTGATGTATGTTGTATGGAAATGATGTGTAATTTTGTGATGATGTGCATATGTTGCAATTCTGGGAAACATATGCCCATCGAGGCTTAGAATGTTTAATTAGTAATGCTAGAACCAATTGGAGGTTAAGTGTTACTAGTTAAATATTCCGGGTCCTCACATTGTCCTAAGAAGACTGGAGCGGCCCCTCGTCCTAATGGAGGACGCGGGCAAGGGAGTGGTCACCCACCTGACCAGAAGACCCCGGGCTTGGGGAGCGGCCGAGTCAACCACATCTCGGCTGAGGAGGCACAGGAGGCGCCCGACGTGGTGTTGGGTACGCTCCTTGTTAATTTGCATCCTGCTACAGTTTTATTTGACTCTGGGGCCTCGCATTCTTTTATTTCGAGGCCGTTTGCTGTTGATTGTGGACTTCACGGTGTTCCTTTGAGGGTTCCATTGCTCATTCGCTCTCCGGGTTCGGAGATGAGAGTGGAAGTATATGGGCGTTCCTATCCACATTGAAGGAGTGGGACTCTTGGCGGATCTTATCCTGCTCGACTCGGCGCGCTTGGATGTGATTCTTGGCATGGATTGGTTGTCCCAACACTTGGGGCAAATCGATTGTGCCAGGAAGATTGTCTACCTCACTAGTCCTTCAGGTGAACGGGTTGGGTTTTCACCGCAGCTGCGAGAACCCCATCTTTATGTTGGGAAACAGGTAGGCTACACTAGCGCAAATTAAAAAATTCTACCCGTAAACCAAGATCACTGCAGTTATAGATCACGGTCTTACCACTAGGCGCAGTGCGGAAGTTGATGCGACGCGTCGGGCGGTGTAGTCGTACTCGATTGATGCGATGCGTCGGGCGAGTAGTCGTACTACTTCCTCGTCCTCGTCGCGGCGTCCCGTCGACTCCTTTCTTGCGGTTCGTCCCAACGCCACGAATCTGGCGCCTCCAAAGGTATCCACACGTGCGGGAGGAAGCGGCGCCGCCGGACTACTAGATCCACGCGGCGACTAGGGCGTGGGAGGGTGGCGGCGTGGTTTGAGGATGTCACGAAAAACTCAACCTCAACCAGCGCGCCCTGCCCTCCTTTTATAGGCGTCCTTATAATGGGCTTCTACGAATAGAGGCCCATTAGGACTCAATGCCGATCTAATTTAGATCCAATCCGAATTAGGCTTGCCCTTAAGTGTGTGACCCTATGGTTCACATATGTTTAGACATGACGCGAGTACACATACTTGGTCAATAGTTGGTAGCGGCCTCTAGCAAGGCGTGCCAACTCCTAAACATACGTAAAGATCATATCGGACGAACCATCACAGCGTTATGTACATGCCAATCCCTTTGCCTCACGATATTCAATCGAGCTCCAAGCTGACCACTCTTTCTCGATCTGTGATCCGGAATCCCTTACTAGGTTAACTCTTAACCTTAAGTAGCATGGCCATGCATTTACGGATCCGATCACTCGAGGCCCAGAGATATCTCTCTCGGTAGAGAGGGCAAATCCCATCTCGACCGACCATGCCTCATGGCATGCTTCATGACAAACCCGAAAGCTACCTTTATAACTACCCGATTCTGAGTAGCGTTTGATAGCCCCTAAGTAGGTCGATTCACATCTCAAGTACATACGACAATCTCAGGTCTAAGGACAAGGCGTACACATTGTGTAGAGAGAACCATAAGAATAATTACTATGTCTCATGTTGGGTCGGTCCAACCCCATGTTCTAAATATGTGTCCACATTATTGTTTTGACATCTCCATGTCTATGACCTCTGAAACATGGTCATCAACCGATACATGTGCTAATCCATCATTCACGTGTGTCCTCACATGAACTCCGACTAGGGACAACTTTAGAATAACCATACAAGTAAAGAGTTTCACAAACAAGTCACATACTTGTTAATCAACACAAAGGCAATATTCAAGGAACATTTATTAAATCATGGATACAATGAAATATCATCATCAATATGATTGCCTCTAGGGCATATCTCCAACAGTCTCCCACTTGCACTAGAGTCAATCTAGAAGATATCTAATACCCATAGCTCTTGTGTGCGCCTCATGCTTAGGTTGTGGGAGAGGCTTCGTCAAAGGATCTGAAATATTCAAATCCGTGTGTATTTTGCATATCTTTAAATCTCCTCGATTAAGGATCTCTCGAATGAGATGAAACACCTTGTGATATGTGTTTGTTCTTTTGGTGATTCCTCGGCTCCTTGGATTGCGCAATGGCCCCCTTTGTTATCACGATAAAGATCCGAGGACTGCACGCACTAGGAACCACACCTAGTTCGATTATGAACTTCCTTATCCAAACACCTTCCTTCTTTGCTTGAAGCCGCAATGTACTCGGCCTCCGTTGTAGAGTCAAACAACGATCTCTGCTTGGAACTCTTCCAACTTACCGCACCACCGTTCAAAGGAACACAAAACCCGATTGCGATTTGTAATCGTCTTTGTCGATTTGGAAGCTTGCATCGGTGTAACCATTTACAACGAGCTCTTCCTCACCTCCGTAGACTAGGAACACATCCTTAGTTCTTCTCAAATACTTGAGGATGTTTTTAGCTGCTTTGTCGATGACTCTCACTGGATCACCGTATCTGCTCGTAACACTTAGAGCATAGGAAACATCTGGCGAGTACACATCATAGCATACATGATAGATCCAATGGCGAAGCATATGGAATCTTACTCATGCGATCTCGCTCATCGGTTGTCGAAGGACACCGAGTCTTGCCAAGATTTATGCCATGAGACATGGGCAAGAACCCTTTCTTTGCCTCCTCCATGTTGAACCGTTTCAACACTTTGTCAATGTAAGTACTACGGCTTAATCCTATTAGCCTTTTGATCTATCTCTATAGATCTTAATACCCAAAATATATGCCGCTTCCCTAAGTCCTTCATTGAGAAACTATTTTTGGTGAGGTCTTAACGGACTCGAGCATAGGAATATCATTTCCAATCGGTAATATGTCATCTACATATAAGATTAGAAATACGAGTGAGCTCCCACTTGTCTTCTTGTAAACACAAGATTCTTCTTCGTTTTGATGAAGTCAAACCCTTTGACCACTTCATCAAAACAGATGTTCCAACTCGAGATGCTTGCTTCAATCCATAAATGGATTTTTGAAGTTTGCATACTTTTCTAGCATTGTTTGGATCGACAAAACCCTCGGGTGTATCATATACACGTCCTCGGTTAAATTTCCATTAAGGAAAGCCGTTTTGACATCCATCGCCATATCTCATAGTCGAAATATGCAGCAATAGCTAGAATGATCCGTATTGATTTAAGCATCGCTACTGGTGAAAGTCTCATCGTAGTCAACTCCTTGAACTTGCCGAAAACCTTTGCGACAAGTCGAGCTTTATGGATATGAACATTTCCATCCATATCAATCTTCCTTTTATAGATCCATTTGCACTCTATGGTTTTAACACCATCAAAGGGTCAACCAAATTCCAAACTTGATTGTCTCCCATGGATGCTATCTCGGATCTCATGGCACTATGTCATTTCTCAGTGCAGGTCCATCATTGCTTCCGCATAGGTCGTAGGCTCATCATTGTCTAACAATAATATATCTCGCGCATTGCGGAGCCTTCCGACCAACCGTGGTGGTGGTGCTTCCTTTGCCATGGGTTCCTCAACTTGTTACGCCACATGGGCATCATTCGTCGAGTCTTCCCGATTGGTTCATCTTGAACTTCTTCAAGCTGCACCGTTCTTCCACTTGTCTCCTGTTGAGAAACTCTTTCTCTAGGAAAACACCACTTGACGACAAACACTTTGCCCTCTAGTCGGTTGTAGAAGTAATATCAAAGGTTTCCTTGGATATCCACGAAAATGCATTTATCCGACTTGGGTGTGAGCATGTCATTGTAGTAAACGACAAACGCCTCACATCCCCAAATCTTTAGAAAAGACAAGCGTGACTCTTCCGGTCCATATCTCATATGGTGTCTTAACTACAGATTTAGGCGGTACCTATTAAGTGTGAAAGCTGCCGTTTCTAGGCGTAACCCCAAAGGATAATGGTAAATCTGATGGCTCATCATCGATCGAACCATGTCCAACAAGGTCCGATCGCGCTCGGATACCGTTTCTTTGAGGCGTTAGGGCGGTGTGTTAGTGTGGAACAATTCCGCAACTCTTCGGATGATTGCTAAATTCATGACTCAAATACTCGCCACCACGATCGGATCGCGAGCCTTAATTTTCTTGGCACGTTGATTTTCAACCTCATTCGGAACTCTTTGAACTTTTCAAAAGTTTGGACTTATGCTTCATTAAGTAGACATAGCCATATCTACTAAAATCATCGATGAAAGTTATGAAGTAATGAAATCCACCTCTAGCGATCGTGCTCATTGGTCCACATACATCGGTATGTATGATTTCCAACAAGTCGCGCCTCTCAAAAGAACCTTTGAAAGGTGATTTGGTCATCTTACCAAGCAAACAAGCTTCACATGTCTCGTATGATTCAAAATCAAGCGAAGTTAGAAGACCATCGACATGGAGCTTCTTCATGCGCTTTTCACTTATGTGACCCAAACGACAATGCCAAGCGTAGGTGGGATTCAAATCATTAGGTCGAAGTCTTTTAGCATTTATGTTAAAGATAGGCGCATCATCAAGATTTAAAATAAATAACCCATTCACAATGGGCAAAAGCCATAAACATTCCATTTTAGAGATCAAACAACCATTGTCTTTACTTGCAAATGAATAACCATCTCTCATCAAACATGAGGGGATAAAATGTTTCGACTCATACTAGGAACATAATAACAATTATTCAATTCCATAATAAATCTTGAAGGAAGCTGAAGTTACATGGTGCCGACGGTCAACGCAGCAACCCTTGCTTTATTCCGACGCGAAAATCAACTTCACCTCTTGCGACTCCTCTACTTCTTATTAGCCCTCGCATCGAGTTGCAAATGTGAGCAACGATCCGGTATCAAATACCCAAGAGTTAATAGGAGAATCTGAGAAAAATGTCTAAAACATTTATGACAAGTGTACCATGGGTGGAAGTCTTACTTCGACCTTCTTCTTGCATTCATCGGAATCCATGTACTTCTTGCAGTTTCTCTTCCGGTGGCGGTTTCTTTACAATAGAAGCATCTTGTCTCGGCTCGAGTCCAGATTAGGCTTAGGCGTTGGCTTGAGATCATATCTTTAACCTTACCCTTATTCTTTGGCCATGGCTTCTTACCCTTTTCTTGAAGCTAGACTTGTTCGCACGGCCATCACATGGCTAGGCCACGCACACTTCTTAATGTCATTCTCTGCTTTTTTGAGCATCCCACAAAGCTCATTAAGGCCCTTATCCGCCCCATGCATATGGTAGTTCAAATGAAATGCCCATAGCTAGGTGGAAGAGACGCTAAATGAAATCGATTGCCAACTCTTGGCCAATTGGAAAACCAAGTTTATCCAAAGTCATCAGTAACCAACCATTTTGATCACATGTGGGCCTACGGTGCACCTTCATTAACTTGCATTCGAGAAAAGCCTTAGAGACATTGAACCGTTCGGTCTGGCACGTATGCGGAACATGTCCTTAAGCGCTATGATCATATCATACGCTTCGATCCTCAAACCGCTTTTGAAGGTCGGGTTCCATGCATGCAAGCATAAGACGACTAATCTCAAGAGAGTCATCACATGCTTTCTTGTAGGCATTTTTAACTGTGCAGAGCGCATTATTTGCGAGTTCTTACGGGATTGGGGTGTCGAGCGTTTTCCTTTTTATACGCCACGAGAACAATTCTCGAGTTCTGGACTGATCCGAATAGTTTGTTCCATTTAATTTCTCTTTCTCAAGAATCGATCGCAAAGCAAAAGGTGTGCGTGGTTGCTAGATGCCATTGATCTACAATAGGAAATGCAAAATACTAAGACAAATAAAACCATGATAGAGTAAACTGTATTAAACAAATTTAATAGAATGTACTCCCACTAAAATCAACATCCCTCTATTGATTCTTAGCGATTCAAGATCCGCAATTAACGAGTCTACTAGTGAGCTTTTGCATCACCGCTAGGAGACAAGGTACTTGATAAGCAACACCTTGCTAATCATATCTCTATATGACTCTTGTTGTTGGGTGACATCTCTATGCCCTGGCGCCCAACCTTTATGCCCCAAGGCCCATAACCTTTATGATAACCTTGTTAAGTTCACCAATCCTTATGCATGTAAGTATCCGATACAAAACCCATCTAGTCAAGGAAAGTTGATGGTGCCCTAATTTTATAGACCCACCATCAATTTACAAGACATGGGATGGTGCAAAGTTTAATTGGGAGGGCATATGTTTAACTTAACATTTTGTGAGGGATCGCTATACTTCTACCATTCAAACATGCATAGGAGTAAAACAATAGGAATAGCATTCACACAGTTGTGACTCAGTATGGCCCATTTTCTCATGGTGATCTCCATCGCCATAGAATCTATCCACCATGATGATCTCCATCTCCATGGTTCATGTGTGCCATCCTCCAAGTGATGTGTCCTCCGAGTACTACTATAAGCTATTACTCATAATGACTAGTAATAAAATACATGGATACTAGGAATCATCACAAGTCGGCACGTAGGCCGTTAATACAATACTTTGACAACACAATGGCTCGGTAGTGTTGCCGTACCACGACACGCAGTCATGCAAATATTATAAACATGCATCACATACACATTAGGCCATCTGGTCACATACATCCTGCAAAAACAAGTTTATGCATAGAATCGCAATCTCTGGGATAGGGGTGAGGGGTTTCCCCATCTGGGTTCGAAGGCGGCGCCCCTCGGGACTTCCGGACTTGCGGACCTTCGTAAAAAACAGAGATCAATCTATGCAATTTTTACATAGGATTTTGATCGGCAAATCATATTTACCACAAATCGACTCTTCGTTCGATTCGACCAATTTGTCTCGATCTTCGCATGCCGCAACCGGTTTACGTGTCACCGTCACCCCGATGGCGAATCCGGCCGGTAGGGGTATGTTGTTTCACGACCTTAGCGGCATGATCACGGTACATCGATTATTAATCTAGGTTCCGATTCGATCAATCATATTGATCTTCGCATTCCGCAAGCGGTTTCGTGTGTTGTCTTCACCCCGATGGCGAATCCGCCGGTAGGGGTATGTTGTTTCACGACCTTAGCGGCATGATCACGAAACCGGATCAATCCATTACGAGAACTATACAATCGATCACATCGATCATACCGATTTACATATCGCCATATGCAAATCACGAACCTATAACATGGCGACAGAAGCGCTCGATACCATTGTTGGGAAACGGTAGGCTACACTAGCGCAAATTAAAAATTCTACCAGTAAACCAAGATCACTGCGATTATAGATCACGGTCTTACCACTGACGCGCAGTGCGGAAGTTGATGCAAAGACGCGTCGGGCGGTGTAGTCGTACTCGATTGATGCGATGCGTCGGGCGAGTAGTCGTACTACTTCCTCGTCCTCGTCGCGGCGTCCCACGTCGGCTCCTTTCTTGCGGTTCGTCCCAACGCCACGATGCGGCGCCTCAAAGGTATCCACACGTGCGGGAGGAAGCGGCGCACGCCGGACTACTAGATCGCGCGGCGACTAGGGCGTGGGAGGGTGGCGGCGGGGTTTGAGGATGTCACGAAAACTCAACCCTCAACGGTAGCGCCCTGCCCTCCTTTATAGGCGTCCTTATAATGGGCTTCTACGAATAGAGGCCCATTAGGACTCAATGCCCGATCTAATTTAGATCCAATCCGAATTAGGCTTGACCCATAAGTGTGTGACCTATGGTTCACATATGTTTAGACATGACGCAGTACACATACTTGGTCAATAGTTGGTAGCGGCCTCTAGCAAGGCGTGCCAACTCCTAAACATACGTAAAGATCATATCGGACGAACCATCACAGCGTTATGTACATGCCAATCCCTTTGCCTCACGATATTCAATCGAGCTCCAAGCTGACCACTCTTTCTCGATCGTGATCCGGAATCCCTTACTAGGTTAACTCTTAACCTTAAGTAGCATGGCCATGCATTTCGGATCCGATCACTCGAGGGCCCAGAGATATCTCTCGGGTAGAGAGGGCAAATCCCATCTCGATCGACCATGCCTCGCAAACATGCTTCATGACAAACCGAAAGCTACCTTTATAACTACCCGATTCACGGAGTAGCGTTTGATAGCCCTAAGTAGGTCGATTCACTTCTCAAGTACATCGACAATCTCGAGGTCTAAGGACAAGGCGTACACATTGTGTAGAGAGAACCATAAGAATAATTACTATGTCTCATGTTGGGTCGGTCCAACCCCATGTTCTAAATATGTGTCCACATTATTGGTTTGACATCTCCATGTCTATGACCTCTGAAACATGGTCATCAACCGATACATGTGCTAATCCATCATTCACGTGTGTCCTCACATGAACTCCGACTAGGGACAACTTTAGAATAACCATACAAGTAAAGAGTTTCACAAACAAGTCACATACTTGTTAATCAACACAAAGGCAATATTCAAGGAACATTTATTAAATCATGGATACAATGAAATATCATCATCAATATGATTGCCTCTAGGGCATATCTCCAACACTTTATGCCCTTGAAGCAAGGCCAGCATTGGAGATCCAGGATGTTCCCATAGTATGTGAGTTCGTGGATGTCTTTCCCGAAGACTTGCCTGGCATGGCCCCTGTTCGAGATCTGGAGTTTGTGATAGAGTTGCTGCCCGGTACCGCCCCTATTTCTAAGAGGCCGTATCGCATGCCTCCTAATGAGTTGGAGGAGCTGAAGAAGCAACTGGGTGAGCTGCAAGAGAAGGGTTTTATCCGTCCTAGCTCATCCCCTTGGGGTTGTCCAGTTATCTTTGTGATGAAGAAGGACAAGACCTTGCGCATGTGTGTTGATTACCATCCGCTTAATGAGGTGACGGTAAAGAACAAGTATCCCTTGCCCCGTATTGATGATCTTTTCGATCAGTTGACCGGAGCACGAGTCTTCTCCAAGATCGACTTGAGACTGGACTATCATCAAGTCAGGATCAGGGCCGAGGATATTCCTAAGACGGCCTTTGCTACTCGTTATGGCCTTTACGAGTACACCGTCATGTCTTTTGGTTTGACTAATGCTCCTGCTTTATTCATGAATCTTATGAACTCGGTATTCATGGAGTATTTGGATAGGTTTGTGGTGGTATTCATCGATGATATCCTTATCTACTCCAAGAGTGAAGGAGAGCATGCTGAGCATCTCAAGCTTGTGTTGGGCAAGCTGCGTGAGCACCAGCTGTATGCCAAATTCAGCAAGTGCGAGTTCTGGTTGAAGGAAGTGGCATTCTTGGGCCATGTTCTTTCAGCGAGGAGGTGTGGTGTGGATCCTAGCAAGGTCGGTGATGTCTTTGTCAGGGGGTCACCAAGTCGGTCACCAATGTGCGGAGTTTTCTTGGTTTGGCTGGCTACTATCGCCGCTTCATCGAGAATTTCTCCAAGATTGCAAAGCCTATGACCGAATTGCTCAAGAAAGACAAGAAATTTGAGTGGTCCGCTGCTTGTGTTGTGAGTTTTCAGGAACTCAAGAAGCGGTTGACCTCAGCCCCAGTGCTTGTTCTCCCTGATATTCACAAGAGTTTTGATATCTATTGTGATGCTTCTCGTCAGGGTCTTGGTTGTGTTCTTATGCAGGAGGGCAAGGTTGTGGCCTATGCATCGCGACAGTTGAGGCCTCATGAACTCAACTATCCTACTCATGACTTGGAATTGGCTGCCGTGGTCCATGCACTCAAGATTTGGCGGCATTATCTGATCGGTAACCGGTGTGAGGTGTATTCTGACCACAAGAGCTTGAAGTACTTGTTCACCCAGCCAGATCTGAACCTCAGGCAAAGAAGATGGTTGGAATTGATCAATGACTATGACATGGGCATTCAGTATCATCCGGGCAAGGCCAATGTTGTGGCAGATGCACTCAGTCGGAAGGTGTATTGCAACATGTTGATGCTCCAAGAGCAGCAGCCTACCCTCATTTCAGAATTCCAGCGCCTCAATTTGGGTTTGATCGAGCACGGTTCTCTTGCTACATTGGTTGTGCACCTAACCTTGGTGGACCAAATCAAGGCGGCACAGCAGACAGATGTTGGTTTGAGCCAAATCAAGCAGAACATCAAGGATGGGATAGCCAAGTGCTTTTCGGAGGACGAGCATGGCGTTGTGTGGTTTGGGCAGCGTCTTGTGGTTCCTAAGGTCATGGAATTGCGGAATTTGATTCTCCGCGAAGCCCATGATTCTCCTTTGTCCATCCATCCCGGGGCTACCAAGATGTATCAGGATCTTCGTCAGAGATTCTGGTGGACCCGAATGAAGCGCGAGATTGCCAAGTTCGTTGCCGAGTGCGACGTGTCTTTGTCGTGTGAAGGCGAGCATCGGCGTCAGCGAGTCTTCTTGACCCTTGCCGTGCGAATAGAAGTGGGATTCCGTTGGCATGGACTTCATCACCGGTTTGCCCCGCTCATCCAAGGGGAATGATGCTATTTGGGTCGTGATCGACAGGTTGACTAAAGGCGCATTTCCTTCTGTCAAGACTCGGCCGTGTGGGGCCTTTGGCGAACTTTATGTCTCGAGGATTGTGAGTCTTCACGGTGTACCGAAGACGATTATTTACGATCGTGGTGCGCTTTTCACCTCGCGGTTTTGGCATAGTGCGCAGAGGCTATGGGGACCGCCTTCATTTCATCTGACCTTTCATCCTCGGTGATGGCGACGGAGCGAGTCAACCAAGTGTTGGAAGATATGCTCGTGCTTGTGTTCTTTCCTACGGGAAGAAGTGGGAGAAATGCCTACCATTTCTTTGAGTTCTCCTACAATATGACTTTCGGGCCGGTCTTGGCATGGCGCCATTTGAGGCTTTGTATGGGAGGAGATCTGAGAACCCCATTGAACTGGTCGAGGCGGTGGCGGCGATTTCGGCCAGATTCGATCAATGAGGCGAAAGTCAAGTTCGATTGATCGCGAGCATCTGCGCACGGTGTAATACCCCAAAAATTAAATCGGAGAGAATAATTAAATCGGGAGAGAATAATTAAAATCGGGAATATTTCTTTTAGCAAGCGATTGAGCAGGAGAAAGAGGGTTTTTATGTAATACTCCAATTTATTCTCGAAAGAAAGCGTTCAAAGAGAAATTAGACATAAAAAGGGGTTTCTGCAGTTTTGAGCAACTTGGGCCTTGGGCCTTGGCCCAGGAGGCCCATGAGGGGTAGGCCACCAATAAAAGGAAGGAAACCCTAGATGCACTGTAGCTACAGTGCCGCCGCACTGTAGCACGGTTACTGTAGCACACCTCTCCTCCATGGTGGTGCCCCCCTCCATTGGTGCCTCCCTTCTTCGCCGTCGGTGCTCCCTGCTGCCGATCAAGTGAAGAAAGGAGAGGAGATCAACTTCGTCGGGAGAGTTCATCATCTTGCTGCAATTCTATAAGGGTAACGTCGCGTGTTCTTCGTTGTTTGATGCGTAATAGTTGCGGTTGATGTCGTTTGGTAGATTGATTTGCGTCGGTTTAATAGATCGCGTTCTGTCCAGAATGTTGCGCGGCCAGTTTCATTTATTTAGAAGCCGAATTAGGAGTTTTGGTCTCCTAGAGAAACGTATATTATGTTCTTAGCTTTCAGTGGCCACCAAGATCACCCAAATCCGATTAACGGTCAGGAAGTTATGAATTTTTTAGTATCGCTGCCTGATAATTCTGTCAGTTTCTGGCAGTCTGTGGTAATTTGGTTAAAACTGCTATTTAAAAGGAGAATCAGAGGACCCCAATATAACGAAAAATGTAGGTAATTTCCATACCTTTTCATAGAGATAAAGAACACGAGATTTGGACCTTCGTAGCAAAAGTTATGATGGTTTTAGCGTACTGTCCAGAGAACCCGACGAGAATTCTGTTGTCTGATGATTGGTTTGGTAGGGGAAGTTAAGGGCAGAATCAAAAGGGCTCCCCAACTAGGTTTATTTAGGCAATTCAATTACCTTTTCAGAGAGTCTAAGATCATCTTAATTGGACTCATGAGCAGAAAGTTATGTATTTTAGAATTTGGCTGTTTTCAGTGAGCACCAAAACGATCGCTAGAAATTGGAAGATTGGAAGCGCTTGGGAGTTTAGCGAGTTCGTTTGTGTTGTTTTATGCTTTTGGGTCCAGTATGTTGGCCTTAGTTTGGGATATCTTTATGTTCAGGTGGGAGCGTGATCCCAGGGGCAGCGCCCTCTTCGCATCCACCGTTCTCGCACGGTTAAGGCAAGTATTCGGGTTATAAGCGTATTTTCGGTTGTATGATAAAATTGTTGTGATTGCTTGATGTAGCCTTGCACAAATGTTAGTGTAATGAGTTTTCCTTTTATTCTTGATGAATGCAAGCTATGGTTAATGTTTCCCTTGGCGTTGCTAAATCTTACATGTTGTTATGTACATGTTAAATTCTTGGGTATGAAAGAGCGTGGGTATGGAGCATTTGCATGTTTCAAGCGTGTTGGATACTTCGTCATGTATGCATGTTTTGATATATGATAGCGAAGTAAGGTTGCTTACATGATAATGAGAATATGATGTAATCCTGCTTATGAATATGTTATCATGGTGCATATGCATGTTGAGAGCATACAGTCTTTGGTCACGTGGTGACCAAGTACATATAGTTGAGTCCCGTCATGTAGATGACGGGCTTGAGGTCCCCACATTCATGGAATGTGTGCTATGAATAAAGAGGTCCCCATCATTAAAGTGATGGGCAAAGGTCCCTATACATGTGGTGTATAGGCTTTTGGTCCCTATGCGGAGGGCACGAGCAAGGGTATCAATGACGGTTGTGTACCGCATTACGGTAAAATGCGTAAAGAGATAAAGTTGAAAAGGTGCATTGCATTGGTTGCATTCACATGAGCATGAAGGCTATACTTTGGTGCATTGTTTATCTTGGATTATTGATGTTATGAATGATAACTTGCTTAGCCTTGTTGGTACTTCTTGAGTCTTTGGGCTCACTCTTGCTTTGATGTGTTTTAGGTACAAGCGGCAAGACCGCATGCATGGGAGGAGTAGATGTTTGGATGCACGCACTACCACTCAATCTTAAGAATTACTTATGGATGGTTTGAATTTCAGATTAAGCGTAATAATGAGAATAGCAAATTTTGATTATGTTTATGAGATTATCTGCATGCTTGAAAGAACATGATTATGAAGATATTGATAAATGCCATGATTAATTGTTGGAACCTCGGTATAGTGACTATACAAAGGAGGTTTTCTTGAAAATTTGTAATTGATCTTAGTTTAGTTTAGTTTAATTTAATTTTAGTAGCATTCCGGGCTCAATCTTTGGAGGGTGTTCTGATTGGTATCGAGCGGGCTTTAGGTCCGTGGTTAATAGGAAAATATTAAATTGACACCTTGTGCACGATAGGTGGGATTGGGAATTACATTGCTTCCGCATTATCTGTTGATATGTTTTATTTGTTGAGCAATTGTTGAATTGCCTCTGTGCTATCTTTCTTGTTGTTAATCTATGTTATGATAGGTTATGATATTCTATATCTATCAATCTATTCTATGATTGCCATGAGATGATCATGTATAATCATATTTGATTATATTGTTTATGCGTGTCGGTAATGGTTGTTAAGAAGTGGAGGCCGTGGTTGTGGCCTTGGACTTTGTCTGGTTTTACCACCGTTCGTGGTAGACGAATAGAGTAGTTACCCCGAATACCATAGTTGCAGGAGTTGAGCGTGAGTTGTTTTAGAAAGTTGTTTTCCTTCTTGACCTCAAATCTTGGCAAATTCTTGTTTTGTGGTGGATGATGATTTTCTCTTGGGTTCGTGGTTCATGGTAATGGTTGTGTTTCAATGGTCTCTAATGGTTCTCTGAATCAATTATTGTTTTCCATTGTTGAGTCGCTTTGGCTACTGTGATCTTTCTCAATTGGCAATTATCGATAATTCCTTGGTTGTTCCTTCTTTCTCTTTAGCAAAGAATGACTCATTTATTCGTTTGATAGTTGGGTATTGAGAATTTGAAGTTGCAAGTTTGTTAGCATGAGAAGCTTTGGCCCTATGTGTTCCTTTTGGATTATACCGAGTGTTGAAGTTTAAGGCATTTACTTGTTGGAAATTATTAAAATCTTTTTGTGATGCCTCGTTATGGTTAAATCAAAGATTGTAATCAAATAACTTGATATGGTATGGGTATCAAGTTGAGTCATTGGTATGGTGAATAATTAATATTAATTAGTAATCTTGGAAGTGAAATTGATTAGGATGATGTTGTCTTTTTCTAGTTCTTGATGAACGGTATATATGAGTAGTGATTGAGAGATATCAAGAAGTATGGAACCTTGATGAACTAGTCGGTCATTAAAACTGTTTAGGTTGCTAAACTTGTTGGGTTCTTTGGTTCCCATGGATTAATTGAATTGTGTGGAAAGAAAAATTAGAGGGAATACAGATTTACGTATTCCTTAGTATGATTAGATCTTTGGGCTGTGTATAACCGGTTGGTGGATTGAATATCGGTGGATCTAGAATTTATGAGAGAAGTTCTATATAGTTCTTACGTATAGAATGGCGCGATGAATTTGGTTGTAATGTTGTTGAGACTTTTGATCGATAGAATATTGCTATTTTGAAGTTTTAGTGTACTTTTGCCAAATCTAAATTTGAGGAGGAACAATTGAATATGTGCTTGTAAATACTTATGTGATTTGGAGAGGAAAATAGGTAGCAACTAGATTTCATAATGAAGCGATTGATAACAACAATGGTTGTGGTATAAGCTGTTGTGTGTTGAAGTTTGATGATGAGCATCGTTGAGAGTTGAACTGATATGGGCTTATGCCCATCTAATTGTGAATTAAACGGTTGATAATGTGACCTTGATGAAAGGGTTATGGTAGCAGCTTTTCAATTGAATAGTAGACCCCTTCTAAGTTTAAGAGGTTGATGTATTGATGTTGTATGGTTTTGGTATACACTCGTTTTGAAGATGGGATGAAAGGATAGTATGGGAACTTTTGGTGAAACTCTGACGCCTTTCTAATGGAATAGTTGATGATAAATATTCGTGTTGAGTATATTATTCGATGTTAGTAAGATTATTTGCAAGAGATGGTGACTTGAGTGTGTGGTGATGATTCTTTTAGAAGTAAAGTAATTTGATCGTCTTTCGTAAATGAGATTTTGTAAGAGTGTTTCGAGTTTTGCGATGGGGATCATTTGGACCTCTTGAGTTATGTGGTGATTGAGTTGCTTTGAGCAAAGTAATATGTTGAAAGATATTATTGGTTCTCAAGTTGTTCCTATGATTTGGTCATAAGAGCTTATCTTGTTTAAGTGGCAAGATGATGTAGTAATCACGAAAATAACTATCCTTGTTAAAGGAAAGAGAGAAGTTAAGTGTTTGAGATTTAAGTCGTTTCGCATCTTGCGGTTTATTGGAAGTACTTAAACCTTATGCGGTTGTTCCATAAGGGTTTATCAATGTTCAAAGGGTATTACGTTCTTCTCTTTTGTGGTTTGGTATTCGTTTTGGTAGGGCTTGAGCCTAAACCGTTGACTTTCCTTATGTTTTTGAGTGCCTTGCCTAAGTGACTATTTTCTTGGTCTTGTGTTCACTTGCGGTGGCACATGTTTTCCTAGTTGATGAAAAAAATTGATTTCGTTCGCTCTTTCTCCTAAGAAAGAATCAACCTATTTGTTTCACTGAGTCTTTTGAGGTGTTTAATAATTGTAGTGGTGAAACGTGGGTTGTAAGTTATTCGATGAGTATTTGGAGGATGAAATAATTTTGTAATATAGTTCTTCGAGAGAAGTCTAACTCAATGGAAGTTTGTCTTATGAGGTTAAACTGATTGCATTATTCTGACTAGTAGAACCTATAGTGAGTGTGGTCCAAGATCTTAGGTTCACTTGGTGGAACATTAGAATTCTTGAAAGTGTAGAAATAGTGATCAATTTTTATAGAGTATTACAATTTGGTAGTAATGCAAGGCTATGAGAGTTAAACTTGATGATGTGGTTTAATGAGAGTAGAATTACAAAGTAATCGAATAAATCACGTCAATTAATGGGATAATGGAAAATGTTGAGTAATGTCAAGAGTGATTTGGCTTTAAATGAGTAACCTTCTGAGAGTTATAATCTTTGTAAAGGTAAACTGGTCAAGAAAATATTTTCATGATGATGTTCATGAGTAAGTATGTGGGAATTGTGGATTTTCAGGGATTTAATCTAAGGATTTTCCTATCTTTTATATGAGAAGTTAGTTGCAAGAGTCTTGGAGGTTAAATGTGGACTTTGCATTGTTATGCTAGAACTTTGAGTCGCCCAAAGATTATGTGTAGAGGAAGTAGAATAAGGGTGGATTGCGAACAATGGGATGATCGTTGATAACACCCTTCTGGTGTAGTACAGAAGAGTGTGTGATGTGAAATCTGAGATGTTTGTTCTCAAAAGGGTTGAGGTGATATGATCGTGTGCAAGATCTAATTTGGGGATACTTTCTGAGCGCCATCTGTCAAATGAATTACACGAAGAAGGAAATCGGTTAGAGAATGTTTTGTGAGATCATGAGTCTGTTTCAAAGGTGTAGACAAGGTGTTTGATTTGGGTTTGGCGTTGAGATCACCAAGTTAAGAGTAACAGTTAGTGTGTTGTGCGATGAATCGGGATTCCAAAAAATTGAGAGAAATTTTATTTCTAAAGGAGAAATTGAGAAAAGATTGTTTCCTCAGTCATGAAACACTCTCTTGATCTTGTATGAGCTATGAGTTTTTGTGGACGTCGTTCGCAATTTGGGTTTGACTTTATGTTGGCTTGTGTGGTTCTTATCTATTCATAAAGAAATGATGGATTTGGTTATTCGAGTGATTTCTCTTTTGGCGATCGTGGTGTTTATTTGCAAATTTTCTAATTTGAAGGTGGAAAGATTTTCGTGATAAATCTTCGATTCGAATTTGACTCTTTTAGTACCGAGTTGGTAACGTTTGGTTGCGATGAGAGTCCTTGATTTTCAGTTGGGGTTGTTGTTGTTTTGCTAGTAGATGACAGATAGAATTCGGGTCGAATTGCATTTAAGGAAGGTAGAATGTAATACCCCAAAAATTAAATCGGAGAGAATAATTAAATCGGGAGAGAATAATTAAAATCGGGAATATTTCTTTTAGCAAAGCGATTGAACAGGAGAAAGAGGGGTTTTATGTAATACTCCAATTTATTCTCGAAAGAAAGCGTTCAAAAGAGAAATTAGACATAAAAAGGGGGTTTGCAGTTTTTCAAACAACTTGGGCCTTGGGCCTTGGCCCAGAGGCCCATGAGGGTAGGCCACCAATAAAAGGAAGGGGGAAACCCTAGATGCACTGTAGCTACAGTGCCGCTGCACTGTAGCACGGTTACTGTAGCACACCTCTCCTCCATGGTGGTGCCCCCTCCATTGGTGCCTCCTTCTTCGCCGTCGGTGCTCCTGCTGCCGATCAAGTGAAGAAAGGAGAGGAGATCAACCGTCGGAGAGTTCATCATCTTGCTGCAATTCTATAAGGGTAACATCGCGTGTTCTTCGTTGTTTGATGCGTAATAGTTGCGGTTGATGTCGTTTGGTAGATTGATTTGCGTCGGTTTAATAGATCGCGTTCTGTCCAGAATGTTGCGCGGCCAGTTTCATTTATTTAGAAGCCGAATTAGGAGTTTTGGTCTCCTAGAGAAACGTATATTATGTTCTTAGCTTTCAGTGGCCACCAAGATCACCCAAATCCGATTAACGGTCAGGAAGTTATGAATTTTTTAGTATCGCTGCCTGATAATTCTGTCAGTTTCTGGCAGTCTGTGGTAATTTGGTTAAAACTGCTATTTAAAAGGAGAATCAGAGGACCCCAATATAACGAAAAATGTAGGTAATTTCCATACCTTTTCATAGAGATAAAGAACACGAGATTTGGACCTTCGTAGCAAAAGTTATGATGGTTTTAGCGTACTGTCCAGAGAACCCGACGAGAATTCTGTTGTCTGATGATTGGTTTGGTAGGGAAGTTAAGGGCAGAATCAAAGGGCTCCCCAACTAGGTTTATTTAGGCAATTCAATTACCTTTTCAGAGAGTCTAAGATCATCTTAATTGGACTCATGAGCAGAAAGTTATGTATTTTAGAATTTGGCTGTTTTCAGTGAGCACCAAAACGATCGCTAGAAATTGGAAGATTGGAAACGCTTGGGAGTTTAGCGAGTTCGTTTGTGTTGTTTTTATGCTTTTGGGTCCAGTATGTTGGCCTTAGTTTGGGATATCTTTATGTTCAGGTGGGAGCGTGATCCCAGGGCAGCGCCCTCTTCGCATCCACCGTTCTCGCACGGTTAAGGCAAGTATTCGGGTTATAGCGTATTTTCGGTTGTATGATAAAATTGTTGTGATTGCTTGATGTAGCCTTGCACAAATGTTAGTGTAATGAGTTTTCCTTTTATTCTTGATGAATGCAAGCTATGGTTAATGTTTCCCTTGAGCGTTGCTAAATCTTACATGTTGTTATGTACATGTTAAATTCTTGGGTATGAAAGACGTGGGTATGGAGCATTTGCATGTTTCAAGCGTGTTGGATACTTCGTCATGTATGCATGTTTTGATATATGATAGCGAAGTAAGGTTGCTTACATGATAATGAGAATATGATGTAATCACCTTATGAATATGTTATCATGGTGCATATGCATGTTGAGAGCATCTACAGTCTTTGGTCACGTGGTGACCAAGTACATATAGTTGAGGTCCCGTCATGTAGATGACGGGCTTGAGGTCCCCACATTCATGGAATGTGTGCTATGAATAAAAGAGGTCCCCATCATTAAAGTGATGGGCAAAGGTCCCTATACATGTGGTGTATAGGCTTTTGGTCCCTATGCCAGAGGGCACGAGCAAGGTATCTGGCTGACGGTTGTGTACCCGCATTCACGGTAAAATGCGTAAAGAGATAAAGTTGAAAAGGTGCATTGCATTGGTTGCATTCACATGAGCATGAAGGCTATACTTTGGTGCATTGTTTATCTTGGATTATTGATGTTATGAATGATAACTTGCTTAGCCTTGTTGGTACTTGCTGAGTCTTTGGGCTCACTCTTGCTTTGATGTGTTTTAGGTACAACTGGCAAGACCCGCATGCATGGGAGGGAGTAGATGTTTGGATGCACGCACTACCACTCAATCTTAAGAATTACTTATGGATGGTTTGAATTTCAGATTAAGCTGTAATAATGAGAATAGCAAATTTTGATTATGTTTATGAGATTATCCTGCATGCTTGAAAGAACATGATTATGAAGATATTGATAAATGCCATGATTAATTGTTGGAACCTCGGTATAGCTGACTATACAAAGGAGGTTTTGCCGAAAATTTGTAATTGATCTTAGTTTAGTTTAGTTTAATTTAATTTTAGTAGCATTCCAGGCTCAATGCTGAGCTGGGGTGTTACACACGGCCCAGTCAAGACAAAAGAGCTATGCAGATCGTCGTCACCGTGAGTTGAGCTTTGAGCCCAATGACTTTGTGTATCTCAAAGTCTCACCCTTGAAGGGCCATCAGCGTTTTGGCATCAAGGGCAAGTTGGCTCCTCGATATGTTGGGCCTTACCGTGTCATCGAGAGAATTGGGACAGTTGCATACAGATTGGAGCTACCAGCTGCACTCGAGGGTGTGCATGATGTGTTCCATGTTTCACACCTGAAGAAGTGCCTCCGTGTCCCGACTGAGGAAACTCCGTTGGAAACTCTCGATGTGCAGGAAAATTTGACCTATCGCGAGCGTCCTGTTCGTATTCTTGAGGAATCTGAATGGAGAACAAGGAACCGCGTCATCAAATTCCTTAAGGTTCAGTGGTCAAACCATTCTGAAGAGGAAGCAACTTGGGAGCGAGAAGATCGCCTTCGTGCAGATTTTCCTTCTTTCTTCTCCGAGTAAACGGAATCTCGGGTCGAGATTCTTGTAAGGGGGGGAGAGTTGTAACATCCCAATTTTGGGCTTGTGTTTCAAATGTAAGAAAATGAGTAGAAATTAAAACTTTTTCTTACGTCATGTGTTTCCTGTTTGTACTGGACAAGTATTGTACAAGACTTATGGAAATGCAAAGTCACAAGTCTTTTGATCCAAATCTTGTTCCTTCAAAAACAATCTTGTCAAACCTTTTTGATCATCCTCTGGAAAAAATTTTCCTAAGTTCTTGGGATGATATGTGACCCCTCTGAAAAATTTCACAATTTTTAGAAATTGTTTGAATATTTTAGATGGCAGTCAAACCTAAAACCAGTACCTTGTAGAATTTTCGGAGAAAAATACAATACATAAGAACCTCTGCAAATTTTATACAAGGTCAATGTCCCAGTCAGCAAGCTCCTGTAAAAATTTCAGAATATTTGGAGTTATTTTGCTACCCCAAATAAATCCTCAAAAGTCCTAGCCTTAATTTAAAACCTAAAGCTGACTCACTATTCATTGGGTTCGAGTCGGGCTCGAGTCCGAGCCACTTGACTCGGTTGAACCACCTAGCTGCACCGAGTCGTGTTTTAAAACGCGCGTGCAATCTCAGCCGTTGGATTCAAATCGCTCGGCCCACGTTCATGTGAGCATTCGGACCCTCCGGTTGCATTAACCAATTGGGACCGTTGGATCTCAATCCAACCGTCCAGACTCCTGAGGGCAATCGGTTGTCCGCGAACTTCGTTTAATCGTAACCGTCCATTTTCAATCCAACGGTCACTGTTCGCTTTTCTGTTCTTCTTCCTCCTCGGCTTCTCCGTGCGCGCGGGCGACAATGGCCGAGAGTGAGAGAGCGCGGGGCAGCGTTGATGTGTCACTTCAATGATTGTTTTCGTCAACGTCTCTCTGCGGGGCATTTAATGCGCACCAGGCTTTCTCCTCCATTGTCACCGTGCTCACTTGCTCCCATCTTTTCTTGGTCCATGACCGTAGCATGAACCGAGCCCACCATAGACTCGGGTTCTTGCTCGAAACACTAATCCCTTCCCTATATATTGCCCCTCTAGGTCCTCCTGGTGTTCTTTTACACCACCCTTTGCTCTTCTCAGTGTTTTGAGCAGCTAACCACCTCACACCCTCAAAGCACCATTGTTGACCGTAGAGCTCCAATGGCGGCCTTGGTGTCCAGTGGTTCATCTTCAACCTTTCTTGCACCCTTTTGAACTCCTCAACCTCCTTTATATTTCCCCTAACTTGATTTTGGGTTGCATTCACAGGAATCACTCAATTTTAAGTTTGGAGATTTTCGGTTGGTTTCACCCCCTTTCTTCTCCAGCTCCGGTAAGTGGTTCTTTTTGCAATTATTTTCTTTTGGAGCCTCTTTGAGCTATAATGAAGCTGTGGTGATGATTTGGTTCCACTCGTTTTGCTCAGAACCTCATCTTCCACTTCATCTTCTTCGGCTCCGGTGGACTTCATCGTGTTCAAGTCTTCCCCGGCCATCTTTGGAGCTCCTCTCGGTTAAGGTAGCTTCTATATAGTCCCTAGAAGTGTTGGCACTCGCTTCCTTGGACCGCAGCGGAGCATCTTGCTATTTTCGTGTTTTGCCGTGTCGGCCTCTTCCTTTGTTTTCCGGCTCGCCGGCGTTCCAGACCTCCACCGCCGGCGAGGTCATCACTGTTGGGTCCGCAACACTATTGCGAACCCATTTTGATTGTTTGTGGGCGCCGCCGCGACCGGGGTCGCCGGCGACAAGCCGTGAAAGCCACTCGGGTTTTGTCAGTTGAGAAGCTCCCATTTTCGTCAGATTATTAGGGCACAGTAATTGCTAATCATTGGATGCCATTAATGTGTCTTAATCTGGCCTAATGCCTCACTGACATGTGGGTCCAGCCCCCTTTAGTCACCCGCTGGCGTTTATCTGTGCGTTTGGGCATCATTAATGTAAATCTTAGGTTAATTAAGTGTCGGCATTTATTAGCTGTCGGGGATACCCCCCTGTGCCACTACCAGGTGGGCCCATTAGCTTAGCGCCGAAGATCAGAAGTCATTAGGGCTGATTTTGGGTTATTTATTGCTAATCATTGTTAGCAATAAATGTGTCCGAAATTACCTTTTTGGGTCACTGACGTGTGGGCCCTCTGTCCCTAAATCACCTCTGGTCAAAATCTTTAGGACACATTAATTGCTAATTATCACTAATCAATGGTCATTAGTAATTAATTAGCTGTCCTAAGATCCTCCTTTAAGTCACTGCCAGGTGGGTCCACGTGCACTGTGCACGTGTGTTAAATCTCGCATGTGTGACTCTCAGTCACTGACATGCGGCCCCACGTGTCAGCACTCTTAAATGCACTTCGATTTTGGACCACCGTCCGTTTGGAGATCTGCGGCCTAGATTTTGTATGCGTTCGGACCCTCCGGTTCCCCTCATCATTCTCGGTCGTCCATTACTTGATCTGCGGCCCTGATCGCGCGTGCAATCGGACCATCCGACTGGAGGCGTGATCGGAGCCGTTCATCTTTAGATCTGCGGTCATGGATCGTCGAGGTAACCGCACCGTCCGGGTGCATCCTTCCTCGTGAGCCGTTGGATCTTGATCCAACGGTGAGCTCCTGTTGTGAATCGCGTGCGTGCGCTGTTTTCCGTGCGTGTGGCTCGTTGGATTCTGCATCAACGGCCCACGAGCGTCCACGTCGTTTATCTCCGGTTGGGTTGGTTTTTATTTCTGTAAGTATTTATTTATCAACTGAAAATTGTAGCAAAACTTTAGAAATTCATAACTAATTCAAGATAAATCCTTTTGACATGAAACCAACTGTAATAAATTTGTATTTCACTAAAGTTTAATATAAAAATGCTTTTAGCTATGCTTCTGTAGTAGAAAATTCTGTAATCTTTAATAGCTTGTTTTCTGCTATTTTTATATATTCCAGAATTGTATTAAAACTTGGAAAATGCATATCTTTTCCTGTATATCTGCTAATTGAATGATTTTAACTTTGATAAATTTGTTATTAACTAAACTTTAATCTAAAAATGGTGGTAGGCCTAAATCAGCACCAGAAAAATATGTTAATAAATTTAACCTTATTATTAGCAATTAAAAATTCATTTAATGATGTAATAGACACCAGTAATTCCCTGTACATCCTAAAAATAGAAATTTGATGTTAGGAAATCCCTCTGTTGTCATACTATAATGTGAAATGGGTTTTGCTCATGTTTATATTTCTGGAAAGTGCATTATGCTAGTTTTGCGTCCTAGAAAAATCATAACTAAATCATTTTAACTCCAATTAAGAAGAAACCACTTGTATTAGCCTTAAAATGTCAGTAGCAACCTATCATAAAATTTTCAAGTCCGAAAACCCTAGAAAATATTTTTGCTCTGATTACCTAATTATGGTAGAAAATAGGTTTTTAGATGATATCTTTTGCACCGCAAATCCAAATTAGGTTTTTCCAGTTTCTATGTCTAGGTTTATTCGTATTCTACCTTATGTATAAATTTCGTCGCATTTGGATAATTTTTGCTTGCTCGGTTGTTTAAGTGTGGCTCGTCTTATTGGTTGTTCTTGGTTCTTTTTGCCTTTCGCTTAGGGTTCGACATTTGCGGTAATCCCGAGAGCGACCCTCCACAACAGTTTGAGCAACCACAAGAAGGCAAGCAGTTTGATCATGTTAATCCCAGTATTTTAATTATTAATGTTGATTACAAATTCTATGTATGCATTGCTATTTTGTGTTAATAGTTGGCCTAGTAGATGCATTTCCTTAGCAAATGATTATTCTCTACTACCATGAGCCTAGGTTACTTGCTGTGATTTAGAGTTCATGGATGGGCTCTCGTCACTTAGTAGTTGCGAATTAATTGCTTAGCCATGCTTAGCTTCGGTAGAAATGGGCGGTTATCGACTTGTCGATAACCTTGATCAAATCAAACTTATTATGATTACGATTTCCACCTTGTGCTATGTCTACTTACGAAAACTAAAAACTGAAAGCAAAATGATTTAGACTTGGGCACAATGGTATGATGGTGTGATTTTGGGTGTGACTGGAATGGTGCCCGGGTCAACAAGGACCGAACATCTTGTTACACTAAACCAAGTATTTTAGCGTGCTAACCACATTAGAGGGTATGGGACCTCTCTTGACTTAGTACTTTGGCGTGTATTGGCTCCGAGTCGCAGGGAGTCGCAGGAGGGATGGTGTTGGGAGCATTGTAGTGTCCGAAAGACTTCACCCGTGATGGGATTTGTTGTCTTTCGGCTTGCAATGTAAGCATATGGGTTTCTATCCATATGAGCGGCTCGTAGTTAATACACAAGATTGGAAACGTCTCGTAGGACTTAGCAGTGTGGCATACATACCTTGATAGTGTGCTTGTGGCTTGAAGGCGATCGAAGTGTGGGTACATTGGTACACCCCTGCAGGGTTAAAACTATTCGAATAGCCTCGTCCTAGGTTATGGACACGCTTGGCAAGGTCTTTCAAGAGTTAGACTACAACCTTTTAAACTAAAACTTGATGGGTGGTACGAATCGGGGATTCGTGCTATGTTGTGGTGGCTATTGGGATAGTCGCTTCCAGGTGGTTACTTGTATGTATCTTTACTTACTGTTACTTTGATAACAAAACAGATTTACAAACTTGCTTTTAAAATGTATTACATTATTGCAAACAAAGTTGGCTTCATACAAAATGAGACATACAACCTCCACCTAAATAAGCTTGCGTGTAGCTTATGAATAGGTCTGCTATTCCACACGTCAGTCTTGCGGGTACAAAGACAATCTTTGTACTCAGTTGCTACGCTTAATTGTTTTGTTGCAAAGGAAGAAGGTGAGCCTGAGGGGCCTCACTTTTGTGAGCTATGTTGTGGTAGCTTGCGGGGCGACTAGCTTGGCGGCCCGGTCGGTTGCCTTGTGGGTGTATGGCTAACCGGTCGACTTTTGTTCTAGCCATCTTATGGCGCTTTTGCTTCCGCTGTCATTCTTGTTTATTGTTCTATTTGGCCGGTCGGCTCTCTTTTGTAATAACTTTACTTTATGTATGTCGTTGTCAAACTTAGTGATGTCTGTGTATGGAATTGATGTGTAATTTTGTGATGATGTGCATATGCTGCAATTCTGGGAAGCATATGTCCATCGAGGCTTAGAATGTTTAATTAGTAATGCCAGAACCATTTGGAGGTTAAGTGTTACTAGTTAAATATTCCGGGTCCTCACAATTAGTATTTAATTAGTTGTCCTAAAACCTCCGAGTGTCTCGCTGCCATGTGGGCCCCGTGCACTGTGCACGTGTGTTAAAGCTCGTGTTTGTGACTCACAATCACTGACATGCGGCCCCACCTGTCAGCGCTCCATTTTGCACTTCGATCTTTGTCCACCGTCCATTTTGCGATCTGTGGCCCAGATCAGTTGGGCCGATCGGGTCACCCGATCCTCCCATCATCTTGGGCCGTTAATTTGATGATCAACGGTCCTGATTCATGTGCCGTTCGCGAGGTCCGAACCTCCCTCGTTCTTGGCCATCAGATCTTCGATCAACGGTCGAGATGAGTTGGGTCGTTCGGGTTGCTCTCGCGCACCCCTCGCGCGCGCCGTTACATTCCAGATCAAGGGCCCATAGTTGTCCACGTTGATTCCTTTCCGTTAAGTGTTGTTTTATTTCGGTAAATAGTTATTTGTCAACAGAAAAATTGTATAAAAACTTTAGAAATTCATATCTAATTCAAAATAGATCCTTTCTAAATAATTCCAACTGTAATAAATTTGTATTTCACTAAAGTTTAATATAAAAATGCTTTTAGCTATGATTCTGTGGTAGAAAATTCTGTAATCATTAATAGCTTGTTTTATGCCAATTTTGAATATCCCAAAAATAGAATTTAACTTGTAAAATGCATATCTTTTTCTGTATAACTCCAAATCGTGCAAAATCAATTTTGCTAGATTCTTCTGTTAGTGTACTTTAATATGAAATAGGTTTTGAGCATGTTTATATTTCTGGAAGATGTTATGTGCTAATCTTACAACTTAGAAAAATCATAAGTAAATCATTATAACTCCAAATTTAGTAAACTCAACTTTGCTGTCATTAGGATGTCATAATCTACTTGCTATAAAAATTTCAGAGCTTAGCTCATTCTAGAAATTTTTGCCATAAACAGTAACCGAAATTAATTTAATTAGGATTTTTCAGGCTGAGAGAAATTGTTTAAGGCATAACTTTTTCATGTTGAGTCCAAATGAAGTGATTCTTGTTTCTAAAATTGTCTAAAATCAACCTCTAGCTGCTGTAGAAATTTCATGGGTTTTGGATATTCTTTGCTGTTGAGTTCCTTTTGGTGTTCTTCGTTCTTATTGGTTTTATCGCCTTTTCGCGTTAGGTTCCGAAGAGTTTATCGAACCTGAGCACTCCCCTCTGCAGCAAAACCAATTCCAACAAGACAAGCAGTTTGATCATGTTAATCCCAGTATTTTAAGTATTTATGTTGTTTACAAATTCTACGTATGCATTGCTAGTTTGTGTTAAACTATTGTCGTTAGTTGACCTAGTAGATGCATTTCCTTAGCAAATGATTATTCTCTACTACCGTGAGCCTAGATTATTGCTGTGATTAGAACTCGCGGATGAGCTCTTGTTACTTAGTAGTTGCGAATTAATTGCTTAGCCATGCTTAGCTTCTGGTAGAAATGGGCGGTTATCGACTTGTCGATAACCTTGATCACATAAAACTTATTATGATCTATGATTTTAGCCTTGTGCCATGTCTACTTATGAAAACTAAAACTGAAAACAAAATAATTTAGACTTGGGCACAATGGTAAGACGGTGTGATTTTTGGGTGTGACTGGAATGGTGCCCGAGTCAATTAAGGACCGACCATCTTGTGAGTACCTGTTATCCGAGCAATTTGTGCGTGCTAACCACACTAGAGGGTATGGGACCTCTCTTGACTTAGTACTTTGGTGTGTATTGGCTTCGGGCCGCAGGGAGTCGCAGGAGGGATGGTGCTGGGAGCATTGCAGTGTCCGAAAGGCTTCCCCCGTGATGGCTGGTTGTCTTTTGGCTTGCAATGTAAGCGTATGGATTTCGATCCATACGAGCGGCTCGTGGTTAATACACAATATTGGAAAACGTCTCGTAGGACTTAGCCGTGCCGGCATACCTACGGAAGTGTGCTTTGTGGCTTAAAGGCGGTCTGAAGTGTGGGTACATTGGTACACCCCTGCAGGGTTAAAACTATTCGAATAGCCTCGTCCTAGGTTATGTACACGCTTGGGTAAGCTTTTCAAGAGGTACACTACAACCTTTTAATTAAAATTTGACGGGTGGTACGAATCTGGGATTCGTGCTATGTTGTGGTGGCTATTGGGATAGTCACTTCGAGGTGGTTACTTGTATGTATCTTTATGTCGCTGTTATTTTGACAACAAAATAGATTTGCAAACTTGCTTTTAAATGTATTACATTATTGCAAATAAAGTTGGCTTTGTGCAAAATGAGACATATAACCTCCACTTAAATGAGCCTGCATGTAGCATATGAATAGGTATGCTATTCTACACGTCAGTCTTGCGAGTACCTTTGTGTACTCAGTTATCTTGCTTAAATGTATTTGTTGTAGAGGAAGAAGGTGAGCTCGAGGGGCCTCACTTTTGTGAGCTGTGTTGTGGTAGTCTTCGGGGCGACTACCTTGGCGGCCTAGTCGGTTGCCTTGTGGGTTGTGTGGCTAACCAGTCGACTTTTGTTCTAGCCATCTTATGGCACCTTTTGCTTCCGCTGTCATTCTTGTATATTGTGCTATTTGGCCGGTCGGCTCTTTTGTAATAACCTTACTTTATGTATGTCCTTTTCTAGACTTGTTAATGTACGTTGTATGGAAATGATGTGTAATTTTGTGATGATGTGTATGTGCTGCAATTCTGGGAAGCATGTGTCCATCGAGGCTTAGAATGTTTAATTAGTAATGCTAGAACCATTTGGAGGTTAAGTGTTACTAGTTAAATATTCCGGGTCCTCACAAATTGTTTGTAACGTCCCAAAATTTGGCTTTTCAAAAATCTTTTGAGTAGTTTAGGTCCCTGAAAAATTTCACCAATTTTATTTGAATTAATAAAGCTTAATTGGAATTTTCCTAAATTAAAAATATTTAATTTGACTAATATACACATTAATTAAATAAAAACTTGTGTTATTTGGCTTCCTTGTCTTTCAAGGAATTTTTGGGTATTTTCTGAGATTTTTTTCGGATTTATTTGCTATTTATTTGATCTCCTTGATTTTTGGCGTTTTATTTTAATTCCGAAATCAGCTTTTCTCTCCCTCCCCACGTGCTACAGTACCGCGATTTCTGTTCATCATGTTCCTCCCGCGCCGTTATGCGAGTCCGATGCGTATCCATTTCAAACTCTAACCTTCAAATTTCCATATCTTCTTCCACGGTGTAAATAAAAGCGAGCCGTTTGCGCCACGCGTCCGTGTTGATCCCCTCTTCCAATCCCACGAATTGGTTTCCTCCAAACCGATCTATTTTCGCGCAATCTCCGAAAACCGAGCTCCAACGAAGGTCTTCTCCGTGACTGCGCGCCGTCCGACGTCCGCCGGACGAACCGTCTCGCGGCGTTGGCTTCGCGTCGTCGCCTCTACGTCATGGTTCCATCTACGCCGCGAAGATCGCGAGTACCGTCGGCCATTAAAGCCAAACCGTGTTCATCGCGTTGCTCGCTTACTCGGTGAGTTTTTCCAAAATCCGACCGCGCCATCGCGTCCGGCTCGTCGTTCGTTCCGTTTTGCCCTTCGCGCTGCTCGTCGCCTCCGCCGCCCGCCACCCGCGCACTTGTTCATGCATGTTCACCGTAGCATTTTCATGCATTACGTTGTTTGGTTCATGTGTGTCCGATTACATGAATTGCTTAGTTCTTGACCTTCTCTGTTGGGTGATTCTTTTGTCATCTAATCTAGCCACAATTCAAGTGTGCATCTCTCTGTTAATCTATTCTCTAATCTTGCATTACCAAACCTCCTACAATCTTGCCTCAAAATCAGCTGTAGCTTTAGTTCCTATTCATGCATGTGTCCCAAGACGTATGTTGTTTAGTTGGATGACTTTCTTTAGATTTCTTTCTCTGTTAATCCATGTTCTAATCTTTGCTCTGCCCATCACAAGTATCAAGTTGTCACCTCCTTGTGCCATAACAAGAATGGCGCAGCGTGACCTCCATGCCTTTATCCTGTTCATGTTCATATCCGTGATGCTCATGACTAATCCCTTCTCCTCTTTGCTTTGCCACTTCTTGTTAGTTCATGCTTCACGGTTGTCAATTCCTTGCCACATGAACAAGCCATAAAGCTCTATGCTTTGTTTTCTCTGGTAATAAGCATTGTCAGTACGAGATGTATGTGCGCCAAAACACACATGTTGTCTCTGTGCTAATTCTTTTCTCTCCCTGATGTATGGTCTTCTTGCCATTCAATCAATCCAAGCCACACATCTAAATATCTATTCATCTCACTTACATGTAGACCCCACATGTCATCGTCCTAATTAAAATCCTAATTATTTCTCTCACTTACATGCGAGTCCCGTATGTCAGTCAACCTTAGTCAAACCCTGTTCATGAGCTTGGTTCACCGTGGACTAGCATATCTCTGTGGACCCGGTCCATAGACCGATGGCCACATGTCAACCCCTAATTCTATTTTCGAGAATTTATTTAATTCTTGAAAAGCCTTTTATCTTATTGGTCCCACATGTCACTCTGTCTACCTTATTTCTGGAATTATTTTAATTCTAGAAATCCATAAATACCAGTCGGTCCCACCTATCATACACTCATTCTTTTTCTAATATTTTCGGAATAGAATATTCTGAGAATATTCCGTAAAGCTTTTTCATCATTTCATGTGAATTTCAATCTTCCGAGAGCCATATCTTCTTCATCCGAATTCCGATTGAACCCATTCAAGTTTCTAAATTCGTCTAAATTCAATATCTACCTTCCAGTACCATTCAATTTCAGTTTGGAGTTTATTTGATTTGTCTTTTTGAATTAGTTTGTTTTGCGCTTTCTTTCTCGTTAGACGCCGAAGTCCCGGAATCGTCCGAAGGAGCTGAAGATCAAGCAAGTAGAAGATTGAAGATAAATTAAGATCATCATTTCTATAGCAAGGCAAGTTATACCTTTGATCATATTGAATCCTAGTTTTCAAAATTACTTTGATTTAAATTATTGCATTTACTTTAAGTAATTATTTAAATGCTTTTGGGTTTAGCTATTAATCCAATTTGTTATATCCACTTTGTCTATTGTATGTCATAATCTTTTGTCACCCTAGATTAGTTCATATTTAGTTGGTGCTATGGTATTACCAACGTGGGTTGGTTAGATGCGAGTACAATTGCTTAGCCATGCTACGAGTCTCACATCTCATGAAAGTTGCAAATATGAACTATGACTAAGTGACTATGGAACTTCGTGTAAAACTGTGTGCTATGTGTTATTACTTCGTGATGGCATGTGTTGCACTGAAACCAACTGGGTGGTAAAGGATTTAGACTGAGGCAAGTGGTGGAGACTGTGTGACATGGTGGACTATGTGATGGGAATGACAATCTTTGTGATCTAGTTAGAAAATGGAAGTCTTGCCTTGGTCAATTAAGTACTTAACTTTGTGCGTCATTGAACTGAGCCTTATTGTACGACCACATGCCTGGTATGGGACGGGCCTAACTTAGTAGGTTATGGATTCTTGGCATTGATTACTCAGGCTGTAGGTTAGGCTATGTGCCAGGGTGGAGGTGTGTTTCAGCCTCAGTGGCGGTTCACATCGCGGGACGATTCGTCTTCCCTGTCCAACGATGTGTGTTATGCCAAAGCACTTCGTTAGGGTTGGCATAGCGGTTTGTAAGCACATCGGGAGTGTCAATGTTGAGATGAAGTTTCTGAAAGGTTTTGTTGTGATCAGCTCTGATCCAGTTGATTACATCTTGTGGGTAAAGTGTACAACCTCTGCAGAGTGTTAAACAATCTATTCGAATAGCCACGTCCGCGGTCATGGACATGCTCGGGATTTCACACGAGGGTAGATTTTCATAAAACCTTTGGGAAGGGACAATTGTGTGATTTAAGTCATATGGCTGTGTGAAAGAATTTGATTAGGCTATGTGTCTTTGTGAAAACAACTGCTAAATTAATATTGTCTATTTGTTTTGAATTATGCTTTCAATATATTATTCATATTCAATTGCAAATATTGCATTTCTGCAAAATAACCACAGAAGCCTTTTCCTTTGGAATAAGTCTGCATCTATACATTGCATTCTGTGGTATGACTTGCGAGTACGGTTGTGTACTCACGCTTGTTGTAAAACTTACGCCCAAACCTACAGAAATGGAGGAATCGTCGGTCAACAAGGTCTACTTCAAGGATCGACGAGAACTAGGTCGTGCACCCCAGCCGATTGCCTGTGGGCATATGGATGGGCTTCACTGAAGTTATTCCGTTTCGTTCATTGCGACTTCATTGTGCTATTCGCCTTACGAGGCATTAATTGTAAGCTTTGACCTTAAGGTCTTTACTCTGATATTTATTGTTATTTGCCTATTTATTAGTCATCTTTGTATATGGAAATGATATTTCATCGATGTTGCCACTGTGTGCACTAGCGTGATCCTGGACTAGTGCAGTATACACAAAGGGTCCAGAATTGTATTTTTGGGTCCCGACATTGTTTGACAAGTATAATAAACAAAACTTCTGAAATTTAAACAATAAGCTCCCCCTTAGAATAATCCCATAGGATGCAACACACCCAACTCACTTCGCAAAAGAGCAAACCGTGCAGAATCAAATTAAGCCAATAGAAACATAATTCAAAGTAACTCATCAACCGGAATGAACTAAAGCCCAAAGAAAAAAAAACTCATCAATCACCACAAGATAGGAGTTGACCAAAACAAATTTCAAAGGAGAGAACAACTCTTCTATATAAACTCATTATCAACGCATGTACTACGATCTCCAGTGTGGGCACTTCGCTAGCACTATACCACGATCGGTGGTGTAACCTGGTATAGCCCAGGACCACAACCACTACCTCCACATCTCAACATGGGTTACCCCCACACATAATAACCATACTATTATACTATAGATAAATCAGATCATCTCATAACAGGAATCATTAATACAACTCAACAGAAGCGTAAATGCAATGCTTGACCCATCCCATCCTACTGTGCACCAGTATGTCAGGTTTATAAGTTCATTAACCATTACAAAATTTTAGCAATTTAAGTTGCCTAAGTTGTAAATACAATCACCACAGACCTACTGCCCGCTCTGATACCAACTGTAACACCCCAGCCCCACATGAGCCTAGAATGCTACTAAACCAACACAATAACATTTTTAACATTGAAACAAATCTCCAAAATATGACAGAACCTTCTTTGTTTAGTTACTAAACGAAAGGTCCCAACATTTAAATATAACATAATTAATTAATCCAACCTCCAGCATAGACAAGAGATAGCCAAAACTATACTAATCGTCACTACAACTTCCATAGCATGCTAAACAACTAAAACATAAACAGAATGACAATCATAATCCTCTAATCAACTCTATTACAAATTATAGCATGCATAGTGAGTAATCATAAGAAATCCTTTATGCAATTACTCAACTACTAATCTATCAATCTATTAGTCCAAATGTGAGTAGTTCGTGCCATTGTGCAACCACTTCTATTCCCTCCCATGCATGCCGTTCTTGTAAAGGGGTACCTAAAAACACAACAACGACAGAGTGAGTCCAAAGACCCAGCAAGTACATTAAATGGCAATAATAACATAGACTACTGTAATCATCAACATCCATATACCATCTCAAATAAAAACATGTCTTATGCTCATGCGATGCAAGATGCTCAGGTGCACTTTCTCTTTCTCTTTAACTTTTGCATTTTACAGGTAATGCGAAGTATGCAACCGTCATTGCATACCCATGCACGTGCCTTCCGCACAGGGACCAAAAGCCTATACACCACATGTATAGGGACCTTTGCCCATCACTTTAATGATGGGGACCTCTTATATTCATAGCCCACATTCCACGAATGTGGGGACCTCAAGCCCGTCATCTACATGACGGGGACCTCAACTGTATGTGCTTGGTCACCACGTGACCAGGGCACCTGTATGCTCTCAACATGCATATGCACCTTGATAACATATGCATAAGCAGGAATACATCATATTCTCATTATCATGTAAGCAATAACAACATGCGGTAGAACCATTTAACCATAACTAACAGTCCTCAAGATAAAACAGTAATTCATCTCATTAACAGGTAAGCAAGGCTATACTGTCAAGATACATCACAACCCCATCTTGCAAGCTTACATATATAATAGCCCGAATACCTGCAACCCAGATCATTCCTCATAATCATTTCATCAAATAAATCACAAGACCAGGTCTCCACATGATATCAATATGCACATGTACCAATACTATTCATCATCAAAGTACCAAAACCAGTAACGACATTTATGGATAATGCAAAGCCATACTTTGAACATTCACCATTCTTGTTATGCACGCTTGTTCACAGCCATACGACACTAACATGCATCAACACGCATTCATATCCAAGCAAATCACAACCAAAATACAAACGATGCACTTGCCTCAACCGTGCGAGAATGGTGGACGCGAAGAGGGTGCTGCCCCTGGAACCGCGCTCCCACCTGAACATAAAAGTATCCCAATCTAAGACCAACATGCTGGACCAAGAGCATAAATAATAACACAACAAAACTCGCTAACTCTCAAGTGTTAACAAAACCCCCAATTTCTAGCGATCGTTTTGGTGCTTACTGGAAACAGCCAAATTCTAAAATACATAACTTCCTGCTCAGGAGTCCAATTGAGATGCTCTTAGACTTTCTGAAAAGGTAATTGAATTACCTAAATAAACCTAGTTGGAGAGCCCTCTTGATTCTGCCCTTAACTTCCCCTATCAAACCAAACATCAGACGACAGAATTCTCGTCGGGTTCTCTGGACAGTACGCTTAAACCACCATAACTTTTGCTACAAAAGTCCAAATCTCGTGTTCTTTATCTCTATGAAAAGGTACAAAAATTACCCACATTTTTCGTTATTCTGAGATCCCCTGATTCTCCTTTTAAATGGCAGTTTTAACCAAATTACCACAGACTGCCAGAAACTGACAGAACCACAGGACAGCTACACTAGAAAATTCATATCTCACAGAACGTTAATCGGATTTGGGTGATCTTGGCGGCCACTGAAAGCTAAGAACATAATCTACGTTTCTCTAGGAGACGAGATCCTCTGATTCGGCCTCTAAGGTCGCGAAAACAGCCGCGCAACCTACTGGACAGAATGCGATCTAATCGCAGCAGGGTTTCGATCCAATAAACGTAATCAATTTTGCATCTACTCTTAACCAAACCTCAAGAAACAGCGGGTGTTACCCTCGTAGAACCCCAGGAAGACGCTGAGAACAACCCCACGAAGTGGATCTCCTTCTTCTCTTCTCCCTTTTCTTCTCCCTTCTCTTCTTTCCCCTTCTTCTTCCTCCTTGGCCGGCTACATTGAAGCTTCCCCTTTTTCTTTGGCCAGCAGCAAAGGGGTGGAGGGAGGTGAGGAGGTGCTCAAGGGGGTGGAGGAGGGTGAGGAGGTGGCGGCCAAAGGGTGGAGGGGAGGAGAGGGAGTAGGGCGGCTAGGGTTTGGGGAGGGTGGCGCTCTCCCCCTGTGAGGACCCCCGGTTATTGGAAATGTTACTAATTAAATTCATACTGTAGCACAATTATTAATGAAGGAACAGTCGCGCCTTTATTAAAAACCATGCTAAAGATATAAATTTAACCGGTGTGATGATCCGATGAGTGAGATTCGGATATATATGATTCTCAATGGTTCCCAGGATCAACGACCATTGCATATATATCCTTCATCAACATTGCATCAAACACATACAAGTCATACATTGATATAATTAAACATAAGGTTACATCATTCTATTAATACTACAATATTAAGTGACTTGGTCACTTTAACGATATCTGTGGAAGCAAAATGAATGGAAAATGTCCACCAAAGGCCTCATCCACCCGCAGCAATTGCGTGGAGGAAAGAAGTGGCGTTACTCGTTAGCGTCACCACGATCGCGCTAACGGTACTTCATAAAGAAAACCGTCCTCACCTGCAACAATAGGTGGTAGCACCTTGAGTACGGAAGGTACTCAGCAAGTCTTACGCAAACTAATTAAAGAAAGTGGTTATTAGAGCCTATTCAAAGGAGTAGAGTTTTTACATGCATAAGGTTGCAATAGGAAGGTATAAAGGTTCAGATTTGCATAAAGCGATACATCTTAACCTACAAAGGCTAACTTTTGATAAAGCAATTTAATAAATTAAAAATAAAGTAAAACAGTAAGTAAATACATTAAATGTACATGATGCAGTGCATGATTCCCTCATGCAAACCGAAAATAAACCGAAACCACATTTTGGAAATCAAAATCTCTATACAGGTGATATCAATTCAAGTTATCGTCCATGACCGTGGACACGGCTATTCGAAGAGTTTATACCCTGCAGGGGTGTACATCTTTACCCACATGACTTAGCTAGCCCGTTGTCTTCGGATGCCTCCGAATGATGACACACTTCCTTTGGTATGCCGACCGGGGAAGCTAAGATTTGGTATTTTTCAACAAGGCAACACTATTGAGTTGGACCCCCATGTGTGAACTAATCCCATTAGTGTAGGCTATACCACCTACTAACCACGGGGCACACATGTTGTGTCAGTAATGCCGATCCAAACAATTTAAAGCGAATTGGGTTCCCTACCCATAGTAGAATGCTATCGGCACCATTAAGGTATCGTATATGCGACGAGGCACATATCGCCTCACCCTCCTAAGAACATCTGATACTGACATACAAGCTCACATGGCATAAAACGCAGTCCTCAGACCTAAGCATCTATGCCATACAAGGTCAATACACATATCCTTACTCTCCTGTTTCCAACTCAATAGTCTCAACATTTTACTTAACCAAGCAGCGCCCATACACCGCATGTGGAAGTGCGTGGGGACTTGAATTGAATAATCGAGTTCGGTCCTTAATTAACCGGACAAGTCCACCACAAAACCCAATCTCGTGCACAAAAGCACCATCACTAACTTCCTCTTGTCCAGATCAATTTGAATTTCAAATACAAGACTGATTTAAAGCTGGACAAAGAGTTCAAAATAACCAGGTTGATTGTGATTCCCATGTTTGACAAGATATGCTTGTCAAACTCTAAAATCTCTAGACTGCATATCTAAGCCAAATCTGAAAATAGACCATATAGTATACAGTACTACACTAGAGTTGAGTGTATGGTCATAATTAAGGTAATCCACCATGTCAGGTTATAGCTAGCTATTACAAGTCACATTTTGTATTTTCAGACAAATAGCATGCCTGAGATATCTTTGGATTTGTAAAAGCTATTGTACAAAATCTGGGTTCAACATGGTGCAAAGAAGATGCTTGCCTTGGTAGTAATAGACTTCTGTTGCAGGCTCAGGTTGTTCAGAAGTATAATCAAAAGCTTTAGTAGAACCAGCTTCTAAAGAAGCAATAAAATCCAATAAATACCAAAAACGACAACTGGTATAAATTATCAGAAATTGTATGATCAATAAAGAAATGCATGATTAACAGCATGCTTAAGTTATATTTACCCTAACAGTGATAATAACCCATTTTATAACCTACATTTTCAAAAGCGAAATTAGAGTTTAGTGTAAAGTGCCGTTTGATTTTAAAAGAGTCAAAGCAGGATGATTGCAATTTTCGGAAAAAGAAGTATAGATCATGCAAAGGTTCATAAATGAAACTTAGCATGATCTTTTAGGGTAATTAATATCCCAAACCAACCTTAGTCTAACCCTAACTAGTTAGATTACAAAAGCTAAAGCAAAAACCTATTTTGTCGGTTGAGCCGACAAGAGAACAGAGACATATCTCAACTAGAAGTTAAAATAGATGATGACAAGAATGGAAAGATCAACTTGTCATGCTGCTAGGGTTTGGTCAAAACCTAAATAAGATGATAAGTTGACAGGAAGAACCCTAGGTCTTGAAAATGACATGAAAAACCAAAAAGGTATAATATCAACTTTTCAGTTTAAAGCCAGTTGAAGCTACTGATGCTTAAAAGAATGATTCACAGCAGCTTCTAAGGTTCCTAGGATGCTCAAGATATCGAAACTAGGGTTTTTGGCTTACCAGTATAGGAAAGATACCAAAAACTCTGAAAACCGATGATGATGGACAGAGAAACAAACTCTGGATTTGACCTACAAAAGATAACCAATCTTTATTGTAAGTAAAGCCAGTGCTTAAGGTAGATAAGCAAAGGATAGAAGCAAGAAACTCCACTGGACAACAATGGAGAAAAGTGAGCTTCAGTGGTCAACAATGGCTGCAGCTCCAAAAGCTAGGGTTTATATATAAGGGAGTTGAGCTACAGGATAATTGGGAAAAATCTAGAGCTTGATGAGGTGTCCATTTAGGGCTAATTATCCCCAAAATTAGTTGCAAAAACTTTGGGATAATTCCTCTCCTCTGTTTACAGAGAGATCTGCGCGCTGAGAGAGAGGGAAGAAGATAAGAATCACCTGACATGTGGGTCCCATTGTCATCCTCAGTCGCGCGGGACTCACAAAAGCTCAAAAGAATATCAGCCGTCCGATTGGAAATGGGCGGCTGTGATAAATAGAGAGATTAAATGATTTGAATCGGTATCATTTAATATGGACCGCACGATCTAGATCGACCGATCGAGATCTAAATGGAATCGAAGGCTCGAGCTCCACTTTCAAAGAGAGCGTTGGATTGAAATCCAACGATCAATTAAAAGATATACACGTCACCCCTTTTAGATGCGATGGCACAACACCGTTCGATTTGATTTCTACGGTCAGGATGAAAAGTTGAACCGGATGGTCCGATTGCATACACTCATATGGACCGTACGATTGAAATCCAACGATCCACCGATTTTGGGCTTTAGAGGCCCACGGTCGAAAAGAAGTGCCGTAGGATTGAAATCCAAGGGCCCATATAATCGCGCGCCTCTGATTTCAAATTGAAATAAGCAATACCGTTAGATCAAGGATGGACGGCCACGATTGTGCGGGGATCCGGAGTCGTCCGAATGCATACACTAATCTGGGCCACACGATGAAGATCCAACGGTCCGAGGTGCGGGCTTTATAACACGCGGAAAAAAGGGAAAAGCCGTAGGATTTGAATCTAACGGCTGAGATAAAATCGCGCCTTTAGGTTTAAAACGAAAAGGGCGTCACGGTTGGATTGGAAACGAACGGTGGAGATTGAACATGGATCCGGAGTTGTCCGATTGCACACACTAACCTCGCTCGTTAGATCAAGATCCAACGGTGGAGATTAAAGTATACACGTGGACATCTCGCGGGATACCGTGAGCTCGCCCGTTCGATTGAAGATCGACGGCTCGCATCACGCGTGGATGTCGGGCTCGCGTTGGGACGTGACCGAGCAGACCAAGTCGCGACAGGTTGAACCCAAACACGTGAGACCGAGTCGCTCTGATGCAAGGGTTGGGTTTAGCTTGATTTAGTTGACAGACCCATTTGAATACTTAAAAGATTTGATGGGACTTTAAAAATATCAAATAAATTTATAAATTCATGAAATTTTTACTGTAAGCTACTGGGTTGATATATTTCCCAGATAAATTTTATAAACCACATTTTCACTTTGTAAAATACATAAATATTCATTTCAGACCGAGAATATTTATTTAAAGACAATAAATTTTCTTTAAGCCCAAATAATTTCTAAAAATGCAACAAAAATATTTTTAGCCAAGATAATTTATCTAGGCTTTAATAAAAATACTTCCCAGTCATAATACAAGTTTTATCTTGTATCCTTTTAAGTCTTTAAATGATCCTTTTGGGATTTTTGGCAAAAAGGAAGGTTTTCAATTTGTAACATGCTGCCCAAAGTGTAAACATGAACAGTAATGCCATGAACAGTATCTCATTACTGCTCATAAAGCATTTTATTACTGTTTATAAACTCGGGGCTGTTACAAACCTACCCCCCCTTAAGAAAATCTCGTCCCCGAGATTTGGAACAAGTTAAGATCAGGAAGAAGTGAAATGGAAATGAATTATGAGGAAATTCAACATCTGTGGTTTTGATTTCCTTTAAAGATAACAAAGAAGAACTTTACATAACAACATAGTGTTATAATTACATCTTTGTTTACATTGCTTTGTTTAAACTTTCCTTTCTTGATCTAAAGGAAAGTACTAAACAACAAAAAGATGGGGGTGCTCAATCTGCATCAGATCTTCGCGCTCCCAAGTGGCTTCATCCTCGGAATGATTAGCCCACTGAATTTTCAAGAACTTGACAGTACGATTTCTTGTCCTGCGTTCCATTGTGTCGAGGATACGTACTGGTTGCTCTTGATATGAAAGATCAGGTTGGAGATCAAGATACTCATAAGCAGTTGCCTCAATAGGAACACGAAGGCATTTCTTCAATTGAGACACATGAAAAGTATCATGCACTGCTGAGAGTGATTCAGGTAATTCCAATTGGTAAGCTCTGACTCCTCGCGCAGCAATTATTCGGAAGGGTCCGATATAACGAGGTGCGAGCTTTCCTTTTACCTGAAAACGATGAGTACCCTTCATGGGTGACACTTTAAGATAGACATGGTCATCCACCTCAAAGCTCAACTCACGACGGCGATGATCAGCATAGCTCTTCTGACGAGACTGTGCAGTTTTCAAGCAATCTCGAATCAGACGAACTTGCTCCTCTGCTTCCTTTACTAAGTCTGGACCATAGAATGATCTTTCACCAGACTCGGACCAATTCAATGGAGTCCTACAAGCTCTCCCATACAAGGCTTCAAAAGGTGACATTTGAATACTTGCCTGGTAGCTATTATTGTAGGAAAATTCCACATATGGCAAAGATTTCTCCCAGTCTTTGCTATAAGATAGTACATAGGCTCGAAGAAGATCTTCCATTACTTGGTTCACTCTTTCAGTTTGACCACTGGTTTGAGGATGGTAGCGATCTTGAAAGAGAGTTCGATCCCCATAGCTTTCGATGAAGGCTATTCCAAAAATGGGAAATGGCGAGGACCACGGTCGAAACAATGACTTTAGGAACACCATGAAGACAAACAATTCTAGCAATATAAATCTCTGCTAATTGCTTGCCATTGAAATCGGTCCTGACCGGAATAAAATGAGCCACTTTAGTTAAACGATCGATGATCACCCAAATGGCATCGAGATCCCTTGGAAGTCTTGGGAAGACCGATGCGAAATCCATACCGATCTCTTCCCACTTCCATTGTGGAATAGGCAAAGGTGAAGGGTACCGGTGATTTGGATGTTCGACTTTAACCCTTTGGCGATATCACATTCGACAACATCTTGAGCAATTTGCCTCTTCATATGGCTCCACCAAAATATTTTCTTTAAATCTGGTACATCTTGGTACTCCCGGGATGCAAAGAAAACTTGAATTATGAGCCTCTCTAAGAATTAGACTTCTTAGATGAGGATCGGCAGTACTACCAAGCGATTGCGATATCGAATCATACCGCGACCATCTTGAGAAACTCGTTGGCTTTGCTCGCTTTCATATTCCCTTGATTTGGCTACCTCGGCATCGGTTATGCGGGCCTCGAATCTGAGATTCTAATGTTGGCTCCACATGTAATGCAGCGAGGAACTGCTCCTACCAATTCAAGACTTAGCGCTGAAATCGGCACACAAGTCTTTTTGCAGTAGAGAAGATATGCGGTTGCATTGTGACTTTACGCTTAAAGCATACGCCACAACATTGGCTTTACCAAGATGATAATGAATACCCATGTCGTAGTCCTTGATCGGTTCAAGCCATCTTCTTTGTCTCATATTCAAATCAGTTGAGTGAATATGTACTTGTGCTTTATGATCGGTGTAGATCTCACAACGATTACTAAGGAGGTAATGTCGCCAAATCTTTAATGCATGGACCACGGCACCAATTCCAAATCATGAGTAGGATAATTAACTTCATGAGGCGCAAGCGCCGGGATGCATATGCCACAACTCGGCCTTCTTGCATAAGCACACAACCAAGTCCATGGCGAGATGCATCGCAATAAATATCGAAGCTCTTAAGAACATCAGGAAGAGTAAGCTGGAGCTTTAGTCAAGAGAGTTCTCAAAAGCGAAAACTCTCTTCACACTTGGTGACCATTCAAATTTCTTCCCTTTCGCAAGAGCTGAGTCAAAGGTCTAGCAATCTTGGAGAAATTTTCAATGAACCTACGGTAATAACCCGCAAGTCCAAGAAAACTCGAATCTCGGGACATTCTTGGGAGGCTTCCAATTTAGGACATCTTGTACCTTGCTTGGATCGACAATGATACCTCCTTACGATAACACATGCCCCAAAAATGCAACCTCTACGAGCGAAAGCACATTTGCTGAACTTAGCATATAGTCGATGCCGACGAAGTGTTTCCAGCACGAGCCTCAAATGTTGTTCATGGTCTTCATCAGACTTGGAATAAATAAGAATGTCGTCAATGAACACGACAACGAACTTATCCAAGAATTCCATGAACACAGAATTCATAAGATTCATGAAATAAGCTGGAGCATTGGTCAGACCAAAGGACATAACAGTATACTCGTATAAACCATAACGAGTAGAGAAAGCTGTTTTAGGAATGTCCTCCGCCCTAACCTTGATTTGATGATAGCCCGACCGCAAATCAATCTTTGAAAAGACACGGGCACCAACCAACCGATCAAAAGATCATCAATTCGAGGTAGAGGATATTTGTTTTTGATGGTGACCTCATTTAACGGACGGTAATCCACACACATCCGTAAAGTGTTGTCTTTCTTTTTAACAAAGATTGCCGGACATCCCCAAGGTGAGGAACTCGGTCGAATGAAACCTTTGCCAAGCAATTCTCCGAGTTGCTTCTTCAATTCAACCAACTCGTTGACAGGCATTCGATAAGGACTCCTGGATATCGGAGCAGTTCCAGGAACTAGTTCAATCACGAACTCCACTTCCCGATCTGGAGGTAACCCGGGAAGGTCTTCAGGAAAGACATCAACATACTCACAGACAATTGGTACTAACTCCAAAGGAGGAGTGGTATCAACTTGGTGAGCACAAAGATGAGAGCCAATTGTTTTGGAATGGTAAACAACTTGAATGCCGTCTACATTGGTCATGGAAATAGACCGTTGGGAACAATTGATTTGACCCTGGTTCTTGGACAACCAATCCATACCCAAAATGACATCCAACCCTTTAGAGTCAATCACAATTAGATTTGCTAAAAACCTTACTCCAAGGATTGTTATGTTGACCCCACAACAAATCTGATCGGTTTTAAAGACCGACCCAGGTGATTGAATAATAAAAGGTGGTTGGAGGGTATGCATGTCTAACTGGTGTTGAACAGCAAAATGATTGCTAATAAAAGAATGAGATGCTCAGTCAAATAAAGCGATGAGTGGACTGAAATTAACGAGGAGCATACCCATAACAACCAGTGTATCGGCGCCTCTTGGCAGTGATCCGGTTCACATGCCCACGGTGGAGCGGATCGGCTTTGTTAGGGGCCTCTGCGAAGGGGCTGGCGAACAGGTTGGATAGGGTCGAATAGGAGGCAATCCTGCTTTGCTTTGCCACACACTTGTTGGCATAATGCCCGGACGACCACAATGAAAGCGGATAACCCCAGGTTAACATTGTTAACAGGGCGGGCTGATTTCCACTTTGTCTGGCCCGATTGGTGGGAGGAGATGGACGAGGAGCAAACACGCCGGCCTTGGTGAAAATGGAGCTGGTGCTCGTGGTGGTCTAGACAACCACATACGAGGCCTTGGTGAGTGCCACCAGAACAAAGCGAGAAGTCGGCTAAACGCGCGACTCCTCCAACGCCCTACTCTTACTCTCGGCCACAATGGCTTTATTGACCAAATGAGAGAAATTTCTGAAGTCATGCAAAGCCACTGCCATCTGCAATTCTTCAGATAGCCCATTCAAGAACCGGTTTCGACGACGAAGGTCAGTCGAACGTCATCGAGGCATATCGGCAAGGAAATTGAACTCATGCAGATACTCGGTCACAGACTTTCGCCCTTGCTTGAGAGCGAGAAATTCTTGTTGCTTGATCATGATTACTCCCTCAGGAATATGAGCTTCGCGAAAAGCCTCCACGAACTCATCCCAAGTAGGGACATGTCCAGCAGGCTGAATGGCAAGAAGATTATCCCACCATATGCTAGCTGGCCCATCGAGCTGATAACTGGCAAAAAGAACCTTTTCCCTTTCAGAGCACTGAGCATTCAAGAGCTTCTTCTCAATGGTTGAAGCCAATCCTCCGCTTCCATAGGATCACGAGGCGGAGAACACCGGCGGGTTAGTCCGCTGAAAGTCAGCAAGACTACCCTGCACATGGTGGCCTCCGGCTCTGACAATTGGTGCAATAGGAGAAGAAGTATTGCGCGCAATCTGCTCCAAGATGCGCGTCTGGTCCATCCGGTTGCGCTCAATTTGCATGAGCACGTCGGCCATTGAAGGTGGTGGGGGAAGCTCCTCTTCTTGAGGACCACCTTGCGGGCCCTGGGAACTGGATGGTTCGGTTGGCCCTCCCTGAGAATGGGGAACCGAAGATGAAATACTCTTCCCTTGTTGCGCCTGAGCACGAGTGGTAGATCTGTCATCTGTTACAAACCATGGTTAACAATATAACAAGGACAAACTCGGCAAAAGCGAACAAGGTCACAATCAGGAAAGAAACAAATATTGCACATATAATGCATCATGTCATGTCATGCATTCAAGTTAACACCAACAGCAGAAACTTCATATAAACAGACAAAAGTTTCGATTACAGCCCATATAGGAGTTGGCCGAAACAACCATCTTACAATCCAAAAGTCAAACTTACATACTCTGTACAAAATGCTACTGCCCTATTACATTTATTTATTGATGGACAACTACTAGATTGAAAGACACTCAACCACGAGGATTCATCGTCGAGGTGCTAGCGTAAAGATCCCGGTTAAAGTTCACCGGAAACTCATTCAAAAGATGAGCTCCAGGGGAACCAGTATCAACAGGATCCAACGGGCTAATGAGACGCCTCGGGGAACCCAACAATGGCTGATGACCTCCAGGAGGTGCAGTCCGCAGAGTGCGAGGAAAGCCTGCAGTCATCCGGGCTTGGCGCACTTGTCCATAAACAGGTACGCACCCGGCCACTTCTGGAAGTCGGTAAAGAGGTGGTGCGGCAGCGGCATGGGAGGTCTCGTTGTCACCATAAAGCACGTTATGAGGAACGCGGTTCATGTTGACTCTCAAGCGGTACTCTGGGCCTCATTAAGGCGATGCCGAGTTTCCCACTCCCTCACAAGGCGATGGATTTGGTCCATGATGCGGACCATCCTCGCCAACCGCCGCACTTTGAGGGTCTTCGCCAAAGCGTATCTCGATGAACATGCTCACTTGGAGGTAGGACCTTGATTCGGGAAGTGGTCGTAGGGTGGTTGAGACAATTCAGTCAAATCATGACGAAGAAGGCTCATCATCCTACTCGCACTTCCCGAACCGCCATAGCCTCGGAGGTGGCAAGTGCTTGGACACGATGAGGGAACACCGCCACTACATGCCTAGCAATGACGTTGATGAAGGCACGGTACTCCTCCATCCACGGTCCTCGATCTCGTCGATAAATGGCATACTCCGGTGATAGGTGAAATTGGGCGCCACATCATGTCCCAAGTAAGGTGGGAACCCATCAACATCTTCAGCTCGAGTCTCCTTGAGCAAGTACCAACCGCTCATCTATAGCCAAAAGGACAAGATAAGAAACAATTCACTTTTAGATAAACCAACAGAAAGTTGGGCAAGAAGTGACATTAAGGAGGATAAGAAATAAAAATGTCATACTTAAACTTTCAAAATACATTCTTTGTTTGAAGATAATTTTATCGAAGACTCTCTAATAACTTCGCCACACTACTTCTAACCTCAGAGCAGCGTATGCTCGATACCAACGCTGTGAGGACCCGGTTATTGGAAATGTTACTAATTAAATTCATCTTGTAGCACAATTATTAATGAAGGAACAAGATCGCCTTTATTAAAAACCATGCTAAAGATATAAATTTAACGATGTGAGATCCGAATGTGATTCGGATATATATGATTCTCAATGGTTCCCAGGATCAACGACCATTGCATATATATCCTTCATCAACATTGCATCAAACACATACAAGTCTTACATTGATATAATTAAACATAAGGTTACATCATTCTATTAATACTACAATATTAAGTGACTTGGTCACTTTAACGATATCTGTGGAAGCAAAATGAACGGAAAATGTCCACCAAAGGCCTCATCCACCCGCGAGCAATTGCGTGGAGGAAAGAAGTAGCGTTACTCGTTAGCGTCACCCGATCGGCGCTAACGGTACTTCATAAAGAAAACCGTCCTCACCGCAACAATAGGTGGTAGCACCTTGAGTACGGAAGGTACTCTCAGCAAGTCTTACGCAAACTAATTAAAGAAAGTGGTTATTAGAGCCTATTCAAAGGAGTAGAGTTTTTACATGCATAAGGTTGCAATAGGAAGGTATAAAGGTTCAGATTTGCATAAAGCGATACATCTTAACCTACAAAGGCTAACTTTTGATAAAGCAATTTAATAAATTAAAAATAAAGTAAAACAGTAAGTAAATACATTAAATGTAAACAGTACAGTGCATGATTCCCTCATGCAAACCGAAAATAAACCGAAACCACATTTTGGAAATCAAAATCTCTATACAGGTGATATCAATTCAAGTTATCGTCCATGACCGTGGACACGGCTATTCGAACAGTTTATACCTGCGAGGGGTGTACATCTTTACCCACATGACTTAGCTAGCCCGTTGTCTTGAATGCCTCCGAATGATGACACACTTCCTTTGGTATGCCGGCCAGGAAGCTAAGATTTGGTATTTTTCAACAAGCCAACACTATTGAGTTGGACCCCCATGTGTGAACTAATCCCATTAGTGTAGGCTATACCACCTACTAACCACGGGGCACACATGTTGTGTCAGTAATGCCGATCCAAACAATTTAAAGCGAATTGGGTTCCCTACCCATAGTAGAATGCTATCGGCACCATTAAGGTATCGTATATGCGACGAGGCACATATACGCCCTCACCCTCCTAAGAACATCTGATACTGACATACAAGCTCACATGGCATAAAACGCAGTCCTCAGACCTAAGCATCTATGCCATACAAGGTCAATACACATATCCTTACTCTCCTGTTTCCAACTCAATAGTCTCAACATTTTACTTAACCAACAGCGCCCAGCGCCCATACTTAATTAACTTGCATGTGGAAACTTCCTCTTGCGTGGGGACTTGAATTGAATAATCGAGTTCGGTCCTTAATTAATCTCTAGATCGCATATCGGACAAGTCCACCACAATTAGGAAAAAACCCAATCTCGTGCACAGAAAGCACCATCACTAACTTCCTCTTGTGTCATGCCAACTAGGTTATTGTAGAGAATTTTATAAGCTTTCGAGATTGATAAATAACGTCCAATTTGGAGTTGTAGAACGATCAATTTGAATTTCAAATACAAGATGCTATTATTTATGCTTTTGGTCCAGTATGAATGTCTTAGTGCCTTATAAATATGATTTAAAGAAATGAATGTCAACGATGATGAATGCTAGAAGTATGGATAAGTTTATTCATGGACAAAGAGTTCAAAATAATTCGAGGTTGATTGTGATTCCCATGTTTGACAAGATATGCTTGTCAAACTCTAAAATCTCATGTTTATAATAGAGATTGTAGATGGATGTTAGACTCGCATATCTAAGCCAAATCTTAGAGAAAATAGACCATATAGTATACTACTTGGAATAACTTGTAATAGAGTTGATTACTGGACTACACTAGAGTTGAGTGTATGGTCATAATTAAGGTAATCCACCATGTATCTTGGATGTTGGATTATTTAACTATGTTACAGTTATAGCTAGCTATTACAAGTCACATTTTGTATTTTCAGACAAATAGCATGCACAGATATCACTGGATTTGTAAAAGCTATTGTACAAAATCTGGGTTCAACATGGTGCAAAGAAGATGCTTGCCTTGGTAGTAATAGACTTCTGTTGCAGGCTCAGGTTGTTCAGAAGTATAATCAAAAGCTTTAGTCGAACCAGCTTCTAAAAGAAGCAATAAAATCCAATAAATACCAAAAACGACAACTGGTATAAATTATCAGAAATTGTATGATCAATAAAGAAATGCATGATTAACAGCATGCTTAAGTTATATTTACCCTAACAGTGATAATAACCCATTTTATAACCTTCTGTTTTCAAAAGACAGAAATTAGAGTTTAGTGTAAAGTGCCAGTTTTCAGATTTTAAAAGAGCTGAAAACATGACAGATTGCAATTTTCGGAAAAAGAAGTATAGATCATGCAAAGGTTCATAAATGAAACTTAGCATGATCTTTTAGGGTAATTAATATCCCAAACCAACCTTAGTCTAACCCTAACTAGTTAGATTACAAAAGCTAAAGCAAAAACCTATTTTGTCGGTTGAGCCGACAAGAGAACAGAGACATATCTCAACTAGAAGTTAAAATAGATGATGACAAGAATGGAAAGATCAACTTGTCATGCTGCTAGGGTTTAGTCAAAACCTAAATAAGATGATAAGTTGACAGGAAGAACCCTAGGTCTTGAAAATGACATGAAAAACCAAAAAGGTATAATATCAACTTTTCAGTTTAAAGCCAGTTGAAGCTACGATGCTTAAAAGAATGATTCACAGCAGCTTCTAAGGTTCCTAGGATGCTCAAGATATCGAAACTAGGGTTTTGGCTTACCAATTATAGGAAAGATACCAAAACTCAAACCGATGATGATGGATGAGAAACAAACTCGGATTTGACCTACAAAAGATAACCAATCTTTATTGTAAGTAAAGCCGATTGCTTAAGGTAGATAAGCAAAGGATAGAAGCAAGAAACTCCTTTGGACAACAATGGAGAAAAGTGAGCTTCAGTGGTCAACAATGGTGCACTCCAAAAGCTAGGGTTTATATATAAGGAGTTGAGCTACAGGATAATTGGGAAAAATCTAGAGCTTGATGAGGTGTCCATTTAGGGCTAATTATCCCCAAAATTAGTTGCAAAAACTTTGGGATAATTCCTCTCCTCTGTTCTTAGAGAGATCTGTGTTGAGAGAGAGGAAGAAGATAAGAATCACACGACATGTGGGTCCCATTGTCATCCTCGATCGTGGGACTCACAAAGCTCAAAGAATATCACCGTCCGATTGGAAATGGGCGTTTGTGATAAATAGAGAGATTAAATGATTTGAATCGGTATCATTTAATATGGACCGCACGATCTAGATCGACCGATCGAGATCTAAATGGAATCCCGAAGGCTCCAGAGCTCCACTTTCAAAGAGAGACGTTGGATTGAAATCCAACGATCAATTAAAAGATATACACGTCACCCCTTTTAGATGCGATGGCACAACACCGTTGAATTTGATTTCTACGGTCAGGATGAAAAGTTGAACCAGATGGTCCGATTGCATACACTCATATGGACCGTACGATTGAAATCCAACGATCCACCGATTTTGGGCTTTAGAGGCCCACGGTCGAAAAGAAGTGCCGTAGGATTGAAATCCAAGGGCCCATATAATCACGCGCCTCTGATTTCAAATTGAAATAAGCAATACCGTTAGATCAAGGATGGACGGCCACGATTGTGCGGGGATCCGGAGTCGTCCGAATGCATACACTAATCTGGGCCACACGATGAAGATCCAATGGTCCAGAGGAGTGCGGGCTTTATAACACGCGGGAAAAAGGGAAAAGCCGTAGGATTTGAATCTAACGGCTGAGATAAAATCGCGCCTTTAGGTTTAAAACGAAAAGGGCGTCACGGTTGGATTGAAGCGAGCGGTGGAGATTGAACATGGATCGGAGTTGTCCGATTGCACACACTAACCTCGCTCGTTAGATCAAGATCCAACGGTGGAGATTACAGTATACACGTGGACATCTCGCGGGATACCGTGAGCTCGCCCGTTCGATTGAAGATCGACGGCTCGCATCACGCGTGGATGTCGGGCTCGCGTTGGGACGTGACCGAGCTAGACCAAGTCGCACTGGGTTGAACCCAAACACGTGAGACCGAGTCGCTACAGTGCAAGGGTTGGGTTTAGCCCAGTTTAGTTGACCAGACCCATTTGAATACTTAAAAGATTTGACTGGGACTTTAAAAATATCAAATAAATTTATAAATTCATGAAATTTTTACTGTAAGCTACTGGGTTGATATATTTCCTAGATAAATTTTATAAACCACATTTTCACTTTGTAAAATACATAAATATTCATTTCAGACCGAGAGTATTTATTTAAAGACAATAAATTTTCTTTAAGCCCAAATAATTTCTAAAAATGCAACAAAAATATTTTTAGCCAAGATAATTTATCTAGGCTTTAATAAAAATACTTCCCAGTCATAATACAAGTTTTATCTTGTATCCTTTTAAGTCTTTAAATGATCCTTTTGGGATTTTTGGCAAAAAGGAAGGTTTTCAATTTGTAACATGCTGCCCAAAGTGTAAACATGAACAGTAATGCCATGAACAGTATCTCATTACTGCTCATAAAGCATTTTATTACTGTTTATAAACTCGGGGCTGTTACACCCCCCCCCTTGCTGGCCCGCCAGCCCACATGGGCCAAGGCCCAGGGCCCGAGTTGCCATACAAATGCGGAAAACCCCCTCTTATTTTTCTGATTTGGTGATTTGCTGAAAGAAACACTCTCCCGATTCAATTTATTATCTCCTGATTAATTAAATCTCTCCCGGCGATTCGCTTATCTCACTTTCGGGATATTACATTCTACCCCCCTTAAACAGAATTCGATCCCGAATTCTAACCACGCTTATGCCAAGAACTATAATCATCGCTAAAAAATCTTACTAACATTGCTACGAACCTGCACAAACACACAAACTCCTGATCTTTGTATCAGTCGATCTCTTCACTTTGACAATGAGCACATTTTTTTTAACCAGTGATGAACCCGAAGGTTCGATTTGTTGGCCCGATCTTTCGATGAGAACGATAGGTTCGGTAGGCGTCGCTCAACTCTCACGATCCTGGCTACGAACACGCAAGGCTCGAAACCACGCAATCGCTGAACTGTTCGACAAGTCGTTATCAACCGTGCACGAATACCCGGTTGACCTGACCACGAAGGTCGATTCCTGCATACATCGAAGAAGCACGCAAGAACAAGATTAAGCAATCTGAAATTGCAAATAGGAATTAAAGTATTGAATTGAGTTGGGATTCTGAATAAGGATCTTAATTGGGTGGTCTAGCCGACACACGCAAAAGATTCAAGTGGCAACGAAGGCAAACTAAACATAAACAAAATCCAAGAAAACTAGAGGGGGTGTGGCCTCCTTATATAGGGGAGGAAGAGCCACAAATCTAAAAGAACCAGCGGGGCGGGACTAAATTCGCGGGTTACTGTTCATGTGAACAGTAACCACGTCCCCAAGTGGGCCGTCGACAGATGGGCCAAGTTCAGTATGATTACAAAGCCCAAATTGGCCCAAACAAGTGATATTACGTCTTCTTTTGATGATTGCGATCAGCCCAGAAGGAATTTGGATGTGAGGCCGGATCCGTTGGAAAGAGGACGAAATAAGCTTTCAATCAAGTACTCGTGGACCTCTAACGGACTCCGTATGTGAAAGTTATGCCTGTTTTAAGTTGGTGCTGTCAGGCTGATTCCGGAGGCCGAATTGGATTCCAAAATAGGTCCAGCTCGAACTGCTTGCTTGTCTTGGACCAAAAGTGACATCGTGCTGCACATATATATATTTCATCATTAGGTAGCATCATATAGTTCATATAATATAAAGACACTCCTAAAAACAAGCTCACCTGATAATTTAAGTGAAGCGTATGAGCTCTTATACTTAGAACATTAAACATAGCAAATATGGTTGTATCCATAGAGGTCATGTCCTCATCAACCAGGGACGCACAAAAATTCCCGACTGAAACCATAAGAGTCTTAATGCAACCAACTCAAAACCATCTTCCCTTAGAAGGGACTAATCCAAAATCAATGGATTTAACAAGAAAACTTTTCCACTTTTCAAGTAGGCAGATAGAAATAAATGCCACAAAAAACAAAAGCGAAACACTCGAATAACCAAATTAACCATCCCCTTTCTTTTTCTTAACCGGAAAGATTCACACTTACTGACAAGAACCAACTCAAATTGAAATTGACATCAGTCATCAACACATAGTTCAAACAAGAACTAAGAGAATACATCACTATCCAAGATCACACACTCTAGCTAACTTTTCTACCAAATGAATTACTTTGACAAAACCAATCCCAACGCAACTCATTGTAGATTTCACCCACCTTCACATTCCTCATTCTTTTAAGGATAATCAACTTGAAATTCACCACATTCACTCTCATTTACTGCTTCAAAGGATTCTTTGAGTTCACCATAACTTTTGGAACCTAATCACGGGAACCAAGATGCTAGCATAATAATACAAGCCCAATTCAACCTCTCGACTCTTACAATGAATGGTCGGTATACTTGATATGTAACCCTCAAATCTGATGACCAAAATTTCACACAGCTCAACAATAATCGCAGTTCATTAATGTCAACATTCCTTACTAATCAAATAACCACCTAAGGCGATTCATGTTACCAATCTTAGACCTTCTCTAACCTACACCAATCAAATGCAGCTACTTGTCCACAATATACCCACTCACAATATCCTAACTGATTGATCAGGATTCAAACATACTCAATCACTAACATCAATAAAAGAATATATAATTTCTTGACCAAGCTATCCTTAGTGATAATCTAACTCCCATAGAGTTACTCTCTGTGACCGAGACATACTTAACACTACTCAGCTATTCCTGCTATCCCATTGATTAGCACAACGCTTAGGTTTCTCCACACCGCTATTCTCATTAGACTTCACCATCAAAACTCTTTTACACAATCTTACTAGGTATCCAATTGCGATACTCTAATAAATTTATCAAGAGCCCATACTTTCGATAATCCCCAAATTCCAACATGGACAAAGGTTATTGATCAAAACCAACTCACTTTCTACTGTTCTTCAAATAGCTTGGTTCCCAAAATCTCACCACTACCAAAAACTTGTCCACCATATTGCATTCTATAAGACTCTGGCAACACAAGATAGTTAATTCCTTTCTTAAAAGGAAGAAACAAACAAAACTAATCTCAACGCACAAGAACAACGTTGCTCCTCGGAGTGAGCAAAAGAACAAGAGAGACAGTCAAATAATAACGAAATCGGAAAACAAAATACAAGTCTGCTGATGAGGGCACATGTCCCACAAGAAGGAACTTTCAACCTCCAATACTTATGGTACACACTTTCTATTAACAAAGGAAGCAATTTTCTTTGATTACAACATTACATGCCAACACCAACCAGAAATATCCTTTAAAACCAAATCACATTAATCACTTAAGATCCAATAGAACTTTCTAACACACCGCTTTGCTCCACAAATTTTCAGATACCACATAAATCGTGAACTCCAAAAGATCACGAATGCAAAGCTCAAAATATATTTCATTTGGGGTGATACCCCGAAAGACGATCCAGATTACTCTCTTTCTATAAGAGTCAACAACACCCTCACAAGTCCCAATCCTTTGCAGGCAGTCTTGCTAATTTCAAGAATAACACACTCTTAACAAGAATCACCATATTCTACTCTTCCACTATAAAGCTCTCCAGAAACTCACCAAATTGTTCCATACTATTTTATCAACCCATCCTCAATGGACTGTATACCAAAATCTTATATTCTACTACAACAACCGCGTTATATTAGAGAAAAACTAATGCACGAATTAAAAGGTTATTCCAACATCCTTTCATCAAAGACATACTTTTATCTGATAATTCTACCATCATGTAAACCTTATTCATCCGTTAAATCCCATCAATTTATCTCTTGGTGATGCTCATCACCAAACATTATTAGACATTATTTGCACCTAGCAATTACTTATAATCACTAAGTATCCACAAAAAGGTTACTCCAAGATTAGTACCCACTAAGACAATAATCTAACTCCTTTTGAACTTAACCATCCCAAAGGTTAGATTAAGCAGTTGAGACACGTTAATCCAATTTACCAAACAAGTTTACCAAACGTATCACTCTTAGTCGTCGACTCAACTTCATGGACGTTCTACACCTCTTATTAACTCTATTGATTAGAACTAGGTATAACCATACTATTAATCACAGCTCCTCGAGAACTACTACAAGACACGTTCAAATTAATCACCTTCCTTTCAAGGATATTTGTTAGGATCGATCATACACACATCGCAGATTTAACATGATAACCCGTATCATATCCATTAATTACTTTGGTTATAACCTCTCACTTAACCAAGACAAAACATCGCTAACGGGTTTAACATCTTCTTTTATAAAAGAGAACCATCAATCTTCATCACTCAAAATACCCAAGAGAGATACATTGAGTCGAAGCCCCCACGTTCCAAAGGACTTGCAAAAGAAAACTTTCATTAGGCAAAAACATCAACCGGATAAACGGGTCAAGCTCTCCAATGAGAAAGACAAAACTCCAGAATAAAGGTCAAACTTGACAAACAACCCAGTTCACCAACCGCAAGAATAACTCATCGGTTGGGAAAACAATGATTGCTTTACGGGACAAATTAAGCCAATAGAAACATAATTCAAAGTAACTCATCAACCGGAATGAACTAAAGCCCAAAGAAAAAAACTCATCAATCACCACAAGATAGGAGTTGACCAAAACAAATTTCAAAGGAGAGAACTGTAACATCCCAATTTTGGGCTTGTGTTTCAAATGTAAGAAAATGAGTAGAAATTAAAACTTTTTCTTACATCCTGTATTCCCTTTTGTACCAAGCAAGTATTGTACAGAAGTTGTGGAAATCTGAAGTCACAAGTCTTTTGATCCAAATCTTGAGCTTTCAAAAACAATCTTGTCAAACCTCTGGATCATCTCCTGGAAATATTTTTCCTAAGTTCTTGGGATGGTATGTGACCCTCTGAAAAGTTTCACAATTTGTAGAAATTGTTTGAATATTTTGGAGGCAGTCAAACCTATTCAAAATCTGGTCAATGTGGACCAGCACCTTGTGGAATTTTAGAGGAAAATGTACAGCACAAAAACCTCTGCAAGATTTATACAAGGTCGATCACCCGGCTAGCAAGCTCCTGTAAAAATTTCATAATTTTTGGAGTTCATTTGCTACCTCAAATAAATCCCCCAAACTTCAGAGCAGTTCGAAACCCAAACTTGGGGCTGAGTCAGACCCGAGTCCGACCCGACCAAGCGGCTCGGTCGAGTCAAGCTCAGCCGAGTTCGGGCTCGGTCTCGTGCGCGCGCAAGCGGGGCCGCCGGATGGGGATCGTGTGGCTCACGACCTCCCCACAACTCCTAGGACCTCCCAGGACCTCCTCGCCCGCGCAAGACCTCCCCACCTCGGCGATTCTCGGACGTCCAGGACCACCCCAAGCAAATCTGGGACGCCCAGACCTCCTTGGCGCGTGTGTTTCTTCCTCACGACCTCCCGAGGTCCGCTCGCATGAAATTTCGCACCGTGCGTGTGTCGAGTCGAGCGATTGGGGCGATGAGATGTCACCTTTTGCCTCTTGTCAACGGCTCTTTCTGCTGACATGCATTTATTGCCAGTCAGCTTTAACCTCCAAAGTCTCCACCCTGCTCTGCCCCTACCTGCCCTTGTCAAATCCAGTCAGCCCATAGCAGGGGCATGGTTCATGCTCACAGTAGGTTTTTGCCCACACCATTGCCAAGCTCCCAGGCTATGTATAGCCTGAGGCCTTCCTCTCCTTCTCCTTCTTCGTTCTTTGTTGTGTTGGGCTCCCTCAGTTGAGCTGATTCCCAAACTCAAACACCTAGCACACACCCTCTCTCTCTGCCACCATTGTCGGCTTTGGAGCTCTTTGAAGGCCTCGAGCTCCAGTGGTTCCATTGGCTCCTTTCTCTTCCTCTGGTCCTCTCTGGTCGCCTAGGACCCTCCCTAATCTCTCTGGTTTGCCTCTCACAGGGTTGACCACTTTGGAGATCCTGATTCACCGAGGAGCACCTCCCTTCTTCCTCGACTCCGGTGATCTACTCCGCCGCCGGCACTCCTCCGTCTCCCTCTGGACCTTCCCTACACTCGGGTGAGTTCATTTTAGTCCCTTAGAGCTTAAGGTCTAGCTAGCTTAGCTCGTGGCGCTCAGCTTGTCGTTTTCGGTTTTTGTCGAAAGGCTTGTCCTCCGCCATTCTCCTGCTCGCCGGCGTTTAAGGCCGTCGCCGCCGTCGAGAATGCCTCCGCTAGGTCCGTGACACTATTGCGAGTATATCGGTGCCCTTGGTCGGCGCCGGCGAGGTCCCCATCGCCGGTGGCAAACCGTTGAGCCCACTCGGGATTTGCCGGTTCAAAACTCCCGTTTTTGTCATTTCGTTAGGACACCATTAATGCCCAATTATTGCTATCATTGGCGCATTAATCTTGTCTTGATTTGTGCCGTAGTGTCGCTGACACGTGGGCCCTAGGCTTGGACTGAAATCCAGAAGTCTTTAATGTCCTTTTAGATCCTTTTATTACCAATCATCAGCCGCATTAGCTTTGTCGGAAGCCGTCACGGTGGTCGTGTTCTGGGTCACCGCTCAGACCACCCCCACGACCTCCTGGACTTGTTGTCTACCGCTTTGGACCTCCTTAGAATTAATCCTAGCCGTCCAGGACCACCCTGGTTAAATCCCGGCTGCTAGGACCACTCCGGCGCAGAAAGATCTCCTCGTGGCCCTTTATAAAAACCACCCCTGGACCTCCACCGAGGTCCTCTTTGCAAAAGACCTCCTTGGTCATTATGCAAAGACCACCTCAGACCACCCTCGGGTCGTCTTTGTAAAAGCCACCCATGGCCTTTTACAAAGAAAACCCCCGCTCAGGACCTCTTAGGCTCGATCCTAGCCGTTCACGACCTCCCCGGTTTAGATCTGAGCGTTAGATCTCATTTTGTAAAATCTTTAGCGCTCAGATCTCCCTCCGCGTCGATCTGGACCGTTCAGGACCTCCCTAGGTCTAATCCGAGCCGTCCAGATCTCGTCCGATTAAAACCCTATCGCTTAGGACCTCCCCGAGAAGATCTTGGCCATCCAAGACCTCGTGTCAATCCCAGCCGATCAAGACCTCCCCGAGAAGATCTTGACCGTCTAGGACCTCGTCCCTTAGATCCGAAGCTTTAGGACCTCCTCCTCTGGTCTAAACCGTTAGATTTAGAAATCTAACTGCCAGACCTCTTCACCTATTTGTAATTCTACCGTTTTGATTCTCTCTTTATCGCTCATCTTTAAATCTACGGCTCGGATCTGGAGAACATTCGGACCCCTCCGGATGCAATCTTGATCTAGGCCGCCCATCTCAAGATCCAAGGCCCGATTCGTTGAGGCGCTCGGATGGCCCGAACATCCCATCTCACGTGGGCCATTGGATCTAAATCCATCGGTGGGGTCATTGGCGATTAAGACCTCCTCGGGAGATCTTAGCCGTCAAAGACCTCCTCCTTCCGATCTCACCGCCTGCACCTCCTCCGTAGATTTAACCTAGGACCTCCTAAGGAGGTCGGGACCGTCGATCTTGATCTAACGATCCCGACCACCTTTAGCGCGAGGACCGCTCGTGGCGCTGCGTGCACTAGTCGTAGCCGTGGGATTCAATATCGCGTCTAAGACCTCCCTAGGCGCGATGAGGTCTTTGCGCCAGTGCTCGTGCGGGTTTGGCATCGAGATCGTGAGCCGTGCGATCTTTGATCAACGCCCACGACCTCCCGCTTTGTTGGTTTTCGAGTTAGTTCGAGAGCTTTTATTTGCACGTATTAATTGTTTTAAACTTCAAAATTGCATATCTTTTCTCTGTAGCTCAAAATTTAACAAACCAAAGTTCTATAAATGCATCTGTTAAAGTACCTTAGCTTAGTATAGGTTTTGCAAAGAGTCTTTAATCTGAAATTAATCATGTCTTAGATTTATAACTTAGAAAAATCATAACTAAATCATTTTAACTCCAAATGACCTGAAATTTTATATGGGTTACCAATATGCCAGTAGGTAGCTACCATAAAAATTTCAGCTTCAAAACCCTTCAAGAAAATGTTTTGCTGAGTGCTAATTATGGTAGAAAATGTGTTTTTAGGTAATATCTTTTGCAGCACAAATCCAAATTAGGTTTTTCAGTTTCTATGTCTTGGTATATTCGTATTTCACCTTGTGTATAAGTTTAAATCGCATTTGGATAATTTTTGCTTGCTCTTTTGTTAAGTGTTGCTAGTCTTATTGGTTGTTCTTGGTTCTTTTTGCCTTTGCGCTTAGGATTCGACATTTGCGGTAATCCCGAGAGCGACCCTCCACAACAGCTTGAGCAACAGCAAGAAGGCAAGCAGTTTGATCATGTTAATCCCAGTATTTTAAGTATTTATGTTGATTACAAATTCTATGTATGCATTGCTACTTTGTGTTCATAGTTGGCCTAGTAGATGCATTTCCTTAGCAAATGATTATCCTCTACTACCATGAGCCTAGGTTACTTGCTGTGATTTAGAGTTCGTGGATGGGCTCTTGTCACTTAGTAGTTGCGAATCAATTGCTTAGCCATGCTTAGTTTCGGTAGAAATGGGCGGTTATCGACTTATCGATAACCTTGATCACTTAAAACTTATTATGATTATGATTTCCACCTTGTGCCATGTCTATTTATGAAAACTAAAAACTAAAAACAAAATGATTTAGACTTGGGCACAATGGTATGTTGGTGTGATTTTCGGGTGTGACTGGAATGGTGCCTGAGTCAACAAGGACCGAACATCTTGTTACACTAAACCAAGCATTTTAGCGTGCTAACCACATTAGAGGGTATGGGACCTCTCTTGACTTAGTACTTTGGCGTGTATTGCCCTCGGGTCGCAGGAGGTCGCAGGAGGGATGGTGTTGGGAGCATTGTAGTGTCCGAAAGACTTCACCCGTGATGGGATTTGTTGTCTTTCGGCTTGCAATGTAAGCGTATGGTGTTTCTACCCATACGAGCGGCTCGTGGTTGATACACAATATTGGAAAAAGTCTCGTAGGACTTAGCCGTGTCAAGATACCTTCGAAGTGTGCTTTGTGGCTTAAAGCGGTCCGAAGTGTGGGTACATTGGTACACCTGCAGGTTAAAACTATTCGAATAGCCTCGTCCTAGGTTATGGACGCTTGGCAAGGTCTTTCAAGAGTTAGACTACAACCTTTTAAATTAAAACTTGATGGGTGGTACGAATCGAGGATTCGTGCTATGTTGTGGTGGCTATTGGGATAGTCACTTCCTGTGGTTACTTGTATGTATCTTTACTTATTGTTACTTTGATAACAAAACAGATTTGCAAACTTGCTTTTAAAATGTATTACATTATTGCAAATAAAGTTGGCTTCATGCAAAATGAGACATACAACCTCCACCTAAATAAGCTTGCATGTAGATTATGAATAGGTGCGCTATTCCACACGTCGATCTTGCGGGTACAAAGACAATCTTTGTACTCGGATGCTATGCTTAATTGTTACATTGCGGAGGAAGAAGGTGAGCTGAGGGGCCTCACTTTTGTGAGTGTGTTGTGGTAGCTTGGGCGACTAGCTTGGCGGCCGGTCGGTTGCCTTGTGGGTGTATGGCTAACCGGTCGACTCTTGTTCTAGCCATCTTATGGCACCTTTGCTTCATTGTCATTCTTGTTTATTGTTCTATTTGGCGGTCGGCTCTCTTTTGTAATAACTTTACTTTATGTATGTCGTTGTTGAACTTAGTGATGTATGTTGTATGGAAATGATGTGTAATTTTGTGATGATGTGCATATGTTGCAGTGCTGGGAAACATATGCCCATCGAGGCTTAGAATGTTTAATTAGTAATGCTAGAACCATTTGGAGGTTAAGTGTTACTAGTTAAATATTTCGGGTCCTCACAAAGTTTGTATCAGAGCCATACTGACCGTAGAAACCCCTAGCTTGGTCGCCTCTAGAATATTTTGAAAGCTAACTTTAAAAGGTTTGTAAAACTTAAGTAAGTTCTCTAATTTTGCTCCTCACTGTCTTAGCTTGCTCATCTCACCTTACTCTGACTTAAATTTGAAAAAGTTGTTCCTCTCTTCCTTTCAAGAATTAGCCTTTATCGATTAACATGGTTTTGGGAGAAACATGAGGGCTTGGAGGAAGGAATTTGGACAACTAGCTAGTGGTTAGTAATTAAGGTAGGAAATGAGAGGTAAATTCAACTCAAACTTGTGGGAATGAAAGGGTAAGAAGTGATATGAGATTAGCTAATGCCTATACTCTAATAGGTGGTTATACCTTGGTTTTTGGACTGTTTTGAGCTAGAATTTAGTTCTGAAAATTTTGGGTTTTCTCGCACGATTACTCGTTCTTCCATTCGGGTTAGTCGTTTCAGGAAGTCGATTTGGTGATTTTTGGTCTTGTACTCTTGGTGGTTATTCCTGAGCCCTTTTAATTGAGTTTGCATTTCCCTGCTTTCTCTTTATCTCGGGCTTGTAGCTAACTCATCTTAGTGAATCAGGATGGCTGGTGGGACACGTAGCGGCCGGAATCAGCCGGGTAGTCCCGATGAGGAACTTCCCCCTCCTCCGACCATGGCGGAAGTCCTCATGCAGATCGAACGCAATCGTTCGGAGGACCGTAGGGTGTTGGAGGTTATCGCCAGAACACCTCCACTCCCTCTGGTGCCTCTGGATCTGGAGGTGGTGGACATCAGACTCGTGGGGGGCTTGCGGAGTTCCTCCGTACTCAGCCTCCTACCTTCTCCCGGTCCGAGGATCCCTTGGACGCAGACGACTGGCTGCGTCTGGTTGAGCGGAAGCTCAACGTTGCTCGATGCCGAGAGCAGAGCGGGCACTTTTCGCATCCCATCGGTTGGAGGTGCGGCACTCTCATGGTGGGAGAATTTCCTCGCCATGCGGCACTGTGGGACACGTGGTCTCGTGGGAGGAGTTCCGTCGACTTTTCGTCGGGCCCATGTCCCCGCCGGCCCGATGAAGTCAAGAAGAAGGAGTTCCTTGCGCCAAACAGGCGCAAATCGTGTCGAGTACCTCCATGAGTTCAACCATTTGGCGAGGTGCGCTCCTGTGAGGTGGCCACCGATGAGGCCAAGCGGAGAAGTTCATGGAGGTTTGTCGAGGAGCTTGGGACAAGCTCTCTATTGTGGACTTCCCGACTTCCGGACCTTGGTGGACAAGGCCATCGTCGCCGAGCATAAGGCGAGCGCGGGCGAATCCATAGCGCAAGTGGGAGGCCCAGTGATGCGCGCAGTGGCCTCGTTCGTGTTGGAGATATGCCTAGAGGCAATCATATTGATGATGATATTTCATTGTATCCATGATTTAATAAATGTTCCTTGAATATTGCCTTTGTGTTGATTAACAAGTATGTGACTTGTTTGTGAAACTCTTTACTTGTATGGTTATTCTAAAGTTGTCCCTAGTCGGAGTTCATGTGAGGACACACGTGAATGATTGATTAGCACATGTATCGGTTGATGACCATGTTTCACGAGTCATAGACATGGAGATGTCAAACCAATAATGTGGACACATGTTTAGAACATGGGGTTGGACCGACCCAACATGAGACATAGTAATTATTCTTATGGTTCTCTCTACACAATGTGTACGCCTTGTCCTTAGACACGAGATTGTCGCATGTACTTGAGATGTGAGTCGACCTACTTAGGGGCTATCAAACGCTACTCGTGAATCGGGTAGTTATAAAGGTAGCTTTGGGTTTGTCATGAAGCATGCGCGAGGCATGGTCGGTCGAGATGGGATTTGCCCTCTCTACACGAGAGAGATATCTCGGGCCTCGAGTGATCGGATCCAAATGCATGGCCATGCTACTTAAGGTTAAGAGTTAACCTAGTAAGGGATTAGGATCACGGGATCGAGAAAGAGTGGTCACTTGGAGCTCGACCAAATATCGTGAGGCAAAGGGATTGGCATGTACATAACGTTGTGATGGTTCGTCCGATATGATCTTTACGTGCGTTTAGGAGTTGGCACGTCTTGCCAGAGGCGCTACCAACTATTGACCAAGTATGTGTACTTGCGTCATGTCTAAACATACGTGAACCTATAGGGTCACACACTTAAGGAAAGGTGAAGCCTAGTCGGATTGGATCCGAATTAGATCGGGCATTGAGTCCTAATGGGCCTCTATTCGTAGAAGCCCATTATAAGGACGTCTATAAAAGGAGGCGGCGCGCGGTTAAGGGTTGAGTTTTTCGTGACATCCCCAAACCACGGCGCCACCCTCCCACGCCCTAGTCGCCGCGCGGATCTAGTAGTCGGCGTGCATCGCTTCCTCCGCACGTGTGGATACCTTTGAGGCGCCGCATGCGTGGCGTTGGGACGAACCGCAAGAAAGGAGCTGACGTGGGACACCGCGACGAGGACGAGGAAGTAGTACGACTACCGCCCGACGCATCGCATCAAGCGAGTGCGACTACACCGCCTACGACGTGTCGCATCAACTTCCGCACCGCGTCTAGTGGTAAGACCGTGATCTATAACTGCGGTGATCTTGGTTTACTGGGTAGAATTTTTTTAATTTGCGCTAGTGTAGCCTACCCGTTTCCCCTGATGGTATCGAGCGGTTCTTTGTCATGTTATAGGTTCGGTGATTTGCATATGGCGATATGTAAATCGGTATGATCGATGTGATCGATTGTATAGTTCGTAATGGATTGGTGCGTTTCCGTGATCATGCCGCTAAGGTCGTGAAACAACGCACCCCTACCGGTCGGATTCGCCATCGGGGTAGCGGTGACACGTAAAACCGGTTGCGGCATGCGAAGATCAATATGATTGATCGAATCGAACCTAGATTAATAATCGATGTACCGTGATCATCTTTGCTAAGGTCGTGAAACAACATACCCCTACCGGTCGGATTCGCCATCGGGTAGGCGGTGACACGTAAAACGGTTGCGGCATGCGAAGATCGGTACAAATTGGTCGAATCGGAACGATGAGTCGATTTGTGGTAAATATGATTTGCCGATCAAAATCCTATGTAAAATTGCATAGATTGGATCTCTGTTTTTACTGAACCTTCGAACCTGATGGGGAAACCCCCTCGACCCCCTATCCGGTAGATTGCGATTCTATGCATAAACTTGTTTTTGCAGGATGTATGTGACCAGTATGGCCTAATGTGTATGTGATGCATGTTTGTAATATTTGCATGACCTGCGTGTCGTGGGTACGGCAACACGGCTGGAGCCATTGTGTTGTCAAAGTATTGTATTAACGGCCTGCGTGCCGACTTGTGATGATTCCTAGTATCCATGTATTTTATTACTAGCTGTTATGAGTAATAGCTTATAGTAGTACTCGGAGGACACATCACTTGGAGGGATGGCACACATGAACCATGGAGATGGAGATCATCATGGTGGACAGATTCTATGGCGATGGAGATCACCATGAGAAAATGGGCCATACTGAGTCACAACTGTGTGAATGCTATTCCTGTTGTTTTACTCCTATGTATGTTTGAATGGTAGAAGTATAGCGATCCCTCACAAAATGTTAAGTTAAACATATGCCCTCCCAATTAAACTTTGCACCATCCCATGTCTTGTAAATTGATGGTGGGTCTATAAAATTAGGGCACCATCAACTTTCCTTGACTAGATGGGTTTTGTATCGGATACTTACATGCATAAGGATTGGTGAACTTAACAAGGTTATCATAAAGGTTATGGGCCTTGGGGCATAAAGGTTGGGCGTCGGGGCATAGAGATGTCACCCAACAACAAGAGTCATATAGAGATATGATTAGCAGGTGTTGCTTATCGAATTACCTTGTCTCCTAGCGGTGATGCAAAAGCTCACTAGTAGACTCGTTAATTGCGGATCTTGAATCGCTAAGAATCAACAGAGGATGTTGATTTTAGTGGGAGTACATTCTATTAAATTTGTTTAATACAGTTTACTCTATCATGGTTTTATTTGTCTTAGTATTTTGCATTTCCTATTGTAGATCAATGGCATCTAGCAACCACGCACACCCTTTTGCTTTTGCGATCGATTCTTGAGAAAGAGAAATTAAATGGAACAAACTATTCTGGACTGGTCCGTAACACGAAATTGTTCTCGGGCGGATAAAAGGAAAACGTTCGATACCCCAATCCCGTAAGAACACGCTAACAATGCGTCTGCTTTGTTAAAAATGCCTACAAGAAAGCATGTGATGACTCTCTTGAGATTAGGCGTCTTATGCTTGCATGCATGGAACGACCTTCAAAAGCGGTTTGAGGATCGGGAAGCGTATGATATGATCATAGCGCTTAGGACATGTTCCGACATAAGCCGTGGGTGAGCGGTTCAATGTATCTAAGGCTTTTACGGAATGCAAGTTAACGAAGGTGCACCGTAGGCCCACATGTGATCAAAATGGTTGGTTACTGATCGGACTTTGGATAAACTTGGTTTTCCAATTGGCCAAGAGTTGGCAAGCGATTTCATTTTAGCGTCTCTTCCACCTAGCTATGGGCATTTCATTTGAACTACCATATGCATGGGGCGGATAAGGGCCTTAATGAGCTTTGTGGGATGCTCAAAACAGCAGAGAGTGACATTAAGAAGTGTGCGGGACCTAGCCATGTGATGGTGTGTGAGAACAAGTCTAGCTTCAAGAAAAGGG